>CM019168.2:49727374-50446553 GCA_009739505.2 Apolygus lucorum | reverse complement strand
TTTTTTAACCATCTCACCTATTTGTTCACTTTCTTGGTTAAATGCTGACAATGCAAAGGTCAGAAGACCGCGATCATTCGAGAAAACCGTCGGTTTTATCAAGATTGCGAAAGATATTTTTGCCAGTTTGACAAACAGGTGACATAAAGATCATGTGAATAATGCAATACTCCAGGAGGAAGGGGGGAACCTTGAAGGATGGTGAGGAAATTTGTCTACGTAGTTTAGATTGAGTATTATTCCATTTCCACACCATTCCTATAAAAGGTTGTTAGTGCAGTTTCTCATTATCATTTTTTTCAGAAGATTCAGCTCAGTTTCATCACCTCGAATCCCACGACGAGACCTCTACTCTAAGGTGAGTAACTATCTAATCATGAACCAATTAGGTATCCTGGTTAACTTTGACAAACTTCATGTTTGCATCAAGTCAAGCCATTTAGAAAATCAATTAGGCTTCTTATTACCTTTCATCTGACATCGAAAATCAAATGTAGTGTTAAGGACGATGGTAATGATTGATGAAGACTTAATGAATTCTGTTCCTTGAATCATGTCAAGATCATGGAGAGTTACAAATAATAATACATTTCTAATAAGAAAGTTTAATAGCAGGAATAATGGCCATTCATAGTTTATATTATATTATATATATATATATATCATAACTAACAGTTTTGTTTGTTTTGTGTTAGAAATGGAGCAGCTATTTACAAACTTAAACAGTCTGAACAATGTTGAAGCTGACAAGGCTACTCTATCGATCAAGACCTCGTCCTTGATGAGGAGTACGTAATAGAAGAAGTTACGAAATTAATACGAGATACGGAAACTCTGTTAAAGCAGAGATAAAGAGTACAGTTACTGGGAAGGAGCTATACGTATGGTTGCCAAAACGATATGGCACTCTTTTTATAGAGAGCCCTATAAAGTATAAAGGTGAGGCTCAACAGAATCTTATGATATGGAAAAAAAAAAAATCGTGAACTATTATACATTAATAAATGTCTAGCTACCTCAAACATGATTATGTATAAATATGGTACAATATTTCTAAAAAGTTTGAAATCAATGGTACATATCATGAAATTCATATTATGATTTATCAATATTTTGTTCTTTTACATTGTTGGAAACAGCAAAGTCTGGCACTATGACATATAGAGGGAAACGAGACAACTCCTTCATACTGGACTTCAAAATTAAAAGACAATCCGATGCTGCAGATGATGAAGATGAGGATTATGACGATGAACAGAATGCTCAATCGATATTTATGGACGAAAATCTACTGGTAACTAAGAAATTGAAGACTAATCATAATTTTCAAAAAAACTGACTTGCACTTTGTGTAATAAGTTGTTTGTATCTAGGATTAGCTATTTAAGTCATGGATGCCTCAAATCTTCAATCACTCCATTATCATCACAACTCCAAACTGGTTCAATGTCAACTCCAATACAAAGTGGTTCAACTGTGCAAGCTACTTCTTTCTTTGAGGGGAAAAGAATGAATGAAGATTCACTTCTTGAGCTCAAACATGGTTATAAAAAATTGAAACGAATGTATGCTGTTCCATTACAAGACGGTAAAGTTACTGCAAAAGTGGGGAATTCTGCAATTGATATATATTTCAAAAATGTGAATAATTTAAACCTCCCTGAAAGTTTTTTACTTAATTCCCAAGACAAACTTGCATTTGTTAGAATGGAAGAATATCAAGGTAAATTTACTTTTAGAGTGTACATTTTATAAAATTAGAGTTTTTGACGATGAAAAGAAAAATCCAATGATTAGTGAGGATATAATAGATGCCAATTTTAAGACAAAAAATGAAGAATTGATGCAAACTAGTAACTTGGATGAATATTTATTGCAAAGTTTTCAACAAATTATATCCGAAATTGACAACTTTGAATTGAAAGGGTCAGGTTGGATCCTAAAATCTGTTGATGGTGTTTTGATAAGAATAACAAAGTATGTTCCTCTCTCTGGAAAATGTTTTTTTCCCTTGCCTAACAAGCTTAAAAATCGTAAAGCAATAATAAATGTGCAAAACCAAGATAATTTATGTTTCAAGTATGCAGTATTGAGCTGGTACATGAAAACAAATAATGATCATCATACTAAGAGACATTTGAACCGTGTGTCCACATACACTAAATTACCTCACCCATTCAATTTTGAAGGAGTAAATTTTCCTGCAGCAATAAAGATGTTGCTTGGTTTGAAAACCATAATCCTGTGAGTATAAATATTTATACAATAGATGATAATAATGAAGTTTATCCTCTTAGGATTTCCAACAAGTTAATTTAGGTTTCCCAACCATAGATTTGCTCTATCTAAAGGATGTACATCACTCTCACTATTGTTTCATAACCAACCTACCAGCTCTAGTTAATGCACAACTGTACAAATCAGCTAGTCGGGCTATAATCATGTGTAGAAGATGTTTCAAAGCATACCGCTCTTCGAGTGTTTATGTAAATGGGCAAACAGCTGAAGAACGTTTAAAAGAACATGAAATATTTTGTAATAGATTTAAACCTGTAGATACGATTTTCCTTTAAAACCTTATGTTCAATTTGATGATTATCAGTTTATGACTAGAGTGGGATTTGTGATATATGCTGATCTGGAGAGCCTATTAGTACCATTAGATCCACAAGATGTTGAACTACCTATCGATTCAAAGCTTACAAATGACCAAACCACAAGTCCAAAAACAGTATTTAAAGAAAAGCACATTCCAATGTGTACAGGTTTTTCATGTAAAATCATATTATCCTCATCTAATGAAAGATCAAACATTTCTTTTCTCAAACGAAAATTGCATTTACGAGTTTTTAGCTAAGCTTAAAGAAGTAGTTCTTGAGATTGAAAAATGTTATCAAATTAATGTTCCTTGTTTTATGACTAATGATCAAAAACAAAGCATGCTGAAGCAACTCATTGTGAGTTGTGTGGTAAGCAGTTTGGTGACATAGAAATGAAATGTGCCGACCATGACCATCAGAATGGATTATTTAGGTTTACTTGCTGCAAGCAATGTAACTCGAAGCTTAAAAGCCCAAAGTTCGTTTGTATTCTATTCCATTCCTCAAGTTCATACGATTCACACTTTCTAATAAGAAGATTAAGCTCATTCAATCTAGAAGTAGAGGTTATCCCTCAAACAGAGGAAAAGTACATAAGTTTTTCCATTCGATTTGCAGGGTGTAAATTGTGGTGTCGATTCCTAGATTCATTCAGATTTTTGCCCACCTCTCTAGAGAAGTTGGTTGGAATCTGTAAGGAGTTCCCTGAAATGGAGAAGAATTTTAAAGATCCAAGTTTAAGGAAACTCTTATTGAGAAAAGGCGTGTACTGTTACCAGTACATGACGAATGCCTCGGTCTTGCAAGAAACACAATTACCATCCAAGGAACAGTTTTTCAATAAGTTGACTAATTCTCATATATCAGATAATGATTATGAGCATGCTCTGAAGGTTTGGAATGCATCTAACTCTAGAACTTTAATGGATTACACACTTTTATACTTAAAAACAGACATAATTTTGCTTGCAGAGGTTTTTGAACAATTCAGAAAGCTTTGTTATGAGCGTTTCCAACTGGATAGTGCTTGGTTCTACACATTACCTGGTTTCAGCTTCAAGGCAGCATTAAAAGTATCTAAAATCAGACTTCAAATTCTCACAGATGTTGAAATGTTGCAGTTTATTGAATCAGGGATTCGTGGTGGAATAACGCAATGTGTAAAGCGTCATGCAATTGCCAACAATAAGCACATCCCTGAAACATATGACCCTCATAAAGACAACAAATATATTTTTTATGGTGATGTTAACAATCTTTACGGATGGGCCATGAGCCAGAGCTTACCATATGGAAATTTTGTGTGGCTCAACAACTGTGAAAACTTTGATGTAATGGGAACTGATCAGGATGGTGAATTCGGTTACATATTTGATTGTAATATTCATTACCCTGCTAATTTACATTACAAACATTCAGATTTTCCCTTCTTACCTGAGCGAAAAAAACCTCCTGGTTCTAAAGTTGAAAAGCTGTTGTTGGATTTTGAAGACAAGCAGAATTATGTTGTTCATATTGCAGTGCTGCAGCAAGCAATCAAAGCTGGGCTTGTTTTAAAGAAAATTAATCGAATTTTGCAATTTAAACAGAGTAAATGGTTATCTACTTATATTAATATGAACACGGAATTAAGGAAAAAATCAAAAACTGATTTTGAAAAGGATTTTTTCAAGTTACTGAACAATGCTGTGTTCGGAAAAACGATGGAATCTGTTCGTAATAGGATTAATTTGAAATTAGTATTTTCAGAAAAAAGTCTCTGTTCTTTGGCTAGAAGGCCAAATTTTCTTGATCGAACAATATACGAAGAAAATTTGATAGGCGTACGGTTAAACCATGAGAAAATAGTGTTTAACAAACCAGTTTATGTTGGATTTGTTATCTTAGAATTATCAAAAACCATTCTATATGATATTCATTACAATCAAATGTTAACAAAATTTGGAGAAGACATTAAGATATGCTATCAAGATACAGATAGTTTCATATGGGAGGTGAGATCAAATAATCTATACAATGATTTGGTACCATTATCTCACATGTTTGATTTTAGTGACTACCCTGTATCACATTCTCTATATTGTACAAAAAATAAAAAAGTAATAGGCAAGCTCAAGGATGAAACTAATTCCCATTCCCATCAAAGAATTTGTAGGCTTGAGACCCAAGTTGTACGCTTTTCAATTTGGGGATAAAGTAACAAAGAAAGCTAAAGGAGTTGGCAAAACCGCAGTTGCAGACTTATCATTTAAGCATTATTTAGACTGTTTAACGAGCAAAAATGCTGTTTTCACTAATTTCAGAAAAATAGAGTCAAAATTGCATAATGTCTTCACTGTAGATGTATATAAGAAATCCTTAAGTTTTTATGATGATAAGCGAGAAATTCTAGAAGATGGAATTCATACAAAACCTTATCACTCAACTGTTTGAGAAAAAAAAAATTCCTGATCCATATTCATGATCCATTATAATTAGTTATTAATTAGCTACATTTATTTTGTAAGTTTCTACTGTGCAAATTTATTCCTGATCCATATTCATGATCCATTATAATTAGTTATTAATTAGCTACATTTATTTTGTAAGTTTCTACTGTGCAAATTTATTAATGTATCAAGCCAACAATAAAGGTTAGTGAATGCATTGGTTGTTATTCCTTGATTACTTCCCTATATATGACATATATAGAAAGAAAATTTTTTTCTTCTAAGTACTTGGAAGTTGAAACACACACACACACGCATTATGTATATAAGCAATGCAACATGTTGAAAATATTTAGTCTAAACTAGTTTTCATGAACTGTATATTGCCATAAGAAAAAAATAAATGTCCTAAAAGGAGATATAAGTAGTAGCATTAAAAAAGAAGAAGATATTTCTGACTTATACTGATTGTTGAACATAATGAGCATTAAAGCCACAATAGCAAAAGAACTCCATGCACCAGCAAGGAAACACTTTCCAACGAGACCTGTAGAAGTGAAAGGAATTCATGATTTATACCAAGCAGACCTGGTTGAAATGAGCCCTTTTTCCAACACTAATAATGGATATAAGTATATTTTAACAATGATTAACTGTTTTAGCAAATATGCATATGCAGTTCCATTGAAAACTAAGAATGCCTCTTCCATTGTAGAGGCAATAAAACCAATACTCAGAGAAAATAAAATGAAATTCTTACAAACCGATAGAGGTAAAGAATTTTTCAATACTCTTTTCAAGAATATTATGGAACATTATGGCATACATCACTATTCTTCATATAGCGACAAAAAAGCAACAATAATTGAAAGATTCAATAGATCATTGAAATCGTTAATGTATAGATCATTCACTGAATTGGGTACTTACAACTGGGTGAGGATATTACCAGCTCTTTTGAATGAGTACAATTTTCGGAAACACAGAGTAATTAATATGAAACCACGTGATGTATCTATACAAAATGAACATGTGGTGATGGAAAATATCAAGAAAAACCGTCAAAAATATTCAGTTAAGGAAAAGAATCATCGGTACAAAGTAGGTGAGAAAGTAAGGATTAATAAATATAAAAAGGTATTTGACAAAGGGTATCTTCCTAATTGGACCAATGAAATCTTTACTATACATTCTCTTGAACCTACTATACCTGTCACATATACTTTGAAAGATTATCGCAACAATATTTTGAAGGGGAAATTTTACGAATATGAAATAAAAAAGACAACTGTTGGTGATGTGTATCTAGTGGAAAAGGTGATAAAACGAAAAGGTAACAGAGTTTTCGTTAAATGGTTAGGATTTGACGGCACTCACAATTCATGGATTGATGAGAAAGAACTTGTTTGAATTGGCTGGAGGTAATATATGTATATAAGTTAGTTACTCTAAAAAATTTCGTTCAGTATGAACTCAAGAAAGGAGGATAAAGGACTAGGAATCTTCAACAGAGCAATTGACGCACTTCCATTTGAACTGCATTTTAAATCACATCAATTTTGCGGACCCGGTACACAATTTGAAGAAAGAGACAAACTTGGTCAGCGAGGGATTTCAACTTTAGACAATTTATGCTATTATCACGATCGTACTTATCACAATACAAAGGAGGAGAATCTACGTTACAAAGCAGACAAACAATTGGAGTGGGGTGCTTGGGATATAGTAAAAAATAAGAAAATACCTGTTTCTGAACGAGCCTTAGCTTGGTTAGTTACAAACGCGATGAAGTTAAAAACTCTGCGAAAACCATCAAAAGGCTCGGGATTAAAAAAATTGTCTCGAAAAAATTGTAAAAAAGGAAACATGGCTCCAGTTACCAGTTTCAAAATTCCTAAAAAACGAACTGTCAGAGGTGGTTTTTTACCTGCGTTGTTAGCTGCACTCCCTTTCTTATCAGCTATGGGTAGTTTGATAGGTGGAGGAGCTGCTGTTGCGAAGACAGTCATTGATGCGAAGCGAGCGCAGGAAGATTTGAATGAGGTGAAACGACATAATAAAAAAATGGAGGAGGGAAGTAAAAGTGGTCAAGGATTATACATCCGACCTTATAAACAAGGAAAAGGTATATACATTCGTCCATATAAACAAGGAAAGGTATTACCAATCAAGGAAAACAGCAGAAGAAGAAACACATTAACAAGAAATCAAAAAACTGACTATTGCGCTGCCAAATCACCCCCTTAGCAATATTGATTTGGAGCGCATGTGTAGAAAAGTTGATATAATTGGTTTTAATGGGGTTAGAATGAGGGATGAAGTTCCATCAATCCCCCCAAAAAGGATTGAGTGTTCAATAATAAATATGGCATCAAATAATGATGGTAGTAGTGGTACTCACTGGACCGCATATTGGCTTGATGGAAACAAGGTGCATTACTTTGATAGCTACGGACTTTTGGAACCCCCACTAGAATGGAAAAGGTATTTTGGTTCTGGTAGAACAGTGTTTTATAACACAGATCACTTCCAAACAATTCAAAAAGAGAGCTTAATTTGTGGTCATTTATGTTTTTTGTATCTGTGGATGATTTCAGAACATTATAAAAGTGCAAGGATTGAATGACACAACTACCAGAGTACTCATGGCCTCCTTCACATTAACATTAACAGAGCGTGGAAAAAGTGAATTACATGCTAATTTTTTTCCTCCCATTCAGTTGAACTCTTCTAACTGGGTGGCAGGACTTACTTCGTTCGATTCATACTTTTCCATCCCAAATCTTATAGAAAATGAAAATTCAAGCCTCTATCTAATAGACGATGGTGTGCCAATACACAATACAACAGGACGTTTTGTTGATGCTATTGAAATAGAAAAACTTCTGCAAGCAGCATCTAAGGATGTGAAGGTTACAATAAGAAACAATTTTGCAAGTGTTGAAACGAGCATAACACTTTTCAATGATAGAGATGACTCAGTTCTAATACCTTTAGGGTTTCAAAAAGGATCAATCCTCTCGGCTTCTGCAACACATGTGTATAAAGCCAACAATCCTTTGAAGAAGACCTTTTCAGATACTTTGAAGAAGGATGTATATGGTATGGAACTACCAGCAGGTAAACAACATGTTCTGTACAGTGGGAACGTGTTCAAGGTTCCTACAGGAACGTATGAGTTAGCAGACTTGAGAAAATTGCTGATGAATGAATTGAGTAAACTAAAAATTGATTTTGATATGGAAGTAAACCTGAACACCCAGCGTTGTGGTATAAAATGTTCAAAACGCATTGATTTTAATCACCCAGATTCGTTTGCATATCTCTTGGGATTTGAAACTACCGATATTTTACTGAAAGATTCCTGGAATTGGTCA
This sequence comes from Apolygus lucorum, assembly GCA_009739505.2. NCBI lineage: Eukaryota > Metazoa > Arthropoda > Insecta > Hemiptera > Miridae > Apolygus > Apolygus lucorum. Next base: position 50,438,147 of record CM019168.2, on the reverse strand, counting down.
CATAATATTGTACACGTCTTCAATGTATTGAATATTGGTATTTCTGTATCTTGCTGTCAGGGAGATTATCGCAATGGTGAACCCACACACGTCATTTATCAGTTTACGCCCAATGTAGCGCCTGGATATCGCTTGACTGAGAATCCTGAGTCTGTAACGTATCATTCTGTAATTGGTGACAAACTGGAAGAGATTACAGTTAGAATAATTGATCAAAATGGAAAACCCATTGATTTTGGTGAAGAACTCATATCAATTCGGCTTCATTTTAAAAGAGAAGATGTATAAAACAGTGGAGTTAGACCAAGCTTTGACTATTACTCTACACAATGTTGGTCATTGAACACTGGGATAAAAAGAGCTCTTCAGTTCCAAACAAATTCAGTTCGCTCACTGCAGCAGACAAACGAATACATCATTCACTAACGCTGAATAATTATAACTTTTTGAAAAGTTTGGGATATAACGTGAATCAACATTATAATCCTACACAACATGTTGAACGTACGTAAAAAACCTGTGTTTGATGATAGTCTCGTGAGAATGGAATACCGAGCTCATGAACCTTTTGCAACTGCCAGATACAACGCATCAGATGAGATTGTAATTCCCTTTTCTCAACCTGGAGAATACATAAATATATCCAGAAGCTATTTACAAGTAGAAGGCACCCTGACTAATTATGATCGATACACATTGGCCCCAAATGGAATTGCACACGCTTTCGATGATATAAAACTGATAATGAATGGTGAACTAGTGGATAAAACAAGTTACCCAGGTATTGCGTCCACCATGAAAGGTTACGCTAGTTTCAGCAAAGCTACTATCGACGGTTTACAACAAGCTGGATGGATGTTACCCTCCAAGACGTCTGCTCTAAATCCATGTATGGATCATGATAGTGGCAACTTCTCTGCTTGCATTCCACTCAGGACTTTGCTTGGATTTGCTGAGGACTATCAAGAAATACTTGTAAATGTTAGAGTTGAATTAGTAATGAATAGGGCTGCGACAGATAGCAACGTGATAATACCTCGTCTACCAGTGGCAAGTGGTGTGCCAACCACTGGTTCACCAGAACTTACCATCAAGAAAATTATATGGTTTATTCCATATGTTGGGCCAGCAGATAAGGAAAGAGCGGATTTACTCGAACTTCTTGAAGAAAATCAACCAATTACTATGGGATTTCGGAGCTGGAATTTGTCTGTATACCCAACCTTACCAACAAACAAAGAGTTTTCATGGACGGTGAGAACGAGCACAGAATTGGAAAAACCGCGGTACATATTGTTTGGATTGAAAACCAACCTACAAAAAAATGTGGATAAGAATATCGCGTTATTTCATCATTGCAACTTGACCAACTTTCGTCTTCACATTGGATCACAAGTATTTCCATATAGCAGAATGAACCTTGATTTTGACACCCAGCGCATACCAGTTCTTTATCACATGTACGCAGAATTTCAGAGAGCCTACTACTCAGATGAATGGCCAAAACCAATGCTCACTTACAAAGAGTTTACAGATCTCGCTCCCATTGTAGTGGTTGACTGCAGTCATCAAATTGATTCAAGTATTGGTAACAACGTTGTGGATATTCGCGTCGACTTTGAAACAAAAAATCCTGTCCCCGCTAATACTGCAGCATATTGTTTGATGTTGCAAGATAGCCTTGTAACATACTCACCATTAACTAGAGTTGTACAACGTGGAATTTAATAATAAAGAGTAGCTACGTTTGTTCATTTCATTTTTTTTTTAAATCCTCAATTTACCTTACTAGCTATTTATTCAGGAACCAAACAACTTTCAACTCAGTTGATACAATGCGACTACTTAAGCAGGGTGTAAAATTAGATATAAGCGATGACGCCGAGGAGGAAAGGCGAGATGAGGGACTTCTTAAACAAGCTTACTTACCACACGGGCCCTTATTTGGAAAAAACCCCATAAGAGGGTTAATTTGTGGTCCTTCAGGGGTTGGAAAATCGTGTACGATTCTTTCACTCTTGCTCCATCCAAATGGATTAAGATTTGAAAATGTCTACATCTTTTCTAGAACGCTAAATCAAGAAAAGTATCAATATTTGAAACGCGTTTTAGAGGCTCTTTCACCCGAAATAGGATATTATCCGCATGGTTCATCAGTGGAAGATGGTCAAATAGAGCTATTAAGACCTGAGGATATAAAACCTCATTCTGTAGTGGTTTTTGATGATGTAATTACTAACGATTACAGCATTTTGAGAGAATACTTTGCAATGTCTAGACATTTTGCTCTCGATCTGTTTTTTTGTGCACACAGTTACGTTTTGGTACCAAAAAATTTGATCAGAATTAATCTTACAATGATAGTTATGTTTAAAATGGATTCATTGAATATCCGACATGTATATGACGATCACGTACAAGGAGATATGAAATTTGAGGAATTCAAGTCTATGTGTTCAAATTGCTGGTCGCAAGATAAGTTTTTGGTGTTTGACAAGGATAAAAAACTACATGAGGGTCGTTATAGAATGGGATTTGATGTGTATATATTGCCAGACACGTAGATATACCAATTAGTAGTAAGATGTCGTTTAAAGAGGTGAAACATGTTACATCCCGTCTTATCAGAGCGCAAGAGGCAATAAAGAAAAAATATAAACTACTGAAGCAAGGAAGAATAGAATCGGCTGTGGCGATGGAACCACTGAAAGAATTATTGAAGCAAATCTCCCCTCAACCTTCAAAAACAATCATTAGCTCGCGACCACATTTTCAAATTAAACGGAAAAAGATGAGAAGGGGGCGCAAACCACTTACTCTTGTACGAACTGATGAACAAAGAGATACTCATGGTGAAGAACCTGAAGAAATAAAAGACGAAATATCTGGTGTTGCGGGTGACTTTGTGAAAACTGAAGAGGATGGATCACAAATTTTTATGTCCAATCCTGGTGAAGACGCTATAGCAGCTAGCACACCATTACTTACGCCTAGAAGAGGAAACATTGCTAAGATTGCTTTGGAGAAGGCTGGCAGTACACCTGAGGGTGAAGATGAGATAGAACTGTATTTACGACAGTTTCACCTTTTTATGAGACCGTTTTTGCGAGCGTTAATCACAGGACGAAAATCACAGATTGAATTGGACACAACATATGGACCAAAGGTTAATGCAAATGGTAGCCTAAGTTTGGGCAGCGAAACTCTTACCTTCGATCGCGATCATATTTATTTAGGTGATAAAATAAGAACCCCCATCACTGAAGGTCTTCTCAATTTACTTTTCCTACGTCAACCGACCGAGTATACTCCCACAGATAAAACAAACTATCGAGATCTGGTATGGTTCAGTAATGTTGCACATCAAGGTTATTCTAAGTTCAGACCATACAATACAGCTGGGTATAAATATAGAAACTTGTTGAAGGCACTACTTGGGCCAGCCCCAAAAGGGAAAGGATTTGTCAGAATGGTGAACGCATATCCCAGGTATGTTTATTTTGATGATGCAAATGAGTTGGTTGAACGGTTACGCTTGTTGTCAGCTTCGAAACATGCAGGGAACACTGCTCATGATCCAGAAATACATTCCATAGTGGAAGAGCTAAAAGAGTTGAATGTTATTGTTTAGTTTTCATTACTATGTCGACCATCAGCAGGTTTGGATCAGAACCCACCACTTCTTCCCCTCGCTCGACAAAGTCAAAAGGTTTGAATGCGCTCGTCAAAGAACTCATCGCAAAAGAATTTGAAAGAAGGTTTGGGACACACGCAGTACGGCAAATAATTAAAAATGAGTTAGATACTTTCTTAGAGGAGTTGATCGTAAAACATAATTTAGTTAGATCTAAAGTCAATGTAGTCGATTTTGGCAGCAAAAGATTGATTAACCTAAAGCCAGCAATCAATTCTTCAGATGCGATAACACTTGGTGACCTCCCCTACATAAAAATCGGCAAACCAAGAAGTTTACATTTTGGATCGTACCGTCTGACAAGTACTGGTGAACCCACTTTACCTCAAGATTTTATTACAATTTCTTATGCGGATAAACATTATGAAAAAAAGAAGGATCAACCTTGAATTATGGAACAGAGAAGGGGAACTTCCATTTATAACAAAGTGTGATTGGCAGCATGTCAGTAGAAGTTCTGTGAAATCTTGGTTAGTCATGGATTCGTTAATGTTAACAAGCACTTTCCTGATTGAAAAGACAAAAAATCTACAGTTAGTTATTGGTCTTTCTGACATAACAACGACGGTTATTGTTATACGGAAATCGCGGATTACGCCATTTTACATATCGTCAGATGATTGGGAACTATTCAGCAAGAAACTCCTTCAAGTGGATCGTAAACATGACTCAACATTTTTCCATGGAAGCTACATGAGTGCAACTACTACTCCGCAACAACATTTAATATTGAGCTACCATGCAAACTGGTTAGATCGCTTGTTACATGTTGAACCACATAGCTTAACATTGAGTGCGAAGGCAACATCGAATTTGATCAATTTAATTGCAACGGTAGACTCTGTCTTGGATAAAATGAAGGATTTTACAGCTGTTAGTGGGAGTGACAGTTTGGTCAACAATCCAATTAGCCCACCATCACCGCTCATGTATAGTAGTGGCTTTTATATGGAGCCGGATGTGTAGAATATCTCAGTTGGCGAACAGATATGAATGATAACGCACATCCAGTTGAAGCTCTCATTGAGGGATTCAGTCATCTGGAGACAGGGGTCCCAGTGGACCTTGTGCTTGAACAAGCTATGAGCACATTTGCTAATCACATCACTATTGCTTTGAATAAGAGTATAGAAAGAAATATAACTACTTTATTTCCAATATTATTAACCGCAATAATCGTTCTTACTTCTACTTTTCTGGCACTAAACCTCATGGTCAGAATGCTACTTCAAAGCAAAAAAGTAAAAGCTATGATGGAGAGAAGAGAGAAAACGTCATTGAAAATTGAAAAACTACCTGCCTCTTCCTCCATCAGTGAATCACAACTCCGGACTTTTGAAAACAATTTTATCGTCTGAATACCACAAAATTTCATCGCTAAACTGTAGAATGAGTTACAAATTGTACGAGACACCACCAGATACAACACTTGTCCTCCAACGCTCGAGCTGACAACATGTCTCCGAAATATCATCAACATGTCTCGTCTCTGAATGAAAAATTCACTCAGACAGAAACAAGAGAAGAGGATTTGAATACGTTTGATGGACGATTGAACACGTTCGGAAGATGGCCCAAAGTACTACAACACCTAGTACCAGAACTCTGCAGCGCGGGGTTTTACTATCGCAATATTAGTGATGAAGTGGAGTGCTACAACTGCTGCGGAGGGATCAAAGAGTGGGAATTAAATGATTGTCCTTGGGAAGAGCATGCTCGATTTTATCCAAATTGTAAACACGTGAAGAATGTGAAAGGAAGTTCCTTCATTAAAAATGTTATGGCTATTGATGAGTGGGATTAATAAAATTGCTGAAAGTTTTTCCATTTGTTTTTAATCATTTCCTTAATTCCTTATTAGTATGGAACCCTCAAGTACCTACGTAAATAAGTGAACGAGATTGGAGAAATCACATCTTTGAGCGAATTGCAAGAGGAAAAGAACTTTTACATTACATTTAAAAACAAGTACGTAATGCATAAATAATATGTATGTTATCAGAATAATTAGGAAGGTAGAAAAAATAACTCGACACGTTCAGTGAAGCTGAATTTTTCATCACTACTGACAAAAATATTAGGGCTCATAAAAAGAAACTCGAGAATAGTCTGGTAGATCAGCAAGTGAGCTATCCTTATCAGTTAGGTTGATAAGGTAGCGATGGAAGGCACAAAGAGTGGAATAGGTACCTATAAAGTTCACTAGTGTTCATTAATTTAATTTCATTTTTATACTCGTACTTTATCACGAGAGGTTGCTAGTTGGACGATAATGAGGAGTCTAAGGGGTTATCTATATCCTAGACACGCGTCTTTGGGATTAGTAGGCTTTATCTTATCAGTTCGGATGGACGCGATGAAATTATCTTCCTCACCTCTAAATAAAATCCGACGAATTTCTCGGAAATTCTGACCTCTTGACCCTGGTCCAGAACCAGCAGAATCCCCCTACTTCTAATGGTTGAAAAATAAGGGCTTAAACTTTCAAAACGCCCTAACTCGATAACTTTTCATCAATTAAAAATAGCATTGAATTTTTAGATCGAATGAAGCCACTCAGAGCTTTGTAGGACCCATGAAAACTTAGGGGTTGAACTTATGATAAATCAGAAACACGAATGTGAAAATATGGTTGACAGGTAGTGGCAATGGCAAAGCTGAGTTCTTTGCAGGCGAATGATCTATACAGAAAAATAACAATCCTTTGTGTAATAATTTTCAGCGTTTTTTTTTTTACATACCTAACATTCGTTTTGCGTTCTAAAACACGATGTTTTTCTGAGATCGGTAAAATTACAAACAATGTTAAGTCGTTTCACAATCATGTGTCTCCCGCACGTGGTCGAGTACAATGAGTATGTATCTGCTATATCCAAAATACCTACATGTTCTAATAGTAAACCTACAGTTTGATGGAAATAGTAATAATATATTATCTGGACGATTTTATATAATTTTTGAAAATATTTCGTGAGTACCAGTGAAACTATAAGTTATTTCTCGTTGTCAACAGGTATAGGAAGTTCAATCTCTTCGGCGAACCTGTAGACCGAACAACCCAATTTGAACCTTCCTACTTTGATTCGGATTTTGGAGTGAGATTTGGGCAATTCGTAGGGCTGGATATTTTGTACAAAGAACCTCTTCAGATGATGAAAGAGCATAACATCACAGACTTCATTTATTCATCCGAATGGTTTTCCGGCTTGCCCTTCTTAACAGGTTAATATGAAATGTTATATACCTAGTCCTACTAGCGAACCAGCCCGATTGTGTCAGATGAAGTATGTACTAGTTATTTTATTTTCTCAGCTAAGGGTTTTACAATAATTTACAACAGCAAGTGTCTCATCGAGATTTTGAGCCCCTGGTGGTAAGTTTTTCTACTTTCAAAAGTAAAAGGATGAAACCATGAACCAAAGATTAACCGTCAAGTTAGATGCTAGTAATTTGGCACATCCTTATCTAATCAACGGGTAAATACCTTAGAAGAGGTTTATACTTCCGGAATTACTTCTTAGAGGCAGTTTTTATTGTATTGCAACAATAACAATAAAAGCTGTTACAATACCGTCGCTGCAATCTTTCATTTCCTTGCGTAAACTAGTTACGAAGGAAACAAACCAAAATTCTTGTGAAATCATTCTTTAATTTCTACAACGATTTTCTATGATAACTTATAGTGACAAAAATATTTTATTACTTACTTGTAATGAAGGTGATCAGATGAATTACGTCAAAATGAATCTATGAAAAGCATTTCTCATGTTGCCTATTTACAGCATTGTAATGACCGTACTAGTGACCACTCTATCACGAATTGCACCACTGACGACACTGCACACTTATTAAGGAAATACCTATCTCAAGTTTAACTTCGAACAGAAAACACAAACTTTTCCGCCAAGAAACTTTTACAAGAATCTATTTTTAATAATGTTACACAGATGACTTTCAAAAACATGTCGAAAATGAATTTAGAAATCATGTGGCCAAGAGTTGAAATTTAGGTATTAATTTAATTTATTGCCGAAGCGGAAATCCTCCCCCACGCTGACAGCTGTCATTGATCCTCCGTCAGCTTGAGAGGGTACAGCTTCCTAAAACACGTCTACTACTCGTGTTTGCTGATCTCCTTCTCGTATTACGTGCTTGGTCCAGTGCGTCATTTGAAGGTGTGTGGTATTACTGCTCAAAGAGGCTTCCACGAATTTGCGGGGAACATTTCCATACAGCACCCATCCTAACCACGTTAGGGAGACAACTGGGCCTCGCGATGGTCCTAGGCATAGAACCTCCTAGGCAGGTCACATGCTCTCCTCATCGAACTTTCAAACTCCCTGGCAACTTACAGGTAAGCTTAGACAACTTTGAATGTTCAGCTAGAAAATCTGTACAATTCAAGATTTCTATAGTCGTGACGTAGTTTTGCACCTCTGACGAGAATGCAACAAGGGCCGAATAGTCCCCTTCCTTGATTTCCGATTTATTCAAAAGCTGTTCACCTATTTTACCAATTACGTATTCAGATCTCCCAAACCTTCTTTGCAGAATCTCTATAATCCTGCCAACCCCATCCGGAAGCGCCAATAAGGCATAAACAGCGTTCCTAGCTTCTCCTGTCAAGCACCTTTGCAGCCTACTTACATTTTCTTCGTTTGAATAGACTCCCAGTTTCCAGATGTCGCATCAACTGTTCCCTCAGCTCCTGTATGCGTCTTTGCTGATTGTCAAGAGCTCGAAGACGTTCGATTTTCGACAACATACTAGACCTGCTCGAAGAGGTACGTGCACTGCCGCCAGAACGTACGGATATCCGATCGGCATCACCTCCTCCTTCTTCTTTCCGTGTTCGAAGAACTTTTGAGTTTCTCAATCTCATTCCTTCCATTTTACTACGTCTTTCGAAAAAAAAGAGTCCCCGGTCGAAATGGCTTTCGGCACCAACAAATGTAGTGTCCGTACTAGTGACCACTCAAAACGAATTGAACACTGACGACACTACACACTCTTTTTTAAGGAAATACCTATCTCAAGTTTAACTTCGAACAGAAAACACAAACTTTTCCGCCAAGAAACTTTCACAAGAATCTATTTTTAATAATGTTACACAGATGACTTTCAAAAACATGTCGAAAATGGATTTAGAAATCATGTGGCCAAGAGTTGAAATTTAGGTATTAATTTAATTCATTGCCGAAGCGGACAAGCATAAAATAATGAAGTAACTTTAAAGTAATGTGTTGCCACGATAAGCATAATAATTTTGCTAATAATTAGCAAAATTATTATGCTTATCGTGGCAACACAGCAGACAATTATTGTCTGAAGCAAGTAAATTTGAAGAGTCTCATTGCTGCTCAAATCGTGCCGGAATGCCATACTGCAATTGACACCAATTCACAATGAACAGGTTCAACGGTGATTTACTGATTTTCAATTAATGATTTCCAGCTGTACAAGCTCAATGGATGTTTTCGGTTGGAAACGACGTCAATCTCTTAGCAGCTGGACTCAACAACATCGACCGCGGGAGCTCCGGTTCTGGGATCTTCAGAGGCAAAAACACACCGATCGGTACTTTATTTTTATTTGGCGATGACTCTACCAATGGAATGCTTATCGGCAATTTATCAATAGGTAAATTTACCAAATCAACCCACTTGTATGAATCAATTGAAATAAACTCACCTGGGAAAGCCTTTCACAATGTGTTGGCTCATTTGGCGCCTTCAAATTCGATCATTTGAGAGTGACTGGAACACTTTTTCGATTTTCAGGTGGTCCTAAAATGGATTACAGCGGTAAAGGTGAATACACGGTCAGAACCACAATTTCTCCAAGTACTTTTCCACTGCTCAGGCAGAAAGAATTGGATCTGATGGCCAATGAAAACATCGAATTGCCCAATGCTGTCAACACAACTAGGAACTTCGTCAAACAGATCTGCCACGGAAGTCTTTGCTGTTCCTTCGATTTGACGTTGAGTTACGACAATTCTACTACTTCGACAGTACAGTACAAAGCCGTCGTGTTTGATGGGAATCGAACTTCGAGCGCTTCCAACACTTGGCTCGTCCAAGGCGTGCAGGTCTGTGGGCTGGTGATGTGCAAAAACAACTCAATCAGCAGCTGCGGACCGCCTGCAGTCAACGGGACACTTCCCGACACTCAGAAACCACAACCCCAAGTCACATTCAACTCAATAAGTATTTCTGGCAACTTCACAAACAACGACTCTAGCGTATTGCCCAACGTATTACTTTGGCCAAATCCACCCGCATTTCCGATTCCTCCGGTTGAAGGAAGTCGTGGTGAATTCCTCATTGATCCTCGAATGGTTAATTTTACTGATAATGGAGGAAACAGTGTTGCCAGCTTGTCGTTACGGCCAAATAAGAAAATGATCAGTTGTGGCATATTTTCTAGGGTTTACTCTCGGGATGCTCGCATCACCACTTCAGGCACCCATATTAGTTCCTTATCCTTTTTAGCAAAACTACTACCAATCATCGCAATAGCATCCTACTTTCGTTGATACGTACTAGAATTATATAACATGGAACTCGAATAGTACGTTCCTTGTCAGTTGCCAGCCAAGTTTAGTGAAAATAGAACATCCTCACTTATGATGTGCTTCCTCGCTTACGAATATTTCAGTACATGCTTCATCAAGTCCGTTATTCACGAACAGCGCAACCAGCATTTTAATGATTCTCCCACCTTGTGAGAGAGGAATTGTCTCGCTTGCTTTGGACCCAATGGATAACTAGCAAGTTCAGTATTTGAAATTGTCAGGAATTTTTGAGAATTTCATTAAACCACCCAGAGCTTTGACGATATCCACTGACAGTTTGCATCAATTTAAGTTTGTGTCAAATTTTTAGAAACGAATGATAACACCCAGGCGGTTAAAAATATTGCTAAATGCGCGTAAGTATATTGAAATTTATCTGAACACGTGGGTCTCAGTGAGCTGGCTAGTGAAAGTAGTGAATAAATCCCCGTTGGTCCCCGTTTATTTTGTTTATTTATTTATTTTATTTTTTTTTTTTTTATATTACATGATCATGTAGAAGGTGACCAAAAGTGACCAATTTTGGTGACTAAGTGACCAAAATTGGGTGACCATTCTTCAAGAAACATGAAATCGTTATTATTTATAAAAGTAGCTGAATTACTCTCAGGTGTAATTCACAGTTTTTTCCTTATGGGAATAATTAAGTACTTAAATGGATTGTCCTTGGAAACAATAAAAAATTAAGTTTACAATTGCCCGAAATGCAAAATGTTTTAATTTTTAAAGAAGGTATCCCAAATCTGAGGGTCTTCTCCCTAATCATTGAGTTAGAGGTGGGAATGTATTTTATATGCATTGAAAAATGGCCTTATGATAGATATTTATCTCCGTATAATTGGTCATCTCTCATACATGTATGTATTATGTTATCAACCTTTTTAGTACCTAGGTACCAGAGGGGATTTTAGAGAATACAATTCCAAAAGATGACAATGGGTAGATCCGTATCCGATATTTAAATGTGTTGAGGAGACAAATCACAATCATTTCCTGGGCTGGTAAGTCAAATCAGTTTCTTCTTTGATTTGGGCAATCTGTTGAGCTGTGAGCGGAGTGAGAGGTGGCCTCGGTGGTCCCATGTCCAACCCTGTGACAATCTTCATCACTGGCTTCATGGTGGATACCCAGCTTCCTTGAAATAGATAAGTCATATTGTAATTTAGTTGAGATGAAACAAAAGATAATATTGTAAGCAAAACATGATAATGTTGTAAATAATCATTTTTTTAACAGTGAAAATATTCTGCAATTAGGAAATCAAAGCTCCCACTTCCAACAAGGACTTCCAATTATCAATATTATACGCTTGGCTATTCAAAAAAGGTGGGCGCCATACCGTGCTTGGAGATGTTACCAACTGTCAGAGCCAACTTGTCTTGTATTTCTTTCGCTTCCTTCAACTTATTCTCCAATACTAGCTTGTGTATATCCCCGAGCATTTGAGGCCAAATGTTGAGGGTAGTTGCTATTGACGAATCAAATCCAAGAACAGCAGCGCCAGAGAAAATCTACAAATTGTAAATACAACTTAGAGTAGTGCGTAGGTAGTGAAACTCAAAAACTCGGGTGCAATGCAAGTTTAGATAATATCTAATCCTACATATTATGTAGGAACTCTCAGTTTAAAATTTAAAAAAATAAAGATATCAAAATTTTGTTTTTTTTAAATAAAATTTACGCAATTTGTTCATATAAATTAAGTATAGAATAAGAATTGAAACAGAATATCTCTAATTAAAAGTAATTTCTAGAAAATTACTTTTATTTTATTTTATTTATTTAGATTTCGAGAAAAGACATGATTAAAATTTCTGCGATTTTTAGATCGTCCGTTTTTGAAATAATATCAAAGTACAATTTTTACCTGATCTGCTCCTAAAAATACTGCTAAGTCGTCTCCAGCTGCCCTGACGGCACGAGAGCCGAGTTCCATGTCTGTGTGCGTGAATTTGATACCGGCGAACGTAGGTACCTTTTTCCTTCCCTCTATTAAAAAGGCCTCCATGTCCACTAAAATAGAACAGTATTTTTGAACTATTTATTCAAGAAGACACCCAAACAAAACTGACTGGAAAACACGAGTCTTAGTTTTTTCTGCTTTACGATGAAAGTTATTCGTCCAGTAGATTTGCAAAATACCCTTAACCCTTAACTGCACCAGCTATCATAATATGATTCATATATTATATGAGTTCATATATTATATGGTATGGAACTTTAAACGAGGCTCAAGAGCATTCTGGTGGTCTTCTCGAGCTCTTTATGGTATTTTTACCTTAGTCAACAACCGCTAGATCTCGTAAGAATCAAAGAATATCCATAACCCCTCCTGTAAGGTTATAACCTCCTTCAAATCAGCAGTAATCACGAGTGGACAACACGCCTGAGAAGTGTTGTTTTGCTGTGCCTCTTACAACAACATTTTTGAAGATTTTCGGCTGAAAAAATACTGCGTGCTGTCTCAAGGTATGTAGAAATGAAATATGAAAAGAACTAATCGATTAAGTTTCCAGTGTTATTGGAAACTGCGCTTTTGCTTTGATATCTCATATGATAGAACGTGAAGGAGGAGGACCTGGGGGAATTTCATATATGATAGAACGTGGACTTCTCCACTGCATTACCATCTCGTTCCAACGTGTTACAAGCCACTTGCTGCACATGATGTTTTTTTAAATATAATTTTATTTCATGTTATTGATGATTTTATAAATTGTATTTGACGTCAGCATAAATTTCACATTAGGTATCTCTACTATATTTCAGAAATGGTTCCTAACCACTTCATATATGTGGACAGAGATGGAACCAAAATAATCTAATTACATAAAAACCCCAACCGTATTAATTACATAAAACCCCAACGAGTTAGAGTGGTCGTGGGAGAGTCTGAGGAATCGGAGGGAGTGGGTGGCGGGGAGAGTCGGAGGAAGCGTTTTTGCCTGCTTTTAGTAGGCTTTTCAGCTAGTATGATGAACTACAAAAATTCCTTGAAATACCAATTGGAAGAGAAGATGAGGATGAAGATGATTTATTAGATCTGGATGAATTAGATTATGATGATGCTGAGTTAGACCAGCCTGATGACTTTTTGCCAACATATTCATTATGGACCCTCCTCTGCCAAATGAATTTCAAGAAATCGTCATGGGGCTGTCAGAAGAAGTGGAGATGTCACATGAAGCCGAAGCCACCTTGTCAAAAATTGTCTACTTATTGTTTACTCTTCAACTATTCTTGTCTATAGTCTGGCCAATGATAAGAGGAAAATTTATTGCCGCCTGCAGGCCTTTTTGGTTTCTTTTAAAATTACATACATACAAATTTTCGTAATAAATTCTTTGAAAAAATGTCTATGTATAATATATTACTAGATTTTTGTCCATAATCCTACTAAGTTTCTAAATAGGTGATAGAAACTCCAAATGAGCATTTATGCTTTCTTATAGTATTATAAATGTGATTTTTAAATAGCAGTATGCGAAAAACCTATTTGGTCATACGTATTTCTTTCAACCATTTTACTCGCATTATATCACAAATGAAATCATCGTCTCGGCTGCTTAACCACGTTCTTTCATATATGACTAGCTGAAAAGCCTGCTAAAAGCAGGCAAAAACAAATCGTAGATGAACACGTAATTTATTGAAAGAAAAACAATTGTATGTCACGGCCTGGAATCGAACCCCGGTCCCCCACGTTCGTACGACATACGTACGTACGATGGCCTTGATGGTTGGCGTTTTATATTATTAGATAAGGGCATAAATTGGGGATTATCGGTCAAACTATGTAATTTAGGGACTTTTCCTTGTCATTTTCGTTTTCAGGGGGCCAAAATACATGAAATTCATTTTTTTTTTCAAGAAAATAGGAAATTGTGTGCAGTTAAGGGTTAATACCCCCCTTTTACCATTAATTTCATACTCACGATTGATTCCTGTGAATGACGGTATGTGATAGTAGAGCAAAGGCGTATTTGGCGCTGCTTTGGAGACGTGACAAAAGTAATCAACTAGTTGTCCGACAGTTTGAGGCCTGAAGAAGAGGTCGGACAAACACAGAATTGCGTCAGCTTGAATCTTTTCCGCGTGCGCAGCCTGAAATAAAGTTAAACACAAAGAATAGTTAAAAATGAATTACCTTTGTGTGCATGACCTTAAACTGATGATGATCGTTAAGATAAGGAAGGTAGTCGAGAAAGGTGTGAGAAGTGATCAAGTCAAATTTGATGACTAGAAAGAATGTGGTAGTTCTTCAAGCTGGGTTAATCTCGACCGTTGCAAATTAACATCTGGTCAGCTCAAGCTACCTTCCTTTGGTTTATTTGTGAAAACTAAATGTTCTAGGAGGAAGTCATGAGATATTTAATACATCCCCGGAAAAAATCAATATTCCTATATACATTTTTTTCTTTCCATTATTTTCGCACTAATGATTCACAAGTACAAACCATATCCATGACGTCCATGAGGGATGCACCGCCGACCATGACCATGAGACTCTGTTTGGTAGTTTTGACAGCATTTTTCCACGCTTCAGCTGATGCTTTACGCTCAGCAGTGGTCATAGAGACGCCCTCTCCCGTCGTCCCACCAACTGTAAAACAAAAATTCAATTTATTTGTATCCACAAAATACGTTGTTTAACAAAATCGTCTATTGAATCATCGATCAACAAAAATGAGTTTCACCAATGTATTCAACTACTACCTACTCAGTTTCTATCAACCTTGTTTGGATAAAACGATTTTTTCAAGTTTCAAACAACTTTTTAAACTTAGATTCATCAGTATCATAAAAGTATTTAAGGTATGAAATGTGATTACGAATTAAAATGCAGGATGTACGTATTACTACACAATGGTCAATGGTTCATTATCTTACTACCGTCTATACCTTCTTGATGAGTCCTTATCCCCGTCATTCGTCAATTTCATTCGCTTCTATTCAACACCAACCAAAATACAAAATTAATCCCCTCTTAGGTTCCTAGATAGCTCATTTTTTAGTGAATGTGATTACGAATACAAACGCAGGATGTACACATTATTACACAATGGTTCATTATCCTACTACCGTCTATACCTTCTTGATGAGACCTTATCCTCGTCATTCGTCAATTTCATTCGCTTCTATTCAACACCAACCAAAATACAAAATTAATCCCCTCTTAGGTTCCTAGATAGCTCATTTTTTAGTGAATGTGATTACGAATACAAACGCAGGATGTACACATTATTACACAATGGTTCATTATCCTACTACCGTCTATACCTTCTTGATGAGACCTTATCCTCGTCATTCGTCAATTTCATTCGCTTCTATTCAACACCAACCAAAATACAAAATTAATCCCCTCTTAGGTTCCTAAATAGCTCATTTTTGAGTTCAACATATTTCAGTGAAAAGTTCAGTGATTTTTTAATGGAGCTATGAATGAAAGCTACAGAAAAATGCCTTTGTTGGCTAATAGAAGAGGTAAATCATTGATGAACCTATACGATAAACTGGCGATAACCTCTGGTTTGTTTATGGTTTGATTTATTTCTATAAACCAGGTACGTTGGTAGAATGCGGAACTTTTAAAAATCTGAAATCCCCTAAAAACGTTTAATAAAAGCCCCTTCAAGTTGGGTGGTCGGTACAGCTTATTCATTTAGATAAATTTCATATGCATCTCCATGTTAATAAATGTTCCAATACAAAAACTGATTGTCACTGGTTACTGATGTTGCTGGTTTTCTGATTCGACAAAAAGCAAGGCGACTGTGAAGTCGTTTGCGATAATTTTTCTCTTACTAAACGAATCGTGGCTCAGTCAAAGTGGCTTCTAGGGCTCAGTTCCAAACTACTTTCCAAATTTTAGCAAAACCGAGCTAGGAGATTTCGAGATGTAAACGTTTGATTTACGTGTTGACAAATAGTAACAAAATTGTGAAGTCGATTAAAGTTAATGATCTCAAACATCTAAAATTTAACTAAATCTGTTTTAGTTATAAATTAATGGTTGATCTTGCACACTTGCTGCTGTTGGCGGAATTCGAATGCAAAGTTTCCTATCTTCGATTGTGATGAAACAAAACTAAAATGGTTAGTGAAACCAGCCCTATAAGATCTGTAGGGACTCAAACTATTGCTTACCCAGGACAGCTTCGATGCCACTTTTCTTGAGAAAGTCGGCGTATGCTGGAATCAAATCCAATTTGAGTTGGAATCTAAAAGAAAAAGTTTCACATTCATCGAAATTTGTCATCGAATCGAATACATGAAAATTGATTGGAATATAAATTACATGACTCGAATTTGACTCAAAAAAGTTGTGGGAAAATTGAGAAAGGGTTTTACGTACTTGTCATCAAACGGAGTGAAGACCGGAGCCATCATCCCTCGGAAATTATATTTCTGAAATAATGTAGCAGAATGTAGCTATCTATATCCAGTCCTAGTATGATGTGGATGCTATCATCTACTTCTATGAAGTAAAACCTGTACTGAATATAGGGCCTGGGTGCCAATAGACGACTGATCCTCATACAATAGTGTATGACCTGGAGGTTATTCATTCCCTACAACCCACAGAATTTGAGCAGAGGAATGAGATCTAATGTGATAAATAAAAATATGGGGCTGAGGCTAAGTTACACAACATATTTACTTAATAATTTTGTGTATCCACACTACATTCTTCCAAGATTGCCGAAAACCCGATGTTTTTTTATAATTTATTTTATAATTTTTTTAAATTTTAAATATGGTAATACGCTCTTTTGAAAACTGTTAATATTGTATTAAGAAAAATGAATTGTTACTCTGGTAATAAAGGGCTCACGGTAAGGAGACTTTGTGACGAAGAGCATGAGGAAATTTTTAACTGAAATGAAATTATGGAAATTTCTCTGAACTTTTCGAAAACATTTAAATAAACGACATTTTTAATTCAGCGAAATTTCCCGTTAACTTACAACCTGTTTGCGCACTGATTACAATTCGCTCAGTATAAATCGAAATCGTCGATAAAAAGGTACTCTACATGTACATCCCCTACACCCAGATCCATGATGTAATATGCCCAACATGCTAATTTCATCTTCCAGAGCTCTGAATTATCTCATTCGTTGCTAAAACTTGAACACTATTCCAAGTTAATGAAACAACGACAGGAACTATTAAGTAGGTAATTAATTATTTGATTATCCTCATAGGAAGCGAACGGTTGGCCCAACTGAGCTCTGGGTGGTGTCAAAACATTCTTTTAAATCGTCCCTATTTTAAATTAATGAAAAAACAATACCTATACATCGAAAGTTTTCAAGCTAAGGCGTTTTGGAAATGTTTTTCCCAGCTTTTTAGGACGTCCCACAGTAAGACTTGGGCGTCCTTATGCGATCGATCTGGGGTGAAGGAGGACAACACTCAACAGAAAAAAAATAACCACACAGTAATCCGTTTTAGACCATTCTGAATCCAAATCCGTGAAAAAAACCATAGGTGTATGTCTGTGTGTGTGTGTGTGTGTGTGTGTGTATGTGTGTGTAACAAAATCTTGTGTACTCTGCACAGGCCTTAGTTCTCAACCGATTCTCGTGGTTCTTTTTTTGATCGGCGCGGAAAACTATCTAGTTGTGCACTACGTCGCCGGAATTTCGAATTTTGCCTTTTAAGGGGGGGAAAGGGGGGGTTAATGCTCGAAAAACTTGCGTTTTTGGGCATAATCTTGTGTCGTCTGCACAGGCCTTAGTTCTCAACCGATTTTCGTGGTTCTTTTTTTGTTCGTCGCGGAAAACTATCTAGTTGTGCACTACGGCGCCGGAATTTTGAATTTTGCTTTTTAAGGGGGGAAAGGGGGTTAATGCTTAAACATATTGTTTAGTAATGCATGCATTCCAGGGGACGTCCCATTGGATAAGCATTAGATCAGTTAAACCAGTTGTTAAGTGATAAAACTGTTTCACTCGATGTAATTTATTTATTACTTTAGGCAAGAAATACTGACCCCCCCCCCCCATCATTATCCACCTTAACATTTCTAGCGGCATGGGAGCCTCGAATCTGAAGAGAATTTTAAAATCCGTGATCTACGATACCCAACATGCGAATTAGAGTTCACCCCCCCCCCCCACACCACCCCAACGCCAACAATGGTGCCAGTCTGGCACCAAAGCGGAAATACGTCGTAACATTGAACTTTCATCTGTTAGTTTTGTTAGGCAGTCCGTCGAAGTTCACATCCGTATTCAGGGTGAAACACAAAAAAAAAAAAAAAAAACCACGAAATAAGCGGTTTATGGCATCATGGCACCATGTCCTGGCACCATGGTGGCACCACTATTAGTTCCATGGTGGTACAGAGAATAATTCATGAAAATCCGGAGGTATAATGAGAATTTTCCCTCAATTTCAAAGCTTGGGTACAATTAGTAAGCAGTAAAGGAACCGAAATATTGAAAAATCGGATATTTTGTGAATATTATCCCCCCACTCACCCCCTCCCCTTGCGAATTTTGGTACTCTGGTAAAATCATGTACAACTCGGAGGTTATTTGAGTCAAACAAAAAAAGAAACACGCAAATCGGTTGGAAATTGAGGCCTGGGCAGATTTTACAAGATTATGCACGCAAACGCACGTTTTTTAAGCATTAACCCCCCCTTTCCCCCTCTTAAAAAGCAAAATCCTAAATTCCGGCGCCGTAGTGCACAACTAGATAGTATTCCGCGTCAATCGAAAAAAGAACCACGAAAATCGTTTGAGAACTAAGGCCTGTGCAGAGTACACAAGATTATGCACAAAAACGCACGTTTTTCGAGCATTAACCCCCCCTTTCCCCCCCTTAAAAGGCAAAATTCGAAATTCCGGCGACGTAGTGCACAACTAGATAGTTTTCCGCGACGAACAAAAAAAGAACCAGGAAAAACGGTTGAGAACTAAGGCCTGTGCAGAGTACACAAGATTTTGTTACACACACACACACACACACACACACACATACACACACACACACACACACAGACATACACCTATGGTTTTTTTCGCGGATTTGGATTCAGAATGGTCTAAAACGGATTACTGTGTGGTTATTTTTTTTTTCTGTTGAGTGTTGTCCAACATTACCCCAGATCGATCGCATAAGGACGCCCAAGTCTTACTGTGGGACGTCCTAAAAAACGTGCGTTTGCGGGTATAATCTTGTAAACTCTGCTCAGGTCTCAATTTCCAACCGATTTGCGTGTTTCTTTTTTTGTTTGACTCAAATAACTTCCGAGATGTACTTAATTTTACCAGAATACCAAAATTCGCAAGGGGAGGGGGTGAGTGGAGGGATAATATTCACAAAATATCCGATTTTTCAATATTTCGGTTCCTTTACTGCTTACTAATTGTACCCAAGCTTTGAAATTGAGGAAAAATTCTCATTATACCTCCGGATTTTCATGAATTATTCTCTGTACCGCCATGGAACTAACAGTGGTGCCACCATGGTGCCAGGACACCATAAACCGCATATTTCGTGGGTTTTTTTTTTTTTGTGTTTCACCTTGAATGCGGATGTGAACTTCGACGGACTGCCTACTAAAACTAACAGATGAAAGTTCAATGTTACGACGTATTTCCGCTTTGGTGCCAGACTGGTACCATTGGTGGTGGTGGCGATGGGGGGGGGGGGGGGTGAACTCGAATTCGCATGTTGGGTATCGTAGATCATGGATTTTAAAATGCTCTTCGGACTCGAGGCTCGCATGCCGCTAGAAATGTTAAGGTGGATAATGGTGGGGGGGGGGTCAGTATTTCTTGCCTAAAGTAATAGATAAATTACATCGAGTGAAACAGTTTTATTGCTTACCAACTGGTTAAACTGATCCAATACTTATCCAATGGGACGTCCCCTGGAATGCATGCATTACTTAACAATATGTTTACCCCTTGCAAGTGATGGACGATAACCAAAACCTTCAGGTTTCATTTGCTTTAATGCCATCAAAATTGGTCGATGGGAACTGAGCAAAGTGCAGCGTACGGAAAACGGCGTAATTTTTAGGGGATTGTAATTTTTTCTTGCTCGATTTCAAAGGTTCATTATTGAAGAAAGAAAAAAAACACTAAAAGAACGCATGGATTAGGCCTGGATAGAGTACACACGATTTTGTTACATACTTACATACACACACAGTTTTTTTTTTTTTTTTTTTTTTTTTTTTTTTTTTTTTTTTTTTTTTTTTTTTTTTTTTTTTTTTTTTTTTTTTTTTTTTTTTTGTTCGGATACTATTCAAGATGGACTAAAACGGATTTGTAAGTGGTTATTTTTTTCTCCGTTGTGGGTTGTCCTTCACCCCAGAATAGTCTTACTGTGGGACGTCCTAAAAAGCAGTATCCGGTAGGAAAATTGTCTGTGAAAATAATCCAATAACTGAGGCAAATTAAGTACCACTGACCTTGACCATTTTTGTAAAAATCGAAGAGCGTCAGGAAACGGCAGAAACGAACAGGTGACGTTGAGCACCTCCCCAGGGAAAGTGAGATTGTATTCTAACTGAACCGAAAAACTGTAGGCCGGCAACTATCAAGAATTAGGTAAGAGATTGTTATCTCTCCCGATAGAGCTGGTAGGTACATCGGTCTTATTAAAACTCGCTCCACACTACGATGTGTACACAACTCAGAGCATATTATCATCAGTAGAGGCTTCTGTTGGTTGCATAACCACTCGAGAATTACAAACAACAAGTGGACAAGTTTGATCAAGACAAAAAAAAAACGAGAGGATGACATGTAAAACAATATAATGCCTATCCATCTTATCATATTATAGCACTTATATATTTTTAAATAGAATATTATTTGATAAATCTGGTAGGTTGCGAACGTTTTGTAACAATAATGAATTTATATCATTATTATTCATTTGCACCTGCTTAGAAACATTAGGTTCCAATCTTGAAAGCTCCCATGAAAGTCCACTGCTTTCATGAATCTAAATAATGATGAATAAATAATGGTCTCGAATATGTAAACCATCCAAACTTGAGAGATTTATACCACGACTGGTGTGTAGTTCCTCACATAGACGTTTTTGTGGATACAAAATGAATAGCACTAATAAATTTCCTGAATTAAAATCAAATTATAATTGATCTTTACAATTTCATCAACATAATCGCGCACCATTCTCAATCTAGTGCTTTTTATCAATTAGGAATACTATCAACATTGCAGTGAGAATCATGATTTATGTTAAGGAATTTATGAGTTGACTTGACAATAAAGAATTCATAATGTCCACGTTATTCTGTTTGAGGAAGCTTTTTACTATCCATCCAACATAGTTTATTCTACTTGGTTTTGGTTTATTATTTTCAATAATGAACCTTTGGAATCAACCAAGAAAAAAAATTTAACACCCCCTCAAAATTTGATGGTTTACGTTTCAAGGTAAGTACGTAGAATCCAAAAATCGAATAAAAATTTGGCCGGCCGTCCGCCGTACGCCGTACTTTTGCCACTTAGCATTGACCGATTTTGATGAAATTTGGTATGTAGGCTCCATTTGGGGTCTAGTTGTGCCCCGAAGATTTTGGTTGATGTAGGTCAGTTCTAAGGGTTCCAAAATGAATTTTGAAATTTTGAAAACGCCCTAACTCAAAAAATTTTGATATAAAGGTATTGTTTTCCTTTCAATTTAAGATTCTATAGAATTTTTAGAATTTTTTGAGACCACCCGGAGCTCTGTAGGACAAACCGTTCGCTCACTACAAGAATTTAAAGTTTAGACGTACGATAAATCAGAAACACGAGTGTGAATCGCAAAAGAGGACTAATCTCCGTACAAATTTTAGCTGACCGAAATGCGATCGATGTTTTTCTTCATGTTGGATGGTTGGTGGCTTTGCAGACGAGTGATCAATATAGAAAAATAATAAACCATTGTGTAATAATTTGCAGCGTTTTTTCTAATAATCACTATGGTGTGCTAAACCTAATATTGTCAAGGATAAAAATTTAAGGCGCCATCAAGTTAGTCGAGAAAAAGTATATTTCAAACCCCAACTACAGCTAAGTACTACCTGTCGAACACCTAACCTATTAGCTACTAAATCAATATATTCAACGACAGCGGACCTCAATTATTTCAATTCTCGAATATTGAAATAGGTTCCAAGTCTTTAGAATTATAAACCGT
Source organism: Apolygus lucorum (assembly GCA_009739505.2). Taxonomy (NCBI): domain Eukaryota; kingdom Metazoa; phylum Arthropoda; class Insecta; order Hemiptera; family Miridae; genus Apolygus; species Apolygus lucorum. The sequence continues at coordinate 50,415,696 of CM019168.2, read as the reverse complement.
AAAACTAGAATTTAGAAAGTAGGAACGGAATTTGTCATAAAAATCAATTATGTTGACATAAAGAGCTTAACCTACTTTTTCTGGACTTGTTCGTGCCAACATAGTAAGAAGGTGGTACAAGAAGGTACATGTCATTAGCTTCTACACATAAGTTTTGTCTACAATGTCAAACAACTGATTTTTTCCCTTCAGTTTCTTTGACCGAACTGTTCAAATGTTTACATCAAAATAAAAAGTCTGCTTTAAGGGGCTTCTTTATCAATCGGTGCTCAGCAGTTTTCACGATAAACTTGCTAGCTAGCTAAGTAGGGACCTGTAAATGAAAGCAAGTAAAAAGGCTTCAAAAAGCTAGTACGACTACCAGAACAGGTTTGTCGTATGCATGTAATTCAATTCCCTCTCCAAGACCCACATCGTACCATATCAGTGCTATTTTGTATTAATTAGTCACCTATAAAGTGTGAAGTTCAGTTATTATGGGAAATACTAGTGAAGTTACATGTAATAACGATTCCTTTAGGATATATTAGGGCTCAAAGGGATCCTAACACGTGGGTCTTGTATTCTGATAAATTTCAAAATAATTTCTTAAAATTGAAATCTATCTTACATTGATGGCATTAATTAATTATCCTCATTGGCAGACGGTTGGGCCTACGAAGCTCTGGATGGTGTCATTCGACTCCAAAAATTCTTGAAATTGTAGAACGTTTTCAAGTTGGGGCGTTTCGAAAATGTTTTTCCCTACTTTCTACCCTTTAGAAGCGTCTAACTGCAACCGAAAGCTTCGGGGGGCAAATGGAGCCGATATAGGGACCAAATTTAATCAAAATAATTAGGGAGAGGGGGAGGTAGTACTTTTATGGGGGAGGGGGGTTATAATATTTTTTCGAACAGATAGAATGGATGTGATAGACATTTGGTCAACTTCGAAATACAGTTATTGTCAACTTGCTGTATTGGAGAATCCGTCATAACCAACTAGTCGAGTACGGCGGACTATTGCTGGTTACGGCGGATTCTTCAATACGGTACTTTGACAACAATTTATTGTATTCTTTTGCTTCCTCACTACCGAAGGTAGGGAAGCTTTGTATTCGTGAAAGAAGTGAAAAAAAAAAATGTCCTCCAAAATCAAAATTTCCACTTGCTTTTTGCGTTTTAGAGCTTCCCGAACAATTTTGGTTCCGTGTCTGTCTGTCTGTCGGTCTGTCTGTCTGTCGGTCTGTCGGTCTGTCTGTGGTCAATCCTTGTCCCGGGCAAAACTATACCAACCTGTGGTCCGATTTTGATGAAATTTTCAGGGATTGTGCGGGTTAGGTCCTAGACGGTCCCTTATCAATTTCAGCACCTTCGGACCAATAGGAGCGAGTGCGCATGCGCAAACGTGAATTTCCTGGAACCTCGGTTTCTCGGTTTCTAATGAACCGATTTTGCTCAAATTTGGAGGTTAGTTAGAGACTAACTTCTAAGAGACACCCTATAAGTTCCAATCAAATTGGTCAAGCAATAGCCGCTGCGCATGCGCGAACTTTAAATTTATTGTTACAACCAAAACTCCGCAACTATTCAACCAATTTCGATGAAATTTTCAGGGATTGTGTGGGTTAGGTCCTAGACGGTGGACCGCTAAATAAAATTTTACGTTGAAAATATAAATAGTTCTATACGTCCATGTTACAATGAGTGAGGAAGCTATACTGCCCACCCAACTTGGCAGACGTTTTTTTATAACTGTCGGAACTAACCTCATACATTTAATACCAACTCTTAAATGTCTGTTAGTGTTCATAAATTTATGTGAATGGCCAATAAATTCCAAAAAAATTAAATGTACTTATTGAAAAAATTGAAATATATTGGAATTTTCAATTTCCAAAAAATTGAAATATATTGGAATTTTCAATTTCCAAAAAATTGAAATATATTGGAATTTTCAATTTCCAAAAAATTGAAATATATTGGAATTTTCAATTTCCAAAAAATTGAAATATATTGGAATTTTCAATTTTCAAAAAATTGAAATATATTGAAATATTTAAAAATTGAAACATATTTTCAAATTGAAATTTTCAATTCAAAATTGGACTTTCGACATTTTCAACTCTATTTAGCCCCCTGGTATATTTTCCTGAAGGTGAGTGGTACTGGTAATTGTTATAATCAATCAAAAGAAGTTCTGAGTTTCATTAAAATACTTGCAGCTATGCTATATGGAAAAAAACCTTTTTAGTTGTTTCTCACTCTAGGTTTTCTATGAAATACTAAAGGAATTACTTGACTTTCTTGAATATTTTAGATAAATCATGTTTGAATCCATGAATAAGTTCCTGTGGCTATGGAAAGCATTCGGAGTGTGCCAGGTGACGTTGAGTACCTCTTTACACAACAAAAAGGTTGTCACATTAAAATCAGCTCACCCCGCATGTTTCGTTTACGCTGCCTCTCTGTTCACCGTGACGATCGTCTTGAGTGTATTTGAAATTATGACGACGATCAACTCTCACGCAATATTGATGAAAAAAGGTTTGGTCATGATCTGCCTCGATGTCGGGTAAGAATCATTCAGTTTTCTAGATTGTTCATGAATGTTCTCGTTAATTCCTGGGCCAAAATCCACACCCGGAATTATCCATTAAACGTTTTACTTGTACCTATTTTTCGTTTCAGAGCTTTCTGGACTAGATATTTGGATTCCTTGTCAGTCATTCAAACCCCTTTTTCAAGCAAAACTATACTAAATTATTGATTAAATGTCCCCAAGGTCCAAGGTCATTAAGGACCACTTACGGCAAATTTTTAAATTACGGTTCCTCCGTTCCTGACAAGTCTAATTGAGGAGCTTGATTCCAAAAGGTACTATTTCCATTTTGGCCAAACGTGAGAAAATCGCGAAAAACCATAGCGACCTGAAAAATGCGATGTAAACCAATGATGTTATTTTTTATACATTTCTAAATTACAATAAATATTTTTGGGAAAAAAGGTAAATTAGTTCAAAGTTTGAAATAATTTTGAACGAGGTTTGAAATATCGGATTTATGGATATAGGTAGTACTTTTTGAAACAAAACGGATAAGAGACCGCCATTGTGCTGGATATAGTACCTTTTGAAATTGAACGGATTATTCACCCTCGTTTTTCAAGGGAATAGATTATCTTTTGCCCCAAAAGGATCGCATTTTTGTGAAGAACTACCCCCTAAAACCCTAGGAAACTGTCAACTCAATTTCGATAAAAATTGGTCATTAGTACCTACCTACCTTTTGGTATCAAACTCCTCAATTCTTGGGGATTTAGATTGTAGGCTCCAAGTCGATTACCTACCTATAAATCTTATTGCATTTCGAATCGTAGGGGGTCATAATCAAAACGCTCGTGACAAAGCAGAAAGAAGGCTCCTCGTTCGGTGCAAAACTATTGTTACCTACTATAAAGTTCCATGCACCATTTCCATGTTCCATCCACGATTTCTGATTTTGAGGTATATACGTTTTTAAGTTATTTTGGTCCAATAGTGGATGCTTTTCAAATTCATTAGCCGCAGCTGCAGATAGAAAATCGACTTTTATTTTTCCAAATCCGACCCTTTTAAAGTTTGCTATTTCCTTGATACCATTATTTTTCATTATTTTACCAACCGTTAGTTCGTGTAGAGGTTTTGCGTTTGGCTCAGTTCCGTCTTTCTCAATCATGACAGAAAATGGACCTTTGAACGATCGTAAATATTTCAGTTTGAGCTGAGTTTGATTTGTTTCCATTAGACACCCTCCGGGGTCCGTTGTTAACATGTTTGTGTAATCTATGATCCCTTAATATCGAGATATTAGATCGATAATCAGATGGATAGGACTCACTTGTTGATAAGTGGGTAGAGATAATCAATATGTACAATACAATGTATATTACCAATAAATACAAATTATATATGTAACAAGTTATAAAAAAATATATATTTAACAAGAAACATACCTAGATAACAAAATGATATATAAACAATATAAAATGTAATTAAATGATTGAATGTGAGACTATGAAATTGTATTAGAACTAAATGAAATTGTGCTGGCAATATGTATAAATAAATGCAAGGTCAAAAAGAAAAAAAAATTTCCATGCATACGCGTACATTATGAATTAAGGCGAATTTTCGAAGAACCTTTTTAATAGATTATAATTCAATTTTGAACTATAAAATTTTTCCACTTTTGGTAATGTAGGTGTAATAGGTGGAAATTCGTTTGGTTTATAAAATTGATTTGCTTCGAACTTGAAGAGTTCGACTTGCGGGACTGGAAATAAATTACGGAATAAAATCTGTGGAAAGTGAAATAGGCGATTCTCAACCTGATTAATTGATGGTAGGGCGTAGGTAGGCTTACTGGAATGATGAAAATGAGTTTATTTAAATAATTATGCTTTCTAATAAAAATTACTGTTAATGTTGACAATGCTTATTTTCTATGATTTTACTCCTAGTCCCTTTTTATTTACGTTGTTAGTTATTACGAATTCCTAGGAATCTCTCAGGTAGAAGGGTCTCGTGAACTGAAGGTTCGTGAGGTCAATACTCCTACCTAACGGTTGAAATTCCTGAGAGGTATGCTGCCACCACCCTGGGTCGGATTAGGACACAGGGAATAACCAAACTCTTTTACCTGCAATGTACCTTGTAGGAGTTAAAGAGGTCAACTGCTGAAATGAGTAACTACAGGTTAACACGAAGGGTTTTTATTCAGAAAAATGTACAGATATTTTACCGTGAAGCGGATTTGACTAATTGCTCTGAAGGAGCTGACTTTCGCAAAATATCAAGAAATATGCTTTATAGTACTTCAAATATTTCCACACGTAGTCGTTCGACAAGCAAAATATAATAATATGAATTATGTCGCAAAACAAGATATGAATTTCAAATATATGTTCTCTTTCTTAGGAACTATTGTTGACTTAGAATTTACTGACTTTACTTTACAATACAAATTGACTTATAACTAACTTCTTCTTCGACTTTCTTTTTGTTACAATTTTTATAGGTTTTTGTTATTTTTATGCTTTTCGTTACTTAACAGGACAGTTTTATAAGGGGGATGGTTGCCAGATTTTATTGAGAAGTAAGCGCTTACTAGGGGTCTGAGGGAATGGGCTTACCCTTAGGCCGAGCTTGGATTCGATGAATCTCCGTAGCAGGTAAGTGGTCCAGGGCCTCTTCCTAGAAGGCTGTAGAAGGGGGTGCCGGGAATCGATGCAAGTTTGCCTCGGTTCGGAGTTCGATCGCCGTTCTGGGTCGATCTGGTGGCGTAAAAGGAGAAGGCGGTAGTGCTGTAAGATCCTGGGCCGTGGCTAGACAGGATAATACCAAACACTAACTGGCGGGTAGACACTTCCGACTATTAAATGTGAATGTTCGCACTTGGATCACCACCGGTACGTTCTCAGTTCGTAAGGTCTCGTTACAGGGAGAAGGGGATGAGTCGTGCAGCTAGGTTCAAAACACCATTGAGACGCGTGACTGTAGACTGAAGGTGTCGGGAGGGGGAAGGCCCTTTTATCTCCTCGGCCATCTTGGAATTGAAGATGGGAGGGTCCCGACGGTGGCGCGCTCGGTGTGTTGAGTTGCTGTGGCGGACATCGATGTTCGGGTTGTACGTTGCTTGGCGGGTGGAAGTATGGAAGTACATGGAGATTAGTGGTGCCTGAGGGGCGCGGTAATAAACTGGCTGATTACACCCCCCTCTTCTCCACAGGCCGATGCCCTCATCGGCTACTTGCTCTTCGTGACGGATGGGATTGGCAACTGGACTTCTGGGGATACTTTGAGTAGCGCAATCTCGTATCTCCATCGGCGACAACCGGAACACTTGGGTGGACGGCTCTCGGTATGCTCGGCTCGAAGGCATGGCTGTGGGAATGAGGGATGTTCGGCTGGATACTTCTGGCATGCTGCAATGAGCCGATTCCAAAAACTTTTGCAGCTGGAGCAGCGAAATTTGATGAGCTCCTTTGGGGTCTTATCGCAGACGGGGCATGGCGCGGCGTTCGTTCGGATGGTGTCGTTTGGCTCTTCTTCGCGGGCCGGAGTAATCGGTGAGAAAGATGGTGACGGCTCCTCCACTTCGGCTCGCTTGGTTGCGGGCGGCTTTGGCTTGTCCTTGGGCTTGGTCTTGGTGTTTGACTTCGCCTCATCTTCGGAAGTCGCTGATGAAGAGGACGAAGATGACAGGGAGCGAGCACGCCTTCGAGGAGTGGATGTTTGAGTCTCTCCAGTGGCCGATTCCCAGGCGTTCTCCAAGGATGCTGAAGACTGGTTAAGAGCGTTGCTGCTTTGGATCGCCATGACCCGCTGCTCTAAGCCTCTCAACTCACAGCGAAGTTCTTCCACGGGATTTGGAGTTCCCGCCGCTGAAAGGTTAGCTGCGTCGGAACTGGCCGCTTTACTTAGATTGTGCGAGAGCCCTGCGATACATATCATGATTTCTTTGCGTTGTTCGGGCATATCAGCGAATTCGCCCAACCAGGTCTGCAACTGAGCCATGCACTGCACAGTGCGTTCAATCCAGCCAGGACTGCCTACATTAATCTCGGGTACTGGCTCTATACGGGGTCGTGGGAATGCCATGTCCTGAAACAAAAGAATTCAGCCATCTTACATTTCTACCCCAGTTCTCTCTCTCTTCCTACTCCACTTCTCCGCCCATTCCGCACGCGTCCGCGACACCGTTTCCTAACTCTTAGGTGTTGATAAACCCGAGGCTAGCCTTCGCTTTCAGTTTCCTATAAGATGGATCTCTGCTTTGACTCTCCTCTTCGACGTCCGGATTCAGGTATTGGGTAGGTGAAAGAATGCGAGGTAAGTATACTAATAGTTCTTTTGATTTACAGGTTAATTGCATTTACATAAATTCCCTTTGTGCTAAATTTTAAATACAATTTTTTTTTTTTTTTTTTTTTTTTTTTTTTTTTTTTTTTTTTTTTTTTTTTTTTAATCAACATTTATATACATTTGTCAATTTTCTGTTACAGGTGACGCTGCTGTTTCTCTCGGAGTAACTTCGATCGTGGATACCTTGCCAGTATGCAACTTCTTATAGTCGATAACCTTTCGGGGTCGTAGACCGTATGAAGAGGCAGTGGTACTGGTATCGGCGTTGGGCAAAGTTCGTTCTGCGATCGGTTCGTCCGGCGGACGGTTGCATGCTTGCTCCAAGCGTTCGAGATCCGGAGTAATGCAGGTTCGTTCTATGAGTTCGGGTTCCGTTTCATCTTCAGAGTCAAACCATGGGTCAAGGTCGGGTTGCGGAGTTCCGGCGGGGGCATCTGGTACGGAGGCCTCGCGCCTGTGCGGCTCCTCACGTGTGATTGCTTCATCCGGAACTCGGTCGACGAATGCTGGTTTAAGCCTACTGAGATGATACCGCGAGGTATTTCCCATGACGTCCTTGACTTCATAGTTCACATCGGTCAATCTCCTGGTGACGGTGAGGGGTCCTACCCAGGGACTCCAGAATTTACGCGTGGCATCCGTCGGGGCGACCATCTGTCGTGCATAAACCGGCTGGCCCACCTCAAACTCTCGCATATGGCGCCGATTATTAATCGCCTTTTCCCGAGCATGCCAGGCCCGCTTGATTTGGCCTTCTGCGATTTTTCTGATTTTCTGAAAACAGGGTTCGGATGGATTTCGGGTCGTCTCGTGGTTGGCCGTCAGCTCCCGGGTATTTGGAAGCCGGACCTCACGTCCGTAAGTCAGTTGGAAGGGTGAGTACCCTGTACTATGATGGGGAAGGCTTCGATATGCTGCCAAAGCAAACGGCAAGGCCGCCTCCCATCCCCGCACATTGTCTTGAAGCTTGGCAACGATATTTGCTAAGGTTCTGTGGAACCGCTCGCAAACACCGTTGCTTTGCGGGTGGTATGCTGACGTCTGGATGTGGCGAATGTTCCATTTGGTACAAAGGTCTCTGATCACGCTTGAGACGAACGCGGCTCCCTTGTCCGACACCAGCACCTCCGGTGCTCCGTGCGTCGGCAGGTATTTTGTGGTCAACACTCTGGCCGTGGTTTCTGCCGTACAATTTGGGGTTACATACACCTCAGCGTATTTGGAGAAGTGGTCAACCACTGTTAATAGGTACTTAGTGGAATGGGTTCCCTTCAGGGGTCCAACATAATCGATTCCGACTATTTGCCCTACACGGGTGGGAAGTTCAGGTCGCTGTATTGGCGGATTTAGATTGTTCGGGGTGTTACGCCTCTGACATTGCGGACAGCTCTGTACGAAATTCCTCACATCTTTTGACATCTTCCGCCAGTATCCGTAGCGTCTTGCAATGCTTTCTGTGACGTCAACGCCTGGGTGACCTGCCCATAGTTGGTCGTGGCAATTGGTCAGAAACCACCGTCGCAGGGTCTGTGGTATCAGGGGCACTAACTCTTCTCGCCCGTTCATGTCAGTGGCGAACTTCCAGAGTTCTCCGTCCAAGCGGATGCGCGGATTGGTGTTTTCGTGATCCAGACTTCTGATCCATGGGTCCAAGGCCTGCGCTGCAAGGAGCAATTCCCGGGGCATACTCAGTGTGGTAATAGCTCCGATCGGAATTCTACTAAGGCCATCGACGTGACCCATTTTTGAACCAGGTCGGTACCTCGCCTCGTACTCGTACTCCGTGAGCCTGAGGATCCACCTTCCGATTCGGGAGGTGGGGTCTCTGATATTCATGGCCGCTGTCAGCGCGGCATGGTCCGTCTGAAGTACAAAGCGGCGCCCCAACAGAAACTCCTGGAAATGACGCACCGCCCAAACCACCGCGAGCAGCTCGCGTTCGGTGGTCGAGTATCGGGTTTCGGCGCCATTCAGTACCCGACTTGCGTATGCCACCGGATGACTTTCCCCGTCAATTTCCTGCGACAGGACGGCGCCAACGGCCCTCCCAGAAGCATCGGTGGACAGTACGAAGGGTCGCTCGAAATCGGGATAAGCGAGCACAGGTCCGGTCATCAGCGCCTCCTTCAGAGACTCAAACGCCGCTCGCTGCGCCTCCGTCCACACGAACGGTTCGTTCTTCCTCAAGAGCTTATTCAACGGGACTACTATTTCGGAATAGTCGGCAATGAATCGTCGGTAAAATCCAGCGAGACCAAGGAAGGAGCGCACGTCGCGGGCGGTAGTTGGTGTTGGATGATCTCGGATGGCCATGATCTTGTCGGGGTCCATTTCGACGCCGTCAGCGGTCACCACGTGTCCCAGATAACTTACTCGATCCTTCAGGAACTCGCACTTCCGGAGATTTAATTTAAATCCCGTCTCCTCGAAACGCCTCAGGACTGTCTGCAACAACTCTAGATGTGAGTCCACGTCTTCGGTGAAAAGAATGACGTCGTCCAAATAAATCAAACAGCCATGTCCTATGACTCCGTCTAGGACGTCGTTCATTGCGGCCTGGAAGGTTGCTGGCGCGTTTTTGAGCCCGAATGGCATTCGGGTATATTCGAAGTGCCGGTTGAGGGCAGTGAACGCGGTCTTCTCCTGGGACTCGGGTGCGACGGGTATTTGGTGGTACCCCATGGTCAAGTCGAGTGTCGTGAACCACTTACTATTTCCCATCAGGGACAAAGTTTCCAACAGTCGCGGCAGCGGATATTTATTCCCTTTCGTTATCGCATTTAGCTCCCGATAGTCGGTACAGAACCTCCACCGCTGGGGTTCCCCAGGCGGCGTCTTCTTCTTCGCCACGACAATCGGTGCATTCCACGGGCTTTTTGAAGGTTTGATCACTCCTTCCGCGAGCATATCATGGACCTGCTCTTCGACGAACCCTCGTAGGGCGTGTGGCACAGGGTAAGGTTTTCGGCACGTCGGTCCAGCATCTCCCGTCTCAATCTCGTGCGACACTTCCATGTTACATCCGTCTTTTCCAGGTTTGTCGAACAAGTGTATGTTTTGCATGAGACATTGTTCGATTCTTCGTCGGTCGTCGCCAACCAAATGACTCAGCTGCTGGCGGATGAGTGTCGCAGTATCCTCACGAGAAGGTTGATCATCCCAGACTTCTGTGGGAAGTTCCTCGAGGTTTTGTACGTTTTCGGGTACCACCGCTCCTACTGCGGCTGGTTTCTTTTTGCAAGTGGTTCGGGGTTTCTTGGCCACACGTTCATTCGGGTCGTACAGTTGAGGGTTTGGATTCGTTGAGGGCCGTCGCTTCAATGGCGCACTCCTCGGATATGTGGATCGGGATGTCTCTTCTCTCCTAGTCTTCACCTTCAAGTGACGCAACCGATTCAACATTTTGGGGCTTTCCCAGACTGCGCCGAGTATCATTTGACCTCCAGTGTCGTTGTTTGTCATGGTGATAAGTCCGGTGTCAGTGCGGATTTCGATCGGAAATTTTCCCAATAGATCGAGTCCCATCAAGTCCAGATGTGAATCGGGTCGTTGAAAGACATAAAATTTATGCAAGGTTCGTTTATCCCCTATCCGCACAGACAGTTCTTGCGTTCCTAACAATGGCAATCTTTGACCGTCCGCTCCCCAGAGCTCGGTGTTGGTTGGTTTCACCGGAACTCCCGGTACTGGGTGCGATAGTGCGGATACTGCTGCGCCGGTGTCCAAGATGACGTCACGATTATACTTTCCCAGTCCGATTTTCATTCGGATCATTGGACGAGTAGTACAATTGACCGTTGCCTGGAAAGCTATCAACTCGTCGCCGTGTACTTCTTCTTCGTGAATCTCCTCCGGTGGCTGTGTGGTGACTGCTGCTGTGGTTCCGGCAAGGTTTCCTCGCGGTTGCGATACCGGCAGCATCTTCTTTTTCCGCAAGCATTCATTTTCTAGATGCTCTCGCACTCCACAGAAGTCGCAGAAGATCGTGTTCTGAATACCATGTGGGCAGTTGACTGGAAAGTGGATGTAGTCACCGCAGTACAAGCATGGATATCGAGGCGTCGGCGACGGTTGTCTCCCGGTGGATCTGTTTTGTCCGGTGTAAGGAGGTGTTGTCATCTGATTCTTGAGTGCGTCTTTGTTCATAACGCCCGCTATGTCCCATTTGAAATCCGCTGTTTGTTCACTCTGAGTGATGTCCTCGATGTCCTCAGCTCGCTTCACCGCTTCTTCCAGGGTTTCAGGAAGATTGCTTTGGAGGAAGGGGCCGATTTCCTTATTTACCCCTCTGATGAAGGCTCGAAGGGTTCTTGCCTTCACCCACTCCCTCTGTTGTGCGGCGGTGAGCTCGATTTCATTACGGACGGCGGTTTTCGCGGTCTTTATCAGCTTTTCTGCGAATCGTCGCATGCTTTCTTCGGGTTGCCTTTTCGCTGTCCATAGGCGAATCATCGCCTTTTCGGGGTCCTCGCTCTCATACCACTGGAGTATGGCGTCTCGTAGGGCATCGTAGGGTTGTGCTCCTAGTTCTTCTTGTAAGAACCTCTTGGCTCCTCCTCTCAGGCGAGTACGCAAGAATCGTAGTCGCTGTTCTTGGTCGAGGTCGTGCGTAGCTTGTTCAACTTCAGCGAAGAACGAGGCAGCCGAAATGGAATCGGGTTCATCCGGGTTCCACGGCTCGACCTCCAAAAACAGAGATCTTGGAAGGTCTCGTTGTTGAGTTGCCTGTCCTCTGTTGGTCGAGGTTTTGGCGTCTCGGAAGAATTCTCCCATCCTATTCATCGCCTCTGTCATAGCGTCGGCCAACTCCACTGTCGTTTCGGTCGCCTTCAGCCAGGGCTCCATGTTGATATTTGTAGGAGTGTTTCACAACTTCACAAAAGAACGAGAAAAGGCCCGGGCAAAAATTCGGAAATTACTCACTTCACTTTTCCCGCAACACCGAATTCGGTAGTCGAGAGGGCTAAGCAGATAACGATCCAATTTCCTACCCACGGAAACTTTTCTGAATGTGATTTCAAGATAGAATTTGGGGAATTTGCTGTTAAATTTGAAAAATTTGGTGTTGGTTCGAACTGATGATCGGTTCGATCTCTGCACCGATATGGATCTTGACTCGATCCGAACTGTGAAGCAGTTCGTTCAGTATATCGATATGCAAGGGAGATCGGTTCGAATTGCGAATCGGTCGAATCGCAGTTCGGTCCGAACAGTGAATTGGTTCGAGAAGTGGTCGGTACAGCAGTGGTCAGGTTCGAACTGTGGTTCGGTTCGAACTGTGCACCGGTCTGTTTTGAGATTTGGTATGAGTTCTGCCTCGTTTCGAACTGTGATTTGGTTCGAACGGGGTACCAGTATGGTTTTATGATCGGGTCGGACTGTGACTTGGTCCGAACACGAGTTAGTATAGTTCGAAAATTGGGTCGAACTTGAATTGGTACGAACGGAATATCGGTACGAACGGAATTCGGCGGAGTGTGGAGCAACAATATTTATCAAAAATATACAAGAAAAAGTACGAATTGCGTACTAAAATGACTCTCTGCGCTCCTCTCTCTTTCCGGCTGAATTATTTTGCTTGTACAAGTGTTTGTGTTCTAAATGTGTGGAATATATTTTAAGAAAACTTTAAATTGGTGCGAAATTACTACTATTTCTAAATTATTGTTACAAATTTCAGGAGTCTGATTGCTCTTCAAACTCTCCGACAGGTACTTGCTTTTTGTTTGGGTCCTGAAAATCGTAATTTTCTTTGATCCTACCGCTGGTCACCAGATGTAATAGGTGGAAATTCGTTTGGTTTATAAAATTGATTTGCTTCGAACTTGAAGAGTTCGACTTGCGGGACTGGAAATAAATTACGGAATAAAATCTGTGGAAAGTGAAATAGGCGATTCTCAACCTGATTAATTGATGGTAGGGCGTAGGTAGGCTTACTGGAATGATGAAAATGAGTTTATTTAAATAATTATGCTTTCTAATAAAAATTACTGTTAATGTTGACAATGCTTATTTTCTATGATTTTACTCCTAGTCCCTTTTTATTTACGTTGTTAGTTATTACGAATTCCTAGGAATCTCTCAGGTAGAAGGGTCTCGTGAACTGAAGGTTCGTGAGGTCAATACTCCTACCTAACGGTTGAAATTCCTGAGAGGTATGCTGCCACCACCCTGGGTCGGATTAGGACACAGGGAATAACCAAACTCTTTTACCTGCAATGTACCTTGTAGGAGTTAAAGAGGTCAACTGCTGAAATGAGTAACTACAGGTTAACACGAAGGGTTTTTATTCAGAAAAATGTACAGATATTTTACCGTGAAGCGGATTTGACTAATTGCTCTGAAGGAGCTGACTTTCGCAAAATATCAAGAAATATGCTTTATAGTACTTCAAATATTTCCACACGTAGTCGTTCGACAAGCAAAATATAATAATATGAATTATGTCGCAAAACAAGATATGAATTTCAAATATATGTTCTCTTTCTTAGGAACTATTGTTGACTTAGAATTTACTGACTTTACTTTACAATACAAATTGACTTATAACTAACTTCTTACTTCGACTTTCTTTTTGTTACAATTTTTATAGGTTTTTGTTATTTTTATGCTTTTCGTTACTTAACAGGACAGTTTTATAAGGGGGATGGTTGCCAGATTTTATTGAGAAGTAAGCGCTTACTAGGGGTCTGAGGGAATGGGCTTACCCTTAGGCCGAGCTTGGATTCGATGAATCTCCGTAGCAGGTAAGTGGTCCAGGGCCTCTTCCTAGAAGGCTGTAGAAGGGGGTGCCGGGAATCGATGCAAGTTTGCCTCGGTTCGGAGTTCGATCGCCGTTCTGGGTCGATCTGGTGGCGTAAAAGGAGAAGGCGGTAGTGCTGTAAGATCCTGGGCCGTGGCTAGACAGGATAATACCAAACACTAACTGGCGGGTAGACACTTCCGACTATTAAATGTGAATGTTCGCACTTGGATCACCACCGGTACGTTCTCAGTTCGTAAGGTCTCGTTACAGGGAGAAGGGGATGAGTCGTGCAGCTAGGTTCAAAACACCATTGAGACGCGTGACTGTAGACTGAAGGTGTCGGGAGGGGGAAGGCCCTTTTATCTCCTCGGCCATCTTGGAATTGAAGATGGGAGGGTCCCGACGGTGGCGCGCTCGGTGTGTTGAGTTGCTGTGGCGGACATCGATGTTCGGGTTGTACGTTGCTTGGCGGGTGGAAGTATGGAAGTACATGGAGATTAGTGGTGCCTGAGGGGCGCGGTAATAAACTGGCTGATTACATAGGTTCCTATTCTTATGGAAATATATAAATATTAATAAATATCTCAAAAGTAAAGACTGCCGCGGGTCATTCACCCCATTGGTTTGCTCGTGTGATGGGGCCATGGTGAAAGAATTCATGATATTCATGAAACGGGCATCCCACGTTCTGGCGATGAAACGGAATCAATACTTGTTGGATGGGTGAAAACGAAAATTCAATTCGCCATAATCCAAGCAGTGCACACGAGGTGCCCAAAGAAAAGTGCGGCCTTTCCAGCATTAAAGAAAATTATTAAGAAACAAATATATTATTAAGAAAATTAATGAATTAGTTACTTACAGTTACTCTATTGTTACATTTGAATGATCATGGAATAAAAATCTATTCATCACTTTAATGATTCACTCAATGATCACTCAATTATCATTAAAAATATTATTTATATTACGACGACCAAAACCAAAACATAATTTCGACATTTCTACTAAGACGTAAAGAGACTTATTTTCTGGAGTTACTTATAAAGTCTGAAAAATGTACCTATATATTCAACTCTTGAATGTCCCAAAATGGATTTCTATGAAAAAAACATCCCATACTTTGAAAACAAATATCCCAATTTTAAAACCATCGCAAAAGCAAATGTTTTTTTTGCACAAATTTGCAAAAATGGACCGATTTTGATACAATTCACAGGTAAGACGTGGGTTGGGCCCTAGATGGTCGGCGTTTGCCGGTTTTGCTCTAACGGTAACGAATCCACCAGCGCTAACATAAATATCTTGATTTCCGTAAAACATCGACTTCTCAAGACATAACACCCGCATTGCACAAGTTTGAAGGGTAGTTAGTAGTTCTAAAAGGATTAATAACACATTTCGTGGCACACCGAATATTATTTTGATATTCAACATGAATCAGAAGGAACTCTCGTTCGTCCTAGCCCGTCTACAAGAAACGACCAACTTGAACGAGAAAGAGGTAGGTACTACTCAATAGGTAGGTACTAGGAGGAACTACTCATCGTGAGTTCCATAACAGGGGAATAATATTGCCGTGACCAATTATATAATTTTTTGCACTAACATTGGGAGTTGAAAACCCTACTGTCCATATAACTTGTCAGAAGTGTAAATTCCTTGTTTAAAATAACCAACAGTTATGTAGTCGGTTTGATTTCAGGTGCGTGACGGGAGTCGCCTGCACCGGCATCTTTAGTTCTATTTACTACCGACGTCGCTTCTCCAAAGTGCTGCTGGACATTGAAAATATGGAAAGTTTCTTGCTGAAACACCTTAACCGTCAAAATGCTCAACAAAAGCTGACAAAATCAGTAAAATATTCCCAAGCGTTGGGTTGGACCTGCGTGTTGTTGACGTTGGGATACGATTGGTACACTTGGGTTTTCTTACTTGGCGGCGGTGTCAGATTATATTACCAATTGACTTATTTGATTACCACAACCGTGATTATGAAATTCGTTTTAGTCGTCTCTTACATCAGCCAGCAGTTTGCTACTATAAACAGCTTATTCGTGGACCTTTTGAATTACATCAACGACTCCCCACCCATGGCACATCCAGTGACAGCTCATAACCACAGTTAATATTTAAATCATAATAAAATAAGTAAATATTAAGTCAAATTATTTTGAAATTGAATTCTACACAAAATAAGTTACTCAAGACTTGAAAGCAAAATGTTATTTTGTTTTCAAGTCTTAACCCATTTATGAAACCTACCCCTATGGTCGACGTAGGTTTGCACGTTTGGATTATGGGGGTCTCAGTCGGTCGCTGTTCGTTTTTTTATTTAGAAATTGAAGGCGCAAAAACTTAAAACGTTGTACCTCAATTTGAAATTTTAAAGGATTTTAGAAATGCATTAGTGCACGGCCCTAGGGAATTGAAAAACTGAAATATTGCCGCCAGAATCATCAAAATCGATCAATAATTGCCAAAGAAAACGCTGCAAATTATTACACAATGGTTTAATATTTTTCTATATAGATCACTCGTCTACACAATCACCAACCATCCAATATGAAGGAAAAAAAAAGAAAAAAAACCAAAAAAAATCAAAAAAAATTTTTTTTAAAAATCTAAATCACCAACTATCGATTACATTTCGATCAGCTCTAATTTGAACGGAGATTAGGCCTCTTTTGCGATTCACACTCGTGCTTTGATTTATATATATATATATTTCAATATAAACACTTAAATTTTCGGAGGAAGCGAACGGTTTGTCCTTCAGAGCTCCGCGTGGTCTCAAAAAATTCTAAAAATTCTATAGAATCTTAAAATGAAGGAAAAACAATACCTTTATATCAAAATTTTTTCAAGCCAGCATACCAAATTTTATCAAAATCGGTCAATGCTAAGTGGGGAAAGTGCCGCGTACGGCGCACGGACGGCCGAATTTTTATTCGATTTTTGGATTCTTCGTACCTTGAAACGTAAACCATCAAATTTTGAGGGGGTGTTAAAATTTTTTTTTCTTGGTCGATTCCAAAGGTTTATTATTGAAAATAATAAACCAAAATGGGAAAACTACTGAATAAACGGATTTTCCCATGTTTTCCCCATTTTGGTTTATTATTTTCAATAATGAACCTTTGGAATCGACCAAGAAAAAAAATTGTTTAACACCCCCTCAAAATTTGATGGGTTACGTTTCAAGGTACGTAGAATCCAAAAAACGAATAAAAATTTGGCCGTCCGTCCGCCGTACGCCGTACGCGGCACTTTTGCCACTTAGCATTGACCGATTTTGATGAAATTTGGTATGTAGGCTCCATTTGGGGTCTAGTTGTGCCCCGAAGATTTTGGTTGATGTAGTTCACTTCTAAGGGTTCCAAAATCAATTTTTAAATTTTGAAAACGCCCTAACTCGAAAATTTTTAATATAAAGGTATTGTTTTTCCTTCAATTTAAGATTCTATAGAATTTTTAGAATTTTTAGAATTTTTTGAGACCACCCGGAGCTCTGTAGGACAAACCGTTCGCTCACTACAAGAATTTAAAGTTTAGACGTACGATAAATCAGAAACACGAGTGTGAATCGCAAAAGAGGCCTTATATCCGTTCAAATTAAAGCTGACCGAAATGCGATCGATGTTTTTCTTCATGTTGGATGGTTGGTGGCTTTGCAGACGAGTGATCTATATAGAAAAATACAAAACTATAAACCATTGTGTAATAATTTGCAGCGTTTTCTGTGGCAATTATTGTTCGATTTTGATGATATTTCAGTTTTTCAATTCTCTAGTGCCGTGCAATTTGTAAAAATCCTTTAAAATTTCAAATTTAGGTACAACTTTTTAAGTTTTTGCGCCTTTGATTTCGTTAAATACTAACCCGGAACGGGGAATGAACGGTGACCGACTGAGACCCCCTTATGGCAGACTTCACTCCGGCCTTTATTGCACAGGTAGCTTATTCAAAATTGAAATTTTACGAGTATAGATACTAAAATAATACTGTTCGTGTTTCTCAGAAATTCAGACAAAATTTCTCCTGAAAAACCTAACCGACTTCCTCAGAATTCACGATTTACTTTACAAAACCATCTCCGAGACAAGTGCCGTGTTTGGGCCGGAAAACCTCGTTTCGCTGGTCTTTTTCCTGGAGCAACTCGTGTGCTGTCCGTTCTACTCCGTCGTGAACTCCAGGCTATTCGGAATGCCCGAGGGAACCATTCTTCATTTAATAATCCTCTACATTATTTGGAGCTGTACAACTCTGATTTTACTATTGATAGTCGTCGAAGCATGCTCGAAAGTCAAAGATGAGGTGAGTAGAAGTTGGTCAGACGAAAGTAGAGTCATCAACTTTCCGTACAGGCTTGGGAATAAGGAATCGACGAGAATATTCAATTTATTATATCAGTTAAATATCTACACTCATTCTATATGGGAAAAGGGCGGATCTTCAATGAGCGAGTAATAGTGACACTCCTTGACCAACCTACACATTCTTGAACTACTCAAAGGTTTACATCAAGATTTTATTACCTATTAACGGAGAAAAACTTGACTTGGCCACACATTGTAGACACCCACCTTACAGTAGCGAGGTGCTTAATACATAATGTAAATCTTAATTTTTTGAAATAATGTACAATTTGTTCGTACCAAAAACCTATGTTATTTTTGTTTTTTTAAGGCGTTAGAGCTGAAGAAGATTGTAAGCCGACACATGAACCCATTGATGACCAATCATCATAACGACTACGTGAGTAACTATTAATTTATGGGGTGGATATGAACTGTGTTTCATAATCAAAAGGAAAAACATATTGTTTAGTAATGCATGCATTCTAGGGGACGTCCCATTGGACAAGCACTAGATCAGCTTAAACCAGTAGGTAAGCTATAAATCTGTTTCTTTTTATTTATTTAGTATTTTAGGCAAGAAACAGTGGTATATACCCAACTTGAGAATTCGACAACTAAGGCGTGGGCAGACTACACAAGATTTTGTCACACACGGAACCAAAATTGTTCCGGAAGGTCTGACACGTAAAACACAAGTGGAAATTGTGATTTTGGAGAACTTTTTTCTCAACCTTGAAAAGTGAAAACATAGCATCCACTACCTTGATAGGCTCGTCGGAAGCAATACAATACATGCATAATGAGATGATCCACTAGTTTAAATTGGGTCCTCCTCACTATCGATGGTAGTATAAAGCCTTGTATTCTGGCAGCAGGTCAAACAAATACGTGTCCTCCAAAAGCGAAGTCGTAATTTCGTAAACTTTTTTTTGAGAGAAATAATTATGGTGTCACTTTACTTGATATTTTCAGGAAACGTGAGGATTAGTCTCAGGAAAGTACCCAAAGAGTTTCATTACTGTTGAACCTCGGAATTTGATTGCATCCGGATCAGCGGTTTTTTACATAGCGGGAAAAAAATTGTCCAGTTTGCTGTTAAGTCCCCTATAAATTCCACCGTCGTTGCACCTTAGCAAACATGAAAAACATCATTTCCCCAAAAAGTCCGATTTAGCTTGAAGCAAGGATAGTTGGACAGTCTGATTAGCAGGAGCCGTGGTAGATAATATCTTAAGGTATAAATTATATAAACGCATGATTATATCTAGGATTCATAAAGAGAAATACTGAGAACTGAATACTGAACATCAAGACTTGGAAAGCGATATAGCTGCCAAGCCTTGCACTGATAGAGGATCCCACTCCACACATAAGGCCAACCTAGATAGATAGATGGATATATTATCCTGTAATCAAAGAGGCTTCTATGTTTATTTATTCAGATGTAATAGCCTACAATAAGGCAAACAACAGTCGTAATAACATATTACAAAATAATGTAATGGGGCAGAATTAAAAAAACCAACGAATCAGGCTACCTGGCCTGTATGTACCTACATACAACAGGAAGGATGATAATAAAATAAAATTAAAAAAATAATAACTCAACCTATGATTGATGAAAATTGTCCAATGGGTGGAGGCTGCGCAAGCAGGCCCCCACCCGCCGGTCGGGCGCCACCCGTCCACCCCGGGCCCACCCACCATGGCGGCTCCCCATACCAGGCACCCAACGGCGGCGACGTCCAGCACAACTACTGGACGCCACCACCATCAGATAACCAACCAGGCGACAGCCCAACCAACGAGGGAGGACATCCACAAAAACACACTCATACATACAATAAATACAATCACACCACTGTTAGACATTGAAAACACAAAATATCACAGATAACTACACAAATATCACAGATGAAAATATAACATAATGGCAAAAAACAACTAGACAGAGTACTTGTATAAAAAATTCCTCTGCTAGACAAGACGACATACCTAATATTTAAAAAATAGAGAAAACTTGATTCTAGTAAACATTAGTTTGATTCGTTGGTCTTAATTCAATACAAAAACGTCTGCCAAGTGGGTGTGGCACATAGCTTCCTCGTATCCATAACCCGATCATATAGATGATCCGATGCATAGTAGGTAATCTCAAAACACCAAACTCTAAGTACTTTGCACTACCCTCATAGGGGACCATCTACACGCTAATCTGAACAACCCTAGAAAATTTCATCAAATTCGGATGAAAAATGTAAGTGAGTAGATGTATGTGATTGGATCACAAAAATTCTTAGCCTCGGCTGGGATTCGAACCCGGGACCCCTGGGGGATAATTCTATGCGCTACCTATTGAGGCCTAGTGATGCAATGAATAGAATTTGAGATTCTCACGGGGGACCATCCGTCTATGAATGAATCCTTCTATGAAAAACCATTCTCTATGATTTTCATAGGGGACCATCTAAACACTACTCAGTAACATCCCTGGAAATTTCATTGAAATCGGATGGAAAATGTAGATGTTATGGCCGTTACAAGGAATTCACGTTTGCGCATGCGCAGCGGCTACTATCAGTCCAGGGATGATGATCTTCATAGGGGACCATCTACATACTAATCTGTAACATCCCTGAAAATTTCATTGAAATCGGATGGATAATGTAGCAGGTATGGCCGTTACAAGGAATTCACGTTTGCGCATGCGCAGTCGCTTCTATCAGTCCGGGGGTGATGATTTTCATAGGGGACCGTCTACACACCAACCCGCGCAATCCATTAAAATTTCATAGAAATCGGACAATAACTTCGTAGAGTCATGCGCGTTACAAGGAATTCATGACAGACACACAGACACACAGACACGGAACCAAAATTGTTCAGACAGGTCTAAAACGCAAAACGCGAGTGAAAATTTTGATTTTGGAGAACTTTTTTTTCGTCCTTGAAAAGTGAAAACAAAGCTTCCGCTACCTTGGTAGACTCGGAAGCAAAATCTAGTATTTTTATAATAGTTTGTTAACCCACTCAATGTTGTAAAACTCGTCAATAGAAGAAAGTTCCTTAAAAAACCTACACAGCCTCACGAAACTGGTAGGTAGATAATCAAGATTGACTTGATTGAATAGTATTGATGTTCTTTGACCTTCAGAGAAAAACTTGTATCACCGTATTCTTGTGATGAAGTTACACTGGCAGACGTTTATCCTTCTGGTTTTGAATGTTTGTTCAATCAAGCTATCATGTTACAGATTCATTTGTATCTGATGAAACTCAATAAACCTTATAGAGGATTTTCAGTATTTGGCATGGTTGAATTGGAAATACCGTTGGTGCGACACGTGAGTTCGATCTAATTTGTAACAACTCAAATTTTTATGTAGGTTCGATTGAATTTAGTAGAATTATGATAAAACTAGGAGCAAAGCAAGAGCCTACCTACTCGCGTAAATAGCTCATAACGTTGATTCTATAAGTAGGTACCTGTCGAGCATATCCAGTTTTTCTTTAAATTTTTATTTTTGGTTTCCAGATGGCCGCAACTGCTTTGACCTACCTTGTGATTTTTCTGCAGTTCTAAAGATCAATCCTCGCTTACATGAAATCACGGAATCCTGTACCTGCACCATTTTCTCAAAATGTCCTAGCTGTTTCACTTTGTCGAGATTGAACAAAATTAGTTTATAGCAAGAAGAAGCAACTAATAACTTGATGCAATGAATAAATAGTAGTCTGAATTTAATTATTCAATACTAGCTGAAAAGCCTGCTAAAAGCAGGCAAAAAAACGCTGCAAATCATTGCTCAAAGGTTTATTATTTTCTGTATAGATCACCCTTCTGTATAGATTAATGAATCCTGATTTTATTAATAATAAATCGTCGATGAAGTGAGTTTCAGGAGGCACTCATTTCCATGTCGGTAGGTACTATTTTTCGAATTGTATGCACCTTGAAACGCGAAACATAAAATGTTTGGTTTGCTTTGAGCAATGGCATCGGAGCTCACTCAGCTGATCAGTGATCTGAGGAGTGAAGAAGATCTGCTCGAATGCTGGAGACGCCTGGAAGAGCACTTCCATTCAATAGGATTAAAAATGGCTTCGGAGCTCACTCAGCTGATCAGTGATCTGAAGAGTGAAGAAGATCTCCTCGAATGCTGGAGACGCCTGGAAGAGCACTTCCATTCAATAGGATTGAAAATGGCTTCGGAGCTCACACAGCTGATCAGTGATCTGAAGAGTGAAGAAGATCTCCTCGAATGCTGGAGACGCCTGGAAGAGCACTCCCATTCAATAGGATTGAAAATGGCTCTGGAGCTCACTCAGCTGATCAGTGATCTGAGGAGTGAAGAAGATCTCCTCGAATGCTGAAGACGCCTGGAAGAGCACTTCCATTCAATAGGATTGAAAATGGCTTCGGAGCTCACTCAGCTGATCAGTGATCTGAGGAGTGAAGAAGATTTCCTCGAATGCTGGAGACGCCTGGAAGAGCACTTCCATTCAACAGGATTGAAAATGGCTTCGGAGTTCACTCAGCTGATCAGTGATCTGAAGAGTGAAGAAGCCTTTGAGCAATGATTTGCAGTGTTTTTTACCCACCAACATTTTTTTTACCTACCAACTTTTTTTTACCTACCAGCTAGGTACTACCTACCACACCATACTGGCTTCATACCTTCACAATCAAGTTTATTAGAAAGAACTAAACGCTTCACACTCGATTGGAAAGATAGAAAGCTTCACATGGAAATTTGATTACTGGTTACGCAGAAGGCAAAACTGTATACAAATCAAAGAAATGAACAGCGATCGCATTTTAGTCCGATAAAATTTGAATGGAGATTAGACCTCTTTTGCGATTCACACTCATGATTCTGTTTTATCGAAGGAAAACCTTCAAGTACTCGTAGGGACCGAACGGTTTGTCCTACAGAGCTCCGGGTGGTCTCAAAAATTTTTAAAAATTCAATACTATTTAAAATTGGTGAAAAAACGATACTTTTATTTCGAGAGTTTTCGAGCTAGGGCACTCTTGAAAATTTCAACCCTTAATTTTCACCCCTTAGAAGTGACCTACATCAACCAAAAGCTTCGCGGCACAACTAGACCCCAAATGGAGCCCATATACCAAATTTGAACCAAATCGGTCCAGTGTTGCTAAGAAAAGTGCCGCGTACGGCGTACGGCGTACGGCGTACGGCGTACGGCGTACGGCGTACGGCGGACGGACGGAAATTTTTTTATTCGATTTTCGTATTCTAAGTACCTTGAAACGTAAAACATCAAATTTTGAGGGGGGGTTAAAATTTTTTTTTTCTTGCTCGATTCCAAAGGCTTATTATTGAAAATAATAAACCAAAATTGTGGATATGTAAAAAAAAAAAAATTGATGTTGCGGCCTGGAATTGAACCCGGGGGTCCACGTTCGGGCGACATACGTACGTACGTACGGTTGGCGTTTTATGCATATAGATTTATTTAACAGTACCTATAGTCACAACAAACGTCTACTGTATCGAGGCAGGATAAAGAGGCAAAAGGGGTTAATTTATTTTCATTTTTCTTTGAAGGCCTCTGTTTCATTGTAAGAGAATATCTTTTATTACTTACAAGATTTATTGTTTTTTTCAAATCTTTTACTAGCAATTAGTGAGTGTTATCGCTTCATTAAACCCCTCGCTTGAAAGTGTGCAGTATTTTCCCTCTTTTCCGAAAGCTACAATCCGAGTCACGTTCGAGCATCTAGCGACTGTGTCAGGATGTTAATCAAAAACTTTGAATAATGGAGAGAATCACGCAAGACTTTTTCTTGGACTTAATTTTCTCTTTTGCGGGTGCTATTCAGGGAAGCAAAAATCATCTCTAGGACATATTATGGACTGGGATTACCAAGAACTGAGAGCTAGAATTTTTGCATTGTCTTCTGGCATGATAAGATTACGAAAGCTGATATTGAGGAACTTTTGGCGATGAAAAGTCTAAGATTTCAGAGGTTGAAGGTAGTAGAAAAAAACACCTCACAATAACAAATTAGGGACGCTAATGAATGAATGCATGAAAGAGATTTTATTCCTCAAAAGATATTTACAACATGTTAAAATAAGATAAATTGCATACTATTCACAATCTGTAAGATAATCGCTTATACATGTTATTGGAATGTACCCCATAACCATAGGACAAGGTCCTGTGCGGCTGGGGGAGTTGAAAATAAATAATTTCTTAGTTTGAGTAAATGGAAAAGTTAGAGTGAATAAATATATTTCTTGACAAAATAAATAAATAATAATATTTAAAATTATTAATTTTTATTATTTTTTATATATATTTTTTAATTTTTTATTTTTAATAATAATATTTAATTGACAAAATTTCCCATATTTTATTTAAAAACTGTGATGATTAGGATTTTTCAAAATTGTAACGGTTGAACAATGGAAAGTTAAAACGTCTGCTAAGTGGGTGTGGCTCATAGCTTCCTCGTATCCATAACGATTGTATAGACGATCCGATGCACAGCAGTTAATCTCAAAATGTCTATCTCATATAATGTCTATCTCATATAATGTCCCTTATTAAGTACCTTATTAAGTACTCTTATTAAGTACCTTCCACTACCCTCATAGGGGACCATCTACACGCTAATCTGAACAATCATGAGAAATTTCTTTGAAATCGGATGAGAGCTGTTACAAGTAATTTACGTTTGCGCATGCGCAGCAACTACTATTAGTCCGGGGGTGTTGATTTTCATAGGGGACCATCTACAACCCGCACAATCCCTGAAAAATTCATCAAAATCGGATGAGATATGTAAAAGTTATGGCTGTGGCAAGGATTTCATGACAGACAGACACGGAACCAAAATTGTTCAGGGAGGTCTGAAACGTAAAACGCGAGTGGAAATTTCGATTTTAGAAAACTTTTTTTTTCAACCTTGAAAAGTGAAAACGAAGCTTCCGCTACCTTGATAGACTTGGAAGCAAAATTGAAAACTTGTTCAAAATTGAACGAGGTACTTATATTTTTTTTAATAGAAATTAAGAGTTGTGAGGTCATTGTTTACCATAGAGTGCAATTGATGAGACCAAAAAACATGTGCGCAGTCCAATACAAAAATTTGCATTGATAATACGCAGTCCAAGTTTCACAGGTAATCACAGGCATGTCCGAAGTCCAAATTCCAGGGGCGTCATGACAGTCGAAGACATGGAAGTAGAAAGTTCCATGTTCTTCCATCTTGTCATGGAAAAAGACCAAGGCATTGAATGGATAAGAGGAACGGAGTTGCCGTGGATGAAGAATGTTCTTCCTCCATCTAGACAGACCACCTGATGAGTGACAACTTTTCGCTAATTTTCTGAATTGAACAAACATTTCGTATTGAATTTATTCAACATTATATCGAGAAGGAATGTCATCTTAGAATGGAAATAAGTTACTCTCAATTTCGGTCTGTTGGCTGCGTTGCCCTGCTGTCTCATCGCAGAACCACCAACATCACCTCCCGAAGTACGGAAAAGTACAGTCCCTGATCAACTCTAGTACAGGTACAGGTTATTTGTACTTGATTTGACTCCTACAAGAACGAAGAAGTGCACCTACTCGGGAATTTCTCCCTTCAAAGCTTTGTTCCTGACTTTTTCTCCATCGTATGTGCGTTAATTTTATTTATTCGGCTCTATTTCGTGAACTCTCATTTCTTAACTCTTTGACTTTACTACATCAAATTAATGTTCCCTGAAT
The DNA here is from genome assembly GCA_009739505.2 of Apolygus lucorum. NCBI lineage: Eukaryota > Metazoa > Arthropoda > Insecta > Hemiptera > Miridae > Apolygus > Apolygus lucorum. The sequence continues at coordinate 50,389,958 of CM019168.2, read as the reverse complement.
CAACCACAAACGCGTTCGTTATCCAAGTACTACAACCCCTCTAGCTTGTGTGAACTTTTTTTTCGCGGTACTTCCTACGTTGATTAAACAATGTCCCAAATTAACTAATTTCCGCGTTTGCAGCTCGTTCTTCTGCCTTATCAAAGATTTTCGAACTCTTCATTTTAACCACGGTACAAAAAATTAAGGGGGAGCCCATCAATTAGCGTTGAATGCCTTTCTTTACTATCGGCCAAACGTTTTGTTTCTAAACGTTTTTCCTTTATTCCTCCCTCATCTCATTTATCGAGTTTTCTTTGAAGAATACATGTCAGAAACCGAGTGAATCGACGTATCACGAACTATTCAAGGTGAGTAAAATGAGAATTCGTCGTTATTATTTAGTGGCATCTCCGTTTCGAGGTTGGTGTTCTTTTCCTCGTTCTTCAATCCCCTACAGATACCCTCGTCGTAATTATTTTAATTCCACAGATCGATTTGCTGTGTGAGTACACGATTTGTGTTTGAATGTGTAGTTATCAGCATGTACCTTCTAAGTATAACCAATAAAATTAGCTGGAATGCGTGAAGCTCGTGTCACAGAGAATTCGTATTCGTGCCATCCTTTCTTCGTCATTCTTTTAGTAGAGTAAATTCTTCAATTCACGTATTATTTATCCAGGTTAGCCGATGTTTGCCGTAATATTTTTGAATTCTCCACGTGATTTAGATGTGTACGCACCATTTGAATCGATTGTTCGAAACTTGGTGAAACGTTGCACTGATTCGAACGCGATGTTTCTGTGGGGCGTTTGCGACGTTGAATTTCGAAATTTTTTCGTTTTTTGTTTAGTTGCTGTTAATTTGGTTCCTAATTAGACAGACTAGTGAAGTAGGTTAGTGAATATTCGTAAGAACAACGCACCGTATGCACCATTATTCTAGCAACTAGCTGGGCACCTATCTAGTGAGGATTTATCTTCTTATAATAGGAATTTCTTATATCTTTACTAGGTAGGTAAGAATAGTAGGTACCTAGGTATCCAAGATATCTGATTGCTGAGTATGCGCTAGTTGGGGAGTATGTTTAGTTTGAATTCTAGTGCACTTACCACCAAGGTATCTGAATGCTGAAACACGTTTAAGTAGTTGGGGTAGGTATGACCACTAAGAAATTATTATGTTTCCATGAATGCATTATTATTATTTAGAGTTTGGCTATAAACAGTTTATAAGGCCAAGAATACCTATAAAAACCTACCTAGTATTTTCCAGCCTATTATTTAAATGCTAAAAAACGTCGCACCTGAATTTTACTTCGAAATTTTTTCAAGGACCAGGAATTTTTTCAACAACCAACTTATTTGAAGAACTAGAATACTGCTACCTAGAATAATATTCAATATTAAGTTATACTTATCAGAATCATTTCCTTATTGTTCGTGTATGATTCATCTTTAATTTGAACATAGTTTTGTGAATTTGAAGTTATTGGTATTTTGGCACTCCTTGAAAATTTAGGTTACAACCCATAAAAAATGTGAACACCAAGAGTCTAACAAACGTCTGCCAAGTGGTGTGGCACATAGCTTCCTCGTTTAGATGATCCGATGCATAGTCGCTAACCTCAGAACATCAATCTCAAAGTACCTTCCACTACCCCTGCCTTTCATCGAATTCAGGTGGAAAATGTAGAAATAATTATGGCTATTACACGGTTTTTACATTCAACTGGTCAACTATGTGTCACTTTTTAAGGTTTTTGTTTAATAACTCCGAGGAAAAAAATGCTAACCCTTTGCGGATTTTAGCCAATATACCTACACATCTCAGCTTTCAAATTCTGCTTTGAAAAAAAATCTATGTTGAATGGGGAATTTGCCTCACATTTTTTTTTTTTTTCGAATGAGGGTTTATTTTTATGGAATAAAACCATAGTGAGCTGCTCGAAAACGCATCCAAAAAATTTAGAGAATTTAAGGAAGATGGAAATTTTAAATGTGGTGGCAATGTGTAAGAGGCAGCCATGTTTGAAACGTGACGGATATTCTACCAATCTGACTTCAAAGGAGGTTCTGTGGCGCTTACCACAGAAGCGGAACATACACGAACTTTTAGCTTACAAGTAGTGCGCACAAGAGTGCGCCACGAACTGGCAGGAAGAACCCAGACACTAAATTGACCAAAAGAAACAGTATTACTCACTTTTTTACAATACGAATCTATCTACTAGTTTATCAAGCATTATTATTCTTCATCTTCTCTTATTTAGTTTCAAGATTTGAATCACATTATTCGAGTAGCCATTTCACTGGATCGTTTTGTGTGGCGTGCTAGAACTCTGTCTGTTGTCGTTGCTTTCGCGTCGTTTTTTTTTTTTTTTTTTTTTTTTTTTTTTCGTATGACGTCAACAATACTCCTCGATTTTCGCGGTGTTTTGTAACAGAGGTTCACTTGTTTAGTCATTTTCTCCTACGGTAATTTTTTTCCGTTGGTTATTCCTAGTGTTAAACGTTATTCTAGGGCCCTTGTAATGGGGAAAATTGTTTGGCGTTTTATATTTAAATTGATTTTATTCTCAACTATCGACTTCGTGGCTTTGGTAGACAAAAGATCTCACCGCTGCCACCAATTGTAATGGTAGGAAATTTGGTTTAGTTTATTTTACCTTTTGATTGGTTTTTATTAATTCATGAATTGAGTTCAAATTCTAATGTTGCAGAATTAGGATTGAATCACAGAAGAATTCTGTGGAAAGTGAAATAGGAAACTTACTATTTAAAACAAAGATTATTGGTAGAGCGTTAGGCAAGTGCACTGGAAAGATTCTAATACAAGGATTATAATGCGAAATTTACGTTTATATTAAATTATTATGTTCCTATGGACAAAGTGTACTTTCTTCACTCAATCCTAGTCCCGTTAGGTTATTTGCTTTAAGCTGTGTGTTCCTAGGGATTTCTCTCAGGTAGAAGGGTGCGATGAACTGAGGGTTCTTGAGGTTATTACTCCTACCTAATGGTTGAAATTCCTGAGAGGTTGCTGCCACCACCCTGGGTCGTATTCGGACACAGGGAATTACCAAACCTTTTTACCTGCAATATACCTGAATGAGTGAAAAGAGGGTGAACTGCTGAAATAAGTAACGACAGGTTAACACGTAGGGTTTTTATTCAGAAAAATAGCAATATTAAACCGTGAAGCGGAATTGGTTTCAAACTGCTCTGAAGGAGCTGACTTTCACTGAATATCAAGAATTATGCTTCAAATACTTCAACACTGTTACGCACGTTATTTAAGTAAATGTATGAACAAAATATATATATGTTGTATGACGATATTTTCTTATGTCTAATTATGACTTAGACTTTGACTGAATTTTACAATAACAAATTGACTTAAGATTAACTTGACTTCTACTATTCTTCGACTTTACTTCTATTTTACAACTTGGTTACGATTTCAACTTTACTTTACAGGACGGTATGTTAAGGGGGAGTTTTTGCCAGATTTTTGAGAAAGTAAGTGCTTACTGGGATTTTGAGGGAATGGGCTCACCCTTTAGCCGAGCTTGGATCGTTTGTAGATCTCCGTAGCAGGTAAGTTGTCCAGGGCCTCGTCCGAATAAGGCTTGTAGAAAGGGGGTGCCTGGAATCGGGGCAGTTCTGCCTCGGTTCGGAGTTCGATCTTGACACTGGGTCGATCTGGGCGGCGAAACGGAGAAGGCGGCGGTGTTGTGGAGTTTTGGGCCTTGGCTAAACAAAACTGCACGAACACTGACTGGCGGGTAGACACTTTATACTTTTATGTGAAATGTTCGCACTGGATCACCACGGTAAATTCTCAGTTCATAAAGGTCTCGTTACAAGGAGAGGGGATGAGTCGTGAGCTGGGTTCCAACACAATGGAGACGCGTGACTGTAGACTGAAGTCGGCGGGAGGGGGCAGGCCCTTATAACCCCTCGGCCATCTTGGAAATTGGCGATGGTGAGGGTTCCGACGGTGGCGCGCTCGGTGTTGGTGATCTCATGGCGGACATCGGTGTTCGGTTATACGGTTGCTCGGGGTGATTTGTATGGAAGTAGGCAGTTGACATGGAAGTAGGTTTGCTGACAGGGAACTAAATGGTGATTCATGGAGTTGAGAGATGGGGTTGCTAAACTGGCTCATTACACCCCCCTCTTCTCCCAAGGCCGATGCCCTCATCGGCTACTTGCCCTTGGTGACGGATGGAATCGGCAATGTGGTGTCTGGCGAAACCTTGAGCAATGCTGTTTCGTATCTCCAACGTCGACAACCTGAGCATTTGGGTGGACGTGCTTCGGCATGTTCTTCTCGAAGGCAAGGCTGTGGGAACGAAGGGTGTTCTGATGGATATTTCTGGCAGGCCGCAACAAGCCGGTTCCAAAAACTCTTGCAGCTGGAGCAACGGAATTTGATCAGTTCTTTCGGGATCTTGTCGCAGACGGGGCATGGCGCAGCATTGTTTATGGTGGTATTTTCTGGCTCATCCTCGCGGGCAGGGGTAATCGGTGAGAAGGATGGCGACGGCTCTTCCACTTCCGTGCGCTTGGTTGCAGGCGGCCTTGGCTTGGTCTTTGGCTTGGTCTTCTTCTCAGTCTTCGCCTCACTGTCGGAAGACGACGATGAAGATGACGATGACGAGGACGAGCGGGCACGCCTTCGGGGAGTGGAAGCAGTTGCTTCTCCGGCGGCCGATTCCCAAGCATTTTCCAATGAGGCCGACGATTGGTTAAGGGCATTGCTGCTTTGGATCGCCATGACCCGTTGCTCCAAACCTCTTAATTCACATCGTAGCTCCTCGACAGGGTTAGGGGTGCCTCCTGCTGAAAGACCAGCTACATCCGAGCTGACAGCCTTGCTCAGGTTGTGTGAGAGCCCGGCGATGCAAATCATAATTTCCTTGCGTTGCTCTGGCATGTCGGCGAATTCAGTCAGCCAAGTTTGCAGTTGTGCCATGCATGCTACGGTACGTTCAACCCATCCTGGGCTGCCTACGTTTATTACGGGTACTGGCTCTAAACGGGGTCTGGGGAACGCCATGTCCTGAAACAAAAGAATTCAGCCTTCTTACACTTCTACCCCAGGTCTCTCGCATCCGCTACTCCACCTCTCCGCCCAATCCGCACGCGCTCGCGATACCGTTCCCTAACTCCTAGGTGTTGGTGAACTCGAGGCTAGTCTTTCCCTTTGGCTACCTATGAGATGGATCTCTGCTTTGACTCTCCTCTACGACGTCCGGATTCAGGTATTGGGTAGGTGAATGAATACAAGGTAGGTGTAATAATAGTTCTTATGTTTTACAGGTTAAATTTCGTTTACATGAATAAATTTCCCTTTGTGTTATTATTTAAATTTTTTTTTTTTTTTTTTTTTTTTTTTTTTTTTGTTCAAACAATTTACATAAATTCGTTGCTTTTTATGTTACAGGTTATACTTCGGTTTCCTTCGGAGCGACTTCAATCGTGGACACCTTGCCAGTATGCAACTTCTTGTAGTCGATGACTTTTCGGGGTCGCAGACTGTATGAAGAGGTGGTGGTACTGGTATCGGCGTTGGGCAAAGTTCGTTCTGCGATCGGTTCGTCCGGCGGACGGTTGCATGATTGCTCCAAGCGTTCGAGATCCGGAGTAACACAGGTTCGTTCTATGAGTTCGGGTTCTGCTTCGTCGTCCGATTCAAACCATGGGTCAAGGTCGGGTTGCTGAGTTCCGGCGGGGGCATCTGGTGCGGAGGCCTCGCGCCTGTGCGGCTCCTCCCGCGTGATTGCTTCATCCGGGACTCGGTTGACGAATGCTGGTTTCAACCTACTAAGATGATAACGAGTGGTCTTTCCTAGAGCATCCTCGACCTCGTAATTTACATCGGTGAGCCTTCTGGTGATAGTGAGAGGTCCGATCCAGGGATTCCAAAACTTACGGGTGGCATCCGCTGGGGCAACCATTTGGCGCGCGTATACTGGCTGGCCCACCTCCAATTCTCTCATATGGCGCCGATTGTTGATGGCTTTCTCCCGAGCGTACCAGGCCTTTTTGATTTGACTTTCTGCCAGCTGTCGTATTTTCTGAAAGCAGGGTTCGGATGGATTACGGTTTGGTTCATCGGTGGCCGTCAGTTCCCGGTTGTTTGGGAGCCGAACCTCACGTCCATACGTTAACTGGAACGGCGAATATCCTGTACTATGATGAGGCAAGTTTCGATATGCTGCCAGAGCGAACGGTAATGCCGCCTCCCATCCTCGCACGGTATCTTGAAGCTTGGCAACGATATTTGCTAGGGTTCTGTGGAACCTTTCGCAAACACCGTTGCTTTGTGGATGGTATGCTGACGTTTGGATATGGCGGATGTTCCAGTTAGTACACAAATTTCTAATTACGCTAGACACGAAGGCGGCTCCCCGGTCCGACACCAGTACTTCCGGCGCTCCGTGCGTTGGGAGGTATTTTGTTGTCAACACTCGGGCCGTGGTTTCTGCCGTGCAGTTTGGGGTTATATACACTTCAGCATACTTGGAGAAGTGGTCGACCACCGTCAGGAGATATTTGGTAGAGTGGGTTCCCTTCAGGGGACCGACGTAATCAATTCCGACTATTTGTCCTACACGAGTGGGAAGTTCAGGTCGCTGTATCGGCGGATTCAGATTGTTAGGGGTGTTGCGTTTCTGGCATTGTGGACAACTCTGTACGAAACTCTTGACGTCCCTTGACATCTTTCGCCAATACCCGTAGCGCCTCGCGATACTCTCAGTGACGTCCACGCCTGGGTGACCTGCCCATAGTTGTTCGTGGCAATTTGTCAGGAACCATCGTCGCAGTGTCTGTGGTATTAGGGGCACCAACTCCTCTCGTCCGTTCGTGTCAGTAACAAACTTCCAAAGTTCTCCGTCCAAGCGAATGCGCGGATTGGTGTTTTCACGATCCAGACTTCTGATCCACGGGTCCAGGGCTTGCGCCGCAAGAAGTAGCTCTCTCGGCATGCTTAGGGTGGTAATAGCTCCAATCGGAATCCTACTAAGACCATCGACGTGGCTCATTTTGGACCCCGGCCGATACCTCGCCTCATATTCATATTCTGTGAGCCGGAGGATCCATCTTCCGATACGGGAGGTGGGATCTCTGATATTCATGGCGGCTGTCAATGCAGCATGATCCGTCTGGAGGATGAAACGGCGCCCCAACAGGAATTCCTGAAAATGACGCACCGCCCAGACCACCGCGAGCAGTTCGCGCTCTGTGGTTGAGTATCGGGTTTCAGCGTCGTTCAGTACGCGACTGGCGTAAGCCACCGGATGACTCTCTCCGTCGATTTCCTGTGAAAGGACCGCACCGATAGCTTTTCCTGAAGCGTCCGTAGACAGCACGAAGGGTCGTTCGAAGTCGGGGTAAGCGAGCACGGGTCCGGTCATGAGCGCCTCCTTCAGAGCCTCAAAAGCTGCCTGCTGCGCCTCCGTCCACACGAACGGCTCGTTCTTCCTTAACAATTTATTCAAGGGGACGACAATTTCAGAGTAGTTGACAATGAATCTTCGATAAAATCCGGCGAGACCGAGAAAGGAACGCACATCGCGGGCGGTGGTTGGTACTGGATGGTCTCGTATAGCCACGATCTTGTCAGGGTCCATCTCGACTCCGTTAGCGGTCACCATGTGCCCCAGATAATTTACCCGATCCTTCAGGAACTCACACTTTCGGAGATTTAATTTGAATCCCGTTTCCTCAAAGCGCCTCAGGACTGTCTGCAATAATTCTAGATGTGAGTCCACGTCTTCGGTAAAGAGAATGACGTCATCTAGATAGATCAGACATCCATGTCCTATGATTCCATCTAGAACATCATTCATTGCGGCCTGGAAGGTTGCTGGCGCATTTTTGAGTCCGAACGGCATTCGAGTATATTCGAAGTGTCGATTTAGGGCAGTGAAGGCGGTCTTTTCTTGTGATTCCGGTGCGACGGGTATTTGGTGATACCCCATGGTCAAGTCGAGCGTCGTGAACCACTTGCTATTTCCCATTAAGGACAAGGTTTCTAACAATCGTGGTAACGGATATCTGTTTCCCTTGGTTATCGCGTTCAGCTCCCGGTAGTCGGTACAGAACCTCCATCGCTGGGGTTCTCCGGGCGGAGTCTTTTTCTTCGCCACGACAATAGGTGCATTCCACGGGCTTTTCGAAGGTCTGATTATTCCCTCCGCGAGCATGTCATGGACCTGATCTTCCACGAACTCCCGTAGGGCGTGTGGCACTGGATAAGGTTTTCGGCACGTCGGTCCAGCATCTCCCGTCTCGATTTCGTGCGACACCTCCATACTACATCCGTCTTTTCCAGGTTTGTCGAATAAATGTATATTTTGCAGGAGACATTGTTCGATCCGTCGTCGGTCGTCACCAACCAAATGACTCAACTGCTGGCGGATGTGTGTTACGGTATCCTCGCGAGAGGGTTGATCATCCCAGACCTCAGTGGGAAGTTCCTCAAGGTTTTGCAAATTTTCAGGTACCACCGCTCCTACTGCAGCTGGCTTCCGTTCGAGAGTGGTTCGGGGTTTCTTGGCCACGCGTTCACTCGGGTCGTACAGCTGGGGGTGTGGATTCGTCGAGGGCCGTCTCTTCACCGGTGCGTTCTTTGGATATGTCGATCGAGATGGCTCGTCTTTCTTGGTCTTTACCTTCAGTCTACGCAAATGGTTCAACATTTTGGGGCTCTCCCATACTGCGCCAAGTATCATCTGACCTCCGGTTTCGTTATTCGTCATGGTGACGATTCCGGTGTCGGTGCGGATTTCGATCGGGAACTTTCCCAGTAGATCGAGTCCCATCAAGTCCAAGTGTGAATCAGGTCTTCGGAAAACATAAAATTTGTGCGACGTTCGCTTATCCCCTATCCGCACAGGCAGTTCTTGTGTTCCTAACAACGGTAATTTTTGACCGTCCGCTCCCCAGAGCTCGGTGTTAGTTGGTTTTACAGGAACTCCTGGTACTGGGTGCGATAGTGCGGATACTGCTGCGCCGGTGTCCAATATTACGTCACGGTTGTATTTTCCCAGTCCGATTTTCATTCGAATCATCGGACGCGTAGTGCAATTGACCGTCGCCTGGAAAGCTACCAACTCGTCGCCGCGCACCTCTTCCTCGGGGTTCTCCTCTGATGGCTGTGTGACGACTGCTGCTGCGGTTCCGGCGAGGTTTCCTCGTGGTTGCGATACCGGCAGCATCTTCTTTTTCCGCAAGCATTCATTTTCTAAATGCTCTCGCGCGCCACAAAAGTCACAAAAGATCGCGCTCTGGATACCATGTGGACAGTTGACTGGAAAGTGAGCGTAGTCACCGCAGTACAAACATGGATATCTTGGCATCGGCGAAGGTTGTCTCCAGGTTGATCTGTTTGGTCCGGGGTAGGGGGGGCTCGTTATTGGATTCTTGGGTGCACCTTGCGATCCCAATTTTTGAGGGCACTTCCCGGAAAAATGTCCGAGTTCTCCGCAGGTATAACATTTTAGCGCTTCTTTATTCATAACGCCCGCCATGTCCCATTTGAAATCTGCTGCTTGCTCGCTCTGGGTCGTATCTTCTAGGTCCTCAGCTCGCTTCACTGCTTCTTCCAATGTGTCAGGGAGATTGCTTTGAAGGAAGGGGCTGATTTCCTTATTTATCCCTCTGATGAAGGCGCGGAGGGTTTTTACCTTTACCCACTCCTTTTGTTGTGCAGCGGTAAGCTCAATTTCATTACGGACGGCGGTTTTTGCGGTTTTTATCAATTTCTCTGCGAACCGTCTTACACTTTCTTCGGGCTGCCTCTTCGTTGTCCATAGGCGAATCATCGCCTTTTCGGGGTCCTCACTCTCATACCACTGGAGTATGGCATCTCGTAGGGTAGTGTAGGGTTGTGCTCCTAGATCTTCTTGTAAGAACCTCTTGGCTCCTCCTCTCAGGCGAGTACGTAGAAATCGTAGTCGCTGTTCTTGATCGAGGTCGTGTGTAGCTTGTTCAACTTCAGCGAAGAACGAGGCGGCCGAAATGGAATCGGGTTCGTCCGGGTTCCACGGTTCGATCTCTAAGAATAGCGATCGTGGGAGGTCTCGTTGTTGGGGTGCCTGTCCTCCTTGAGTCGGGGATTGGGCGCTTCGGAAGAACTCTCCCATCCTATTCATGGCCTCTGTCATGGCGTCGGCCAACTCCACTGTCGTTTCAGTCGCTTTCTGCCAGGGCTCCATTTTGATGCTTGTAGGATTTTTCACAATTTTACGAAAAGAACTAGAAAAGGCCCGGGCAATAATCAGAAAGTATTCACTACACTTTTCCCGCAACACTGAATTCGTTGGTCGAGAGGGTCAAGCAGATAATGATCCAACTTCCTACCCAAGGAAACTTTTCTGAATGCGAGTTCAAAATAGAATTTGTTGTTGATTATTCGAAAATTTGGTGTTGGTTCGAACTGATGATCGGTTCGACCTCTGCACCGATATGGATCTTGACTCGATCCGAACTGTGAAGCAGTTCGTTCAATATCTATATGCAAGGGAGGTCGGTTCGAGTTGCGAATCGGTTCGAATCGTGCTTCGGTCCGAACAGTGAATCGGTTCGAATATTGGTCAGTACAGCAGTGATCAAGTTCGAACTGTGGTTCGGTTCGAACTGTGCACTGGTCTGTTTTGGGGATTGGTATGAGTTCTGCCTCGTTTCGAACTGTGATTCGGTTCGAACGGGGTACCAATACGGTTTTAAGATCGGGTCGGACTGTGACTTGGTCCGAACAAGAGTTAGTATAGTTCGAAATTGGGTCGAACTTGAATCGGTACGAACGGAATATCGGTACGAACGGAATTCGGCGGAGTGTGGAGCAACAATATTCGACAAAATACACAAGAAAAAGTACGAATTGCGTACTAAATTGACTCTCTGCGCTCCTCTCACTTTCCGGCTGAATTATTTTGTTTGTACAAGTGTGCGTGTTCTAGATGTGTGACATATGTTTTAAATGAAATTTTCAAAATTGCTGCTAGATTACTTAATATTTCTAAATTATGATTACAAATTTCAGGAGTCTGATCACTCTTCAAACTCTTAGACAGGTATTTGCTTCTTGTTTGGGTCCCGAAAATCGCAATTTTCTTTGATCCCACAGCTGGTCACCAATTGTAATGGTACGATTTGGTTTAGTTTATACTTTTTGATTGGTATTTTATATTTAAATTGATTTTTATCCTCAACTATCGACTTCGTGGCTTTGGTAGACAAAAGATCCCACCGCTGCCACCAAATGTAATGGGGAAAATTGTTTGGCGTTTTATATTTAAATTGATTTTATTCTCAACTATCGACTTCGTGGCTTTGGTAGACAAAAGATCTCACCGCTGCCACCAATTGTAATGGTAGGAAATTTGGTTTAGTTTATTTTACCTTTTGATTGGTTTTTATTAATTCATGAATTGAGTTCAAATTCTAATGTTGCAGAATTAGGATTGAATCACAGAAGAATTCTGTGGAAAGTGAAATAGGAAACTTACTATTTAAAACAAAGATTATTGGTAGAGCGTTAGGCAAGTGCACTGGAAAGATTCTAATACAAGGATTATAATGCGAAATTTACGTTTATATTAAATTATTATGTTCCTATGGACAAAGTGTACTTTCTTCACTCAATCCTAGTCCCGTTAGGTTATTTGCTTTAAGCTGTGTGTTCCTAGGGATTTCTCTCAGGTAGAAGGGTGCGATGAACTGAGGGTTCTTGAGGTTATTACTCCTACCTAATGGTTGAAATTCCTGAGAGGTTGCTGCCACCACCCTGGGTCGTATTCGGACACAGGGAATTACCAAACCTTTTTACCTGCAATATACCTGAATGAGTGAAAAGAGGGTGAACTGCTGAAATAAGTAACGACAGGTTAACACGTAGGGTTTTTATTCAGAAAAATAGCAATATTAAACCGTGAAGCGGAATTGGTTTCAAACTGCTCTGAAGGAGCTGACTTTCACTGAATATCAAGAATTATGCTTCAAATACTTCAACACTGTTACGCACGTTATTTAAGTAAATGTATGAACAAAATATATATATGTTGTATGACGATATTTTCTTATGTCTAATTATGACTTAGACTTTGACTGAATTTTACAATAACAAATTGACTTAAGATTAACTTGACTTCTACTATTCTTCGACTTTACTTCTATTTTACAACTTGGTTACGATTTCAACTTTACTTTACAGGACGGTATGTTAAGGGGGAGTTTTTGCCAGATTTTTGAGAAAGTAAGTGCTTACTGGGATTTTGAGGGAATGGGCTCACCCTTTAGCCGAGCTTGGATCGTTTGTAGATCTCCGTAGCAGGTAAGTTGTCCAGGGCCTCGTCCGAATAAGGCTTGTAGAAAGGGGGTGCCTGGAATCGGGGCAGTTCTGCCTCGGTTCGGAGTTCGATCTTGACACTGGGTCGATCTGGGCGGCGAAACGGAGAAGGCGGCGGTGTTGTGGAGTTTTGGGCCTTGGCTAAACAAAACTGCACGAACACTGACTGGCGGGTAGACACTTTATACTTTTATGTGAAATGTTCGCACTGGATCACCACGGTAAATTCTCAGTTCATAAAGGTCTCGTTACAAGGAGAGGGGATGAGTCGTGAGCTGGGTTCCAACACAATGGAGACGCGTGACTGTAGACTGAAGTCGGCGGGAGGGGGCAGGCCCTTATAACCCCTCGGCCATCTTGGAAATTGGCGATGGTGAGGGTTCCGACGGTGGCGCGCTCGGTGTTGGTGATCTCATGGCGGACATCGGTGTTCGGTTATACGGTTGCTCGGGGTGATTTGTATGGAAGTAGGCAGTTGACATGGAAGTAGGTTTGCTGACAGGGAACTAAATGGTGATTCATGGAGTTGAGAGATGGGGTTGCTAAACTGGCTCATTACACCCTATAATAGGATTTGCCTTGAAATTCCAGAATCTAAAATTGAGGCAAATTCCCCATTGGTGACTTGGGGGATTTTTTCTTCGTGGCACATTCTGGTACCCATGGGAGGTACAACTATGGTCCACCCAATCTCCTGGCTCTAAAACACATTAAAAATTCAATCTGGAACATTGTTGTACCTAGGCATCTCATCGTTGGGTCTTCACCTTCTTTAAACTGTAAAAAAATGTTCTATCTAATTTTCATTTATTTAGAAGTTGGTTTCTATTGAAAGGCATTGAAAAAATTAATCCACACTAATTCTAACAAAAGCTTTTATTTAGACGAAATGGAATTAACAAGGATATAGGCACTTTGGCAATTTGACACTTACAGTCCCTAATGACTTAGAACGAGGAACTTGAGTTTGGTCCCTAAATGACATAGAATGAGGAACGTACCATAAAAAAGATATAAAGAGGTATTTCAAAAAATATGCATTAAAATTAAGTTACTTAGGAATCAGAATAGTAATTTTACCGTGAAACTTGAAATACATTTTCGAAAATTTTCTTTGGGGGATTCATTATTTTTTTAATCTGATGCTGGCGATACCAGACGACGTCTGGAGCAGCTGGCCACCTCCAAAAATCACCTCTTTTGGTCGTTGCAGAGACCTGGGTTTCTCCGTCGTCAGCATTTGTGATCACACGTCCTGGGTAAAGCTTTCCATAATACTGGACTAGAACAAATCGTCCTGCGTCTTCTTAGGGATTTAAATCGTGACATTTGGATTGAAGAGCTCATTCTCTGGGAAGCCAGGATCGTCAACATCTTCGTCATCTTCTTGCACTCTAGCTAGGAAGGCCTCCAGAGATTCATCACTCTCCTTAGAGGTCAAAGAGAATCTCCCTCACTTAGATCCTCTTCAGTCTCACTGAGATTCACTTCCTGGCGTTTATTTCTCGTGGTTGGGTTTCTCTTCTTTCTGGACGTTGGTTTTGTCTTGCAAGAGCACCTGAGGTTGACGGTTGACGCTCAGAACAAAAATAATACACAGAGGATGCATCAATTAACAATGAAAAAACACATAGGTAGCTATTTCTGGCAAAAACTGACAAAAGCAAGTGGCACATAGATGTACCCCAATGTTCCGAGTTTTTGATAACATCGAAACATCTCCCCAACAAAACAGATTATTTAGACTACATAATTTATACTTACCGAGATCAGGAGTCAATGTGTTCAGGTCTCACCAGGTGAGACAAATATGGTCACACTTCAGATCACTGGAAACCAACTTTCTGATGAGGATTTCTGATAACGGGGGATGAAGAGACATGAGGTTCTTCCACTCCGCTTTTGTATTCTACAACCCCCCACGACCCCTGTGAATTTTTACTGAACATGAAACTTCCCCTTTCGGCCGCTAGAGGTAATTTTTAGTCACAAAACACAAGTAGCACATGTTTACACAACCTGGCACATAGTTGACCCGTTTTACGGTAGTCGCTATCCTCAGAACATCAATCTCAAAGTACCTTGAACTGCCCCTGCCTTTCATCGAATTCAGGTGGAAAATGTAGAAATAATTATGGCTATTGCACGGTTTTTACGTTTGCGCATACACAGAGGCTTCTATCGATCTGGAGGCAATGATTTTTATAGGGGACCATCTCAACTGCTCAATCCCTGAATATTTCATTCCAATCGGACTCTTATCTTTGTAGGAATCATTACGAAGATACAGTTATTCGGCGTGGGAATTATGAAAACGTCTGCCATAATCCGATTGTATTGATGAACCGATGCAAAACATCAATCTCTGAATATTGTTGGGACATGTGGAAGTTATGACTGTTACAAGGAATTCTCGTTTGCGCATGGGCAGTGGCTACTATCAGTCTAGGGGTGATGATCTTCATAGGGGACCATTTACACCCCAATCTGTATGATCCCTGAAAATTTCATCGAAGTAACTTCAACAAAAGTATTGTTGAAGTAACTTCAACAATTCACGTCCGATTTCGATGAAATTTTCTGGGATCATACAGTAAATGGTCCCCTATGAAGATCATCACCCCCATGAAGATCACACTATAACTGTTATAGCTGTGACAAGGAATTCACGTTTGCGTATGCGCAGCAGCTATCACTCCGGGGGTGATGATTTCCATAGGGGACCGTCTACACGCCAACCCGCACAATCCCTGAAAATGTCATCGAAATCGGACTATATCTTGTATAGTTATGCCGTTTACAAGGATTTAATGACAGACACGGAACCAAAATAGTGCAGGAAGGTCTGAAACGTAAAACGCGAGTGGAAATTTTGATTTTGGACAACTTTTTTTTACAACCTTGAAAAGTGAAAAGAAAGCTTCCGCTACCTTGGTAGACTCGGAAGCAAAAGAAAGCAGAGAAACACCTAATATTTTGTAGAAGCAATGCTTTTAAATCCTTTTAAAAATTTTATTGACCTTGTGTTGATTACACATATTGGCAGCGCATACTTAAAATGTCTGCCAAGTGGCTGTGGCACAAATCAAATGTTTAATTAAAATCACTTTCTCGAGTTGTTGCTTCTACGATGTTGACAATTCATGGGAGACCGTCTTGAGACTACCCTGTCAATGGGGAATTTGCCTCTTTTTTTCGAATGAGGGTTTATTTTTATGGAATAAAACCATAGTGAGCTGCTCGAAAACGCGTCCAAAAAATTTAGAGAATTTAAGGAAGATGGAAATTTTAAATTTGGTGGCAATGTGTAAGAGGCAGCCATGTTTGAAACGTAATGGATATTCTACCAATCTGACTTCAAAGGAGGTTCTGTGGCGCTTACCACAGAAGCGGAACATACACGAACTTTTAGCTTACAAGTAGTGCGCACAAGAGTGCGCCGCGAACTGGCAGGAAGAACCCAGACACAAAAGTGACCAAAACAAACAATATTACTCACTTTTTTACAATACGATTCTACCTACTAGTTTATCAAGCATTATTAGTCTTCATCTTCTCTTATTTAGTTTCAAGTTTTGAATCACATTATTCGAATAGCCATTTCACTGGATCGTTTTGTGTGGCGGTGCTAGAACTCTGTCTGTTGTCGGAGTTGTTTTCGCGTCGTTTTTTTTTTTTCGTATGACGTCAACAATATTCCTCGATTTTTGCGGTGTTTTGTAACAGAGGCTTCACTTGTTTAGGCATTTTCTCCTACGGTAATTTTTCCCCCTTGGTTGTTCCTAGTGTTAAACGTTATTCTAGGGCCCTATTATAGGATTTGACTTGAAATTCCAGAATCTAAAATTGAGGCAAATTCCCCATTCTCGCATAGTTTATCCAAGTCAGGCCACAATTTCGAGTAGTCTTTTAAAAGCTCTGAAACGCTAAGTACGAGTAGAAATTTTGATTCTGGAGGACCCAAATTTGTTTGATTTGCTTTAGGAATACAAAGCTTTCTTATCTTCGTTGATCAGAAAGCATTATTTTTGCGTGCAGTCCATAAAATGAGAAATGAAGGAAAAATCCTTTATTGAAGGTGGCGTCCATCATGGGTGTACGTCAGTTGGAGAGAAGAGGCTCTTGATAAGAACGATGGAATGCAAGAAATCAAACGACAGAGCTGTGAATTTAAGAAATCTCGGATGGTCTTGTATAATAGGCACCTAGATAGTTTTATGGAGTTGTTATATTGTACTTATTCGTAGAAAACCATTATAAATTTCTCAAAAACAATAGATCATGGATATGTCCATTGTTGTAGGTGTAATTTGAAAATTAAAATGGTGAAATAAAAGACACTCAAAATATGTGGTACCTACTTATTACTTTTTCAATAAATTAAAAGAATTTTGAAGAAATAATGTCGAAAAAATATTTTATTTGAATAATATGTGCCTAAGTACCTACCTATTACTTTTTCAATGAATAAACAGAATTTTTTTTTTCTAAAAAAACCCTGATCGCACGTATGTAATATATTAGAGAGTTTTTGGTGCCAAAATCTCACGGGCCCCATTAGGAGGAGACTAGCACGAGCAACAGAGGATGCTACCCAGTTGAATGAGGAAGCCCTTTAACTATGGACAGGGGGGGGGGGGGAGAAGCGCTCGTGATGGTGGGCCTCTAGGAACGGGTGTCTGTCTGGGAGCACCCTTTCATCGTTGCCCACTGTTGTCAGGGGGGCAAATCCATCGTCACCCGCAAACTCCGTGCTTTGTGAAGAGGTGAAGAGGTTAATGGTTGCCAAAACTCTCTATTTATCGCAGTATTCTAGAGAACCTTGCATCATAGCTACCGATCTTTAGCTATGATTTTGTTTACTGGTTGCAGCGTTGCATTTTTTGTGGCAAAAAAAAAGTGTCGTGAAAAATTCCTTGACTCCCAGCCAAAAGACATAATATGTCTTTATAAATATTATTTATGTCAAAACCGCGAGAGACAATTAGAGAGAGAGAGAGAGAATACTTCAATTAAACTAATGGCGATACAAGACTGGTAGAGAGAGGAGAGATGTGTGAACAGGTAGGTAGTGATGGAGGGGATACAAGGAAACTAGGAGAAGCTCTATGAGCTAACAACTCCAACCTAGACTGCTCCGTCATTGAGAGTGTTGAGCGAATATCCCTTAAGTCAAAACTGATGGAATAACAGGAATAATAAGCGGTTATAATTCATAAATGGCGAAAGGGAACCTATATTGATGTTTTTTCCCTAGGCACCAACTCTAAGACTTTGGTTTGTTACATCTAGGGTGTTACATCTAATGTCGATCAGTTGAAAACAGATCGAAATTTGTACTCATATTTTACGAGTGAAAAAACACTTAAGCATATGGTTTTTTTGTGTGTTTTTCGAACCTCAGTCCGATCTGATGGAAATTCAGAGATGATGCAGATTTCATCACAATTGGACTTGTGATCACTTTGTTTGGACTACTTTTTTCGGAAAAGATTGTTTAGTGGCACTGATAGGTTCTAGTTATCTCCATATTTGTGATAGGTTGTGTCCGTTATTTTGTGTTGTTGCCCCAGTGCTAAGAGTGTTTGAGGAGTTGGAGTCGATCTTCAGAGTTACACCAACCAGAGCCCATTTCATGTAGTTGTGCACATCTCTAGCGATCTCCTCAATACTCATTTGCTTCGATTGATCTACTTTACCCGTGCCTTTTGTTCTGCCAGGAGGAGTCGTAATTGTCAGTCTTGAGGCAGGATGGTCTCAACCAGGCAGTCAAGCAGCGTCGCGAATGGTTCGGAAAGCACCACCGCAGGCGCCTGTAGCTCTTCGGACTATGGCGGCGTCAAAACCCGTCACAACAGCACTCAGCCCAACACTAGCACTTGTACTAGCGCGAGCCCTAGCGTGAGTCCTAGCACTGAGCTCGCCCCAGCTCCTCCCAAGATCTATGCTTCCAACAAGCAGTTCTTGGATTTGCCTGTGGAGATTTTCGACAAGATCTTCAGCTACACGGGCTACAAAACCGTCTCGACCCTCAGATTGGTAAGTATCTACCTTCTCAAATTTATCCATACCACTTTTTTTAGCTCGCGCAGGATGAGTGCTCAAGTCTAAAAGTCTGACTGAACACGATTGCCGATTACTGGGACGTGCTCAGTTCAGGGCCGATTTGCCTGATAATGGTACATCTTCGTCAAGTACTCGGTAACTATGATGGTATCCCACCCCCCAATGATGGTGTTATCCACATCGGTGAGGAACTCAACCGTCGGTGTCAAATCTGCGTAAATCTTCCCAGCTCTCTAATCATTATCTCAAAACTTCTGTCTTCCACTTTTGAAAGCAGGAATTAATTCTCTGAAAGCCCGTTTCTTTTGGTGTTGGCAGCCATTTCGACCGCCACCGTCATCTTGAAAAAGATGGGGTGTTTCGGTGGGTCGGAAATTCAGGATTTTTACCTCAATTTTGGATTCAGCACCATTGAAAAACTATATACTCCAACTTATTGCCCATTGATACAATGTGGTAGAAAAATTAAATAAAGAGATCACACGTTTGAAAAAAAGGTGGGCCTCCATGAACGCACACACACTATGATGCTGGCATGTGTGCGTAGTATTTTGTAGTATCCAAGGCCACGAGATGTTCGAGACCACACGGGATTAGTGGAATGTCTCGATCCAAAGTCACCAAGTTAATACGTCACAACATCTTACTACGTCACATCATTCAAATCTTCAACTTTCATTAGCTTCCCTAATTTCTTCTAAACATTTTCTCGACTAACAGATCCAATTACCGTTATTCCTGACCCATGCTCTTTTGAAAAAAAAAAAAATTTTTTTGATTGACTGAAATGCCTCATTACCCTTAAAATACCACCATTGCGTGTTTGACTGAAACCTATTTTTTTGTTTTAATAATTTGCTAAGTATTAAGAATCACCACTCCCCTCGAAATTTGCTGTTGTACGTAGTACTGACTTAGACCAGAATAAGTAGGTAACGCCGCGAATGTTACCCTCCATCAAATCCCCAATTTTTATCCAATTCGCCTCCTTTTTTATTAAGATTTTCGAAACTCCTCAGACGTTTGCCCAAATCACACAAACCGATAGGTGCTCACCAATAAATCTGAGAGTTCGGTTTTTAAATATAGAGCCAGTGTTCCACTTACATAATATAATATAAGTGTTGATATAATATAGTATTTTACCTTTTAGTTGAACCATTTTCACAATGAGTTAAACCTTTTGTACTTTAAATTAAACCTTTTTGTCTTTCATTTAAACCTAAACCTTTATCACTGTCGTTTAAACTTTTTTCACTTTCGTTTAAACATTTTTCACATAGAATTGAACCTTCTAGTCCCAAGTACGAAAGTCAATTTTTGAACAAAATGAATGCATGAAAACTTTATTTCACACACTAGAAACATCAGGTGAAAACATTATTGTATAAATATATACGAACAACAAAAATGATATATTATGCAGGGTGTCACCCTAACTCGAGGACCAAACTTCAAGGATCGATTCTACAACTAATTTGCAAACTTTTTTGTCTCCTGACATTTTTTTTAAACGCTTTAAAATAATACTTTTTTCACTTTTAAGATTTTGTTCGTGTTTTCGACCTTGAGCCATTAAAACGGCCATAACTCCCTCAATTTACTGGATAAACTCAAATATGAGTATACCGTTGGAAAGAACGTTAAATTTCCTATCAGTTCATCAGGACACAAAAGCTTTTTATTTAAGCCTTTCGTATAAGTGAATAAATTGGTCAAAGTCAGAAATTTAAAACTTTCTCGAAAATCACCATTTTTCAGGCTGACTCATCTTTTCTAATAAACAGCCGTATCGGCGGGCACTCAACGGAAAAAACTTGCCCAGAATCTCAGCTTTCCAACGGTCTATCGATTTTTCTTTTTAACATTCAAATTAGAAGAGTAAATGAAGTTTGAATGCCCGAAAACGTGTGTTTTACAAGCAAATCCAGTGTTTTAAGCGGTTTCTGGTCCCCCTCGACCTCAAGATTGCTTGACGATTTTGGTATCATTTCCTATGTAATTTTCTACGCTGAATCAAATAGTGATACTTCCGAATGGTTCCGACTGCTAGAAAGTGGATTTTTTGAAGAAAACCTTCGTTTTTCGAACATAAAATACGCATTATTCTTAAATGTGGTAGTGAGCATGAAGTAACACCTTTGAACTCAATAAAAACACCGAATATCTAGTTGATTGAAGTTTTTATTGAGTTCAAAGGTGTTACTTCATGCTCACTACCACATTTAAGAATAATGCGTATTTTATGTACGAAAAACGAAGGTTTTCTTCGAAAAATCCACTTTCTAGCAGTCGGAACCATTCGGAAGTATCACTATTGGATTCAGCGTAGAAAATTACATAGGAAATGATACCAAAATCGTCAAGCAATCTTGAGGTCGAGGTGGACCAGAAACCGCTTAAAACACACGTTTTCGGGCATTCAAACTTCATTTACTTGGTAAATAAACGAACTCGTGAAGTTCATTTATAATTATGTTCCGCAGATCAATTTAGGATATTACAAGTAGTATTTCCGTGCAAATAAAAAACTTCTCACGTACGCAGAGAAAAAATTCAAAAAACGCGCGAAGCACGTCTTTTTGAAAAATTGCGGCCACCGACAGCTGGCACCAGACTTGCCCGAATCCTCCCCCCTCGCCACCCCATCGCCGAACCTCACTAGTTTAAAGATAGGGAGCCACCCCTCAGTAAAGGGCTGGGAAATGGGTGGGCTCTAATATCCTAAATTGATCTGCGGAACATAATTATAAATAAACTTCACGAGTTCGTTTATTTACCAATTATGTTCCTACGATCAATTTAGGATATTACAAGTAGCTGTACAGAGACAGAAAGATCTAGGTAGGGGTGGCGACCAAACCAGACCCTTGGAAGGCCGTGAAAGAAAAACTGTAAATGGCCCTTCAGAAACGAAAAAACCCCTCCAGCGATTACCTACAACCACTGAAAAACAGAAAAAAGGGGCAGGAAAATAGGATCTGTTTCCTAAGGAACAATTTTGTTCCCTTAATGACAACACTTTGGATAGTGTGAACGAAAAAACATGTAATAACAAGATCATAAAATCACAGAGATAACCATAAAATCACAGAGATAACACCTTGAGGCATCGCAAATGATTTGTATCGAATGAACAAGATAAATGAGTATTTCGTCCAATATCTAATTTAATACTCTCAACCACAAATTCAGAATCCAAAAGGAAAAAACAGAATCAGAAAGTGTGAAAAACTCCAAAACATAGTTGTTTGTTACAATATAAAAAATACACTTTGAGGAACAAATATCAAAATTTCTCATTCAAAACATACGACCTCGAAGTAAGTCGTCAGGGAGTCAAAGTGAAAATTCTCCAGATCTCCCCTCAACAAAGAAAACCCAGATTTTGACCTGTAAGCAAAAGAGATGTTTTTCTACATTAAATTCGATTAGGTGCCTGTGGCGTGGTCGCAACCACGTGAGAGAATAAGGTGCTCTGTGGAGCCAAGGGCCTATTATAAAAATTTGCGAACACCTTGGAATTTTCTGCCCAACCAGCAGATTTGAAAATTTGGTCTATTGAGGCCCCTGCCCTACTGGCGGCCGAAACAGTAGCGTGCCTTGTAGAATGAGGCCTGAACAAGTCCCCCACACCAGCCTCCTTAAGTACTGACCCAACCCATTTTGAAATTGTCTGACGAGAAGCAGCTGTGTGTGGGTCCCTGGCTATAATAAACAAAGCAGAAACTGATGGAGGTCGCAGAGGGGAGGTCAACTCCAAATATTGTCGCATGAGCGAAGATATACAAAGAAGAGGCCTCTGTAGGAAAAAAGGGATTTGTATACATGGTTGACACTTATAAGCTGCAGATGTTTTCAGCTTACCATTCACGAAAATAGTTAACCCAGTTTCCTGTGAAATAGTAACTTCCTTCAACTGAATAGAGGAAATCGTCTGAAGGCGCTGCCCAGTTGCCAATAAAAGTAATACCACCAGCTTGGAAGCCACCTGCTGCAGCTCCGAAACAGGTTTTTCTAGCCACATTAAGACCTTGTGTGGGTCCCAGGTAACCTCATATTTAGCTGCAGGGGGACGTAAGTTTGAGACTCCTTTTAAGAAACGAGATATTAGTGGATTTGAACCTAGAGGTTGTTGTGCAATTAGCGCCAAGGCTGATCTGTAAGAATTCAAAGTCGAATATGAGACTTTGGAGGACTGGAGAACACTTTGTAGAAACTGTATTACGATCAGAGGTTTAGGCTCCCACACATTATAATAATTTTCATTACAGAAGGACCACCATCTGTTGAAACAGGACTGGTATTGCTTGTATGTCGACACAGATAAGGCCGATAACATCGTGGTAACTGCTGCGTCTGGCACTCCTCTCCTCAGCAAAGCCTGCCGGACAACATCCCTGCTATCAATGAAAGGGTTTTGGCTTGTGGATGGAGCTCCTCCCTAAAAGGCAGACGCAATAAGTCATCATCAGGTCCGAAATAGAGAGGCTGGGAGCATAACATCTGAGTAAAAAGTGGATACCAAGATTGAGTTGGCCAATTTGGCACAATTACAATCCCCGTCGCTCCCTCTGTTCTTATTTTACTGAGTACCCTAAGGATAAGGGAGAATGGAGGGAAAGCATAAAAATTAACGTCTGACCATACACAAGTAAAAGCATCGACCCCAGCTGCTCTAGGGTCAGGATGCCATGACCAAAAACTATCACATTTTGTATTGACCGCTGAAGCAAACAAGTCAATCGTAGGTTTCCCAAACCTGTCAACAATGACCTGAAAAACCTGGTCATCTAAGGACCATTCAGACTCCCCAGGCAGGATTCGAGAACACTCATCAGCAATGGTATTATCCTCTGAGGCTATGTAAGATGCAAAAATAAAATTTTTCCTAGCCTCACACCAATTCCAAATTCTACCAGTAATTTGGAAAAGAAATTCAGATCGCATTGAACCTTGTCTATTTATGCAGGCGATCGCAGTTGTATTGTCAACCCTCAGTAAAATACGAGAGTTGGAAATTCCATCACAAAAATGTTGAAGGGCTAGCTCCACTGCTCTAAGTTCTAACGCATTTATATGCCAAGAAGCCTCCTTTTGAGACCACCACCCATGTATTCTATCTGCTGCATTTGTGGCCCCCCACCCAGATAGGGATGCATCTGTCGTGATGACGACTGAAAAATCACCATTATACAGTCGGTTGGAGATTGACATTATATTGTCGTACCACCAGCCCAAATCCTTTCTTACCGTATCTGGTATGGAGATATTTGTCTCAAAATCATCGTTGTTGACCTTTAGAAACCCTGTTTTGATGGACTCCAGATGCAACGTATATAACTTTCCATATGGTGTTGCTGGACAAGCTGCCACCAAAGTTCCAATGACCTGAGCCAAACGACGAATTGAACAACTGCGCTTCTTCAAAAAACTTAGCAGCATTGATTGTACATGTAACCGTTTGTCTCTAGGTAAGGATATGGTCATTCCCACGGTATCAAATTGGAAACCCAGAAAAGTGAAACATTGAGAGGGTCTCATCTTGGTTTTAGTCTCATTGATGAGAAAACCCAAATGCTGGAGTAACTGGATTAACTCCTTGACGTGATCCAAGCACTGCTGATGTGAGGATCCCAATACCCCAAAATCATCCAGGTAACTCACCACCGTGATCCCTTTGGAGTGCATTGCACCCACTATTGGACGAATCATTTTGGTAAAAATAAATGGCGAGAGTGACATACCCATGGGTAAACAAGTGAACTCAAAAAGTTCATCTCCAAGCATAAAACGAAGATAAATTCTTGACGTTTCGGCCACTGGGCATGAATAATATGCATCCGCCAAATCTACGGTGGATCCGAAACATCCTGGAGCAATAAGATCCCGCATAGTGCGATGGTCCTCCAATTTGAAATGGGGGGCTTCTATGAATGAATTCAAGTGTTTTAGATTCAGAATCAAACGCTTTCCCCCTGATGACTTATCCACCAAGAAAACTGGAGAGACTACCTGAAAAGGATGAGGCTCACATTTCTGAACTACGCCCTGATCCAGTAAAGTTTGCACAGCCTGCATCAGGATCAGCCCCTCAGTTGTCATCAACGATGTTGGGATTCTGTAAGGATGAGGAGTCGGGGTAGAAGCAAAAGGGATCTCGTAACCTCTTAACCAGGATAAAATTGTCTTACTGCTAGTAATATTTTCCCAATTATGCCTGAAATGGCGTAATCTACCCCCGATTGGTGGTAGAGTTACCTGTGAAGCAGTAGACGATGGCTCTTTTGTGTTCAATGGCGCCATTGTTGTCCTCTCCTCTTGTTCCGACGGAAGTCCCTTTGGGCTGGCTGCAGTGTCCTGCCCATCTGTGATGGCCCTTGGGGTTTCGCCTTCGACTGAGCCTGCCCACCCCTTAAGGCAGCTCGGCCTCTCCCGTTTCCCGGACCTCTATTCTGCAGGCTTACTGAGGTCTGTGGCTGCTGTTGACGAGATGGGTTCACAGGAAAACGGTTCAGAGGAACCAAACCTTTCACAGTGGTAGCCAAACCTGAATGTGCTGAGAAACGGGAAGCCAGGTTGTCCCCAAAGAGTAAATCCGATGGTGGTACATTTTTCGATATTTCTGTCAGGACAGTCGAACAGACATTCTGAATTAACCTCCTCCTGATACGATTAATATCGTAGAACAAGGCAGTCATTGCTCGACCGGCATCACATATATGTTCGTAGCTTGGTCCCACAATAGCTGAAACATCTCCACCCTGCTCAACCAGTTTGGTGAGGCCTAGACCTAAGGCTGTAATAGCTGTGGCGCACTGCGCCTGCAAACCCATATAACAGGCATCCACCGTTCTGTGCGTGCTATTGACTGAAACACCAATTTCTGGGTTCAATCGTGGTGGGTTCAACTGAGGAAGGTTGGACGGAACCATGTATTTCTCCCGAAGGGCAGAAAACGTATCCGAAGGGAGTCCATTCATTAAATGATGAGTCCATCTGGCTGCTATGCTGCTATGCAAAGGGGGTGCTGGGGGAGGGGTAATCTGAGGATTCACCCCCAACGCCTGTAGCAATGTGGGGTCTAACCCCACATCAGGGTTCATAGAACCCGCCACTGGCCCCCCTTGACAAGCACTTTCCGCAGGTGGAGGAAATCCCGCAAAATCATCAGATAAACCCGATACCACAGTGTCCTCACCCAAAGTGTTGGTCACCTTGGCTCCCACACTCGAAGTGTGGGTTACCTTGGCTTCCGCACTCGAAGTGTGGGTCACCTTGGCCCCCACACTCGAAGTGTGGGTAGCCTCACTTGGTATCTGGTTTCCCTCTCGGACTGTACCCATTTGAGGGTCATCCAGAAAACAATCATCAACGGGGAAATGCGAGGACTCGAAGTCGTCGTCGCCGTCAAAATATGAACTGGAGCTCCCTGACTCAAAGTCGGGGTCACTATCCCGAGGAGAACTGCGTCGTTCCCGACCACGGGGATTCCGACTCAAAGGAGATCGCGAACGTGAAGTATCCGGAAAAACACGATCGGATCGTGTACGAGAGAAACGAATTTCTCTCGAAAATTCCTCATTGCGCTCACGATGAGTCGAGTCCGCGCGCCTCCGATGGGGACGACGCGAGCGAGAACGCGATCTCCTAAACATCGCAGACTCCCAAAATTGAAATAAAATCGGACTTACCGTTTGAAGAAAACTTTCAAAAACCTGTATCCGACGCAAATATCCGCAAAAAACGTTGTTTTAATGCTGAACAACGACGAAAAAACGCAAAATATGAAGAGAAAAAACCGCACACGTGATTACGCTTTGATTCTCACGAAAAAAGTGAGGTTCGGCGATGGGGTGGCGAGGGGGAAGGATTCGGGCAAGTCTGGTGCCAGCTGTCGGTGGCCGCAATTTTTCAAAAAGACGTGCTTCGCGCGTTTTTTGAATTTTTTCTCTGCGTACGTGAGAAGTTTTGTATTTGCACGGAAATACTACTTGTAATATCCTAAATTGATCGTAGGAACATAATCTTCTAATTTGAATGTTAAAAAGAAAAATTGATAGACCGTTGGAAAGCTGAGATTCTGGGCAAGTTTTTTCCGTTGAGTGCCCGCCGATACGGCTGTTTATTACATAAGATGAGTCAGCCTGAAAAATGGTGATTTTCGAGAAAGTTTTAAATTTCTGACTTTGACCAATTTAACACTTATACGAAAGGCTTAAAAAGCTTTTGTGTCCTGATGAACTGATAGGAAATTTAACGTTCTTTCCAACGGTATACTCATATTTGAGTTTATCCAGTAAATTGAGGGAGTTATGGCCGTTTTAATGGCTCAAGGTCGAAAACACGAACAAAATCTGAAAAGTGAAAAAAGTATAATTTTAAAGCGTTTAAAAAAAATGTCAGGAGACAAAAAAGTTTGCAAATTAGTTATAGAATCGATCCTTGAAGTTTGGTCCTCGAGTTAGGGTGACACCCTGTATGTAAACAAACTGACAGAAACAACGCAATTAATGGGCTCTTGCAGAAGTTTTATGGTGTCAATGTAGAGGTTGGCCATTGACTGCAGTGGGTAATAATAAGTACATGCCTGACACATAATTTCGACAATCGCGTGGAGTAAGAGAAGCAACACTTGCTGCTATTACTTGGGGAAGATCTCTTCTCGGCGACTCAGTATGTTTCTTGCTGAATTTTTTTATCTTGGAAAACGCCTTTTCCGTAGGGTTGAGCATTGGCGAATAAGGTGGTAGGAATTTCATCCTCATTGTAGAAGCTAGAATCCCTAACAGCGTGTGAGCGATGAATTCGAGCGTTGTCTAGTATAAGGACAACCCCATCGTCAACAGGAACTTGACCCTCAAGTTTTCACAAGAATTCCACGAAACTTTAGCGTACGCTCATCGTGACACGCAGTAGTAATGCTTAAGCTCGTCTTGACACACAGAAGGAACATAGACATGGGTAAATACGGATCGCCTTCTTAGGAGAAATGAGGCGACTGAATGTGTTTTCCTCTATTTCTACCTTGATCAGAACCTGCTTTCGACTGTGACAGCCAGCATATGAGTTAATATTTTATCCAAATTCACATTCTCTTCCAAGGTTTAATTCAATACGAAATAGGTTTAATTCAAAGTAAAAAAAGGTTTAATTCAAAATACAAAAGGTTTTAATGAAAGTTAAAAAAGTTTAATAAAATACGAAAAAGGTTTAATTCATAGTAAAAAAGTTTAAACTATAGTAAAAAAGGTTTAAATCAATGCGAAAAAGGTTTAACTAGAAGGTAAAATACTATATAAGTATAAAATTATGAATCTGCTTTTTATATTCTATAAAATCCTGGAGTTCCTTTCGTATGGTGATCACTCATTTCTGTCCTCAGGTGTGCCGACAAATGGACAAGATAAGCGGTTCTGTGCTGAACTCAACTTTCCAGAAATTACAAACTCAAATGTTGCACAGGTCAGTCCTTCTTATCTTTTACCTTCCTAATTTTTGTAAATCGTTCTTTGACGTAACTTTTTAATTTGTATGACTGTTCTTCCCTCTAGATTTCAGACGATCAAGGCTAAAATGCCACGCCGTGAATCAGCTCGCAGAAATCACCCGCTGGCCTGTGAAAGTGACATCATTGAAACTCTCCACATGCGTCTTACTTTGCTTCAAATGTCTTTTGGAAAGCACATTGAGAGGAAGCACTGCTGTTTCTTTCCCGGTGAAGTAAGTAGTCTAGTAAAAGAGATAAACCAAAAAAAAAAAAAAAATCAAAATGAAACTTGGATTTAGATGTTATAATGCTTAACTTCGAACAACGTGGAATTGATATTGTAATGACCTGGTCACTTGATTACATTATTAGGAGTGGGTTCGCGACCCTAAGCGGTAGTAGGAAAATGCCTGAAGCTACAACTCCAATGGACTGGACTCGGGATTATCACAGAACAGAGAAAAAAAATACGTCCTTTTCCTAGTTCGGATTGGGAAAACAGAGAGGCTCCTCCATGCAAATCGACTCTCAAGAGCAGTTTTTATGTCAGGGAAGCAGCAACGTGGGTCCCAGATCTTTACGTTTGTTCCTTCAGCGACGGCAGTTGGAAGGAAACCAACTGGCGCACGTGCAGTAGCCTAACTGTTGTTCCTACAGGACGAACCGTCGGACGGATCAAACCAACCGCTGTTCCTACAGAATAATCCGTTCAACTGCAGTTGGAATGCATTCGGAAGGAAGTCGACGGCTCGAAGGGATCCCGTCGAAAAAGAAACCTTTCCCATTTGAAACCTCTTTCATAACCTGCTCATTCTAAAATTGAATTCGTGGAGTTCACTTCGCATCTCCTCCAAACCAGTTGGGTGTTGTGATCAGCTACCTCTTCCAATTGTGTTCGTATTTAGTTCGTTCTTCAGCCCTCTTCTCCTTATACAGGGTGTCACCCTTTCGGGCGCACCACCGGGCAGGGTTCGATTCTACTGCTAATTTGCAACAAAAAATGTATCCTCGCAATTTTGTTTTAGAGGCTTCGTTTTTGAGTTATTTCACTTTTAAGATTTTTTTCGTGTTTTCGACCTTACATCACTAAAACGGCTATAACTCTCTTAATTGATGAAGTAAATTGAAATTTGATTACGTCATTGGATAGAGCGTCAAATTTCCTATCTCCCTGATGGGGTTGTAGAAAATTTCAAATGAAACGAACGGGTATAAAATAAGCTAAAAGTAAAAAAATTGGTAAAGTTTCGAAAATTTTCACTTTTTTCAAAGTTTGATTCTCGAAACGTCGTGAACGGAAATATACATGCTGTAAGCCCAAAAGTTGCATGTGAATCCCAGCTTTCTAACGGTGTAGTCTTTTTTTTTAAACACCTCTTATTCAGTTAGAAAATGACGTTTTTAGGGTAGAAATCGTTCATTTTCGGGTGTAAATCGGCGTTTTTCACCAGGAATGCTTTCCAACTTATTAAATCATTTGACATGAAATTTTACGTAGTTTTTGACGCTGAATCGAATCTTAAAACTTTCCTATCTCCTCGACAAACAAATACTACTTTTCAAGCCTTTTCCTTTGGGCGAAGGGCTCAATCTCGTTGTTCGTTTAATCCAAAATTGTTATTGATGACCCGCACTCCTTCCACTTTGTTGACTTACATAATTTTTGCCCTCTTTCTTGAAAATAACGTCCCGATCATTTGAGGAAAGCTTTATCTTTTCGATAGATAACAAGTTGGGAGTCGAGGACTCAGTTGTTGTACCCTGTTTGCTTGAAGGGCTTTAAAAGTACTATTTGTTTGTCGAGGAGATCGGAAAGTGTTATCATTCGATTCAACGTCAAAAAGTACGTAAAATTTCATGTCAAATGATTTATTAAGTTGGGAAGCATTTCTGGTGAAAAACGCCGATTTACACCCGAAAATGAACGTTTTCTGCCCTAAAAACGTCATTTTCTAACTGAATAAGAGGTGTTAAAAAAAATGACTACACCGTTAGAAAGCTGGGATTCACATGCAACTTTTAGGCTTACAGCATGGATATTTCCGTTCACGACGATTCGAGAATCAAACTTTGAAAAAAGTGAAAATTTTCGAAACTTTACCAATTTTTCACTTTTAGCTTATTTTACACCCGTTCGTTTCATTTGAAAATTTTTACAACCCCATCAGGGAGATAGGAAATTTGACGCTCTTTCCAATGACATAATCAAATTTTAATTTACTTCATTAATTAAGAGAGTTATAGCCATTTTAGTGATGTAAGGTCGAAAACACGAAAAAAATCTTAAAAGTGAAATAACTCAAAAACGAAGCCTCTAAAACAAAATTGCTAAGAGACATTTTTTTTTGCAAATTAGTAGTAGAATCGAACCCTGCCCGGTGGTGCGCCTGTATACACCTGGGTTTTCCTTTAATGTTCTGCGTTACTTGTAAGCTATACATTAATGAACTTAAAGTAACACTGTGACTGGGAAAGTATGGATAGAGTAGGAAAAATATTCCATTTTTTGTTGAGTTCATTTTTTTTTCTTGATTTAATAAATGTGTTAATGCAACACGGACATCTCAATTACAACGACCCCAAAAATCAGTAATTACTCCACTGCTTAAATTCATTTTTATTTGCGAGTTATGCAGATATCAGTGTATTTTTTGAGAGTTTACCCCACCCTCCAGCCAATGGTCGTCCATACACAGCATTGGTTATTTCAAATCATCCTGGTATATTTATTAATTAAATTAAATTAGATTAAATTTTAATCCTGATAGAAAAAAAGCGATATTGAACATTGTCGAAGTTAAACAGTTGGACAAGGACTCCAGCAGTTGCCGTAACGTAGGGGATTTGCCAAAAGTTCAAATTGGTATGCCAAAAGTTTTCATTATTTCGAAAAAAGAATTAACTTTAATTTTTCACGTTTTCAGGGCAAGTCTATTAAAAATGCAAAATAGTACAAGACGTTTTCATTTCCAACGGTTTTTTTTTTTTTTTTTTTTCAAACGCAGGAGAGGTATTGTCTGAAAATTAAAAGAGCGTTTGAGTAAAGAACTTTAATGGATTGTAAATGTTGGAAGGAGTCAACAAAAATCACACAGGTACACAAATGGTAACATTGATTTGAATTTAGGAAAGCAAATTTAGTAAGAGTTGTACCAAATGTATAAACGTTTTAAAAATTTACCACATAATTTCATTTAGGTAAACAAAACATGGCAACTAATTTTTTGTCGAAATGAGCAAAGAGGTGAAATGACACGTGAAACTGGAAGTAACGTGAGCTCCAGTTTGTGTAACGTGAAATAAGGGGACGGCAAAAAGCGTTCCTACAGCAAAGTTGAACAGTTCGACAGTTTTGGAATGTGATTAAGAAGGCTGTGAACTGCGGTTCGATTGCCTTCCAAATGCATTCCTCTGTTGGAACAAACCTTTTGATAAGAATGGAAGAGGAAGGATGATAAGGAGGGGTGGGGGTAGTGTGACGACCAGGTCATTTGATTACATTATTAGGAGTTGTTAATAGTTACGTTGACCGAAAAACTGGCTGTCTTATGTTGAATTTTAGACTTGAATATTAAAACAGGTTTAAGTTTGTTAATTTGTTGGAAATATGGTGTCTACTGCAAATCAAACACTATTAATCCGTCCAGTTTTGGAAATACGGTAGTTGCAATACGTTATGGTACGTTGTGGTGGTTTTCAACCACTGAGGTCTTCTCGGAGTATATCAAATCAAAAAGGTAGCATTTAAATTTTCTAAATTTAAATTAAAATCGTCTGCCTCTTGAATCACATTTTTTCACTCATACGACAGAATATCTAGCAGTTATCTTCTGGGTTCATAATGCTAACTCTTTTACAGATCTTGGATGAAGTGTATCGGATTTTGCACTACGTGAGGGTCACTCCGAAGTTAGCTCGTCCCTACAGGGTGACTGACGAGCTGTACGACCTGTCGACTATGGCTATGGAGTATTTCAAGGAGCACATCGAGCCGAGGCTTCCAGAAATCGCGTACTTCGGCACTGACTTTTTCGAATTTCCCGGCAGCCTCCAAAGTAAGTACCTATGTATCCTAATACGTAGCATTTGGTTGTTGTTTACCTCTGGAAAGACCGAACACACTCAGGAATTGATTTGAAGGAATCACTGTTAATTAATTCCATGTCTTTCGAGAGGCTTACTTATTCTTAAGGCTTCTTAAGCTTACTCTTAAAGGCTTAGTTGGTTCTTATTCACCTCTGGAAAGACCGAACACACTCAGAAATTGATTTGAAGGAATCACTGTTCATTAATTCCATGTCTTTCGAGAGGCTTACTTATTTTTAAGGCTTCTTAAGCTTACTCTTAAAGGCTTAGTTGGTTCTTATTTACCTCTGGAAAGACCGAACACACTCAGAAATTGATTTGAAGGAATCACTGTTGATTAATTCCATTTCTTTCGAGAGGCTTACTTATTCTTAAGACTTACTTACTCTTCAGCTTACTCTTAAAGGCTTAGTTGGTTCTTATTTACCTCTGGAAACACCGAACACACTCAGAAATTGATTTGAAGGAATCACTGTTAATTAATTACATGTCTTTCGAGAGGCTTACTTATTCTTAAGGCTTACTTACTCTTAAAGGCTTAGTTGGTTCTTATTCACCTCTGGAAAGACCGAACACACTCAGGAATTGATTTGAAGGAATCACTGTTAATTAATTCCATGTCTTTCGAGAGGCTTACTTATTCTTAAGGCTTCTTAAGCTTACTCTTAAAGGCTTAGTTGGTTCTTATTCACCTCTGGAAAGACCGAACACACTCAGAAATTGATTTGAAGGAATCACTGTTCATTAATTCTATGTCTTTCGAGAGGCTTACTTATTTTTAAGGCTTCTTAAGCTTACTCTTAAAGGCTTAGTTGGTTCTTATTTACCTCTGGAAAGACCGAACACACTCAGAAATTGATTTGAAGGAATCACTGTTGATTAATTCCATTTCTTTCGAGAGGCTAACTTATTCTTAAGACTTACTTACTCTTCAGCTTACTCTTAAAGGCTTAGTTGGTTCTTATTTACCTCTGGAAACACCGAACACACTCAGAAATTGATTTGAAGGAATCACTGTTAATTAATTACATGTCTTTCGAGAGGCTTACTTATTCTTAAGGCTTACTTACTCTTAAAGGCTTAGTTGGTTCTTATTTACCTCTGGAAAGACCGAACACACTCAGGAATTGAGTTGAAGGAATCACTGTTAATTAATTCCATGTCTTTCGAGAGGCTTACTTATTCTTAAGGCTTACTTACTCTTAAAGGCTTAGTTGGTTCTTATTTACCTCTGGAAAGACCGAACACACTCAGGAATTGATTTGAAGGAATCACTGTTAATTAATTCCATGTCTTTCGAGAGGCTTATTTATTCTTAAGGCTTCTTAAGCTTACTCTTGAAGGCTTAGTTGGTTCTTATTCACCTCTGGAAAGACCGAACACACTCAGAAATTGATTTGAAGGAATCACTGTTCATTAATTCTATGTCTTTCGAGAGACTTACTTATTTTTAAGGCTTCTTAAGCTTACTCTTAAAGGCTTAGTTGGTTCTTATTTACCTCTGGAAAGACCGAACACACTCAGAAATTGATTTGAAGGAATCACTGTTGATTAATTCCATGTCTTTCGAGAGGCTAACTTATTCTTAAGACTTACTTACTCTTCAGCTTACTCTTAAAGGCTTATTTGGTTCTTATTTACCTTTGGAAACACCGAACACACTCAGAAATTGAGTTAAAGGAATCACTGTTAATTAATTCCATGTCTTTCGAGAGGCTTACTTATTCTTAAGGCTTACTCACTCTTAAAGGCTTAGTTGGTTCTTATTTACCTCTGGAAACACCGAACACACTCAGAAATTGATTTGAAGGAATCACTGTTAATCAATTCCATGTCTTTCGAGAGGCTTACTTATTCTTAAGGCTTACTTACTCTTCAGCTTACTCTTAAAGGCTTAGTTGGTTCTTATTTACCTCTGGAAACACCGAACACACTCAGAAATTGATTTGAAGGAATCACTGTTAATTAATTCCATGTCTTTCGAGAGGCTTACTTATTCTTAAGGCTTACTTACTCTTAAAGGCTTAGTTGGTTCTTATTTACCTCTGAAAACACTCAGAAATTGATTTGAAGGAATCACTGTTAATTAATGGGGTATTTCGGTGGGTCGGAAATTCAGTTTTTGACCTCTAATTTGGATTCAGCACCCTTGAAAACCTATATACGTACGTATGCATGGAGGGGTTGGAGGGGTCGTGGGAGTGGGGAGAGTCGGCGGAATCGGAGTAGTTGGCGGCGGGAGGGGTCAGAGGGAGTGAGTGGCAGAGAGAGTCGGAGGAATCGTTTTTGCCTACTGTTAGTAGGCTTTTCAGCTAGTGATACTATAACATGTGGTAGAAAAATTAATTAAAGAGATCACACGTTTGAAAAAAAGGCTCAAATGCACACACATTACGCCACACGCGTGTGTGAGTAGTATTTTGTAGTATCCAAGAGATCCTCCAAGGGTTTAATCTCTTCTCTGTGCATTGATACTTTTTTCAAAGACAGTTTTGGCTAGCTACGTCACACCATTCAAATCTTCAACTTTCCTTAGCTTCTCTGATTTTTTAAAAACATTTTCTCAAGGAACAGACCCGATTACCGTTATTCCTGAGCCATACTCTTTTGAAAAAAAAAATTGACTGAAATACGCCATTTCATATCTTTCGAAGTGATTCTTAATACTCTTCCTAAGCAGTAAGGACCGTTGTGTCCTTTGCCTCCTGCAATTTTTATTATTACATTACTCATGATCCTGCAATCACATATTGAAGTCATGCTTGCTACGGTACTACTTCTACCCGCAACTATTTAATTCGTATTTGTTCTCTTCCAAACCTCAGATTCTTCCAGCAACAACAAATGGATGTTGGAGTCTCCCCCACATTCTGGGATCAAATCTGAGTACGAGTCTTCTGGACCGATGGAGTGCAGCAGGTCCTCTGATCCCCCATCTCAACCTGCTCAGACCAATATTTTTCTCCGCAAACGGATTCGAAAAATTAAGCAGGGGATGAAAAAGTGAGTTTTTGTATTCACAGATTTCTTATCATATTAAAACTCCATTGCTTTATGATCTAATGAGTTCTTAGCGTTGCCCATATCCTTGGAAAATCGGCTATGAAACATCCCAACAGATTGTTTTATGATACTATTAGAAATTTCTCTAAGAGAGCCTCCTAAAAAGGTACAATTATGGTAAGTATCCATCCATCAGAAGTGAACGACTTCTGGTCGTTTATATCGCCGAAGATATTTGTTAAAGTTGAGGGAATTACTCCAGAATAATTAAAACTTCTCATTTTTTCAGGTATAATTCACAGTTAGCTTTGATGAAGAAGGAGCTGAAATCGTACAAGAACAAAATGTCAGAGCAACAAAAACAGTTCCACGAGCACATGGCTCGCATGGATGACTATGAAAAGAAAAACGAAGAGACGTCTCGCAAATTCAGTACCCTCTTACAAGTAAGTTATCCTCTTGGGATGAAGGAACGGAGATGTTTGTTTGGTACTTCAAGCCCTTTCTCAGTACTTCCGACTGATTATGGAGGGATTAGGGAGTATTCCAATACTCACATCTCTCTTTCTGAGCCAAGGGGAAGTTCTTTTATAGGGCACGTCCCAGCATTCACACGTCACTACTTTTGGTTTATTATTTTCAATAATGAACCTTTGGAATCGACCAACAAACATTTTTTTAACCCCCCCCCCCCTCAAAATTTGTTGGTTTACGTTTCAAGGTACGTAGAATCCAAAAATCGAATAAAAATTTGGCCACTTTCCCCACTTAGCATTGACCGATTTTGATGAAATAGTTGTGCCCCGAGGATTTGGGTTGATGTAGGTCACTTCTGATGGTTGAAAAATAAGGTTTGAAATTTTGAAAACGCTCTAACTCCAAAAATTGTTATATAAAGGTGTAAGCTGTGTGTTGGGGGCCTACTCTGTGGCGAAGTTGATATCGACCCAAGGATTTTTAATCCATGTGTCGATTCCAAGTTCTCTGAGTCAGTAAATCCCAACGTGGCGAGCTCAGATGGGGGATGACAAACAAATATCGAAACAGAGTTAAATTTACAAGGGTAGTGAATGGTATTTACCTGGACGTGACGACGAAGCAGCCAGTCGGAAGTTTGTGGCGAAGAAAGCTGAAATGTTTTGCCTGAGGGGCGTTCCTAAAAAGAAAAGTGGAATCACCAAATTGTGTGACTGTGCTGAAAGGGCCGATGAGTATTCCTGAAGGGAATCTCGGGTATGTTGTGTTGATGCACCTGCTCCGTAATACGTACTGAGGAACCAGGTAAACTCAAAAGAGCAACTACAGGTTACAACTAATACCAAATTTATTAAAGAGATCAATTGACTAGGCACACCCAAATGGTGTGGCGACACAGCCTGAAGGGCAAAGACAAAAGAAAGAATAGGTATGGCATAATTTTAGGCAACTTTTATATACTCCTATTGGTCGATTATGTTTCAGTTTCCAATGGCAAATAAAGTTCAGAATTCCGTGTTGATACGTCGCAAGTAGTATTATCAATACAAATAAGGTTCTGACTACAAAGTACTTTCTTATGCTGTTTGTGGCGATTGTGTTTATAGTAACTATAAGTCATTAACTGTTAATGACTTTACTTCTACACTGTGTCACTAGATCATTGGCCAGTGTAGTTAGAATAGTGGACTCACACGTGTCAGGGCCCTGAGGTATCCTTCCTGTGCGATGTGGCAGAGTATGTTGAGGGTTGTCCAAGCTGATGTCACTGGGTCTTATAGCTGTGGCGATTGTGGCGAAAATGGGGGGGTTAGTGCGAGTTCATGGGCAGGCTGGGTCTTGGTGACTGTTTGAAGGGGACTGCTGAGTGGGGGCCTGCAGCCTGGTTTTGTTCGAGTTGTTCCCCCTCCACTCCGTCGGAGGATAGTAGAGGCGGCTTGCAGGTGGGAGAGAAGCGGCTGGCTCCCATCTCCGACGGTGGGACGCACAAGGTGGAGGCAGCGTCTTCAGTACGAGGGGGGTGACGTCACCTTTGAGCTGACCACGGACCCAAAACTGGACAATGATGATCGCGGGTGACTATGCCAGTTTTGGATCAGGAAGGAAATTGATAAATCAATTTAGCTCCGTCACTGGGAAGAGACCACCAGTGAGCGGGAGCTCACAAAGGTATTGTTTCCATCAATTTAAGATGGTATTTTTAGAATTTTTTGAGACCACTCGGAGCCCTGTAGGACAAACCGTTCGTTCCCTACAAGAATTTAAGGGTTGAACTTTCGATAAATCAGAAAATGAGTGTGAATCGCAAAAGAGGTCGAATCTCTGTTCAAATGTTAGCTGACCGAAATGCGATCGATGTTTTTCTTGTTGGTTGGTGGTAACAATGGCAAAGCCGTGTTCTTTGCATACGAGTGATCTATGTAGAAAAATAATAACTGTGTAATAATTTGCAGCGTTTTGTAATGCTGTCAAACTTTCATGAGTATAGTAGTATCCTGGAGAGCCCATCTTTCCAACGTAGGACAAGAGTCGAACTGAATGTGCTGCCATTGCCTGCACTTAGGCATGAATGAATGAATGAATGTTTTTATTTGCTGTGTAACACATAGTGCATAACAATAGTCAAAATAGATAATAAACAATGGCTAACAAATTAATATAACATGTGATAATATTAGGACAGGTAACGTGAGGTAAAAAAAAAGACAGAAAAAGGGGGGAAGAAGAAAAGTAGGTAAAAAGAACTCCAAGCCACAAAAGCAGCGGAGCCCGGCAGGGGGTACCCAGCCGGGGCCAGACCCACCCACCATGGCGGCTCCCAGACCGTATACCCAAATGGGCAACGGCCAAGTCTGCAACGCAGACACTGCAAACGAGAGAAATCCACCAAGGAGGGCCGCCCCCGGGCCGGCCAAGACACCCCAACCGGGACACCGCAACCTACGGTCTCGAACCGGGGGTACTTAAACTAAAATGACTAGAAAATATGTTGACGACGTTAATGACGACTAGGATATTTGAAAGACGATAAAAACATTTAACAATAGACAACCCACCCAAATAAATATATATCCTATAATTATACCTATATTGCAACGTATCCTATCCTAATATCACAGCAAGATTACTTATCACAAAAAAGATCACAGAGTCAACTAGAATAAATAGTATATAAAAAATACATCTGCGCTAGGCTGAACTGAGTACTTTTAATAAATATTCCTCAGGTAGTAGCATGTCATAAAAATAAGTTAACTATAAGAAATAAATCTTACTTGCTTCAAAATATTCGCAATAATTATATGGAGCAAGCTTGTAAAGGAATTCAACAACCGTATGCTTAAAACTTTTTTTTTTTGTTCTCTCACTTTCTTAGGGATGGCATTAAAAAACTTTAAAGCCCACCATTTTGAACTGTTTCGGGACGCACTTAACCTACTGAATGGTAATCGAAGATCATCGGAATTTCTTGTATTATAGTTATGTGGGGCAGCTCCAAATTCATCCTGGTGGTCATAGACGTGTAAAAGGCACTCGAGAATATAGATGGCAGGTAGAGTCATTATTTTGAGTTTGGAAAACATCGGCCAAATGAGTGCCGATGAGTGAGACATTGGCCAAATGAGGAAAACATGAGTCCCAATTTCGTGTTTGTTGGTTGTCCCAGTTAGTAATCGTTGTTAATTTCGTTTTTGTTTTCGTAGGAGTTGAACAAGTGCAAGACCGAACTGCAGTATTGGAGGTCCAAGTCGCCTCTGAGCTCCCTCTGTGCAGCGTGCGGCAAGCGGAATGAAATGTCTCCTGAAGAGATTCTCCTGATGGCCCAGTGCGGCCCCGCTACGTCCTGCGTTCTCTCGAGCGACCCTCAGCCGTCTACGTCCTGGATGACGCCCTGCGTACCCTCGACATCCCCACCCCCGCCGCCGACCGTCCCTGAAACGGAAGATCTCAAGGCCCGCCAGGCCGTCGCCGCCAAGCGCAAATCCGTTTCTGAGACGCCCGCGTCGCACTCCAAGCGCTCCAAAAAGCCCCGCGCGATGCTGAAGGTTCGCCACAAACGCAGCTAAGCGACCACCGCATTTTAATTGTCTTCGAATAAAAAATTGATGAAATATCATCTCAATCAAACACCGTTTATCACAACTAACGATTAAATTTTTCGAGGTCATCAATATTTTACATTGATTACAAATACACTAAAATTATTTCGCGAGTCACGCTTGTGCCCTATTTTAACCACTTGAAATTCCAAAACACTCGTTCCAACTGTTACCTACCTACCATCTTTTTCTCCTGAATAATGTACCAAAAGTTCCAATCGCCCAGTTCCAATCAATGAGCAAATTTTCGAAGGACTAATAACTTTTCCAGAATAATTTCAACTTCAGCGTATCTCCTTCATGATGTCTATAAAAATTACTCGACGCATTTATTTGATAGGTAGTATACTAGCGTTGATAGCTTTTAGACTGACACATTACCGTTATGTTGATTTTTTTTGCTCTGGTTTTGTCCTCTTGATCGTGATGGAAACGCTTTAAAATTAGTCCGTGCATGGTTTTCTAGTGCCCCTTTTTTTGTTATTTATGGACCAAAGAAAATGGAACATTTGAAAACTGGCAGCCTAGCCATTCAAACAAGTCTCTCTGATTGGTGAAAGCGCACCCATGTGGCAAATACTGGAACCAAACACTGAGAGTTCTATCTTTGTTTTGACGGCGAAAACTCCCATTAGTCCGCCCATGGTTTTCTTTTTCAATTTTTATTGAAAGAGGGTGGCTCAAGTGATCATAACGTGGTTATTTCGTATTTAAGCGCTTTCCTTGTGGGCTTGCGTTGAAATACATTCCCCGATTTTGTATTCTCACGTCCATATTTTGGAAATTTTGGGGCAGACTGCGACACTATTGCAGCCAAAATTTTTCACTCATATTTCCAATGAATACGCAAAAGAGGATTTGAATTTGAATGAAAGGGCGTCCAGAAAATGAAAAGGGTAACTAGGTATTTTTCTTTTTGTGCGGAAATTTCTCTTTTTTATCAAACTGATTAAACAGCCTAAATGTGCGTCCACACTTGTGCGTTTTCGTCTTTCAACTGTCAACTTGCTTCATGGGGCATGCCCCTTGACGCATGCTCGAGAGGCAAGCGATTCCTGTCCACATTTGTGCGTCAGTTGTCTTGCAATCTTCGCGATGGAATCGGTAGAAGCAACATCGCTTCTCATGTTAAGTGCAGCGTATATTGTGATTTCGGATTCAATAAAGAAGAAATCGAGAAAGAAGCGGTCCAAGAGGATGATTAACTTTTTGAAAGAGCGGGAGAATTATGGAATTCTAAGCCGAGTAAAAGCAGACGACGTGCTATTCAAAAATTTTACTCGCATGTCAAATGCCAAATTTTTTGATTTGTTGAATATAATGAAGCCCAAAATTGAAAAAAAAAACAAAAAATTCGGAAAAGCAATACCCCCTGAATATAGGCTGGCAATCACACAACGATTTCTGGCCAGTGGTGATTCAATTCAATCTCTTTTCTACATGTTCAGTGTTTCCAAACGCTTGGAGGTCAACACTTTCAACAGGTGATTAGTGATAAGATAAGAGAACAGACTCGTGATGAACGATTTGACGCACAGAAATCCAACCTGTGCAGTTTGCCGTGCACTACCCCCTCCCCTTCGTTCAACACCTCTGTGCCTCGTGGAAGAGACATACGCTCCGACCTTCTAGAGGCATGCGTCCGGTGCGCTACACTGTGCGCTGTGAGGCATGCGTTTGACGAACGTAAAGTTGAACAAGTGTAGACACACCTTAATGGTAACAATAAGTTAGCCGGCTTGACAAAAATGGATATTACTTTCACTCATCCTCCCCTACCTCATACCTCACCGAAGGTTCTTTGAGATTCCTAGCAATATCCTATGGATTGGACTAACGTAAGAAGAATAGGAAGGTACCTCAGTATTAGTATCGTACTTCAGAAAAGTAACGAAATTACAAAACGATTTAAAGATGGCAGTTGACCCATTCAAGACCAGTCGTTGGCCAAAAAAGTTGGGAAAAACGTAGTTGATTTTCCTCCATGTTGACTAGTGTGGGAAGTGAGGTGGTATTCATGCTGAGAAAAATTCTTACAAAATGAAACCCTTTCGAACTTGGCATCCTGGAAGTCCGCGCTGGAATAAGAATACTACGATATTTTACAACTAATATTCACTCACTTGTAACCTGTAGATTAATAATATTTCAAAAAAGAAGGATATTTATGGGTCTGCCACTGAAACTTTGCATCCCTTTGGCGCATTCTTCTGGAGAACATAGAACTACTTATCTCTTATCATCAAGCAAATTCCTGCGCGTACAATAATTTTCCGCAAATTTCTCCTGTGAAATGAAAGTGACATGATTCCCCTCCAACTGCAGATTGGAGTTCGAGCATTTCCGAAATTGAAATTTCATGGCACTACACGAACATCAAATTTCTCAGGGCTCAAATTTTCGTGTCAAGGTTTCACCATGGAAGGTTGATTCGATCGTTATAGTTCGCAGATCCGCCACCTAGGGGGCGCCACATGGATGCAAAGTTTCTGTGGTAGACCTATAGTCACATTAGAGAATCTTTGCAGCCAAAGAGTGATAGGATAGCCAAGGAGTTAGGAGGAGACTAGCACAAGCAACAATGATGCTACCCAGTTGAAGGAGGAGGCCCATTTAGCTAATTTCTGGGGCAGGGGGGCTTGGACCAGGGAACCCTTTTGTCATCCCCCACCGTTGATGTCAGGAAAGGTCATCCCCCCACCCTAGGACCCTGAGCTTTGTGAGGAGGTTCCCCTGGTCCTTATAGTGGTGTGCAAAAACTCTATCTCTGAGTGGCATCACAAAAATAAAGGGATGTAGGCGCTCATTCCCAGACTTTCTCCACAAACCTCGGCGACTTTTTGATGTACTGGAGGGAGGAAGGAGGCACTCAACTCAGGCACCAACTGATGGAGAGATCTCTAATTGAGGAATACTTCACCAAGCCCGCACTGTTTTCAACAGTTTGTAACGTATTAACCCCTCCAATTCAAAAGTGTAGGGATTCCCCACCAAGCATGAAGGTTGATTATGGACTAAAATAGGACATTTGAAAACAAAGCGGGCTAGCCATCCAGTTTAGGGATGGGTATCGATACTCGATATTTCAAAATATCGATAGTTTTGTACCAATACTCGATATTTTAGTATTGATACTGGACTATCCGATATTTTTGGATATCGATACTTTGGATCCGATATTTCTAAATATCGAATATCGATACAATTCTCGCGGAAAATTCAACACTAAAAAATGAAGAAGGTAGAGAGGCTTTTGGGTCATTACTCTTTGGTTGCACAAACAACGTTTATATCATGGAGAAAATCACTGCTTGGACTCTTGCTAGTAAAAAATGAATAAAAGTTGTAAAAACAATTTTGAGAATGTTGGTTAATATTGATAGTTTGTGACACTAAAGTATCGATACTCGATATTTTAAAATATCGATACCCATCCCTAATCCAGTTACGACTCTGCTGGAAGCTCAGCAAAAAAAACGCAGGAACCATCCGAGGGAAGCCTAATTTCATCTTCGTGATGACAGGGAAAACTACAACACCAAAATTTCAAACCATTTCTATTCAAATTAAGTACAATGAAACTGCAACATTTAAAGTGTATAGTTATCTTGTCAGTCATTAGCAATACCCAAGTAGGGGCAGGTTGAA
This sequence comes from Apolygus lucorum, assembly GCA_009739505.2. Classification (NCBI taxonomy): domain Eukaryota; kingdom Metazoa; phylum Arthropoda; class Insecta; order Hemiptera; family Miridae; genus Apolygus; species Apolygus lucorum. The sequence goes on along the minus strand of CM019168.2, from coordinate 50,347,247 downwards.
ATCGGGTTGAAAAATAGTTGATCACCTCGACCTCATAGATGAAAATACATGTGTTACATCATAACCTTACCGTGAAGGTTACAACCGCTATGAGTACACTCTAGTGGTGTTTTGTGAAACTTAACGTACTTACTTCTCTACAACACCCACAGAGGATATTCATGTAAGCCCTTATGTTTGCTTGTGAAAGGTATATTCCCCACTTACCCCATTTCTGCACTTACCCCGACGCACCTTATTACAGTGTGTGATAAGAATGTTTCGTTTTTGGTTGTGTCACGCTGTAGGAACGAACATTATAGGTTCACATACACTGCATAGACAAAGCTCTGCCCAAGCCACTCCCTAACCAAGGGGTGAATAATGGAAGAAAATGTTGAAATAACCTGAGGTGAACCTTCTAGGAGGTTCCAATCGAGTAACTTGTGTTTCCCTTGGAGGTATTTTAGAAACCCTGTTAGTCATTTGGTGGGGATATTAACATTTCACACTTTGGAGTGGACTTTCTGACATCACCGCACAGTGTGGTAACTTGTACAAATTTCGTTGGTATAGAACAGAATATGACTAATTAAAACATGTTATTTGGAAATTGCTCATTGATTGAAATAACTCCAAAAAGAGTCCGCTGCAAATTTGAAATACTTTCTCAAAAGTTGATATATTCCCAGTATTTCCTAATTAAGGATTAAAATAAATTGGAAAACTTCTTAATTTTGTGTGAAAAATTGAAGTTATTCATTTAGTGTATTCGTAATAGTGAAATTATTTGATGTCTCGTTATTTTTCATCGATGGCCACGGAGACATCCCTATAAGACAATGCGGTTTTCTTCATGATTGTGAGTGAAGGTATTCGTCCACGAATTAAAACGAAATAACTTTAAACATTTATAAATCCTCGCTCGTTTGCAGCGTAAAGGATGAATTTTCTTCTAGCGAAAGAACCTTCTTTCCTGTTCCCACTGTACTTACACGTCTACACAACTTATTTATTCTCCCCATTGATTTGAAAAAAAAAATACCCAGGTATATCATTTCCAAGGCAAATAAAACCTCAACATGGGCAAATTAACCATTTCCCAAATCCAATGCACTTGGTTCCACAAAGGGGATTACACGGAAAGGAAAAACACAAAATATCTTAGTTGTTGTGGGTACACAAGGTAGCGTTATTGGTTTGTAGTACTGGAATAAATGAAACTGATTCGATTAAAGGATTCGTCCATCCAGAATACTAATCCCACCATTCATAACATCAACGCCTCGGATCGTGGTGGTGGTCTCTGACTGATTCGAAGATGTGTTGCCAAGGGGTTTAGACTGGAAATTTGAACTGCTTACACATCCTGCATACTAGTACAACTCAGACTGGTGGACGTCTAAAGAGGACCCTTAAAGCCATACACGTTGGAAATTAAGCTGGAACGTGAAGAGGAAGTTTGGGGGTCCAAGTATCCATCCAGCGAGTTTTCAGTCAACCCCCCCCCCCGGAGCTCACCCTGCATCCTGGTGGATTTTTTTTCTTTCGCTTTTTCTTCTAGAAAAAAACCGGGAAGGTTCTTCATTGATAACCATAATTTGCTAGGGTCACAACAGGAGACCAAATGGAGAAATGACGCAGCAAACTAGGATTCCTAATGTGTATCAAAAAAATTTTTTTAACAATCAATTTATATCGCATAACAAATAATTTTTCTGAAGGGATAATTGTCTGGAAAATTTTTTGAAAACGATCTAACAGAGTTTTGAATTTAGATTAGGCCATAATTGACTCCTGCTCCGTCCACAAATCCCAACAATGTGTCGCATGCTCTCCATTTCCTTCTCGCCCCTCGAAGGCACATTGAAGCAGCACGCAGTATGGAGAAGGACAACCTCGTCCGTAACCATCCCTTTACTTCCTGCATTGGCCGATCCCATTTCTCACTTAGATGGTCAGCCAGAACCCTCAAAAATGCTGCCATTTGTGTTGCATACGTAGAGTCCACAGATGTTACAAGGGGGGTAAAAGAGGCGTGACGTTCCTCACATGCTGCCTGGTACTTCCTTTTCTTTTCTTCCTCGGCGTTTCTAAGTACTGTGGCCACTGGATGAGGAGTGTAGGAGGGGGCATCAGTGTCAACGACACATACATCGAACAATACCTCCCTCTGTGGCTCCCAAACCCCACGGCATGCCAGGTCTCCTCGTAGTCCAGGATGTACTAGGGATGTCTCGACAACGATAGGCTCCTTGACACAATTTCCCCACGCTGTTGACATGAGCTCACCTAAGACGTCCTGAATCTCGTTGTGGCGTCGAGTTATGAGACCACCTGTCTTGCAGCTCAAGGCGTGACTGAGCGAAAAATCCCTCCATCCACACCCGTCGCATGTAACAGGCATTTCGACTGGCAACCTCTTGTATCTTAATGCCAAGGCGTCACGAAATTCGTATGGAGACATGTCGAAATTATGCTTTTTCAATGGATCAAATGCATTTGGTCCAGTACAAATTTAAGTATAATGTATATTATACAGGATCTCCCCTGTAAAAATGCCGAGCCTTAGGGAATCGATTCAATCCTCCATTTGGAGCAACAAATGTTTCTTTAGTAAATCTTTGTATGCGCTCAGTTTATTTTTCTACAGAAAAATATTTTTATTATTTGACATTTTATGTCTTTACTATGGCACATAAATGAAAAATCGTCACGCGGGGAGTGTCATGCGGGGAGTGTTACGCGAAGGGGAAAGGGCATAAAATGTCTCTCCTGGTTGTGTACTTGTACGAAAGCTGTAGCCACCAATCGGGAGGAGCAAGGAGAGGGAGGAGCAGAGGGCGGGAGGATTTCGGATTGATTTCTTTTGACATTTTATGTCTTTACTATGGCACATAAATGAAAAATCGTCATGCGGGGAGTGTTACACGAAGGGGAAAGGGCATAAAATGACTCTCCTGGTTGCGTACTTGTACGAAAGCTGTAGCCACCGATCGGGAGGAGCAGGGGGCGGGAGGATTTCGGATTGATTTCTTTTGACATTTTATGTCTTTACTATGGCACATAAATGAAAAATCGTCACGCGGGGAGCGTTACGCGAAGGGGAAAGGGGGCGCAAAGACATAAAATGTCTCTCGTGGTTGCGTACTTGTACGAAAGCTGTAGCCACCGATCGGGAGGAGCAGTGAGCGGGAGGAGCAGGGGGCGGGAGGATTTCGGATTGATTTCTTTTGACATTTTATGTCTTTACTATGGCACATAAATGAAAAATCGTCACGCGGGGAGCGTTACGCGAAGGGGAAAGGGGGCGCAAAGACATAAAATGTCTCTCGTGGTTGCGTACTTGTACGAAAGCTGTAGCCACCGATCGGGAGGAGCAGTGAGCGGGAGGAGCAGGGGGCGGGAGGATTTCGGATTGATTTCTTTTGACATTTTATGTCTTTACTATGGCACATAAATGAAAAATCGTCATGCGGGGAGTGTTACACGAAGGGGAAAGGGCATAAAATGTCTCTCCTGGTTGCGTACTTGTACGAAAGCTGTAGCCACCGATCGGGAGGAGCAGTGAGCGGGAGGAGCAGGGGGCGGGAGGATTTCGGATTGATTTCTTTTGACATTTTATGTCTTTACTATGGCACATAAATGAAAAATCGTCACGCGGGGAGCGTTACGCGAAGGGGAAAGGGGGCGCAAAGACATAAAACGTCTCTCGTGGTTGCTTACTTGTACGAAAGCTGTAGCCACCGATTTCAATTTCTCTCAAATCTTTCACCGCTGTGATTCTAAGCACTAGTGAATAACCAACCCAGTACCTTTTTCACTTGAACTCAATTTTTTTCTTCAAATTTTGAATATTTACTGTTTTCAAATGAGCATTGAATTTTCCTTCTGACTAGTGCATTTTTATAATAAAAATGTAGTTAAAGTACCAAACGGTTTTTAAAATAACAATTCATTAGTCTTGTAGTCACATCAGAATGAAACTCCCGTTTGTACGGTTATTCTTCTTCAACTTCTACTGTTTACCTCGGGAATGAGAACTAAATAAACCACACTGGTTGAGAACTAAAACGTTTGTATTAAACAGAACTTATATTAGATTTGAACAGAAAATAATGAGCGCAGAGTTAACTGGTAGGTTGGTAGTTCTAGGTAAGGCCGAGGCATCGGGACGCGGAGGAGATTTACGCCGCGGCCATCTTGATCTGCCCTGTGCATTCATGTTCTATGTTGTTCTTAATTATGATTAATTATGATCGTCCTTGGTCTACTAGTTCATTAACTCTTACAGATCTAATACTGGCCTATTAGTTCTGAACGCAATAACCCATTGAATGTACGAGATGATCTAATTTGGTTCATTCTTAGGGAACTACTTTCTTGGTAAACGGGACTACTTTCTCTTTGGGCCAACTGCCCGCTTTGGGCGGGAAGGTCCAAACATCTACATTAGTTGCTAGTTTCGATCCCAAAAAAAGCTGGGAAAAACCACACAATCGGATTCATCCTGGAGCAAACCGTTCTGAACATGTCCAATCTGTGGATTGAACGAATCTGTATCACAGGTTCCACCAAAGGAACGCCAACAACACATGAGAATGTTGAGGCCATTACTGATCTGTCAATGGCTGATTGGCCAAACTCGAATTTCGTCCACTTGGAGCAAATCTTTGCTAATTTACAGCTCTGTTGAGGCACTTGAAACCCGAATTCTTAACCCCAAAAATAAGCGTTGAAAAATAACACTCAGTTCCTTATGTTTGTTGCACTGTACATGAAGTGCAACAAAAATGTTGCAAATTGAAATACATTTGTTTAGCACAAAAATGATAGAAAACTGAAGAGTAGTACGTTTACGTCCGCTGAGGATTTTGAATTGTAGTGTTTTATAAATCAAAAGCGGTAAATATGTCGTCAGTTAAGGCTGATAGGCTGTTGGGACTGTATAAAGACACTAACTCAACTACTGGGACACAAAAATTACTCTTTTGTGTGTTGGAAATGGATCCATTTGACTTGGAAATGATAGTACTTTGGAGTTTCATTTATGTAAATTTATTCGTTCGTTAATTTGAAGAAATTTTTAAAATAATTACTACAAGTAGAAGCGTTTTGACCGTATTTTGTCGGGCACACGCTATTTTTATCGGTTAATAAAAATAAGGTTAGTCACGACTCCCACGCGTTTTTTCAACACAGACCCTTTTTTCCTTTTTAAAGCTATCGTCTTAGAAATTTCTCCTTGAAAAATTTGTCCAATCCAAAAGAGAAAAATGTATTGAAACATCGTTGGTTGGCAGTTTTATTCTATACAATATTTGTCGTACTAAATTATAACCACAATTAAAATGATTGTTCAGTATGTATATTTGTGTTTTCATTTACCAATTCTCTACTAGCTGCAGTGTAAGTGTACTAGTTACCAAAGTGTAGTCCGACAAAGAGAACGACCTTATTCCCTTCACCTTTGAGTTAACCTGTCTATTCGGATTTCTTGAACTTAAGGTTAGGATTGAACCCAGGGCCCTTGGAGCATGGGTGGGGACCGGCGAAGCCTTCTTATTGGTCGACACTAAAGTGGATGCTGCTTAAGAGAGTTTATGCTGATGTCAAGGAATACTTGAATCACCTGCATCGCATTATCTCAAGCTTTACCAAAATAGGTAACTGAGCTTATCTCTATGATTCAAAGGAAAAACGCTTTATTATCCCTAGTGGAGGATACATGAACTAATGCTGTAGGTGTGGTTTAGACGCTTGTGAATTTACCAAGGTAGCAGAAGCTTTGTTTTCACTTTTCAAGGTTGAAAAAAAAAATCTAATCAAAATTTCCACTCGCGTTTACATTTCAGACCTTCCTGAACAATTTTGGTTCCATGTCTGCCAATTTCGATGAAATTTTCAGGGATTGTACGGCATGGCGTGTAGATGGTCCCTTATGAAAGTCATCACCCCCAGACTGATAGTAGCCGCTGCACACGCACAAACGTGAAATCCGATCCAAAACTATAACTTCAACAATTCACGTCCGATTTCGATTAAATTTTCAGGGATTGAGCGGCTTGGCGTGTAGATGGTCCCCTATTATAATCATCATCACTGGACTGATAGTAGCCACTTTGCATGTGCAAACGTGAAATCCGAGCCACTACTATAACTTCTCCTTTTTCCACAATATTCAGAGATAGTGCCAGTTGATGTGTAGATGGTCCCTAATAAGGGTAATGCAAGGTAGGGTAGGTTGACCAGTAATGGGACACGGCCCGGTAGTGGGACACATCAGTCATTTTCCTTAAATAATAAGATTTCTTGTTCACTGACACAAGATAGGCCTATACTCTTACTTTCAGCCACACTTCTTCCTCCTCTTGACAAGTTTGTTAACGCTCTTAGTCTGATATTTACCTCGTGAAAAATCAAAGGAAGTAGGGGCAACACTGTGCACTCAAGAACATGGCTGTCTGCTGACTTTTGGCTAAGGATTCCCTCTACGTTTAAATTGTTAAAAATTGTACCTACCTACCTATTTATTCTTCAAAACCGCTCTTACAGACACCTGGCCCACCACTGAACTTTTTTTTGTCCCACATTAGATTGGAACTGCCCCACGACTGCCAGTTTTAGCTCGATTCACCCTTAAGGCTAAATGTCACGATGTTTTAGTGTGATTCTGAAATAAGAGATGGCAGCACCATCGGGGCCAAATTTCGTTTACTCCTCAGTTGAGAACGGATCGAGATATTTTAGTTCCGCAAACGGATTTCTCTTCAAGATCACCGTAGAATTCCGGGTAATTGGTTTAGAAAGTGTGCAAAAATTTTTTGCACACAGTTCCAACAAAAATTTGTTTAAATTTTGAACATTTTCAAAAAGTGGCCTTATAGCCACTTGCAGAACCTTCATCAGAATACGAATCCGTTTGCAGAATTTTTCTAACTTGATTGTAGTGGTTACACTACAGTTTCGAAGATCGTTACTAGGAGCAAGTAATTATTGTTGATATTACGGAATAAAATATTCATTCTTTCGTGTTCTACAATTCGAGACTTGTTTGACTCAAAGTAAAATAGTCGTAATTGCTAGAAACACCAAAGTGGTGACCCCGTTTGAATTGAGAATAAGATAGTAGGTATGTCAACCGCTAAGCCAAGTAGGATTTTTGGCAGGCTCTCCACCCAGTTTCTGGCGTTCGAACACCTGATCCTTTCCTTGAGCGTTCTGTGCCAGCGTTCAACCATCCCGTCTGCCTGAGGGTGGTATGCAGTAGTTCGAATGCGTTGGGTGCCCATCCTGGACCAAAGTTCGGCCATGAGCTGACTTTCGAACTGTGGTCCCTGATCGGTAGTCACGGTTAACGGTACTCCATATCGTGGGACCCAAGAATCGTGAACTAATCGTGCGATGCACTCTGCCCGAATGTCAGCCATCGGAAAAGCTTCTGGCCAACGAGTAAAACGGTCAATGAAGGTCACACAAAACCGTTTGTCTCGCACAGGTGGTAATGGTCCCACAATGTCGATATGAATGTGGCTGAATTTCTCATTTGGTTCCAGAAATTTTCCGACAGGACTCTTTGTGTGTCTCACTACCTTGCTGAGTTGACAATCCATGCACGCTTTCACCCAGTTTGCAATATCCCTTCTCATACCTGGCCATACTGCGCGATCCTGAATCAACTTCAATGATCCTTTAACACCTGGATGTGCCATCCTATGGATTCTTTCAAAGGTGTTCTGACGGAAAATAGTTGGGAGAAATGGTCGGAATCTCTTCTCCCTCATTTCTCCCCATACCTCTTCCGAGTCACATGTTCTTTTTTCTAGTTTTAACGAAGTTTTCTGACCTTTTAAAATATTCTGGAGTTCTTGATCCATTTTCTGAGCAGCTGCGAGCTCTTTTCCGGAAATATCGGCTAGTAATGACAGAGTTGCTACTCTGGATAAAGCATCTGCAACCACATTCAACTCCCCCGCTGTATGTCTCAGTTCAGTGGTATACTGAGAAATGAAGTTGAGGTAGCGTCTTTGCTGTGGAGTAGCCTTGTCTAAATTTTGAGAAAATGCAAAAGAAAGTGGCTTGTGGTCTGTATTGATGCTAAAAATCTGACCTTCTAGCTCGTGTTTGAAATATCTTACTCCCTCATACATTGCTAAAAGTTCCCTATCATAGGTACTGTATTTTCTTTGTGCGTCATTGAGTTTTTTGGAGAAAAATCCCAGTGGTTTCATCCCCATCTTGGTCTCTTGCTGCAGCACTCCTCCAATTGCTGTATCCGACGCATCCACAGCCAATGATAATGGAGCTTCCTTCCCCACCGGAAAACTTAAAGTAACAGCCGCTGCGAGTGATTCTTTGCAATTCTGGAAAGCAGTCCGTGTTTTCTCATCCCATATAATCGGCGTTCTATCATTTTTAATATTTCCACCCATCAATTGGTATAAAGGAATTTGAGTTTCCACAGCTTTAGGGATGAAACGGCGGTAAAAATTGATCATTCCCAGAAACCGTTTGAGCTGGTCCTTTGTTTTGGGCAATGGAAAGTCTATAATGGCCTGGGTCTTCTTTTGAGTAGGTCTGACTCCTGTCTTATCCACTTCATGCCCCAAAAACAAAATCTTAGATTGTCCAAAAGTAGATTTTTCTTCGTTGATGATCAAACCGAACTCCCTGAAACGCTGAAACACCAATCTCAGATGCTTCTTGTGCTCCTCAAGCCCTGCTGAAGCCACCAGTACGTCGTCAAGATAAGCAAACGTGAAGTTGAGTCCTTCCAAAACCTTGTGCATGAAACGCTGGAATGTCTGTGCTGCATTTCTCAACCCAAAAGGCATGGCTGGGAATTCAAACATCCCAAAAGGAGTCGTAATGGCCGTCTTCTGGATATCCTCTGAAGCAACAGGAATTTGGTGGTAAGCTTTCTTCAGGTCGATTGTGGAAAATATACTTTTGCCTTCAAGTATTTGTGCGAAATCTCTTATAAGTGGGAGAGGGTAGCGGTCTGGGATGGTAAGGATCAGGTGTTCGAACGCCAGAAACTGGGTGGAGAGCCTGCCAAAAATCCTACTTGGCTTAAGAAGCACAGTGCACGAAGATTGGGGAGCTTCTTCGGCTGAGTTGGTTTTTGGTGCAAATATAAGGCTCCCAGGGGATTTCTTTGAAGAACCTCGACAGTTGGAACCATCGACGTACGTAAAGTTACTTAAGGCCCACGTGGGAAGACAAGTGATGCCTCCAACAAGGACGCAGATACCGCGAATTTATGTTCCGAAGGATCTACGTACAGCGAGTCACGTTTTTCTTCGGGTTGATCGCCCTAAGACGTCACTACAAAGACCGTATGAGGGACCTTTCAAAGTCATGAAGCGGAACGAGAAGACTTTTGAAATTGAGACTGGCAATCGAGTACAAACAGTTTCCATTGACAGGTTAAAACCTGCTTTCATTTCAGTTTCGTGAGGGGAAGGGGAATCCTGTAGTGGTTACACTACAGTTTCGAAGATCGTTACTAGGAGCAAGTAATTATTGTTGATATTACGGAATAAAATATTCATTCTTTCGTGTTCTACAATTCGAGACTTGTTTGACTCAAAGTAAAATAGTCGTAATTGCTAGAAACACCAAATTGATCATAGCCGTCAGATTCGCGTTTTTACGATATGGAGGGGGGTGATCATGGGCTGGGGGGGGGAGGGCGGCGATCAAACGCCCCGCCGCCCGCCCGACCTTCACATTCATGTTTTGCTAGTACGCACCCTTTGGTCACTATTCTTTTTCCCGGCCACCTAATAGGTAGCTACCATCAACCTTCCCATTTCCAACTTCTCTGTCTTGAGGTTGATCGAATTGGGCGAAATTTCCATAAAAAGCAAGACACATGAACAAATAACTTATGAGACACATTCTGTGTTAATTTGATTCAGATAATGGTTTGCACTACCTACTAAATAGTTAGTTCTAAAATTGTGATAATTTCAGTTCACTGCACATGGACTAGTTAGGTATCTAGAACAACTAGTTATAGATGGTTTGATAGCATATTCTTAGCGTTTGACGTTGATTTCCAAATTTTGTGAACAGCTAAAGACGATGAAAAAATAATTAGTAGGTAGTTAATTCACTCTGCAATACTGTTGAAAAAGGTAAAAACACCTATTCATTATTTAACAAAAATTCAAATATCTTCGAAATTATATCAAAATAAATCTAAATAAATTTGAAACTAAAATCCCCCGTGTCTGAATTTTTTATTCCCGTATTCCCTCTTCTAAGATTTAAATTATCAATTCTCTCTGTTTTTAAATGTCATTCTTGATTTCATGTAATTATAACGCCTAACACTAGCGAAGTGTTGAATTTTGAGGTAGTACTAGGTATACTACTAAATTACAAACATGACTGTCCCAAAATTACCATTAGTGCACTATAATAAATAGCCTAGAACTAGTGCTGTGGTCTTACAAGGTAAATACCATACAGATGGCAACCCTACATGTTTAACTTTTCGGATTACTCGAAAAGTTCGAGAAGAGTTCGAGGTCGCACATCTTTCTCATTCGCTAGCAATCCCGGTAACATCGGGCACTGTTGACGTTCGAATACTGTAGGTTGTAGTACTTGGGCACGGCGTAGGTGATTTTACCCTTCAATATTCCGCGATTGTGCAGCGATCACTACATCGTTTTTTAGGACGTCCCACAGTAAGAATTGGGCGTCCATATGCGATTAATCTGGGGTGAAGGAGGACACGATCAACGGAAAAAATGTGCGAAGTGCTACTATCAGCTCCGGGGTCTTGATTTTCGTAGGGGACTATCTACGTGCCAATTTGAACAATACTGACAAATTTCATCTAATTCTTATGAAATATGTGAAAGTTATAGCTGTTTCAAGGATTTAATGTTTGCGCATGCGCAGATGCTAATGTCAATTTGGAGGCCGTGATTTTCGTAGACCATCTGCACCCCAATCTCCATAATCCCTGAAAATGTCATCGAACTCAGATGGGAAATGTAGAAGTTATGACTGTTACAAGGAATTCACGTTTTCGCTTCCGCAGTCACTACTATTAGTCCGGGAGTGATGATGTTGATAGGGGATCATCTACTCGCCAACCCGCACAATTCCTGAAAATTTCATCGAAATCAGACAATAACTTCGTGTAGTTCTGGCCGATACAAGGATTTCACGACAGAATCAAAGACAGTCAGACACGGAACCAAAATTGTTCAGGAAGGTCTAAAACATTGAACGCGAGGGGAAATTTTGATTTCAGAGATTTTTTTTTTTCTAGAATCTTGAAAAGTTAAAACAATACTTCCACTACCTTGGTGGACGCGGAAGTAAGAAGTGCGTAGGCACCTTATCTATTTTTGCTCTGTACAATTTTTAGTTAATCATAAATAATAATTTTGTGTTCGAGTCTACTACGGTAACGGAAGTATTTTTTTCACTTTTCAACGTTAAAAAAAAAATCTCCAAAATCAAAATTCCTACTCGAGTTATATATTTTAGACCTTCCTGAACAATTTTGGTTCCGTGTCTGCCTGTCTGTCATGAAATGTCCTTGTTACGCCCGAAACTATACGAAATTAATGTCCAATTTCGATGAAAAATTTTGAGGTAAGTACTGTTTGCAGATTGAAAGAATGCGGATGGTTTGGTGAGGTGTCCATGTGTATTACAATCCCAAAAACATAGTCCTTCTCCTACCTGCCACTCAAGCTAGGAAAAATGAAACCGAGGGTTGTTGACTACTGAGCAATGATGAAGTGAAAGGATTGATTTATTACAAGCAAAACAAAACAAATACAGAACACTAATTTTAAAAAATCCCTTACTCTTGGGAAAGTCTTATCAATTAAGAGAATATACATTCAGAAATAAAATCACGCTTCCAGTAAAGGATGATGCTCCTTTCAAATTTTTAAGGCGACTGAAGGGTAAACAGAAGGGCAAGTGATCTCACATTCGAGATAAATATCCTTCCTAACAATTGGCAGAGTGGATGGGCTCTCTACCTTATTATGACTCGAGTAGCTTGATACCTGGATTACGATTACTGAGGCTCTTCCCTTCCCCCAGCCTGACTCAACAGGCTACCTAAGATTTTGGAACCGGTTTAGTCGTCTATGTTAGCAGGTATACCCTTCGTGAAATTGGCCAGCCGCATTCTTTCTATCTGCGAACAGTACCTAGGTATATTATGCGGGTTGACGTCTAGACGATCCCCTATGAAAATCATCGCCCCAGTATCAATCAATAATATGTGTAACATCCTACCATAATTATGATACCTAACCATTACCTGAGAACGGAATGTGTCTCATAAGTTATTTGTTCATGTGTCTTGCTTTTTATGGAAATTTCGCCCAATAGGATCAACCTCAAGACACAGAAGTTGGAAATGGGTAGGTTGATGGTAGCTACCTATTAGGTGGCCGGGAAAAAGAATAGTGACCAAAGGGTGCTTACTAGCAAAACATGAATGTGAAGGTCGGGCGGGCGGCGGGGCGTTCGATCGCCGCCCTCCCCCCCCCCAGCCCATGATCGCCCCCCTCCATATCGTAAAAACGCAAATCCGATGGCTATGATCAAGTTAGAAAAATTCTGCAAACGGATTCGTATTCTGATGAAGGTTCTGCAAGTGGCTATAAGGCCACTTTTTGAAAATGTTCAAAATTTAAACAAATTTTTGTTGGAACTGTGTGCAAAAAATTTTTGCACACTTTCTAAACCAATTACCCGGAATTCTACGGTGATCTTGAAGAGAAATCCGTTTGCAGAACTAAAATATCTCGATCCGTTCTCAACTGAGGAGTAAACGAAATTTTCTTCATTTTGGTGCTGCCACGTGGTGGCAGATTTCACAACTTAACTCGGGACATTTAGCCTTAACGTCTATAACTCTATAAACTAGTCGATTAATGAATATTTATTGGATTTTATCATAATCCTTGATAGTTGTGGGATAGAACTACTGCAGGAGCAAAGAAAAAGAGCCACAATGAAGAATTTTATGGACATTCAAAGTGAGGTGATTCCTTAAGTGTCCCACTACTGGTCAACCTACCCTACTGGGGGAATGATTTTTTGAGATTAACTACTATCCATCAGATCATACATCCAAAATCATATCTCGAGAATGGAGTGAGATAAAAAGTGCGGTTGGCGGCATTTCACTCTATTTTTTGACCGACTTCAACGCGCCGAAGGCGCGCGAAAGAGGAGGTACTCAATTCGGGTTGTCGTGGGACGATTTTTTTTTTTTTTTTTTTTGTATGTCTGAACACCTTGCATTTCTTTATTCTGGTACCAATCTGCCTGATTCTTTTTGAAATGTGTTCTACCAGTATCCGTGGTGGTCCCGTTTCAAACAGATTTCATTTTGCTTTGTTAGAAGTATCGAAAACTTGTGAAAGAAGTTGAAAAAACGTGGACCCGTTTTCGCGAATATTGGCCCGCATTCACTCTTCTTGCCCTGTGACTTCCGACTGAGCCGATGACGGACTATTTGTGTATAGTCAAATTAAAGGTCTGATTGTAAGCTTTAAAATTATATGCTATATGAGGGGGGGTTCCGATAACTAAAAGGTGCTGCTGGGATGAGAAAGGGGGAAATTATGGTTGGTTATTCGCTCTAAACCTGCATGAGCCCTATCAAACGTGTTTATGAATGCTCAAGTATGGGATTTTTCCTACCAAATATCAGTGATATAATAGTACTGTTATTAGGCATTCTACCAAGTGGGTGTAGCACATAGCTTCCTCGTCATTCATAATATAGTTGGGTAGCTAATGGTATAGGAGATCGTCAGAACTGCATAGTGCTGTACCAAATATGAGATATTGTACAATTTGGTGATGAAAGGGTATTCTACCAAGTGGGTGTAGCACATAGCCCCCTCATCACCGATAACATGATTAGCTAGGTAATAGTAGAGGACATCGTCAGAACTGCATATTTGTATTATAATAGTACTATTAGATGATGAGAGGGTATTCTACCAAGTGGGTGTAGCACATAGCTTCCTCATCATCCATTATATAGTTGGTAGGTAATGGTATAGGAGACCATTTGAACTGAATAGTGCTATACCAAGTATGAGGTATATAGTACAACTAGGTGATGAGAGGGTATTCCACCAAGTGGGTGTAGCACATAGCTTCCTCGTCATCCATAATATAGTTGGGTAGCTAATGGTATAGGAGATCGTCAGAACTGCATAGTGCTATACCAAATATGAGGTATATAGTACAACTAGGTGATGAGGTGGTATTCTACCAAGAGGGTGTAGCACATAGCCCCCTCATCACCGATAACATGATTAGGTAGGTAATAGTAGAGGTCATCGTCAGAACTGCATATTTGTATTATAATAGTACTATTAGATGATGAGAGGGTATTCTACCAAATGGGTGTAGCACATAGCTTCCTCGTCATCCATAATATAGTTGGGTAGGTAATGGTATAGGAGACCATCTGAAATTAATAGTGCCGTACCAAATATGAGGTATATAGTACAACTAGGTGATGAGATGGTATTCTACCAAGTGGGTGTAGCACATAGCCCCCTCATCATCCATTATATAGTTGGTAGGTAATGGTATAGGAGACCATTTGAACTGAATAGTGCTATACCAAATATGAGGTATATAGTACAACTAGGTGATGAGAGGGTATTCCACCAAGTGGGTGTAGCACATAGCTCCTCGACATAGATCCTCGTCATCCATCATATAGCTAGGTTGGTAATGGTGTAGGAGATCGTCAGAACTGAATAGTGCCGTACCAAATATGAGGTATATAGTAATGTTAGGTGATGACAGGGTTTTCTACCAAGTGGGTGTAGCACATAGCTCCCTCGTCAATCATGTAATGGTTAAGTTGTTGAATTGTGTCGTCAGAACTACCAAGTACTTACCTACCAAATGTGAGGGATGTCGAACAGTTAGGAGATAAGAGAGTAGATTGCTAAGTAGGAAAGTGAACCAAATACCTCCTGAAACCGATCCAAAAACGGAAACTCATCTATACCTATGGAAACTGATCCGGATTACAGAATTTGGTCCACCCTACGGCTTCTAGTTCACCTTACTGAAATGATTCACAGTACGGAAATAGATCTATATTACGAAAACTGATCGAAAAACTGCGGGTAAATTAATTTCAGATTTAAATTGAAGACCACTAAAAAGTGAAAAATAAAAAATATTATAAAATGGAAAAATAATAAAATAAAAACCTTTTTACCCAAAAAATGGACCGACCTCAAAAATGATGTCCATAAACACCAAAAAGGGAAAAATAATAATCTTAGGGAATTCAGTTGGGAAGGTGGGTAGGTAGGTACGGATTGAAGTCGCTGCTGTGCCCATCTGTAGACACAACCATACGCAAGTAGAGAGTAGACATGCGTCGATAATGCAATACAAAACAGGAATGAGAGTGAGTATCATTGAGGTAATATATGTGTTCCAAAACTATTAGGTAGTAGGTCACTGCTGTCGTATGAAGGAGGATGAGAGTGTGACAATTAGTGTGAATGAATCTTAGTAAGAATATTCCCTGTGATAACAGCTGCTGATTCAACATGAGAAGGTTATTTACTTACTTACTTACCTACCTTTACTCCGGTTTTGTACTAACCGGTTTTGAATACTAACCGATCATTTGAGTATGTACCCATACTCATATCACAAACCCACATCATGATCTAGACAATGCTACATGCATCATGCAATACTTGCAATATTAGATTATATAGATATTAACTAATCAAAGATAGATTAGATCAATAGATTAGGTATAATTAGATATCATCTAATCAAAAGATGGTATGTTGGAATCCTAACATTTTTACGGGGATTCACACACATCCTCACACTCTCATACGACAGCAGTGACCTACTACCTAATAGTTTTGGAACACATATATTACCTCAATGATACTCACTCTCATTCCTGTATTGTATTGCACTATCGACGCATGTCTACTCTCTACTTGCGTATGGTTGTGTCTACAGATGGGCACAGCGGCGACTTCAATCCGTACCCACCTTCCCAACTGAATTCCCTAAGATTATTATTTTTCCCTTTTTGGTGTTTACGGACATCATTTTTGAGGTCGGTCCATTTTTTTGGTAAAAAGGTTTTTATGTCGTTATACCCAATTCTTTTTTTTTTTTTTTGCATCTACGAACGGGCCACCTTGTATATTCATGAATAGTTTGATGCATGAAAAATAGTGTTTACTAGGCAGAGCATCTCAATTACAATAATTAACGATTTTATTTTTTCATGCTCAACTCCAATTAATGGAGTACTGTTGGAATCAAAATGGCGACAGCTGGTAGCCTAAAAACAATGTCTACACCGAAGAAAATCAAGTTTGAAAGCCAGCTTCAGAAACGTTTCAAAGCAGGCAGAAACTTTATGAGCAGAAAAAGTTTCAACATCTACCAACTATTTTAGGGGTCATTTCGACATGGAATGTTTTAGCCCTAGAGTAACTTCCTGAAAAACATTACGCTTGGAGGGTGGTGAATGCATTTGAGATATGTTGCTAGGGATAATATAAGTTTTGTATTATACCTATCTACAACTAAAGTTTCTGCACTAAATTTGGCTAAAACATGACATGTTAGCGAATTTTCGATGAAAATGATGCTATTGCAATGGCCTCAAAATTTTTAGAATCGACTTCTTCGAAAAATTTTTTCACTGAAATCCGTTTTGGAACATTCTGAAACGATCCCTGAAGTTTCGCCAAAAATCATATGTATGTATGTATGTATGGATGTGTATATATATATATGTATGTGTGTGTGTGTATGTATGTATGTATGTATGTATGTATGTATGTGTGTGTGTGTGTGTGTGTGTGTGTGTGTGTCATTCTGCACAAAACTTGAGTAATTATTTGAATTTTTTTTTTTAGTTTTCGCCAAAATGTTCGTAACAACAAACGAAAGGTCAAGTTCGTTAGCCAGAAATTTTGGACAATCCAAAGTGGTCCAAATTTCAAAAAAAGTGAAAAAAAGGTAAAAAAAAACGAGTTTTTTCCGTTTTTGTGGTTAATACCTTCACAATCATCATAATAAATGGTATATTCGGATTCAGCACAAAATTTCTGATATAATGCGTTTTTCAAAAACGAAAATTGTCCAAAAATTAAGAAAATTATTGATATATTCATATATATAATGAAAACGCGCGTATGTTTGTCATACCCAGAAATAGAGTAGCCGTGTGGGTACTCTATGAGTTCGTAGAGACGAGTAGAACATGAATATGGACTCCTAAGATCTTCAAAGCATACCCAGTGCATACAGTATGTTGGTATGGTATACTGAAAATAGAAAATAATGAAAACGCGCGTATATTTGTTGTACCCAGAAATGGAGTAGCCGTGTGGGTACTCTATGAGTTCGTAGAGACGAGTAGAACATGAATATGGACTCCTAAGATCTTCAAAGCATACCCAGTGCATACAGTATGTTGGTATGGTATACTGAAAATAGAAAAAAACCAACAATAGCCATGTGGGTACTCTATGAGTTCGTAGAGACGAGTAGAACATGAATATGGACTCCTAAGATCTTCAAAGCATACCCAGTTCATACAGTACGTTGGTATGCTGTACTGAAAATAGAAAAAAACCAACAATAGCCATGTGGGTACTCTATGAGTTCGTAGAGACGAGTAGAACATGAATATGGACTCCTAAGATCTTCAAAGCATACCCAGTGCATACAGTATGTTGGTAAGATATACTGAAAATAGAAAAAAACCAACAATAGGATGTGGTGTTGACATGGAGTGGAGTGGTCAATGCAGTGGTTAAGATCTTAACCATAGCTTCAACTGAGAGATTTCTTTGAAAATTCGCTCATTAATTCATGCTGCATGAATGGACTTTTTTTATAATTTACGCTGTAGGGGTTAAGTAGATAGCATCTGGGGGGTCCATGGGGGGCTTGCCCACATGGCGAAGCGCGGAGTTTTCAAACTATTTTTAACACGTCCCTTGCGTCTCGATGGACAGGTAATCAAATCCAACTTCGCATGGGGCGTGTCGATGGACAGGTAATCAGAAACTCGGAGCGACACAAGTCGCAATTTGGGTCGCTGGGAGATTTGATTACTGAGCTAAAAATCGATTCAGTGTTGATTATTGCTCTCTGATAGTGTACGAACATCGTGATACCTTGCGTTCCTCTGTCAGACCAATAGAAAATTTTATAGATCAAATTGAAGTTGAAATTTCAATTTTCGTGAAAATTTTGGTTTTGAGGCTATTAAAAAAATTCCTTATATGCTTTTTTGCCCCAACTCCTTGGGAACATGCCGTTCTTCCCCTCTACGAGCCTTAATAGTGAGAGGCATGGGAAGTAGGCAATCCGCAATACAGTAAGGCAGGTTGAATTTTGTCAATGGATCATTTCGGTGGGTCGAAAATTCAGGTTTTTTTAACCTCAAATTTGGATTCAGAACCCTTAAAAACCTAAATACTCCAACTTTTAGCCCATTAATACTATAACATGTGGTAGAAAAATTAATTAAAGAGATCACATTTTTTAAAAAAAGGCGGGCCACCATGAACGCACACACACTAAGCTGTGGGCGTGTGTGCATAGTATTTTGTAGCATCCAAGAGATTCTCATCAGATAGTGTTACTTTATGGTTCAATCGTTAGCATTACCTACGTCTGCCATCTGTAATCGGTTGTTTTCTGTTCGCTTTGTTTGTGGTTTCGACTTATCATATTTTCAGCTAGTGTATTGCCCATGATTTCTTTTCTTTCTTCCGTTTTAAATATGACGGAAAAGAAGAGGAAGACCAACGTTCTGGAGCCAATTTGAACCTGCTACCAGTGAAAACATTCCAATCTCTTCTCTGTGCATGGATACTTTTTTTAAAGACAGTTTTGGCTAGCTACGTCACACCATTCAAATCTTCAACTTTCCTTAGCTTCTCTGATTTTTCAAAAACATTTTCTCTACGAACAGACCCGATTACCGTTATCCCTGAGCCATACTCTTTTGGAAAAAAATTTTTAAAAATTGACTGAAATACCCCATTCTAGACGCCCTTTCCGCCCGCCCACCACCCCCCTAACGAGGCGGAATTACGAAAAATTACTCGCTAGGGGCGTTTGATGGACAGGTAATCATAAATTGAAATTTTAGAAAAATCTAATTCTTTTTACGGATTCTGTTTACATATGACTAGCACTACTGGAAAAACCACATATGAGCATTGGGTCTGCAAATTTCCTTTTAGGCCAATGGTAAGTTCACTTTTTGGGTGACGCAGCGAACGTGGTAAGGGTAACTATTTAATTGTTTAACTATTAAAAATTTACAGGCTGGCCTGGGGGCCTGACCCACTCAAAACAGGGCTGGCGCTATAAGTGTTAAGAGTGACTATTTGAACATTGTCGTTCATTCGTGAAAAAAATATTTTTTCTGAATCAAATGTTGAATTGGTATCCTAACTAGTGCTTGTAGGCTTTACATACCTGCCTTCACAAAACCAATTTTGGGTGGCATTACTGGTCACTGATGAAAACAACGACAACATCTTAGGTTACCTGTTTTCAGAAATACCACAGCTGATTACCAGTTGGGATGGGTTTCATAATTGAAACCAGAAAATTAAATTCGTTCAGTAAATAATTACTTATTATTGTATAACTTGGTAAAATTAATGTACAGTTAGAGTATTACGAGGCACATTTCACTTCTTTGAACGCTTTGTAACTGCCAATGATATAACTGGCAGTGGCAGTTTCAGTATATGGGTGAATGGGGCATCCTTTGGAGACTTTGTTGGCATCAGACCGACGACTCGTAGCAATGGATTTAACCTGAAAACGTAATTCAAGTGTTTTCATTGATTGGTTGTGATAAAATTTACCCAATACATTGAAGAAAATTTGTTCTTCTTCGTTAGTGAATAAATGACTAATGAATTGAGATGTAACTTCGTTTCTGAGGTATTAGAGAGTTTTTTGCAAACTGGTGGTCGCTAGTTTGTTGACGGGCTAATGGCTTCGTAGGAAGGAACGTGCTAACTGCGCATGCACACATCACCTTGGAACCGAGCTAACTTGACTGTGATGTAAGATCTTGTCAGCCCATGTAACGAGCTAAGACTCGTGAAAAGCCTGAGGCCGGGTTCACGTGGGTGCTTAATGTCCGTAATCCATAACGCAGAAAGTGCGTAAAAACGTTCACATGGCCGATTGATTACGCAGAAGGGTGCAGTACTTTTTTTGGTTGTTATTTCAATAAACATGTTGTGAATACACAACGAGAGTTTGTTACAAAGTTTATCTATGTTTAGCCGTAATGCGTAAAATACACTCTGCTCCAAAAGTAGACATCTGCTAAGATCACTCCTGCCCCATCAATTGGGTCGAGCCAATAGCATCCAATTACGCAACTATGTGAACCCAGCATTAACCTGATATCTAGGAAACCCAGCATTAACCTGCTATCTAGGAAACCTCGCTGCATTGTTGGCTGCATCTGACGTCTTCATCGCCAACGTTGCCCAATTCTAATCTCCCATACAGCTCTCTTCTGAATCTGGGTGAACCTTTTCCCGATGCGAGGAATCCCCCAAGATCCCAAACTACTTGTCTCCATGTAATTACCCCTCTTTGTTGTAATCAAAGGAATTCTTGCAGCTCCTCCATCTTGGAAAACATCGGACAAATCACAGGAAGAGGAAAGTCAAAAATTTTACTACAGCATTCTTAATAATCAACAATACTTAACAATATTTACTTTACTAAAAAACCAGCTTTAGTATAACTCAACAGGCATTAATGTTCATATCAATGTTAGGTAGTGAAACACACCGTCATGAACAAAGAGGTTAGCATCCACGTATTGTTTCCTTAGACTCTCCACTTATTTTTCCTTAGCTCGTCACCACGCTAGAGATCAAACTTTTACAGAAAAACTCTCTACTATCTCATGTGAATAATAGGCACGTATGTTGATAGATAGAAAAGTGATCAGTTATGGCCAATGCTTGCTTTGCAGTCATCACCCATATTGGATTCTCTAATCATAATAATTAAAATAAATTAAATAACGATATAGGAAAACAACCAGTACCCTGACTCCTACAGATTAGATCAAATGAAATCGATAGGCATTCTTGTTTGGCCTAGTCACAAACCAACCTCCAATTTGAACAATCTTGGGCTATTAGATCGTGAGTCATGTTAGAGCAAATCACATTTGGGCGTGCGTCCAATCTTTATGAAATTCTCGAGGGACCATCAGTAATAACAGATTTTTGACCGACTTCAAAACACCCGAAAACGTGAAGTTTAGTGTTATGAACAACCATTTATACTGAAGCTCGAGTAAAAAAAAAAAAAAAATATGGGCTAGTAATAATTAACGGCCCTATTCAGAGAGAAAGTCGAGACGCTTTTTATGTCCTTTCAGGTTGGTTATGGTTCCCAATTAGGGACGGCACGATACCACCGATACATCGGAGTATCGATAACGATATTTGTAACGATATTTTTGACGCAAAACTCAAACCGATAGATTGGTATCGATACTTTTGCCTAAAATATCGGAGGTATCGATATTTTTGAGGCAAAACTCAAACTGATAGATTGGTATCGATACTTTTGCCTAAAATATCGGAGGTATCGATATTTTTGAGGCAAAACTCAAACTGATAGATTGGTATCGATACTTTTGCCTAAAATATCGGAGGTATCGATACTTTCTTCACGATATTATCGAAAATTTTGCCAAAGTAAATTGGTGAAAAAATACCAAATACGTAACTAGAAAATAATACCATATAATAGAGAGTTCCTAGTAGGGTCGATCCGGCGCGCCGGAACCGGATTGTCCGCCATGTTTTCAATACGGCGTGCCGGATTGCCTCCTAGTGACGTATTCGACCGTAACAATACGGCGCTGTATCGGATACGGCGTGTTCTTATCACAATCCGGCGCCGGATTGAGAGCATGGAAGAAGTAAATCTTCCATGTTGAGAGTGTGTGTGTAATATGTCACGCCGTATCAAAAACCACTAGGAACTCTCTAGTGTCTGCCACAGAATAAAACTCAAAATAGGCTCAGAATAGAGACAGTTGAAACGATATATCGCCACGATAGCCTCAAAATAGTATCAATACCCAATGTGAGTTTGAAAGGAATTTAAACCCGTTTTCCCGAACTTACAATAAGAGGGAGGCATGCAAAATATTACTCGTCATGGCGACATGAGTCACGTGCAAACGGCTTTTTTCGAATAATAAAATTTATTACTATTAAATAATACTATTTAATAGTATTATTAAATAATACATACAATACAATACAAATTTATACAATACAAATAAATACAATACAAATTTTGTATTGCAACTGATTTTATTCGATCCTTTCGATTTCTAGTGGAAGGAAAACATCATTTCATTGAACAGAGATTTCTTGCAAATAAAAATTGGAATTGAAATAAAATGGAATGATTATTCACTTTTATTAAATTTTAAATGATTGGTTTTATTACATTTTTAATTGCCATTGACTTTTATTCCATTTTAAATTATTGTTTAAAAAAATGTATTGCCTTTTCTTAATTAATAGGGTTTTTATGTGGAGTGAAAAATCATCGGTGGGTTAGTTTGAAATATCGGTGGTATCGATACTTAGAGCCAATATTATCGAAGTATCGAAAAGATATCGGGTATCGATACTTCCTGAGAAATATATCGAAAGGGTTATCGATACTTTGGAGTATCGTGCCGTCCCTATGCCCAATCATCAATGAATGTTGTGTCAACTCACTTTGCTCTCCTGAATCCTTTCAAACTACTGAAGAACCAGTCGACGTTGAATTTGTAATCGCAAGCAAGGAGTATTGCAACAATGGCGTGGCAGTAAGCGCGATCGGTAAGAGCTTGAGTCCTCGCCCTGTAAACCACATTGTTATAAGATCATGTTAGAAGAATACATCGCAATTTTGATTACAGTAATTCGAGTAATTTGAACAGCACACAGAATACTGTGTGCCAATGGTGAAATATATTGTGTATGAGGAAATATTAATTTACATATTATTAGGTACAAGCTGAAAAGCCTGATGAAAGCAGGCAAAAACAAATCGTATACAGGATGTAACACTATAAGAAAGTCAACTCGAAGAATTTCAATTGGGTATTTCAGTCAATTTTCTTTAATTTTTTTTCAAAAGAGCATGGGTTAGGAATAACGGTAATTGGGTCTGTTCGTCAAGAAAATGTTTAGAAGAAATTAGGGAAGCTAATTAAAGCTGAAGATTTGTATGATGTGACGTTGTTGACCTTGGAACGAGATGTTCAACTAATCCTGTGTGGTCTTAACGTCTCGTGGCCTTAGATACTACAAAATACTACACACACAGGCCTGTGGTGTAGTGCATGTGCGTTCATGGAGGCCCGCCATTTTTTAGGACGTCCCACAGTAAGACTTGGGCGTCCTTATGCGATCGATCTGGGGTGAAGTTGGACAACACTCAACAGAAAAAAAACCCTGTGTTGTTGCCTGTAAAGTCGGTATACAGGCGAAAGTTTTACGTGACAACGACTTTGAGTGGTAAAATAATTTTAATGTTAATATTCATTCGAAGAGTAGGAAGAAGGATAAAATAAAATTCTTTGTCAAGTTGCACAGAGTAGGTATTTCCCGTAGGTAGTAGGTATTTCCCATGGGTGGGGGGGGGGAGTGAGTGCCAGGGAAGGGGGGCGGGGCGCTCCCGCTTTTGTGAGCGCCGGGGAAGGGGAGGGGCCACCCGCCTTATGGGAGCGCCGAGCTGCACCCCCTCGGTGAGCGGAGCGTAACACAGTTTCTTGAAGTGTCTCCCGGTAAACCAATTTATAAGACGTTATCACGTCAAAAAATAACCACACAGTAATCCGTTTTAGACCATTCTGAATCCAAATCCGCGAAAAAAACCATAGGTGTATGTCTGTGTGTGTGTGTAACAAAATCTTGTGTACTCTGCACAGGCCTCAGTTCTCAACCGATTTTCCTGGTTCTTTTTTGTTCGTCGCGGAAAACTATCTAGTTGTGCACTACGTCGCCGGAATTTCGAATTTTGCCTTTTAAGAGGAGAAAAGGGGGGGTTAATGCTCGAAAAACGTGCGTTTTTGGGCATAATCTTGTGTACTCTGCCCAGGCCTTAGTTCTCAAACGATTTTCGTGGTTCTTTTTTCGTTTGACGCGAAATACTATCTAGTTGTGCACTACGGCGCTTGAATTTTGGATTTTGCTTTTTAAGAGGGGGAAAGGGGGGGTTAATGCTTAAAAAACGTGCGTTTGCGTGCGTAATCTTGTAAACTCTGCCCAGGCCTCAATTTCCAACCGATTTGCGTGTTTCTTTTTTTGTTTGACTCAATTAACTTCCGACTTGTACATGATTTTACCAGAGTACCAAAATTCGCAAGGGGAGGGGGTGAGTGGGGGGATAATATTCACAAAATATCCGATTTTTCAATATTTCGGTTCCTTCACTGCTTACTAATTGTACCCAAGCTTTGAAATTGAGGAAAAATTCTCATTATATCTCCGGATTTTCATGAAATATTCTCTGTACCACCATGGAACTAATAGTGGTGCCACCATGGTGCCAGGACATGGTGCCACGATGCCATAAACCGCTTATTTCGTGTTTTTTTTTTTTTTTTTTGTTTCACCTTGAATACGGATGTGAACTTCGACGGACTGCCTCCCAAAACTAACAGATGAAAGTTCAATGTTACGACGTGTTTCCGCTTTGGTGCCAGACTGGCACCATTGTTGGCGTTTGGGAGGTGGTGTTGGGGGGGGGGGGTGAACTCGAATTCGCATGTTGGGTGACGTAGATCATGAATTTTAAAATGCTTTTCAGATTCGAGGCTCCCATGCCGCTAGAAATGTTAAGGTGGATAATGTTGGGGGGGGGGGGTCAGTATTTCTTCCCTAAAGTTATAAATAAATTACATCGAGTGAAACAGTTTTATCACTTAACAACTGGTTAAACCGATCAAATGCTTATCCAATGGGACGTCCCCTGGAATGCATGCATTACTAAACAATATGTTTCAAACGTGATCTCTTTATTAAATTTTTCTACCACGTTGGAGGATAGAGGTTTCAATGGCGCTGAATCCAAATTTGAGGTCAAAAGCCTGAATTTCCGACCCACCTAAATACCCCATTCTACAACTAATTTCCGATCAAAAATGCCTCCTAGCAATTTTCGT
This sequence comes from Apolygus lucorum, assembly GCA_009739505.2. Taxonomy (NCBI): domain Eukaryota; kingdom Metazoa; phylum Arthropoda; class Insecta; order Hemiptera; family Miridae; genus Apolygus; species Apolygus lucorum. The sequence continues at coordinate 50,321,995 of CM019168.2, read as the reverse complement.
TTAACCTCTGGTGTTCCAAGTTTTTTCAATTTCAAGATTTTTTTTTGTTTTTTGACCTTATGTCACTAAAACGTGCGAAACTCGAAATTTCCTATCTCCCTATTGTAGAAATAAAAGTTTTTAAACAGTCGAAAAGGGTGAAAAATGTACTTGAAGAGGAAAAATTGTCAAATCTTGAAAATTTCAACTTTTTTCAACGCTCATAAGTTCCGTAATCCGGCATGTGAATTTTTACCTGTAGGCCTAAAAGATGCGCAAAAATCTCAGTTTTCCAACGGTTTGGTCATTTTCATTTTAAAAGTAGGATTTATCACAGAAATTTGTGTTTGAACGCGGAAAAACGTGCATTTTTTCAACGGTAACAAAATTTGTTACCGTAGTAGGATTTAATCCTACTTTAAAAATGAAAATGACTAAACCGTTGGAAAGGTGAGCTTTTGGTGCAGCTTTTAGGCTTACAGGCAAGCATTTACACGCTAGAAAGCAAGGACTTTTGACAATTTTTCCTCTTCAAGTTCATTTTTCACCAGTTTCGCTTATTTAAAAAAACGTTGGTTCTCCATCAGAGAGACAGGAAATTTGACGCTCTTTCAAACGGCAATAATTTGCAGCGTTTTCAACTCAAGTAAACGAAACTGAAAAAGTGGCCTTCCAATCTAAGCATGTTTTTAGGGACACAAAAATCTGTATCCACGAGACAAGAGTTACAAATGAAGTTTCGTTAGCTCCTTCTCTAGAATACATCCTTGTGAGTTTCTTGTAAAAATTAGAATGAAATGGTCGAGTAGTTACCGAGAAAAAGGAACATTACATGTTCCGGACAAATTTTGTCCGCCAAAATGGTCTAGTTACCGAGAAAAAGGAACATTAAATGTTCCGGACAAATTTTGTCCGCCGAAAAGTAAGTTTTCAGGACAGCTGTTTTTCTGACTGCAGGTTGCTCTCCCGCAAAGGTACTTGTTCTGATCTTGATTTGGTGTGCCTGGCTGACAAAACGACATCCCACGTGGAACTTTCAGTATTTCTTTTAGCTCCATGTTCACTGCCTATACTTTTTAGTATCCATTTACTTCAAGAAGGTTATCAATAACCAGGTTTTGTTAACAACTTTTCTACATTTTTCAGTTCCGCTACTCAAAATCCCTCCAAAATACAAGATAATGACTTGTTGGCTGAACCAAAAGTTGGTTGTGCACATGGAACGGGAGCTCGGCGAGTACCAGTGTGGTTTCCGCCGTAACCGTTCCACAGTAGACCAAATCTTCACACTCTGACAAACCCTAGAGAAGACGTATGAGTACAATGTTGACATACACCACCTCTTCATCGATTTCCGCCAAGCATACGACAGCATCATCAGAGACCAAATGTATGAGGATCTGGTGAGTTTTGGCATCCCAAAGAAGCTGGTGCGCATAATCAAAATGACAATGAAAAGTGCGTCAGGAAGAGTTAAGGTGATGGGATCCCTGACCAGGAGTTTCCCAGTTAACACAGGCTTGCGCCAAGGCGATCCATTAGCAGCAACCCTGTTCAACTTTGCACTTGAAAGCGCTGCACGAAGCATTCGAACCAACCCGGGAGGAACTATTTGGAACAGACTCACACAGCACCTGGCTTACGCTGATGACGTTGACATCATTGCACGAACAGCTCCTGCCCTCTCAGGGGCAGTTGAGGAGTTCGAAAGGGCAGCAAATGCAAGGGGCCTGAAGATCAACTCACAAAAAACGAAGTACATGAAGACCTCCAGAAAACCTCCGCTTACTCAGACCACTTTCACAATTGGAGACCACGAATTCCCTGTGTGTCACGAGTTCAAGTATTTGGGAACACTGATAACAGAGGATAATGACGTGACCGCAGAAATAAAAGCGCGCATAGCTGCAGGAAATAGATGTTTCTGGGCGGTTCAGAGAGCTCTCAAATTTCGTGGGCTGTCACGACGAGCTAAGCTGACCATTTACAAGACCATTATACGACCAGTGGTCACATATGGTTGTGAGACGTGGACCCTGACCGTCGCTAGTGAACGCCTGTTGAATTGTTGGGAGAGGAAGATTTTACGAAAAATCTTCGGCGCCGTTTGTGAGGGGGGTGTTTGGAGAATACTTAAAAACAATGAGCTGAGACGTCTGTATGGTGAGCCAGATTTAGTAGCATTCGTCAGACAAGCTCGTTTCAGATGGCTGGGACATGTTGAGAGAATGCCTGCAGAGCGGTACCCACGGAGAGCCATGTATGGAATGCCCGGTGGAAGACGGCACAGAGGAAAGCCACGCTTACGCTGGCTGAGCGATGTTGAGGAGGACCTGACCCGGCTTGGCGTCCGGAGATGGAGGAGCTACGCGCGGGACAGGAAGGAATGGAAATCCATTGTTGAGAAGGCCTTGGTCCTTGGAGGACCGTAGCGCCAATAAAAGAAAGAAAGAAAAGAAGAAAGGTACTCAAAATTTTCAAAAAATTGTAACTCATCAACCAGTCATCCGATTTTAATTTTATTTTTACCAAACTGTTCAGAATTTTATGTAGTTTATTAAAAAATAAGAATGGAAAAATCGATTTTTTTTTAATTACTTTTTTTGGACTCTTCATAAGATAGTGCAATGAAAGTACTAGATAAAAATCATGCAGAAAAAATAAACTATAGACTTTACCTTCTGGCACCAGACGAAACGGAGAATCCTTTCAATAGTTTCATAGCTATCAACTTGGAATGATTGCATATCTTGTCCACGTTGCCAGCAGACTTATTATTGAGTTCGTTGGCGTTCAAGTGAGTGAAGTTGATGAGGGTGTTGGCGTAGACCAGGAGCTGCACTTGGCTCAGAGTTCTGCTGTCCCCAAGAACGTTGAAGAACATCGAAACACGGAAGTTGGGACTAGAAGAAAACCATAAGAATTGGACTTCAATTACTGGTATCACGGCTGTCACAGCCAGAATTGATTTGAGACTAATTTTCATTACAATAATACTTAGAACAGCCCCACACCACTTTCACTGCTCTTGAATCGCATTACTATTGTAAGCACTCGAGAGACCTTCCTTCACCATGTTCCCGATTCTAGACCGTCCCCTTTGCTGTAACGATGCATCGATGTTTATAGAAAAATGTTTTGGGGTTGTTCGTTTTTGGACCATCGACATTTGGCTGTCAATGTTTCAAAACATCAATACACCGATGTTTCAATTTTTGGCCATAGAAGAAAGTTCATGGGGTTTTTTTCAATTGAATCAACGAAAAGTCTGTGGAAATTGAATAAAAAATAGATCAATTTCATCGAACGAATTGATTTGATGCAGGTATTGATGATGAACTGAATCAAAATATTGGTCTGGTCGATGTATCTTGTCGAGCTCGTAACTGTAACCTTTTGGTTTATTATTTTCAATAATTTAAAGTTCCTATGCCATATAACCTTCTTTTTTTTATTTTTAGGAGGCAAGCCCCCCTGATGCTTACTGCTTCGAGTCTTTCGTTATAATGGGGTATTTCAGTCAATTTTTAAAATTTTTTTTTTCAAAAGAGTATGACTCAGGAATAACGGGTCTGTTCGTCGAGAAAATGTTTTTAAAAAATCAGAGAAGCTAAGGAAAGTTGAAGATTTGAATGGTGTGACTAGCTAGCCAATCGTGACGTAGCAAGCCAACTGTCTTTGAAAAAAGTATCCATGCACAGAGAAGCGATGAAACCCTAGGAGGATCTCTTGGATACTACAAAATACTACTCACACACGCGCGCGGCATAAGTGTGTGTGCATTAAGGGAGGCCCGCCTTTTTTTCAAACGTGTGATCTCTTTAATTAATTTTTCTACCTCATGTTATAGTATCATTGGGCTTAAAGTTGGTTTTCAAGGGTGCTGAATCCAAATTGAGATCAAAAACCTGAATTTCCGACCCACCGAAATACCCCATTCAAGAAACATGGAACATGCTTTAGCCATGTTTCCGTAAATACGTTGCCAACGAACTAACAATAAAGCCTTCCTTCGAAATAAAACCCAGCTAAATCTATATTGTTCACAGTTCTTTTAACTCAGGGGTATTATTTCAGTTTCTTCCATAATTACAGCGGTTTTGGCATAAATTCGGGGCTTTCCAACGAATGGTGAACGATTTTTGTAAGTGGAAATCATTGCAAAATTTTGTCTCCCAAAAACGTGACCTTTTTTGCCAGTCACCTCGAGGCTAAAGCATGTTCCATGCTAACATTTTGACAGGAGATTTTTTAAAATAAATAGTGTCGTTTTCTGTCACACACTTAATTTCTTTCCACCTTGAATGAATAAAAAATACCCTATTTAGAATAAATTGAAATCACCGATACATCGAAGTTTCAGCGAAAAAATCGATATTTGTGGGCCATCGATGTTCCTGAACGAAGGAAAGTCTTTCTGTATTTTTGCCTAGCTGCAGTATCGATAGCTGGACTGAAACGCGCTATGTTCATTCGATACATCCAAAGGCATCATCATCTATCATTCGGTGACAACTTATTTTAGGCCAGGAGTCTCCATCATACATCACTATTAAAATTGAATGAAAGAGGAAGAATTTACAATGATCCCATTTGAAAAGAAACTAGAGTACCTAGTCTTAATTCATTTGAAATTTATTTTAGGATAATCTTGAATATCTTATCAGATCATACAAACTAATTCTTGGTTATTCGACGCGAATTTTTATAGAATGAATCAGATGCTTACTCGTCTTCTACATTTCCTGCAGACATGTACATTTCTGCTATTCCTTTCAGCTCTTCCATTTCCTGCCGAGTGAATAGTTGGGTCATGGTGTAGATGTCCTCCACGGAACTAGCCTCCCGATTACATGGTGGCAGCAGCTGAGCTACTACGCTGTTTTCATTGGGCACTTCTTTTTCTTCTTCAAGCGTATTATTCATCCCTTTTACATGGAACAGAAAGTTTTACATTATATTTGTTATAGCACTCACCTACATGTTGCTGAAATAGATTCCTAGTCAATAACATTTGGGTAAGGACTTCAGCTGATAGGAAGACAAAGAACCTTATTTCCTATAGTTATATACAAATGCATGTTCCCTATTCAAAGCCTATTAAAGGAAAGATTCTCAGGCGCTCTCGGTGGCTGGTGGAGCAACTACTGCCACGTAGTCCTGAGCTAGCACAGCTGTAATAATGAAAACAAAGGCTTCTCTCCTTACTAGCAAGAACAACCCGGAATGAGGAATTTCACCATTTCGGAATTTCCTAATTTTTACCCCAAAATCCGATTCAGCACCTCGAAAAACCCCCTACAGCAAACTTTCAGCCCGTACTTCCTAATTTACGAATAAGCAAAACAGTGTAGAAAATATGAACTTTTAAAAAAACTGGGAGGATGACGTCAACCTGGAATAGTTCATTTATGGCCGCTTGAAGCGCTGAGATCGTGAAATCTATAGTCCTCAGATGCAAAATTTCACAAAACCAGTAAAGATCGTAATCGAAAACTGAAGAAAAAAATAGAAGAAGCAAGATGGGGAAAATTAGATAACATGATTTCGTTGTACCATCGGGCAACAATGGGAGGAGATGGCGATCAGAAACAGCCAATCAGAGAGCGTTCCTGCTTCACGTTGAAGAGGTCCATTTTCCTGGTTATTTTTTGAAAACACAAATTTAGATTGTCTCCCAAAAATAACAGGAGACTTATTTTCCGAAATCAACCCGATTTTCATCTATCCCACACCATTAACTATTCAGGAAAAATTCCAACAGAATTCGGTGAAATTCCTCATTATAAACGTTGTTGGATCAGCATGTCAGAGCCCTATGATAACAGAGAGTTCCTAGTGGGTTTAATTTGGCTTAGATATGGTGTAACGTATTACACACACACATCCGATGCCATATTGTGTTAAGAATGCGCCGTATCTGATCCGGCGCTGCAATATTAGATTGTTCCTAGTGGATTTGGTTTGGCTTAGATACGGTGTGACATATTACAAACACACCCTCTCAATCCGGCGCCGTATTGTGATAAGAATGCGCTATATCCGATCTGGCGCCGTAATATTACAGCAGAATACGTCACTCAGAGGCAATCCAGCGCGCCTTATTGAAAACATGGCGGACAATCTGGTTCTGGCGGCGCCGTATCTAAGCCAAATCGACCCTACTGGGAACTCTCTAATAAGATAGAATACGTCACTAGGAGGCAATCCAGCGAGCCATATTGAGAACATGGCGGACGATCCGGTTCTGGCACGCCATATCTAAGCCAAATCGACCCTACTAGGAACTAGAGATGAGTGGTATTTAACGTAACAGTTAAAAATAACCTATCACCGGGTTTCGTTAATTTCACTTGGAACCTATTACCAAAATAATCCTGTTACTAAATAACGTTCCAGGGAAGGCTCCAAAATGTGTGGAGCCTGAACAATAGCTTGGATTTTTTAATTGAAAAAGACTGAAAATACACTAGCACGTAAATATGTCAGGAATAACTTGATAGAAACCCCAATTTAGGTAGGAAACGAAAACTAGAGATCAACGGAATGATACTTTGGAATGGAATAACAATATAACATGATAAACAAACAAACGTAGGTCTAAAACGAGAAGTAGAAATCATGAAAACGATACCTTGGAATGGTATGTCGGAATGAGCTTCTGAGAAGGTCCCCGAGATAACCTATTAATAAATAACAGGTTATTGGAACCTATTACCCACCCAGAGCAGTAACGGTGGAACCTAATACGCAAATGTAACCGTTTCGCCCATCTCTACTAGGAACTCTCTAATCTCATATTCAAAAGCGGATAAACTTCCTTTGCGGAAAAATCAGTCGAAGGTTGTTGAGAGACTTCTATTCCCCAAATCATTATCCTTAAAGTAACGACACGGTTCATCCAGACATAAAGCCAAAATTACCCTCGATCGTTTTTTCCAATACATCGGAACTATTGGCTGTCGTGGCTCTTAGTCTCTTGGCCATCTCAGCACTTCTCTTAAGCCTTTTAGATCCGAAAGTGTCTGCTAACTGTCCTCTTGCTCTCTGAATCTCACTTTCGCTGTCAAGGGTAGAATTTTCGAAAGAGGACTTTCTGTGCGTACAATTCATCAGTTGGCATGAAGACGACGATACTAGTTTTCCCTGCACAAAGATTAGCGTAAACAGAAATTAGGTTATTCCAAGTTCTACATCTTCAAATTCTTGCTCTCATCATAACTGACTAGCTAAAGTGTTTATAACAAAAAACGTATGTCAGCACCTCCATACAATCTGAACTAGAGAGTACAAACCTTTCCGGTTTTTTTGTTCCGTATCAAAAACATTGTGTTGCAAATGGACTCAGTCTGACTCGGGTGTCCAGCATACAGTTGATTCTTTCGGGAGAGCACTAGAACTTTTTTAGCGGGTTCAACGCCCCTGGCTTGAGTGCAGAGCACGTCACAAGTCACTTGGGGAGCCTCTTCTTTCATCAAGTGCCCACAGTCGAAATTCACTGAAAATACAACGAAAGACTGTAATTCATCTAGAATAATATCTATTGAGATGCTCTAATAAGAGCTTCCCATTATGTACATACATAACGCACTGCGAGTTCACAAGGGGCGTTTTTATTTTAAAAATTACACTGTCGGAACCGCAAAACCAAGATCTACACGTTGGTACTACTGGCTTTTCGATACCTCCATCCGTTACCGAAAGAGAGCACTATAAGGGTCATTTCAAAATTTGGGGTTATTTCTTGTCACGCAGCTTTTGTGAACATTCTATTTGTCTTGGAAATTCAGAACTTTTTCAGGGAGATACGGCAGGTTGGTGTCTACAAAGATCACATAGAATGAATTTCGCTAATCAATTAACTCAGATAATTAAAAATCATTAATGACCCCGATTCTCTCTCCCTACACCTGTCACAAAGGGTAGGTTGGGAACTTTGAAAAATTTTGGAGAACTCTATATTCATATTTTAATTTAAGTAAAAAATTTTATTGGTCCAGGATACTCTCCACTTCAGGAATAAATTAGAAACGAACGAAAATTCCATGAATTGGAAGGGTTTTTGCTATGTTTTGATGCTGTCACAAGATTTTATTCTCTCTCCCTACAATTTTTTTGAAATGCCCGCCCACTCCTGGAAAACAATTATTTTGTGTTATGAAAAACAAAAGTGAACTCTGCTGCAACATGGCTTCCAAAGCTACTGAAGTTTGTTGAATTTCCAAGCTCCCAGTTGTGTGGGTTATGTTGTGAAGTGTTGAAGCTTTGAGAGTAGGTTAATACTTTCTCCATCCCTACAACCACCTCACTCAACAGGGTAAGTGTTCAACTAAGTTTAATTAAACTCAAATTACAATTATGAATGCCATAGTGTTATAAATATTTTCTAACGTTCAGAATCAATAATGGTGAGGCCAGTAGAGAGTGATAACCTCACAAATCTCTCTCCCTACAACTTCTGGGAAGAGGCTGGTTTGTAGGAAGAGAGATGGAATTGCAGGGAGAGAAGTTTTGCTCATGGTTCACCAAGATTAAATCATGTTTAATGTTTTTCCCTCGCAAGGGAGAAATTAGATTGCCGATCACTCAGCTGATCAGTGACCACTCAGGCGCCTTCAGCATTCTCCATTGACCCTGCTTCTCAAATTTCAGCTTCCTGCGTTCAACAGGAGAGAAAATGGCCTTGGAGCTCACTCAGCTGATCAGTGACCATCTTGGTACAACTAGACCCCAAATGGAGCCGATATAACGTGGTAACTAAGAAATCGGTCCGTGGTAACTAAGAAAAATAAGCGTTGCAGATTTGCGTGTCGGAATTCACAGAATGACCCCCAGCCCTAAAACATTAAACATGTTAATAATGGTTTAAATTTGAGCTCTTGGTGTATATTCTTGGTATTAGTAGTTATCCATAGGTTACATCAGTAATTACAACTACACATTTTGTGCAGAAGTTCTAGTCAACCTTGGATGAACCGTCTACGTGTGCTGTTCCTTCTACCTCTACTGGACTTCCAGCTTCAGCTAAACCGCCTGTGCCCGAAACACTCACTCCAGGAATGTTCATTTTGGCCAGCTTGAAGAGCGAGTCCAAAAAAAAAGAATTCTATTAATAACTATTAATTAATCCGGGGTTGATGATTTTCATAAGGGACCATCTACAAGGCAACCCGTACAATCCCTGCAAATTTCATCAAAATCGGATGAGAAATGTAGAAGTTATGGCTGTGGCAAGGATTTCATGACAGACAGACAGACACGGAACCAAAATTCTTCAGGAACGTCTGAAACGTAAAACGCGAGTAGAAATTTTGATTTTGGAGAACATTTTTTTTTCTACCTAGAAAAGTGAAAACAAAGCTTCCGCTACCTTGGTAGATTCGGAAGGAAAACATTACGCCTTATCACTATGTTTACAGCAACGATACTATTAATGACTATGGTACTATTGTAGTAAAAATGTGAAATCAATCTGAAATCTTCAAATTACTCTAAATCCATTCAAAATTCACTCCAAAGACCACTCCAGAATTTGTTACACCAGTCCGTAAAAGTGGATGAACACTTTCGATCTCGAAATTTGTTTCAAATGGCTTCGAAATTAATTTTTGTGTATAACTAATAACTAATAATTAATTTTTGTAACCTTTTCTCACCTCATCAGATTTCCGAACAGTCTACAACTTGATGGGGATATTCGATTAAATCTTCCACGGTAAAAGAAACAACTGGTTTCACGACTGTTTATGAATGAAGAAATCCCGAAGTATTAATGGAGAATTATTGAAGAAAATCACTCTGCTTGGACTCTTGATAGTTAAAAACGCTTGCATACGAGTCTGCAACACATTGAAACATTTTCATGCTGATCTGGGAGCTCGATTTTCGACTCAGCTGATCTGGGAGCTCGATTTTCGACTCAGCTGATCTGGGAGCTCGATTTTCGACTCAGCTGATCTGGGAGCTCGATTTTCGACTCAGCTGATCTGGGAGCTCGATTTTCGACTCAGCTGATCTGGGAGCTCGATTTTTCGACTCAGCTGATCTGGGAGCTCAATTTTCGACTCAGCTGATCTGGTAATATCAAACTGTAAAGTACCTACCTACCTAACAACTTCACTTCTGATGGTCATAATCATCATTGTGGCGACTTGGGACAAATTTCGTTAGCAAATTTCGTCGCAACAAATTTCGTTGCAACAAATTTCGTCGCATCAAATTTCGTGACGATTTTTTTTTATGTGCCATATGAAAGACATGAAAATGTCAAAATGGATTACGGCGTTTCCGGGGATCCATGCACAGTTTGGGGTTAATGACAATGATATTCGAGTCATAAATACAGGAGATTTTGTTCAGATTCCCAGTTCTCATTAGTGCAGTACCCATTAGTTTGACATTTTTGGATTTTTGATCCTTACCTCATTTTATTTAAGTTATGCTCTGATTCCCGAATGTTGGACACTGTTGGTTTATCATTTTCAATAATGAACCTTTGGAATCGAACGTTTTTGTAAGAATTTTATTGTTAAGAAACTGAGTTTCCTAAGTATTATCAAGAAACTGAGTTACTTATGTATTACTTAGAAACTGAGTTACCTATGTATTACTAAGAAAGTGAGTTACTTATGCATTATCAAGAAAATGAGTTACCTATGTACTATTAAGAAACACAATAAACTATGGGTTTACATTTTTAAGAGTTACCTGAACTATTTACACCGCTGGGTCTTATAATTCTGACTTTTCCTTAACCCACATTTTACGAAAGATTAGACTGATTGAAAGACTTGAAGAATCTGATAATTCTGATGTACCTAGATTATAGCTTCAGACTGTGATTGCGATAAATAAAAGAGACTCTCCTAAACTAAGATTCTCGTATTTTGAAGGAATAAAAAGGTTTCATGAGTTCAACTCACACTTGGTTTTCTCTCTCCCTACAAAGTAGAAATTATGGAAAAAAATTCAAAATTCTATAAATTTGAAACTACTTGATAAAGTGTGCGCCCACTTCAGGATCTGCCTCAGTGGTCAAAACAAAGGACGTTTACGGGAGAAAAAACATAAAAACTTCAACAATAATTTATGGAAAAGTTCGAGGACAATATAACCCCAAATGTTGAAATGACCCATAAGCCCTTATGGAATTTAGAGAAACAAAGGAAAAAGTTCATAAAGGAGCGCTTGATGAGACCCTCAGTTGGTCGGCAGCGCATCACAATGTGATGTCATGTTCGGGTAGGAGGCCAACAGGCGTTTTACAAAAAGCGCCCCTTGTGCCCTGAGTTTCCTATGAAACGCCTTCTTCTCAATAAAAAAAATATACAACTTTTTCCTCTGAGGGTCTAATGTGAATGGGCTCAGCTTGATAAAGCAAGAAAACACAAGAGGCGCTTTTACAAATTCAAACTTTTTTTGGTGATTTTACGTCTTTCTCCCTATTTTATTGGTTGGATCCGATTCAGTTCTTAGTTCCAACGATAGTACACTAAATTCTCAACAGAATACGAAAAAAAAAAAAATATATAAATCTATCTAAAATAGCAGTGACACAATTGAGTTGGGAAAAAAGTAAAATCTTCAAGCGTGTTTTACTCGTAATTTTAAAACTTTGATAAGCGCCCCTTGTAACCAAAAGCGCCCCTTAAGACTCGCAGTGCGATATATTACACTTACATACCTACTTCGATCTACTGAATAAACAACATCGAGTATATTTATTTTGGGGCAGGCTTCTCCAAGAGGTACATTGCCTACACTGGTCACCAACTAAGGACCTTGGTCAGTACTCAATTTTAATGTCATCGCAACGTTGTAAATGTTGTGATCAGCGACCTCTTCGCATTTCTGTCCATTCGCTTCCTTAGCTCAAGTGGTAGGAGCTCCGATTTAGAATCGGAATGATAGGTGATCGATCCCCGGTCGAGGGAAGTTAATTTTTGATGACTCAACAGTATGGCGCAGTCGGTAGGACTAGGAGAAACATTAATTCATTAAAAGATTGGGTCATCAAAACAACTCCCTCTCAAGACACGAGTCGAGCCACCGCCTATTCGGACAAACGTTGAGGTCAGCAGATCCCCCGCCCCGTCAATAAGGAAGAATAACAAAAAACTCCAAAGCCAGTCAAAAATAGCGTTATCACTGGGTTGGAAAACGCCGGCCAAAGCTGCCCTCACCTCTCTGACTAGGTAATGGAGTACCTAAGATTTCCTAATGGGGGGGGGGGGAGATGTTGTGATCACGACCTCTTTGCATTTCTGTCCATTCGCTTCCTTAGCTCAAGTGGTAGGAGCTCCGATTTAGAATCGGAATGATAGGTGATCGATCCCCGGTCGAGGGAAGTTAATTTTTGATGACTCAACATAAAATTAATTTATGCCCATCATTTAAGGACGCGAATTTCATAGATAGAATACAAATCATAAGCGCAAGTAACTTAAAAATCCAAAAATATAAAGGTATTTTCATATAAAATCACTACTTCTTAAATACCTAGCTTTTTTTTAACTACAGAAGATCATGAACTTTAATTATTTCACATACAAGGAAACAGACCACACTAGTAGTACTCGTACGCGTACACGATTATTTTCGAACAATGGGGTATTTCGGTGGGTCGGAAATTCAGGTTTTTGACCTCAAATTTGGATTCAGCACCCTTGAAAACCTATATACTACAACTTTAAGCCCAATGATACTATAACATGTGGTAGAAAAATTAATTAAAGAGATCACACGTTTGAAAAAGGCGGGCCGCTATAAATGCACACACACTAAGCAAGGACTACGCCGCGGACAGCCCCGCGCGCGTGTGTGAGTGGAATGTTGTAGTATCCAAGAGGGGTTTCTGTGCATGGATACTTCTTCAAAGACAGTTGGCTAGCTACGTCACGCATGGCTAGCTACGTCACACCATTCAAATCTTCAACTTTCCTTAGCTTCTCCGATTTTTTAAAAACATTTTCTCGACGAACAGACCCGATTACCGTTATTCCTGAGCCATACTCTTTTGAAAAAAAAAATAAAAAAAATTGACCGAAATACCCCATTTTCGTACTTGTCAAGTTACTCTGGAGATAATCAGTCAAAACACGATTTTCAGTTCCAAGTTCTGTTATAGACCTAGGTTGGCAGTATTACCTATTGATTTTTGGACAATCGAAGGTTTAATAAATTACCTAATTCACCTTGCTTTCCCTTAAGTTAGGGCTACTTCTCTAGAGATGGATTGGTGGCCCCGGTAGCCGCCGTGGTGGGTGGGTCAGGCCGGCCGGGATACCCCAGTCGGCTCTGTGCATGCGACAGCCCCCTTTCACACCTGTTGTTGCTTCACTATAGTTTTACCATTATGGTTCACAGTGCTGTTATTGTTTTAATCACGTCTAATTTTGTTATTATTTATCAACTCTATATTATATTGATTAAAACAAACAAGATATGAGTCAGTTATGAAACGAATTCTTGTTATTACTGTTAAATCACCATTAATTTATTGTTCCTTTAGTTGGCGGTTATGTTACCTGTAGGTTTTTACAATAAAGAATTGATTGCTTATGAGTTAACATGCAAAGGTAAGTTACCTGTAATAGCGGGCAGCAGTTCGCCTCCTACAAAGCTCTCTATTTTGCAGATATTTATTTTACTCATCTTGATATGTCAGAATAGCTGTCGTAATAAGCTAGAATGTATTTTTACATGATCAAACGAGAATTAAATTTTAAATTTTAAAAGTTTAAAGCAGATCAACATCAACACGTGAGGATAGTTTATCATCGACAGTGTTATCACTAGGGATGGGACATCGATATCGATAATATCGATACATCGATGTTTTGCTCGTAATATCGATGTTTTTCAAACATCGATGTTTCGGTCCGATGATATCGATATTACTGCAAGGGAACCTGATATATATATTCGTTTTATCCTCGAGACTCAATAATCGATTATTTTCGATATCAAACAACCTTCTCAACATAACCTTCTCTGACTCAATCAGCTGGTCGTGAAGGGACGCCATTTGCGCTCCTATCCAGCAAGGTTATTCTGTCTACATACCAAGTTTCTTGGTAAGTATATAAACAGAACGACGGTGATAAAATTCTTTAAAAGCAATTATGTAATCGTTATTATTATGTCTCACTTGTGGGTTAGATGTCTGACAAGAAATGCCATACTCAGTATGTGTGTTCACTCTCAGGTGACGACCTGACTCAGTGCGCCGAGTCAAATAAGTATGATGGTTTTCCTGTAATTCACAATTCATTATTTCGTACCCAAGTAACACTATAGTCGAACATGCTGATGGTATTACCTTTCCTTTAACTCAAAAATACTTAATAATACGTGATTTTAGCCGAGTGCTATTGAATGGTGGAATCAGTATGTAGGTAGGTATGTAAACAACTTCGTTCAGCTGTAACTCCCAGCGCCTCCTACCAACATCCTCCGCCAAAGTTAACTTTGGAATCATTCAGAAATTACTTAGAATCAACTAATTATTATTAACTTCCTACTTAAATGCCCACTTAAGAATGTAATTAACTAAACGAATAAACCAGTCAACAGAATTTGTTGAGGCAACCTAACTACACATCTTTCCGAAAACATCATGTTCCTCACTTTCCTACTTCCTCTCCCTGCACATGAATTTTGAAATTCAGGAGATGAAGTGCATATTCACATCGATCATTTACTAATTGAAATTCAAAACAATCACGCAAATTGGTTCGAAATTATCTTCCTGGGAACTTCGCACAAATCAAAACACTTGGACACAAACAAAAACATTTCGTGAAGCTAGTCCAATGAGGGTAGGTATTCTATTATTACTACCTAACTACTGATGACTGAAGTAACGTAAGCACATTAAAATGTGATGTATTTTTATTCTTACCAGTGATGAAATGCCGAGAACAAACTAGTATTTGTTTGGAGTTCAGTTGTCGCCCTCTCAAATTTTGATTGATTCGAGCGAGCCACCTTGCTCTTCTTTTTGACGTGATAACGTCTTATAAATTGGTTTACCGGGAGACACTTCAAGAAACTGCATTACGCTCCGCTCACGGAGGGGGTGCAGCTCGGCGCTCCCTAAAGCGCCCCCCCCCCCCCCCGCGCACCACCCCCCCCGCGTCCTCCCCTTCCCCGGCGCTCACAAAAGCGGGAGCGCCCCGCCCCCCTTCCCTGGCACTCACTCCCCCCCCCCACCCATGGGAAATACCTACTACCTACGGGAAATACCTACTCTGTGCAACTTGACAAAGAATTTTATTTTATCCTTCTTCCTACTATACGAATGAATATTAACATTAAAATTATTTTACCACTCAAAGTCGTTGTCACGTAAAACTTTCGCCCGTATACCGACTTTACAGGCAACAACACAGGGTTTTTCTGATAGGTCTCTTGTCTTCTCACACTGGCTTTTAATGACTTTTGGCAAACCAAATAACGAAATACTGCTCCCGTGACGGGAAGAGCAGCCAAACACCGCACAAATCGGCATGCCTAATGAAAAAATCTTTGTTTACAACGATGGGAATTCAGTCAGTTCATCGAACATGGTTGTCAGAAACGCTGGGAATCAGGCTGATATTCTTATTTTTTCGGAAAGTTCTCTTGTCTTTCCACACTGTTTCTAATCACTTTTGGCAAACCAAAAAATTAAATACCGCTTCCGGGACGAGAAGAGCAACTAATAACCGCATAAATTGGCATAATGAAAAAACTTCCATACAATCTTTGTTTACAACGGAGTCAACATGGCCGCCTTTCAGCGAGATTCGAATAACCGTTCGATTAGTCAAAGAATCGATACATCCATTCTGTGTGACGTCACACGGATAAAAGCAATACTTCATTGAATTTACTCGGTATTTGAAGAACATCTCCCACATTTGAATAGTTGTGATCTTCGCATTTCTGTCCATTCACTTCCTTAGCTCAGTGGTTCTGAGCTCCGACTCAGAAGTGTAAAAAAGTGTGTGTTTAGTCGGAACGATAGGAGGTCGAGGGACGTTAATTACTGATGATTCAACACAATCATCACTTTATATCACAATATAATAATTATATCCAGTAATTATTACTGTTGTTATCCAGTAATTATTACTGGAAAACAATAGAAAAAGGTCTCTATGCTTGAACCAATAATGGAAATGGGGAAGGTATGGGATATCGAAATGAAGTGCATAAAAATCGGATAATTTATCACGAATGAAAAAAATTATAATGGAGTAGGTTATTCAGTAAAATAAAAGCACGTCAAAAGGAAAAATATCTACTTCTTACGAATGTGGGAAGAGCAGCCTCATCAGGTTTTCTCCCTTGATTCTAATTGGTTGACAGATGAATTAAATTTCCCGCTTCTTAAAAACATCGATTTTTCACCTTACGATGTTTCATCGATATCGATGTTTCTATGAAATATCGACATCGATGTTTTCTGTTCGATGTTTTCACCACTGCATGTTATTCGTTCGTTTGTAGACACAGTGTGTGTGTGGTTCTGTTAAAACACATGCGTTCGTGAAGACTGAGGTTCTAATTACTTGCATTACAGTGGAGAGGCACAACGTGGTGAATCTTCTTCTTTATTTATTGAATTTCAGAGGCTCCCTGTTGTAATTCAGTAGGTTTTTTGTGAACAGAATGAATGAGTCGTTGCGGGATTGCATAACCTCGGTTATTCCCACACGCATCTGACTCAACACTGGCCTTTTCACAAATTGCACAAAAAACAGTTTTTTCCGCTAAATGCTGTTTTTTGTTGCTTAAAATTGACAAAAAAAAAAGACAAGAATGTAACTGAAGTCAAAAAGTGTTTGACTCATGGGACAAAGTCCAAGATTTTGGCGACGCAGTGAACGTGTTAAAAGAAAAACTGCAAACGAACCGCAATATTTGTATTAGATTTTGGATGCTACTTACCTACTTTGAAACTTGAGCCACCAAATTTTGAGAAGGGAGGGGGATTTTGAGAAGAAATATTTTTCTCTTGCTTGATTCTAAAGGTTGATTATTGAAAATATTGAACCAAAAGGCAATCAAATTTTTTTTCTAGTCACATAAACGGTTAGTTAAAGGAGAAGACAAAATATACTGGACCACATCATGGGAATGTCCTTGCACCCCCCCTCACCCCTCCCCTCATACAAAACAGGTAGATTGTAGATGAATCTGTGAATCAGGGTGGTGGAGGCCCAAAGCGCTGAAGCCTAGTGGCTTATTGTGCTACTCCGCGGATTCTGTTCCTAGTCAAAGAGTCCTAGCCCTTTGGTAAGGGCCAATAGCAGTTTGGCTAGGTTTGTGCTGAGAAAAGCCTCAATGGGTGTAGGTGACCCGAGGAGGTGAAATCTGCGATTTGATAGCATTTCGCAATCGAATATTATGTGGGAGGCTTTTTCTTCGGCCTCTCCACACAGCCTGCAGAGGGTTGTATTCCGATTTACCCTAATGCGGTTGAGATGGAATCGGAGTGGAGTAAAGCCAATTACCAGGCCGACCACTATCCTGACTTCCTTGCGGCTTAGCCGCAGCAGCTCTTCTGTGGCGCTGGGGTTGGGTTTGGTCACTATGCGCTTACTTAGAGCAGGTTCCTCTAAGGTTTGACCATCTACTAGTGGTTTCATTAGTGACCCACTGGTTTCCTCTCCACCCGCTCCAGAGAAACCCTGTTGTGTTGCGATAGGAAGCAGAGTCTGGAAGCAGTCCCATACTAACTTTGAGTTAATGGAGGAAGCGGCTAAAGCCTTGATCGCAGCCTGGCTGTCCGAGAGAATGCGGATGTGTATAACACGGTGTCCCCTCCGTAGACTTTCCCCAGCACAGACCCTAATTGGAAGTACTTCAGCCTGAAATACTGAGGCATACTTTCCCAGAGGAGCATACAAAACATGGGGTCTCTTATCGAGAAGAAGGCCTGGGAGCTAGGACCACCATTGACCTAGGATTCAGTGGGTACTAAGAAGTTCAATATTTTTATAGCCTTGCCATATTACCTTACACTATTTAGTAATTATTATTATGAACGTATGTGTCTAGAGTGAGGGTTGGCATTAACCTCTCTTTGTCACGCCTATCTCTCCTTCATCTAGAGGTCTCACCAGAGTACAAAAGGCCATCTCAAGAGGATGTCTTATTCAAGATTTGTTCGGAGAAGCAGTCCTGAACAGATCCGGACCGAACCAGAACTGAAAATGGGAGGGGATAGAGGCGTCTGGATTTTACTGGAGAGGCAACAATGGGTGTATCCAGTTCCAAACCCTTTGGGACTGCTTCTCTGGACAAACCATCAGTATTTACCTTACAACCATAACCAATCACTTATTAGTTTCAGAGGGGATCTTCCCAACTACCACGCCTCATTTTATGCTGTCTACCCCTCACTTACCTACCTCTGTCCTTATAAAAGTTTCGGGCCATTCAACATTCCAACGAAAGCTGCTGGTGATGAACCAACATTCCACTCAAATGTATTTCCCAAAGTCTAAGGGTCTGTTCGGAGAGGCAGTCTGGAACAAAACCAGAACTGAAAAGGGAGGTGATAGAGGCGCCTGGACTCCTCCAAACCCCTCCGAACCGTTCAGGACTGTCTCTCCAAACAGGCCATATGACATTCAAAGCCAACCAAATTCATTTAATTTCACTAGTCATTAAAATGTAGTCAAAGTAAAATAGAGTCAGGAAGTCTCAACAGTGGTGAGCCCTAAATGATCATCACCCTACAGGCAAGAGTCATGCTATATTGACTACGCAGATTTCACAAAACCACTTTACTGTGGTATATATATGTCAGTATCAGAGATTGGTATGATAAATATGGAAAGACCGTGCATGTTGATAACTTTTATTAAGATTCTGTTATCAATAAACACATACGGACTTGAATACAATTCAGTCCGGTAATATCAATTCTGTGGTCAAGCAGTCCTCTCCCAAGTTACTTGGTGAAGTCTCCATTTCTCCGATTTCGTTGGACTCACTGGAACATGAAACCGAAATATCTTTAAGGGAGATTATCCTGTATTTCAAGTTGTGAGTCTTCAGGGACACGAAACGAAGTAGAAACTTTGAAGAAAAAAATTATGATGAATTTACGCAAACTAAGACGTTTAGTGTCCCTAGATATGAAAATGTTATGTATTCACTTTGTTACATGACAGATCGGGTTATGGGTGAAGCGTAATTCCAATCAAAACGCCATTTTAAGAGTATTACCTATCGAGAGAAGGGTCGTTGCTGAACATCTCACTGGGCATAGTAGTGGGAGTTTTGTCCAGCTCCATGAACCGCTGGCGAGATTCCAAATGTCTCTCAATCTCTTCCGTGGTCATGTGATCGTCAACAATGGCGGGCACTTGAATGTTCTGCAACTATAATGAGAAACATTTAACCGATGTTTATACCACTCATAATCAAGTAGGATAATGGGGTATTTCGGTCAATTTTTTTTATTTTTTTTTTTTCAAAAGAGTATGGCTCAGGAATAACGGTAATCGGGTCTGTTCGTCGAGAAAATATTTTTAAAAAATCAGAGAAGCTAAGGAAAGTTGAAGATTTGAATGGTGTGACGTGGCTAGCCAATCGTGACGTAGCTAGCCAACTGTCTTTGAAAAAAGTATCCATGCACGGAAACCCTTGAAAGACCTCTTGGATACTACAAAATAGTACTCACACACGCGCACGGCGTAGTCAGCGGCGTAGTCCTTGCCTAGTGTGTGTGCATTTATAGCGCCCCGCCTTTTTCAAACGTGTGATCTCTTTAATTAATTTTTCTACCACATGTTATAGTATCATTGGGCTTAAAGTTGTAGTATATAGGTTTTCAAGGGTGCTGAATCCAAATTTGAGGTCAAAAACCAGAATTTCCGACCCACCGAAATACCCCATTGGGGAACCTATTAGTATGAGGGATGGTAGAATACCTGAGGAAAATGTAAAACATAAATTATGAATGATATTGTGGGCAAATACCATAATTTTGATCGATCGCAAGCAAAGTAGATCTTGTTAAACAAGCTAACAAGTTTTAAAAGGCAGTGGGACCTCTGGAATGACTCTAACGCAGGGGCGGCTACTGATAGGAGCATAGGCGCATGTGCACCTCCAGCCAATTAAAAAAAAAAATCAAAGTTCGTTCCTCTTCGTTTGAAGAGTAAGTTGGCTAGTGACAGAAGACTCGATCGTAAGTACTGTGCTAGTTGAATCTACGCCCGAAAACTGTGGCGGGGAGCTCCCTCTTTTCTGACCAATCACACCCGTTTGGAGCATCACCTTGCCTCTGCACCATTTCTGGGGAAAGTGACGTCATCTTGACATCTTTCGAGGGAGGCAGGCACGTGAGATTGACCAATCAGAGAGCAGGACATTTTGTCGGCTTGAGCAGAATTGGTTCGTTGCTCCCCCGTCAGAGAGCTCTGCAATCCGGATTTCCTTATAGAGAAATATATAAACAAACAAACCTGATGGGAATTCCGTTTTACGTTTTCGGTTGACTACCGTTTCGGTACACACCGTTTTGTTCAAAGTATTGTGATTATTTAGGAGTGTTGTAGGTACGATGAGTATTTTACATTAAAGTAAAGTAAACTATTTGCGTTTGTCGATTGTGGAAAAGTGCGAAATTCGAGAAACTGGCCGCCCTTTCCCGTTTCTCCTTGGACACCAGCAGACGTTGAAGTTTAAAAACCGTGCAGATTCGTACAGTATGTTTTAATGTCGACTATTATAAGAAGGTAGATTGGCTTTGTGGGTGTGAAGTGACTAACTGATAATTTTGCTTTGCTTGAATACTTTTTTCTACCAATCGAAATTAGGTTTGAGTTAAAGACGGCATAAGTGATCTCCCATTTAGCCGAAAAATTGAAAAACGCTTAGGCTGTCTCCCATAAGAACGCTCTGGTAGATTTGCGTATATTGGGTCGTCAAAATATAATGCAACAACTCGACAGTGCACATCGTCATAATCTGATACAGAAAAAGAGAAAAAAACGAAATGGTTAAGAAAAACAGGTACATTTTGCTTCCTCACTACCGAAGGTAGGGAAACTTTGTATTCGTGAAAGAAATGAAAAAAAAATGTCCTCCAAAATCAAAATTTCCACTTGCTTTTTGCGTTTTAGAGCTTCCCGAACAATTTTGGTTCCGTGTCTGTCTGTCTGTCGGTCTGTCTGTGGTCAATCCTTGTCCCGGGCAAAACTATACTAACCTGTGGTCCGATTTTGATGAAATTTTCAAGGATTGTGCGGGTTAGGTACTAGACGTTCCCCTATCAATTTCAGCACCTTCGGACCAATAGGAGCGAGTGCGCATGCGCAAACGTGAATTTCCTGGAACCTCGGTTTCTAATGAACCGATTTTGCTCAAATTTGGAGGTTAGTTAGGGACTAAATTCTAAGAGACACCCTATAAGTTTCAATCAAATTGGTCAAGCAATAGCCGCTGCGCATGCGCGAACTTTAAATTTATTGTTACAACCAAAACTCCGCAACTATTCAACCAATTTCGATGAAATTTTCAGGGATTGTGTGGTTTAGGTCCTAGACGGTGGACCGCTAAATAAAATTCTACGTTGAAAATACAAAATATTATAAACTATAATACCTTATACAATTTTTAAAAATATTATAAACATTAATACCTGCAACCCTATCCCGCATATTATCGCCAATATTTTGGTATTCAACAACTCTTTGAATCATAATTTTTTCGCCAACTGATTCTATACGTCCATGTTACAATGAGTGAGGAAGCTATACTGCCCACCCAACTTGGTAGACGTTTTTTTATCCCGAATCATTGATTGTATCAAGTTCCGTGGTGTTTTCGAGCTAGCCGTGCGTGGGCATGATGAGAGGAAAGATTCTTCGAATCTCGGAGTTTTCAAGGGGCTCGTTAATTTTTCTTCCGAATTGGACGATGTTTTGAATCGTCACGGGCAAATATACATTTCAGTTATTGCAATTAGATGGATGAATTTCTTAGGTTTCGACCTTTGATGATTAAGTATTTCAGAATTTTTGTTAACTACTAGAGAACATGTTTCGTGTCTATTTACTACGTATTTAGTACAGTTTGCAATTTTAAGATGAAAAAGTTACCAAGAATTATCCCATTTGCGTATCGTTGAAATTTCTATTTGGCAGAGAAAATCACCTCTTCTGTCCCTTCTCCATAGCCCCTCCTGATCTCTGTGCACCCCCTAAGTTTCGGGGCAGGAGCCGCCACTGCTCCAACGCCATCTTTTGAGCAGCGTCAAATTCAAATTTTATTATTAAAAACATTATTTATTGAAGAAAGGTTACATAGGCCTTTAGTCCCTCCTTGTGTAACATAATATAGGTAGTACAATATGGATATAAGTTTAGAAAAAATTATATATAGAAATGTAAAATATAAAGAAAATATGGTTTTAAAGTAATACAGATTAGGTAACTAAAAAGATGGTTTAATACACCAAAAATACAACTTCTATGTGCCCATTGAATGTCTTACCTCTTTCCAAAGTGGAAATCGGTTAAAAGGAGGACTGAGGCTGAGCCTTGTGCTCTCTCCCTCCACTGCAAGCAACAGAGGAAAAGCTCCTCCGGAGAGGGATTGTTCACACAATCAGTGTCGATGCATAATTGCATCTCCCTGTTACTTCTTACAGGTAGAAGCCGCATGTTCTAGCTCATGCTTCCAGACTTAGCGGGTCTGGCGCCCGAGTTTTTGGTAATTCACAAAACTCACATGCCGGGATCCGAGTGCCAGGTCAACGTGTTGGCCATGGCCCTCAGAACCCTACCCAGCTCTGCAGAGTCCGCACTGCAGCCCGGGTTTTGTAAACCACGACCCCTGCGAATCCGACCTCAATTGGGGGGCAGACAGGTGGCACTTTGACTTTCGTCGGTGTGTCGGTAGACTGGGGCACCCCCCACCCGCGGTACCAGTGTAAGGGTAGGGCCGTTAACCAGTGTGCTGGCACGGCCCGCTCCCCAGAAGCCATGACTGGTCACAGGCCCGGAACAGATAGTCTTAGTAGATAGTCTGATCCTACCGCTTTACAGCCTCCTAGGATAAAATCCTATCCCGAGCATTATGGGGGCGTGACTGAGGGAGACAGTCCCCAATTTGTCTACAGGTGTGGACACAGTCCTTAAAGGCTCCACCTGATACTGAGCCCGCAACTTTAACTACACGTAGTCGGGGAATAGGTTGCAGGCGACAAATAACCCACAACGTCATTTCATGTGGTGCCCCTAGCTGTTGTGGCTGGCCCTACCTACACCCTATCCATAAATATCCCCTCCCATCCCCTGACAACACCCCTCTATGGGGGTTACCCCTCAGAGACTGGAAGGAGTGACCATCATCCTAACCTACATATAACCTACCTAGCTAGCTAAGATAATATGTACACCCAAACTTCATCCCCTAACTAGTTGTCAGACTAGCAGTCAGCTGCAGGTGCCGCCTAGCCAGTCTTGGGATTGCCTCCGCGCAAAAGGCCTGCAGATTCTCCAGGGCCTCCCGACTCCCCACCATACTTGTTGGGGACATGCCCACAATGCCACTCAACCGACGCAGCTCCTCGTAATCTGGGCACTCGAAGAGCACATGTCCCACCAGCTCTACTCCGCCCCATGAGCATGGCGTGTTCTCAATGCGGAGCCCTAGGGAGTGTAGCTTGGTGGCAAACTCTCCTTGCCCCACCTGGAACTGGGTGATTTCATGGGTCAGCACCACCCACTTCATCTTCATCCGAGCATTCACCCGGGGGAAGAATCGGTGAGTGAGTCTTCCAGTCGTCGCCTCATCCCATTCCATCTGCCAGGCCGACAGAATGGTTGCGCCCAACTCAATTCTATGTGCCCAACTGGAAGAAGAAGAAATGAGAGGAGAAAATAGAAAAGACGGGAATAAGAAAGGAGAGGAGGAAATTCAGCCATCAAAATGCACCGCCAGAGCCCACCAAAGGCCTGCCAAAGAGGCAGAAGCGCGAATAGCCGACGGAAGACCATTCCACAGTCTATAGTGGAACCTTCACAGAGAAAGCGGACTGGTACGAAATTTTATGTTTGTGTGGTGGCCGCAGAAAAATAAAGATTCGGAAATGCACGCATTTCAAGCTACAGAAGGAGGGAAATTATGTCACTTTGAGGGGAGAAATGAGGAATTTCACCATGTCGGAATTTCTTATTTTTGACCCCAAAATCGGATTCAGCACCTCGAAAAACCCCCTAAGGCAAACTTTCAACCAAAACTTCCTAATTTACGAATGAACAAAACAGTGTAGAAAATACGAATGTTTAAAAAAACCGGGAAAATGACGTCATGCTGGAATAGTTCATTTATGGCCGCTCGAAGCGCTGAGGTCGAGAAATCCATAGTCCCCGGATGCAAAATTTCATGAAACAGTAAAGTTCGAAATCGAAAAACTGAAGAAAAAAATAGAAACAGCAAGATGGGGAAAATTAGGTTTCCTCTGTTTTTGTTTGATAACTTTTCTCTTAGAAATACAATTTCGTCGTCCCAATGGGCAACACTGGGAGGAGATGGCGATCCGAACAGCCCAATCAGCGAGCGTTCCCGCTGCACGTCTGTTTTCCCGGTTAGTTTTGAATTTAAAAATTTTGACTGTCTCCCAAAAATAACAGGAGACTTATTTTCCGAAATCAGCCCGATTTTCATCTATCCCACACCATTAACTATTCAGGAAAAATGCAAACAGAAATCGGTGAAATTCCTCATTCCTGAAAAAATATCGTACACACAGGGATTTCTACGATGATTAGAGATAAGCAATTCTATCTTCTCCACCAATGCGCCAAAGGGATGCTGAATTTCTGAGGTAACCCTACAATCTAGTCCACTTTTCACAAACCTGATTAAGACTGGAGGATTTCACTTTCGGAGGCGGCTTCTTCTTCTTGGCAGGGGTATTAGATTTGGAAGAGCTACCAGTATTGAATGGTAATGGTCCAGAGCCGAGGCCCATATCCATCTTCCTCCTGTAATTTTAAGCAATCTATTGTGAGTAATTCCTTTAAAAACAATGCCTAGACAAGGACAGCACTTTCGTGACTCATACTCTAGGAGGTGAGGATTGATCAAAAGATTAATAATAAAATGGAATTAAGGGATAGAATTCATTTTCCATGTAAAAAATGCTGTAAATTATTACACAATGGTTTATTATTTTACTGTATAGATCACCCTTCTGTATAGACCCCCAACGGTGCCCATATACCAAATTTCATCAAAATTGGTCCATGGTAAAAAAAAAATTTGTAAGTAGTAGAAAAGAATTTTTTCTTTCTCGAGCCCAAAGGTGGATTTCGATCATAGCTCGGTGGTCTGGTGCTTATCTGGATAACAGGAGGTCTCAGATTCAAGTATTAACCTATTACCGCCCAGTGTTGCCATAAGGCAACATAGAGGGCTTTTCTGTTTGGAGAGTGCTGTGCACCTTCCTGTCTCATTGAGAAGACCTGGATCCTGGGGATCCTTTTCTCCAGATCTGTACGATAATAGTTGTAATTTCTCATCTCCAGCCACGATGTTGATGGCTTCATCAACAACTGGAATGAGTGAATGACCTGATTGAATGTCATCAGTATTATCGATTATTCTACCAAATACGCGGTAAATCGAAGTAGTCTATCAAGTGGGTGATGCACATAGCTCATCTTCAAATTGACAAGGGTGCTTGATCTGGGTAGAGGTTAAAGAACTAACAGTTACCTACCCTACCAAATACCTATGTTAAAATCAGAAGGGCAACTACACTTTATCTAATGCCCCCTTTAGTGGTCTCTTTTGACTAATAATTAGTCAAAAATTCATAATTATTGTGAATGTGATGGTGAGTTGATGAATTAATTGACGTAATTAGTTGACGTAGTCCGCATCCAATATCCGAAGAAAGTTTGGAAAAAAAATAAAGATCAGTTCTTGTGGAGCTCACCATTGCGATATGGCAACGTAAACCCATGGAATTCGAACAGAAGAATTTTAAAAGTATTTTCCCCCTTTTCTAAAAATTAATTGGAGTCGAAACATCAAATTTATTTTCAAAACATATGGGGAAAAAACGTTTCGGGCGTTAATGGGTTAAGAGTTCGGGCGGTTCAACGATTCTTCCTACGTCATTGAATTACTTCCGCATCCTAACTTCAAAGATGTAGGATAAAACGATCTACTATTTAGTTGATTACAGATCTCAGAACATGGTTGAGATCCTAGATGAAACCAAGGTTCTTCTTTTATCCTACAATCAATTTTTTTGTTGCACATGAGGAGGTAAAGGCTCCATCTTCAGCGATGACTTTCCAGCTAATGTAGAGATAGCAATAAAGATAATGATGAAATTTGGTTTATAATTTTCAATAATAAACCTTTGGAATCGACCAAGAAAAAAAATAACCCCCTCAAAATTTGTTGGTTTACGTTTCAGGGTATGTAGAATCCAAAAATCTAATTAAAATTTGTCCGCCCGTCCGCCAACCGCCGTACGCGGCACTTTTCTTAGTTACCATAGACCGATTTTGATGAAATTTGGTATACGGGCTCTAATTGGGGTCTGGTTGTGCCCTGAAGCTTTTGGTTGATGTCGGTCACATCTAAGGGTTGAAAATTTGAAAACGCCAGAGCTCAAAAAATTTAGATATAAAGGTGTTTTTCCATCAATTTAAGATAGTATTGAATTTTTAGAGACCTGTAGGACTCTGTAGGACAATCCTTTTGCTCCCTACGAGAACAAAAAGGCTGGACATACGAAAAAACAGAAACACGACAATGAATCGCAAAAGAGGTCTAATCTCCGTTCAAAATGTATCTGACCAAAATGCGATCGCTGTAGTATCTCTGGTTGGTAGATGGTGATAATGGCAAAGCCGAGTTCTTTGCAGACGAGTGAACTATATGATACATAAGGGGGTTCAGCTGTGGCCGAGCGCGTTGCATGCGTCTCTGGAGACGAGACTCGAACCGGTTGCGGGGCCGTGAGTTCGAAGCTCGCCTCAGGAGCATATTTTCGGGTAAGCCGGTCGCAGTTCTCCCTCATCCCAACCCAAGCCGGTGAGACCAATGGGAAGCCAAGAGCGAAATCATCAGAACAAACTCTGATCTTCCTTTAGGAAGACAGCTGATGATGTCCGCGACGCCAGGAATGGAAAATCCAACCTGAAATGGTTGTTTACTTTATAGAAAATAATAAACCTTTGTGTAATAATTTGAAGCGTTTTCATTAAGATCGATCACAACCATGGACATGGAAGCAGGATTAGGTTCTTTCGTTCACATAGGACGGTAGGGGTTAAACGGTACTCAGCAAGTCACCCTGTGATATCATAAGCCGCAATAGATGAGTTAAGAACAGTAGATCTATACACACAGAGGACAAATATCATATTTTTGGCGAAATACACTCACCTTTTCGCTTCAGCTCGACCAGTTTCATCGTCAGATGATTCGGTGTCATCGCCTTCGCTTGATGTTACGTCAACCTTCTCGTAATTGAGGAGTCTATCCAATAAGAAGCTCTTGTCTCGAGACACTTTCAACATTTTACGTTGATTGATACGAAGGGCTTCTTGAAAACACTCATTTTCCTGGAGATAAATTAACCAAATTAGTGCATCACATCTTGGTAAGATACTAGAAAACTACATGAAATAAGCACAAACAAGAAAAATGTTGAGGTTTCTGCAAAATGTAAAAGATTGGAAGGTAGGTAATTTGGAATCACTCACGTATATGAGAAACTTGAGTTTTCTCTTGAAACTCCTGTATTTCGCCTTGTAGTTGACGGTGTCCTCCTGACTGTCGTCATCCTCTTCGGTGTGCGTGACCATTTCAATCTTTGATGGATTAGGAAAACCACCAGAAAACAGAGATGATTTGAATCGGCTGCTAGCTGCTACGCTCAACGTCGAACTCGAACACGCTATCAACGAAACCAAAGAAAGCTTCTGAAACAAAACCGGCGGCGTCTGCGTCAAGTTCAAATGTCAACACCGCAGAGTACTGGAGACAAGTTAACACAATTCGATCAGCTGATCCATGGAAGAAATCCACACATCCATGTCGATTGGAAATCGGAATTGGGAAATAAGTCCATGAGGAACTAGAGTAGGTTGGAAGAGTCACTTCCATGCATGGACCTAGTATATTATACTACTTCCATGTTGAATGCCTACGACGAGGGGTTTGGGGGCGTGATCAAGAAAATGCTACCAAGCCGAAGCCACGCCTTTCAGTTCCCCTCAGAATGTATGTTCATTCTTCATTGATGCCCCGCATTCCAAGCTCAGCGCCAAGGATTGAAATCACCATAGCGTAGCATTTGAACATCTCAGAACTCTAGAAACGTTTTCCAATCTTTTTAGTAGATTGATATTTTTCAGGTTCTTTGAGCACTTGCTAATGAGGAGAAACCACCTGTAGAATTAACTGTTGCCAACTTAGGTAATTTTCTCCCGCGAGATTCGGTTTTTTTTCACACCTGTGTGGGAGTGAGAAGTGTATAATTTCCTAAGTTGAAGTATCTTTGTTCTCCACTCTCACTTTTTATATCTCGTAAATACTCTAGGCCTTTCTTATTTCAGGAAAATGTGAGGCAGCAACGATCAAACTGGTTCATATCACCGGATTTTTACGTTTTTGGTCATCCTAGTGGGATTTGGTTCGAGGTAGTTGGTAACCCTGTAACAACGCTTTGTATTTCGTTGCTTTCTCGTCTCTTTTCCACGTGATCGTTCTTGTTGTGCTCGACTCATGCTTGTGTCCGACTCTTCAAGGAAGAACTAATTTGACTGCAGATTATCAATTGCAATTCGGTTGAGATTGTTGAAGCTTGTGGTAGAAGAGCGTTGTTTTTCGCGATGGTTCCCCCTCGGAAGGAGTGTTTCCTTTACTTGGACGACGGGACGGTCCTCGAGGGGTACAGTTTCGGAGCCGAAGTACCGGTCGATGGGGAAGTCGGTAAGTACCTCCTAAAATCCACGGTATTTTACATTAATTATAAGAAGGAACCATATTCTATCAAAAAAGTGTGGATACGGGTTTCATTCCACACCAAAAATTCTTGCTTGCGGAAAATCCATGTCAAAGCATCGAAACTTGAGAAAAAATGTTCTCGGTCTTCCACCTACAAAAATCTTAATCTATTCGTTGGAAAGGATAAAAAATATGCCGAAATTTTATGCTAACTACTCGACCCTAGAAATAAAGACCATGTCGAACAAGGTAAGTAACGCTTTTTTTGCGGAAATTTGGATCGACTTCAGAGATAAGACCTACTTACTTATTTGTGTCAAAAGGTGTTAAGTACTTTATGGACGGCTTGGAAATTTAATGCTCTTTCCAACGATCTCCTCAAATTTGAATTTACTTGGTAAATAACTGGAGTTATGGCAGTTTCAATGACATGAGGTAAAAAAAAACAAATTGCGATATATCTGTTGTTAGTGCCTTGTAGAATCAAACCCTGAAGTGATGATAGTTTAGTGTAGGGTATATTTTATGTGTTGGTATGTAATAATAAGTATGTAGAATCGACTTGAGAAATTCAAAATGTTAATGATTAATGTTTGAAGGATGAGTTGAGTTACCCGAATTTTTCTTGGTAGAATACGAGGTTTGTAAATTAAGTAATGAGACAGATTTAAATATATGTATACACTCAAGTAGAACTCTCATTCATTAAAATATTAACTCATAAAATAACTTCCTACTGGAGCCACACAGCGCTTGAGTGCTTCCACTCTCTGTACTCGTAGGAGTGCTGGAACTCCGATGTTGAATTGCCTCCAGCTGGTCGGATACAGCCATTCGAATGATTTCGAGTGTCGCGGGAAGAGAAAAAAGTCACAGTAAGGAGGAGGTTCGTGTATTGAAACTGCTGTGTGATAAGGAGCATAGATATAGTTTTTTCAATTATTATAAAAATTTCAAAATTTTTACAGTCGAATGACATTACCCAGAACTCTGTAGGCCCAACCGTATACTATTGTGGATAATTAATTACCTTAGTAATGAATGTTCCATGACTTTTTTTCATTAATTTAACCCCTGGTGTGTATAAACCCTCTGATGAACTCCCAGTGTCTAAAGGGTTTGACAGACACGCAGCAACTGTTAAGTTGTTTTTTAGACACATGATAGGGTAATTTTTATATTTTTCGTCATACCATCATTTCATTAGTTAAAACAAAGTAATCAGACTTACTCCCAAGTAGTCTATGGGGGTCTCAAGGAGTCTAATGTGAACAGAATTTCAAAAACTGATCTACGATGCCTAACATGCGAATTCCAGTTCACTCCACGCTCCTGCAACGGTGCCAGTCTAGGCAGGTAATCACATCACAGCAGAATTTCACATCCGTGTTCAAGGTGAAACACACAAAACCCATGAATTATGCGGTTTCTGGTGTCCTGGCACCATGGTAGCACCACTAATTTGTTCCATGGTGCCACAAAGAATACTTAATTCATGGAAATACAGAGCTATATTTATTAATAATGTCAATTTCATATTTTGGGTACAATTAGTAAGCAATAAAGAAACCGAAATATTGAAAAATCGGATATTTTGTGGATGTTATCCTCCCAATTGCCCCCTCTCCATGCTATTTTCAATATTCTGGTCACTTGAAGTCATCTGATCAAAATGTAATTTGGCAAATCGGTATGAAATTGAGGCAAAATTATGCCCAAAAATGAACGTGTTATGGTTGTCTGTGTATAAAGTGTCTGAGGGACACCGTGGTTTTCAGAAACTAGGGAACAAAGTACTTTTCGTGGCGGTTAGGTCACAGCCAAAGGTTTGAAATGGAACCTTCAATACAGGGGGGACAGGAACGAAGCGCCTGAGATATTCTACATGCTCACTCCTGTCAAAATACTTCATTGCAATTTCCCTCGTGTCTGTTAGACACTTTATAATCACCAGGGGTTAAGGTATTGTTCAATCTTTAGAAAGGAATGAAACAATGAGCTAATATTGTGAACGCCGTACGTGGCACTTTCCATAGTTACCATGGACCTATTTTGATGAAATTTGGTATATGGACTCCATTTGGGATCTATTTTTTTCAGAAGCGCTTGGTTAGTGTCAGTCTCTTCTAAGGAGTGAAATGTAAAACTTTAATTTTCAACAAAGCCCTATCTTGAAACTCCCATTATAAAGGTATTGTTTATCACCAATTTAAAATAGAATTGAATGAGACCACCCAGGACAATCCGTTCCTTCCCATGAGGCCTTATGGTTGGACTTACTCTCATGGATTGTTCACTGACGGAAATATCTATTCAGATTTCAGGTGATCAAATTCTTTTAATAAAGTTTCAAATCACTCAGCTGGGCTTCCTTAGCAACCAAGAACCAAATTCCTTAATGAAGACACCCTCAGCTCGGATAGCCTTTGAAAAGTCGAGTTCTACGCAGACGGGTGATTCATAGAGTAAATAATAAACAATTGTGTAATAATTTGCAACGGATATTGGCCTTCCTTAGTGATATCCATTGAGAACTACTTCATCAGTCAATTCTGGGAATTTCACCAAATCAATTCGCTCTTTCTCGCATGGTGCACGAATGGGATTTTTTTAGGTAAAATGTCTATCTTGTAGAAATTGGTTTTTGGAATCAGCGCTTAATTTTTCAGTGCTTAGGTGAAATTTGAATTACTGCGACTATAAATTATAAAGGTATAGACGAGTATGCATCATTAACAAGTTTTCGGAACCTATCATAAGTACATTTTATAAATTTCTTACAATATATTTTACTATTGCGTGTCTGAATGACTTCCAAGGCAACACCGATTTCGATCTTGTTTATCGCAATACGATAATACGATGGTAAAGTTCCTGAGGACATTATAAGCTACGTTGAATGTTCTAAATCCCCCTTCTTATCTTGAAATTGGCCTTCCTTAGTGACATCGATTGAGTAGTTACAACTTCATCCGAAAATTCTGGCAATTTCACCAATTTTTTTTCTCGATCAAATCAATTTAAGTTCGGACAGTGCACCGTGTTGAAATCTAATTGATAGAAAGATCAAAATCTTGATGAAATCGGGTCAATCCGCGTTGCTCTATCTAGTCCCGCGATGTTCGATCTCCCTGGATGGCTGTTCTCTTTTCATTGAAAGACCGGTGTGGCGAAGTGGTTCTATTATAACGAACTAAACCGTTCAAAGGATTTTCGGAGGTCATCGTCCTCTCCTAGGCCTCTTGCATCTGGTTATTCACATCCTCATCTAGATTATCTCCTGTCTAGATTCCGAGTTACGTGGATATTTATTTGGAGTAAAACCTTAATTAATTACGAAATTAACGAAGTTCTGTCAACTTCGGTGTGACATGTTATGATTGCGACATTGATAGATTCATTAGGTTTGAGGCTAGGTAATTAATGAGTAATATTTGTATGGTAGTCATAAATCTCCCGTGGTGAAATTTTTCCAATTGCGATCCAACTTACCTTTTCGAGAGAATCGTAACCACCTTTTTCGGTTCGAGTCCAGATGATTAAAGTCTTATTAATGAGAGATAGAGAGTTTAAGGGTTTATTGAAAAGAGAAACACTTGTTACATTATGAAAACATAAATGTGACCACTTATACTGCAATCTTTCGAATGTCGCTGGAGGTTTGGGGCGTTCTCTAACTTTGTAATTTATTATTTTATTAGGTCTTGCAATTTCTACTGGTGATATTTATAATTTCCATCCCTATTTGCTTATAATCTATTTAAAAAACACTTATTCTAAACTGTAAAAAATGACTCAACCAATACCGACCCACAAAACGGAACATGGAGATTTTTTCTCATTCCTACATTTTATTTTATGTACATGGGTCCTAGTCGGTCGCCGTTCGTTCCTCGTTCCGGATCAGTATTTCGCAAAATTGAGCAAACCTTGAAAAGCTGTACTTAAATTTGAAATTTTAAAGGATTTTAGAAATGTATCAGTGCATGGGCCTTGGGAATTGAAAAGCTGAAAGATTGCCGCTGGAATAGTCAAAACAAACAATAATAATTATTGTTTGACTATTCCAGCGGCAATCTTTCAGCTTTTCAATTCCCAAGGCCCATGCACTGATACATTTCTAAAATCCTTTAAAATTTCAAATTTAAGTAAATTTAAGTAAATTTTTTTACTTAAATTTAAGTAATTTTTTTAAGTAAATTTAAGTAAATTTCAAATTATTGCCAGAGAAAAATGGGAAAACCCGTTAATTCAGTTATGTTTTTCCCATAAAATGTAGCTAAACTTGAAATTTTCGAGGATTTTAGAAATTCATTAGTGCTTGGTCCTTGGGAATTGAAAAACTTTATTTTTCAGTTTTCAGTTTATTCAGTAGTTTTTCCCATTTTGGTTTATTATTTTCAATAATGAACCTTTGGAATCGACCAAGAAAAAAAAAATTTTAACACCCCCTCAAAATTTGTTGGTTTACGTTTCAAGGTACGTAGAATCCAAAAATCGAATAAAAATTTGGCCGTCCGTCCGCCGTACGCGGCACTTTTGCCACTTAGCATTGACCGATTTTGATGAAATTTGGTATGTAGGCTCCATTTGGGGTCTAGTTGTGTCCGAAGATTTTGGTTGATGTAGGTCACTTCTAAGGGTTCCAAAATCAATTTTGAAATTTTGAAAACGCCCTAACTCAAAACAATTTTGATATAAAGGTATTTTTTCCTCCAATTTAAGATTCTATAGAATTTTTAGAATTTTTTGAGACCACCCGGAGCTCTGTAGGACAAACCGTTCGCTCACTTCGAGAATTTAAAGTTTGGACGTACGATAAATCAGAAACACGAGTGTGAATCGCAAAAGAGGCCTAATCTCCGTTCAAATTAAAGCTGACCGAAATGCGATCGATGTTTTTCTTCATGTTGGATGGTTGGTGGCTTTGCAGACGAGTGATCTATATGAAAATAATAAACCATTGTGTAATAATTTGCAGCGTTTTCTCTGACAATTATTGTTCGATTTTGATGGTTCCAGAGGCAATATTTCAGTTTCTAATTCTCTAGGGTCGTGCTCTAATGAATTTCTAAAATCCTTTAAAATTTCAAATTTAGGTACAATTTTCAAGTTTTTGCCCCTTAATTTTGCGAAATACTGACTCGGAACGAGGAACGAACGGCAACCGACTGAGACCCCCTTAATACCTTCTTGTTTATCTGAATCCATTTATATTTTAATTTGACCCTAATGTTTTTTCCCTGCCATCAGCCTATGTTTTCCACCAGGGCCAGCAACAGTTCGTTCCTGTTCAATATTTCTATCAATTCAGTGGCGGCTCCTGCCCTGAACTCAGGGGGTGCACGGAGATCAGGAGAAGCTACGGGGAAGGGACAGAATAGGTGCTTTTCTCTGCCAAATAGAAATTTCAACGATATGTAAATGGGATAAATATTGGTAACTTTTTCATCTTAAAATTGCAAACGGTACTAAATACGTAGGTGCAATAGACTCGAAAAATAATGTTCTCTAGTGGTTAACAGAACTTCTGAAATACCTAATCATCAAAGGTCTAAACCCAAGAAATGCATCCATCTTATTGCAAAGCTGAAAATTTCACATTTAATGTGTATTTGCCCGTGATGATTCAAAACATCGTCCAACTCGGAAGAAAAATTAACGATAATTCGAGACAGAATGTACCTATTTTTGTTAACCGTTTTGGTTTTTTGCATCAGATTAAGATGATATGCACTGTCGAGTTGTTGCATTAGGTATATTTTGACGACCCAATATACGCAAATCTACCAGAGCGTTTTTATGGGAGACAGCCAATGCGTTATTTTGGCTAAATGGGAGATCACTTATGCTGTCTTTAACCCAAGACTCATTTCGGTTGGTAGAACAAAGTAGGCAAGCAAAACAAAATAATTTGTTAGTCACTTCACACCTGCAAAGCCAATCTACCTTCTTGTAATAATATTATAACAAGTCGAATATTATTTGACATTAAACTTACGGTACGAATCTGCACGATTTTTAAATTTTGACGTCTACATGAGTCCAGGTACAGACGGCAAGGGGCGGCCAGTTTCTGGAATGTCGCACTTTTTCACGACCGACAAACACGAATAGTTTACGTTAATGTAATGCACCGAATTATTCATAGTACCTACAACACTCCTAAATAATCACAATACTTTGAACAAAACGGTGGACCGAAAACGAAAAACGGGAAATGCCCTTATCAGTTCTGTTTGTTTACAATAAGGAAACCGGGAAACCAGTGAGCCAGGAAGACAAAATAATAAAATTGGAAATTCACTCACTCACACACCCCAGGTGCACATCCGCCGTGCTGCTCCTCAAGGTCACATTTCGTGCTCTCTGGTTGGTCAATCTCACGAGCACACCTCCATCTAATCACGTGACCCTAGTCAAGAACGGCGCATAAAACTGGATTTGCGCGAACCGCCGCTGATTGGTCAGAAAAGAGGGAGCTGCCCGCCACAGTTTTCGCGCGTAGATTCAACTAGCACAGAGCCTACGATCGAGTCTTCTGTCACTAGCCAACTTACTCTTCAAACCCAGAGGAACTAACTTTGATTTTTTTTCTTTTTAAGTTGGCTGGGGGTGCACATGCGCCTATGCTCCTATCAGCAGCCGCCCCTGTATCAATTCTTGTCTCAACAATCGAGGGTTTTTGAGATTCCCCACCCGAAACTCTGTACCGGACAAGTGGCTAAAAAATGAAATGTGGTCTCCTCCTCCCTCGATATACTCATCGAACACCAATTCACTATCCCCTCTCTCCAAGTCTTATTAATGTCGCCGATGATTGCCACTTCTTATGACAAAAATCAATATTAAAAGGATGTATTTTGTTTTTCTTCTTCTCTTGGTCCTTCTTTTCCTCTGCTCTCAGTCTGTGGCATTTGACCTCTATCTTCGCACTTCTCACGCCCTTGAGTTATTCTGTGTAATCCTCTAAACATGTCCTAACTGCTCTTAAATTGGGCAACCAGGGCCGGGTCCTGGAGGGTGAGCACAGCTCAGCTTTGGTTCTAATTTTCCACCATCCAACCCTAAACAAGTAGCTAAACATTTTTCGATGAACTTCCTCTCCCAGCAAGTAATCTAGTGAGCTCCTCAGTTACACACACGACTTCTTTTGCATTTCTTGGCGGGTTAGGACTCACTGTAGTGATTGACAAATAATATTTGTCAATCACTTTACTTTTTTTTACTTACATATTATGTAATAATTACATTTAAGTAAGTATTACATGTAAGTAAAAAAAAGTAAACTTACAATTATTGTAAGTTTTCAAGTGAATAGTACCAGCTAAATCGGAAGCCAATCTGGCGTCGTCTAAATGTGTTCTTCTGTGGATTTAGCTGCATGGAAATTAATGAATTGAGAACTATTTTTATCTCGAAAGATATTATTGTGGAGTGGAACGTCAATTATCGTCTTCTTCAACTTTAGAGGGGCGTTTAAAAATCGTCGTATTGTAGGTTCGGATTCGTTGAATTTTTCAGCCAATGATCGCTCTTTTACAGTGTTAAGACATCAAGCTGTTATTTCAAATGATAAACTCCTACCGATTCATTTTCGATTACCTGAAAATCGATGAGAAAATCGGACACTTAAAGAGTAATTCTCTTATTGATCATTTGTACGTACTGGTAAGCCATTCCCTCGAAATAACAGTAGGTACGTGTTGTTTGAAAAGGTTGAACGATTGCTTGTGGTTTTTATTATCTTACGATATTATATTCCAGCGTAATTAGTATTACTGTATTCTAGAAAGAGTTTTCCGTCCAAGTTTACTTTAATTGAAATTTCTTGTGTTTCTAGTGTTTCAAACTGGAATGGTTGGTTACCCCGAGTCATTGACTGATCCTTCCTACCATGCTCAGATCCTGGTGCTAACCTACCCTCTCATCGGCAACTACGGAGTCCCCAGCGATGCCAAAGACCAGCATGAACTCCTCAAGTGAGTACATCACCAGAGAGAAAATTGATTAGGGTGCATGATGGTTTCTTGGAGGTGGCCGTATGAATATTTTCGGTTTCTGGAAGCATCAAAGTAGAATTATCATTAAATTTCACGGTTAAAAATAAGGAATAGAATCCCAATGCAGGCCTAATAGAATCCTAGTGCTGTAGTATCCGCGCATTAAACCTAAGAGGCCTTGTGGCTGGCTATGTCACAGCGCTGTCTTTTTGCAAGCTGCAAATTTCTATTGGCTCTAAGTTTTATCAGATTTTTCTTGGCACTCTGACCGTTATTACCAAGCAATGAGGTCTGCGCATGAGAAATGAAGAAAGAAAATCATGAACTATTTATAACCCTATTTGGACCATGGTGTCACTTGTGTCACTGAAAACATCTTTGGAATTACACAGCTGTCTCAATGTGTCACCAGATTAACTAGGTTTGAATTGCAATTTAAAAATTATTGGAAAGAGTCAAATTTTTTAACCATTTTTTGTAAGTTATTAAAAGTCAAAAAATTTTGAAAATTTTTTTCATCGATTTCCTTGGACATTTTTGTCATAACTCTATTTTGAGACTTCCAATAGACCACAAAAAATTCTGCTGTCCATTAAATTAAAAACTGTAATTTAATTTTGGTTACTCCGATGACACTTTAAGACAGCCTTGGAGTCCCTGAGATGTTTTCGGTGACACTGGTGGTGCCATGGTCCAAATAGGGTTAACCATTACTTAACGCTACGACAAAACGTTTCGTTCGTGACCAGCATACCACATGGGTGCACTTCCAACAATCAGAAAGCCCCATTTGTTTGAATGGCAGAAAGATAAATACCGTCATGGTCACTTGAAGTGAATCGTTTTTAATGAAAATTATCAAACAAATTCACTCGCAGACTTCCATTTCATATTAAAAGACATTATTGTTTCTACTAAGTATTGGAAATATTGATGATCTTTGTTCATTCTATTTCAACTTTTCAAGATATTTCGAATCACACAAAGTTTGGGCTGCTGCCCTCGTTGTTGGTGAAATATGTGACACTCCGAGTCACTGGCAGCAGAGTGGAACTCTGTCTGACTGGCTTAAACAGAACAACGTTCCTGGCATCGCTGGAGTCGATACAAGAAAGCTTACCAAGAAAATCAGGGAGAAAGGCTCCATTCTGGGGAAAGTGATGCAGACACGGCCCCCGTCGATCTCATCGCTCACATTCAATGATCCTAACCGGAGAAATCTGGTAGCAGAAGTGTCCACCAAGGTATGACTTACATTCATTTTGCTGCTTGTTGCATGTTCATGGATTCTAACATTGCATCCATAGTTGATTCTGTTGTTGTATTCCCAGATATCTAAAGTTTACAACCCATCTGGGGTGTTGAAGATCTGTGTGATTGATTGTGGAATGAAGTACAACCAACTTCGTTGCTTCCTGTATCGTGGAGCACGCGTTGAAGTCGTGCCTTGGAATGCACCGCTCAATCCATCCTCGTTTGATGGACTTTTCCTTAGTAACGGCCCTGGTGACCCATCCCTTTGCGGTGAAACAATCGCTAACATCAAAACTGCCCTTACCTGGTCAAAACCAGTATTCGGTATCTGTTTGGGGCATCAACTGATGTCCATTGCAGCTGGCTGCAAAACTTTCAAAATGAAGTGAGTGATTAGTGTAGAATTCCTTATTTGCTCAAGTTCAATTTTGGTAGTAATGTTCAAGTAACGTTTCTGTTTGTCTTCGAAGATCCCACGTTAAGTTTGGCTTTTGACTGTTCCTCTCTCTTGACCTCAGGTATGGTAATCGTGGGCACAATCAGCCTTGTGTCCATAGCACAACCAATCGCTGCTTCATGACTTCTCAGAACCACGGTTTCGCCGTAGATGCCGAGTCTCTTCCTGAAGGATGGTCTCCCCTTTTCACGAATGCCAATGATCACACTAACGAAGGAATCGTCCATGACACTCTCCCTTATTTCAGGTATCTACCTACTTGCCTTTACATGTATGTCTGAAGGAATGCTCTATATGAGACGATCTTCGTATTAGCTCTTACTGTGTTTCTATCATCTCGGTTGTGCCACCCGATCCCCTCTTATTTACTTAGTAGAAACATGTTCACAGCGTCCAATTTCATCCAGAGCATTGCGCTGGCCCTCAAGACCTCGAAATTTTATTCGACGTATACCTATCTGCTGTCATAGAGCACAAAAATACCGGCAGTTGTAAGAACTTGAGAGAAAGGATCAACGAAGCTTTGACGTTTAAAGGCCCTGACCCCAAAATGCTACCCAAGCCTTCCAAGGTAAGCCAAGTTTCAACTGAGATTCTCTTATCAGTGTGCTGATAGTCCTGCTTTATCAGCTTACTCAGTAACCGGTTCTGTGTGTCAAAATGAAAATCCACAAACCAAGAGAAATTCTTAATGAGCTATACAAAAAAGTAATCATTTGATGTGTTTCCTTCGATTGAATTAACGTGTTTTTTTCTTTTTGTATGTTCAGGTCCTTATTCTGGGTTCTGGTGGTCTATCCATCGGCCAGGCAGGTGAATTCGACTATTCCGGATCCCAAGCAATCAAGGCTCTACGTGAAAGCAACATTCAAACTGTTGTGATAAACCCAAACATTGCTACAGTTCAGACGTCCAAAGGATTGGCTGACAAAGTTTATTTCCTCCCTCTCCTCCCAAAATATGTGAAACAGGTAAAGTGAAACTTCGTGATGCTAATTAATGATTGATTCCACCATCTTGTATTTCAACATTACCTTATTTTCAGGTGATTTGCTCTGAACGCCCCGATGGAGTATTACTGACTTTTGGGGGCCAAACAGCACTGAATTGTGGCGTAGAGTTGCAGAAAGAAGGAGTCTTCGATCAGTACAACGTCAAGATCCTCGGAACCCCTATTCAATCTGTAATTGAAACTGAGGACAGACAATTATTCGCCGAGAGAGTGAATGAATTGGGCGAAAAAGTTGCTCCCAGTGCTGCAGTCTACAGCATTGGTGAAGTGAGTTGAGGGAAAATCAATCGTTTCATTCAAACTACGGGACTTTTCTCATGTACCATAACAAGAATCAGTTCTGTTCATTCTCCAATCCTGTGTGCTCAATGCAAATTTGTCTTAAATTGCAGGCTATCGAGGCTGCTAATAACTTGGGTTATCCTGTACTGGCCAGATCTGCTTTCACCTTGGGTGGTATGGGCTCGGGGTTTGCGAACAACGACGAAGAATTGAAGAAAATAGCTCAGCAGGCATTTGCTCATTCTAACCAACTCATCATCGACAAATCTCTCAAAGGATGGAAGGAAGTGGAGTACGAAGTCGTGAGAGACGCCTACGACAACTGCATCACGGTATTGTTTTGATTTGACGTGTTTTGATTCATCTGCCAGATAAAACGAGTTACGTTCATTTTACTCTTAAATCTATGTTTGCAGGTGTGTAACATGGAAAATCTTGATCCTTTGGGAATCCACACCGGTGAATCAATTGTAGTAGCTCCGAGCCAAACGTTGTCCAACAACGAATATAACAAGTTAAGAACTACAGCCATCAATGTCATCAGGCATTTTGGTATTGTTGGAGAATGCAACATCCAGTATGCCCTCAGTCCCAGTTCTGAAGATTACTACATCATCGAGGTAAGTTATTGTAGAATCCATGATCCATGTAGGAATTAAGAGATCCATAGGGACAGCTTTCGGATGAGGAGTTCAGTGCTCTTCGGGTAACGACAGATCTCACGAAGAGCGACAGTTCCAGGACGGTACCTGTGGGGTTTCTTGACTCCGCCGGTAGTGGGCGCGCTCTACCTCGCGGCTTTTGTAGCCAGCTGCTTCCTGGGAGCTTTACCACCAGTCGACTTCCTGGCTGTTTGCTTGGTTCGGGCCACCTTACTTTTCTCTTCACTATCAGGCGAATGTAAATCGTACCGTCCCGGAACTGTCGCTCTTCGTGAAATCCGTTGTTACCAGAACAGCACTGAACTCCTCATCCAAAAGCTACCCTTCCAGCTTCTCGTCAGAGAAATAGCCCAGGACTTTACTGACCTCAGGTTCCAGTCCTCTGCCGTCATGGCTTTCCAGGAGGCTAGCAAAGCTTACCTCGTCGGCCTTTTCGAAGACACCAACTTGTGCGCTATCCACGACAAGAGGGTTTATATCATGCCCAAGGACATCCAGTTGGCCAGGCGTATCAGGGGAGAGCGCGCTTAGACGGCTTGCTCGCCACATTGTTTTTCTCTACATCCCATCCTCGTCGCCAAATTGTTGTTACTTGTGATTGAAAATAATAAACACGCACGCATTCAAGCCGACAGAATACTTTATTTTCTTACTCTCTAATCGAACACATCGAAAGATCGAAACAAGCTGTCCCTATGGATCTCATAATTCCTACATGGATCATGGATTCTACAGTTATCATGTATTTTCTTATTGCCTTTTACCTCATTCAATTCTAACTGATCAAATTGTTTACTATGGTCACTAATATTATTCAGAAGGAATCCCAGATATTATTGTGAGCTCTCGCTCTCTGGGCCCCATTCCCAGTGAAGCGGGAGCTGGGCACCATTAGCCCCCTTCGGACAGCCTCGTAGGTGACGTCATCAGCTCAGGTGGAAGCAAGCCACTCGACGCCGAACGCCACCCCGCGCGTCCCTCCCCCCTCAGCTGGGAGGGACCCAACGGTCTCTCCCCCACTCAACCAGCCGTCCCCACTACCATCTTCTGGCGGGGCGGAGGGGGGAGGACTCCACCTGAGCTCCCCGCCAACGACGATCGCCTTATACCCAGTCCAACAGCGTTCAAAGTCAGTGACAGCGAGCTAGCCCCATCCTGACGAATCTTCCTCCCGTATCCCCCCCTCAAACCGCCACGATCGCCACGACTCCGCGCTACGATCGCCACGGAATATTCAAGCCGCCACACCCATTCAAGGATACCTTCGGGCCCGACAGTGAGTGTTGAAACCTTTAAGCATACATATATTGGCCAATTATTTATGCAACTGTGCTAGAGTAAGAGTAAAAGACATTAGTAAAACAACATTGAGTAAATTGAGAACATTGAGTAAATTGAGAACATTGAGTAAATTTGAGAACTTTAGTAGAATTGAAACATTGAACAAACTGAAACAAATACTTACCTGGATTTTGAAATTGATGACCTATGCATTGGAAACTGATTAATGAGATTGGAATTTTGAATGTACTTGTTGAAACTGAGAACCATACTGTGTTTTGTAAAACGTTAATTGAAAGCCTTCAGCTCCTAACCGCCACACTTGTGGGGAAGTCATTTGCCGTTCCTAATTTCTAATAAATCCACCTGCTAGTTGTACTTTGTAGTTCTTCTTCTGAGTATACCTGGTTCAGAGAAAGGTTAGAGGAGAGTGCAACGACACCCCTCAATTGGTACTAGGTCCCTTCAGGACGAACGTCAGCCCCTCTGGCAAAAGGACACACTTGTGTACCTGTTTTCTCTTTATTTCGCCCTTCAGGCTTTCAAGTTTTGCTGTACGACGATCGCCACGCAGTCGCCGACGTCGCCACGCTTTGTCGCCACAGGTAAATATCATTTGCTACCATTTCTAAATTCTAAGTGTTTTCGATATCTTATTTCAGCCAAATTAACTTCAAATCAATCCCCCCCCGAACTCGTGTGCAAACGTTTGGTGCTCGTGTTCGTTGATTTTTATCAACCAACACGACCCCCAAACGCCCATCACCGCTTGTTGGCTTCATTTAAATTTCAGCTGCCATCAAGCGTGGGGCCCGTAAAAGGCTTACAAAATTGGTGGCAGCGGTTTGGATTGCAATACCCTCTTGTCTCCCCAACTTGGTTCACCGTAAAAGGTGTATAAAGTTGTGGCGACACGCGGGATTGTTGTGAGTTCGCCTCACACGAATCCACACAAAAAATAGTAGGTCTTGTTTCGCCACGAGTTCAAAAAATTTAAAAGTAGAGTCTATCGAAAACACAAAAACTGACCAGGTATACAATTAGGTAGGATGTGCATCCGTTTATTGTATTCCTAGGAAAAGTGACGCAACGCAGCCTCCTATATTTTTTGATCGCCATAATCGCCACGAGAAGCTGATTTTCTCAATAGACCTAACTACTACCGACACACAACTGAACACACGCGTACAGATTTCCTTTTGCCTAAGTGGTAGTCCACATAAGTCGACACACTCATCCTCAATACCTCTTCAACCGACACGATGTCTTTAAATTTGTCGGGAGCTAGTGATAGGGGAGAAGGTACACACTCCTCCGCCGGCACAGAAGCCGTCGAAATTATGACACAAACGATGAGGGAGATGAACGTGCTCCTTCAACGTTACAATACTGCGACACACGAGGGTGAGAGAGGGGACATACCGCGCTCGGTATTCCTTGAACTCGAACCATGGGACCCCGATACACCAGGTGCACTCAGTGTAGTTTCATTTTTTGCGAATTTTGATCTAGTGACCGCGGGCCTAACCTCACAACAACGGTATCGGCTACTTCGTACCAAAGCACGCGGGATAGCCAAACAATTCCTAATCGATCGCGATGACGCCGTTGACGTGGATAACGTTTATGAAATCGTCCGTGAAGACATGTTGCGATGGTTCCAGAAAGAAAATCCGCAGCATGCCGCAGCATTATTATGGACGGTTAAACGCAACACAACCGAAACGCTCCGTCAATTCGCCGATCGCGTGCGCGGAATAGCAAGATGTGCCGTCATGGAAGAGGGGACGCGCCTACGCCGCCACGAACGCAACGAATGGGTCGAAAAGAAGACAAAGGACGCCTTCATTCGCGGCGTCGGTAAGAACATGAGTGCCCTATTGATAACCAACCGACCACGAAATATTCAAGATGCGTTGAGTAAAGCAGAAGAGCTTGAAGAAACCCTTGATGATACCACCGATATAGAGGAAAGATGGGACCTCGCGGCCGTCACGAACGACCGTCGATGTTATAGCTGCGGAAGCCACGATCATTTCGCAGCACGATGCCCTCGGAAAGATGACCATACACCACGACACAATCGCCACAAAGAAGAGGACTATCGCCGGGAGAAGCCAAGCGAGCCACGAAACGAGGAGAAGCCAAGCCCGCGCTACCCTTGTATGTTTTGTGCCGACCGCGCGCATTTCCCCGTGAATTGCCCATTTAGTCCGCAGAAGACCATTTTTTGCGACTTTTGTGGTATGAGAGAACACCTAGAGGCCGATTGTTTCAGAAAGAAGCGTTTGCTCCCTGTTTCGCAACCAATAGCGGCCCCCGCACACACGATGGAGATAGCTCGGTACAAGAAGCCCGCAGAAGAGGACCACATCCCCGCAGTTGAAGCCCCGATGTCACGCACCCTGAAAATTACCGTAGGCTTGGGCCCCGAGGAAAGAGACATGATAGTCGACACGGGCGCCGCGCTTTCGGTTTTATCAACTCCCGTCAAGGGAATAAAATTGTACCCGACACGAGCGGTCGCGTGGGGCGCGGACGGGATGCCCCTGCATTTCTCGGGAGAACAACATCTCGTAACCCGTATCGGTGGGTGCACGTTCGAGCATACCTTTTTGGTGTTCGCACGTAAGTGCGCCACACTTGATTTGTTGGGATTAGATGTGCTAAGAAGAGTACCGATTACTTTCACCACGGGGCCGGCTATGAAGTACCACACACCGGAAGGGAAAATAAGACCTTTTAC
This sequence comes from Apolygus lucorum, assembly GCA_009739505.2. Lineage (NCBI taxonomy): Eukaryota > Metazoa > Arthropoda > Insecta > Hemiptera > Miridae > Apolygus > Apolygus lucorum. Next base: position 50,277,333 of record CM019168.2, on the reverse strand, counting down.
GCCCGTCGAGATGCTAGATGAGCCGTGCAGTGTGGGTGTGGTGTTGCGGCCGGAGGGGCGGGAAACCGGGTTGCTTGATGATCGTATCCACAATCGCGACACAAGCACACCTCTCCCTAGTACCCTTTCGGCGGCAACAGCCACATTCAACGTCGTAGAACGCGATACTTCTGTTCTCGACACACGTACCGGCGCGACGAGCACACCTACGACCTCCGCTAACAACAGCAGCGGATCCGGTGGAATGAAATTTTGGAGTAGACACTTCCGAGGAGTCACCACGCCGATCGACACACCCGCCGATTTACACGATCATGTGACTCGCCACGAAAAATTGGATTCGGTTTCCGCACCGAACAAGGAGGAATGCGATACGGAAGAAGCGAGAAGAGTCCGTTTCGAGATACCGGGAGTAGTACGCGATGAAGAATGCGTCGCCACGCCGCTACCGACTATCCGCCCACGTTCCGGTACGAGTTCCGATACGTTTGACGATTCATCTCTTGATCGGTACATCGACGCGGCCGTTGATCAAGCGGTACGCACCATCGACGAGTCCACCGTCACAGTAAACCATCTGACCGCCACGACACCCGATTTATTTGTAAATAGGGTTGTCGACACACCATATCGGCACGCCAACGCCACAAATGACACCGATATCGGCACACCAAATCGGCACATCGACATCATGATGAAAGAGATCATCGGCACACCGACTCGGCATACCATCGCCACACCGGAGGCGGTTGTCGCCACACCAGATGTGGTTATCGCCACACCGAATACGGTCATCGCCACACCGCACACGGTCGTCGCCACACCCGATCGACACACAAATACCAATGTCGCCATGGTCGTCGCCACACCCGATATGGTCGTCGCCACACCAAATGAGCACACCATCGCCACATTCGACACGGTTCTCGCCACACCTGAAAATAAAAATGAAATTGAAATTTCGGAAATTTCAGCAACCACCCAGATTGAACCCGCTATTGATCAACATCTTGATATGATATTACGCGAAATGAACCCACCCGAGCGAAAACGCCCAAGAAACGATCCACCAATTGTTCAAAACGATGAAAAAGAGGGCGTGATTAATTCTCTTCAAGAAACGTCGGATGAGGAAGAATGGGGAGAAGTTCCGACCGATCAATGGGATCCGCCTTTACCACAATTTGAGACCGTCCTTGAACAAAAACTGCAACATTTAACTACACCGGACGCTGAGCCAACGAAGGAGTTGTTGAATACCTACCGGGACTTGTTTAAGCCACCGACGGGGGCGGGATGCAACCTCAACGTGTCCCACGAGATTATTCTCACCCAACCCACCGTGACTCAACAAAAACCTTACCCCGTTCCTCACGCGCTCCGGGAGGTGATCGAAACGCAGATCAAGGATATGTTGGAATCCGGAGTGATTAGCCCATCTACCAGCCCGTGGTGCGCGCCCGTCTTATTAGTAAAAAAGAAGACGCCGCCGGGGGAAAAGCAGCTTTGGAGATTCTGTACTGACTTCCGTCAATTGAACAAGATAACCAAAGGAGACGCTTACCCCCTCCCACGTTTGCAGGAGACGCTCGCAATGCTCGGACAATGTAAATGGTTTTCAACAATCGATCTCATCGCGGGTTACCATCAGATCCCGGTCCACGCTGATTCCAAGGAAAAAACCGCCTTTTCGGTCCTCGGAAGACATTTCCATTACGAGAAGATGCCCTTCGGGCTCAAAAACGCTCCCGCCACGTTTCAACGCGTAATGAATGACGCCTTAGACGGAATTCTGGGCAACAATTGTCTTGTATATTTGGATGATGTAATTGTGTTCTCAGCCACACGAGAAGAGCATCTTGAGAAACTCGCACAAGTTTTCGATCGATTGTCCGAGGCTCGACTTCAAGTCAACCTCGCGAAGTGCGAATTCCTCAAACATGAAGTTCGCTTTTTGGGACATCGAATAACCACAGAAGGGATCCTCACTGAGCCGGAGAAGACAAAAGCGATCAAGGAATTCCCCGTACCGACCTCCGTAGTAAAACTTCAGTCCTTTTTAGGTCTCGCCAGTTTCTACCGACGGTTCATTCCGAACTTTTCGGAAATAGTGGTGCCCTTGACCGAGTTGTTGAAAAAAACCCAGCCTTTTGAGTGGACGACCCGACAACAGAAAGCGTTCGATGACCTCAAAGAAAAGTTGACCAGTGAACCCATACTCGCCTATCCTGACCTGACTAAACCGTTTATCCTCGCAACCGATGCATCCGGCTTCGCCTTGGGAGCCGTCCTCTCGCAAAGCTTTAATGGGGAAGAGAGGCCCGTGGCGTATGCGAGTCGCAAATTAAACCCGGCCGAAACCAGGTACTCGGTCACCGAACGTGAGCTCCTAGCGGTCGTTTGGGCGGTTCGACACTTCCAGGAATATCTCCTCGGACAGACCTTCGAACTCCAAACCGACCATATGGCCCTTACCGCCGCTATGCACCTCCGTGACCCGACTTCGCGCATCGGACGATGGGTACTCAGATTGGCAGAGTACGACTTCACACCCCGCTACCGACCAGGAACACAAATGGGTCATGCCGACGGATTGAGCCGCGGAGACATAGCTGTAGTTACTCTCGAGTTTCCGCGAGAGCTTATGATCGCCGCTCAAGACCTCGACAATTGGATCCAAGCGATCACTTTAGACCGCCACAGAGAGGACTTACGCAAAACCAACGGCGTATGGGAGACACGCGTTCGATACGACGGACAACATGAATGGGTGCCGCTCATTCCCTCCTCACTTCGGGAATGGCTCATCGATAGATGTCACAAAAATGAATGGGCCGGACATCCCGGAGCGGAGGTGACAGAAAAGATAGTAAGGAAACTCGGAACTTGGCCTGGGTTAGCTAAAGACGTTCGCGAAAACATACAACGATGCGAAACGTGTTCACGACGCAACACCCCGCCCGGTCTCCGTAATCCAATCCAGAAACCTTTACTCCCCGAGCGCCCCGGACAAATCGTTGGAATTGATTTTGTCGGACCGATCGCGGGAGGAAAAACCACAAAATATCTGTTGACGGTCATAGACCATTTTACAAAATATGCGGAAGCGTATGTCACCACGGACTGCACCGCCACGACAGTAGCACGAAACCTCGCAAGGAAGTATATACCCACGCATGGCGTTCCGGAACGGTTGGTCTCGGACCGCGGAACCGCTTTTACGGCCGGATCGACCAGGGCGCTGTGTGATCAATGGGGTATCAGACAGATTTTCACAACGGCGTATCACCCCGAGAGCAACGGCGTCTGCGAGAGATTTCACCGTACCCTCGCCAATATCATCGCTAAAATCTCGAAAAGAACGAAGGATTGGGAGAGCATGTTACCCGTTGCACTCGCGGCTTACCGCGCAACCCCACACAAGAGTACAGGGTTCAGCCCGAACTTCTTAACCTTCGGCCGAGAACTCCGGTTGCCGAACGAATCGCTACAAAGCCTGAAACCACGTCCCGATGAACCTACCACACTGAAGAATCTGAGAATAGCCCGAGAAGCCACTCAACAGAGCCTTCATGAAGCGTGGCGAAAACGAAGCGACGCCATCAACAGCCGTCGAACGCTACGCTCATTCGAAGGCGGTGACGCCGTGTACCTCAAAGACATGCAAGCACCCCCAGGGGTTGTTAAGAAATTTTGGAGTCCCTGGAGCGGACCCTGGATAGTCGTGAAAAAGTATTCGGATGTAACGTACGAGATAAGAGACTTACCGGATATCCGCCGCCAGACTGTCCACATCAACCGTTTGAAGCCTGCATTCGAGTTAGGTGTTCCGGACGAAGTCTTCATTGACCCCGAACGGATCAGACCCGACACGCATGGCGCCACGACATCGACACACCAGGAAGAAATGACACCTGAAACAGAAAGAGAGTTTATTGAAGAGTATGGATGGTCGACCACTGCAAAAACCACCACCCTGATTCCACCTATCACCAGCCAAAACGGGAATTCATCGAGGACACCCCAAAACGAGGCATCGACCCGACTAGGTTCCCCTTCGGACACACAAAGGACGGCGGATGCGGATCACCAATTTGATCGCTACGCCGAACAAGAAACGCAAGAAGACAATACTTACCTCGGGAACGAGACGTTGCGGGACGAGATCGATCGCCACGACGATCGCCACGACGATCGCCACATCGACCGCCACAGCGACCGCCACAGCGATCGCAACGAAAGTCACCACGATGAACAACCCCCAAGAAGTCCAGTGGAAATCCCAGTAGTCGACTTACCTGAACCATCCACCGTTTCTGAATCCTCCGCAGACGAGTTTGAAGAAGCCGAGGAAAATCCACCACCAAAGAAATCCCGTGGAGACGCCAATGAATCGACCTCTCGCTACCCGTTCCGAAAACGAGATGCTTCGATCGATTATCGACAACTCCACTTAGGGAAAAAGACTAACTAACTGACTAATAGGGAGACATGTACGAACATACACACACACGTTAAGACATAACACGACACTTGGATCCTTCAGATCACAACATTTCCCTTGGATCCTTCAGATCACCACATTACACTTGGATCCTTCAGATCAGCCAAACCTTACCTCTGCCAGTTGTCCTGAATTATGGCCAGCTAGGAAAATTGAAGTAGATGAAGTACGTAGAATCTTGAAGTCACTTTTCCTAGATCAGGATGTCACAATAGGGTTTTTGTTTCCGATTGTTATAGGATATGACACAGCAGCAGGTGGAGGATTGGGCGTTAGAAGGAGGCCCAAAATCGCCCGACCCGGCAGTGCTCCTCATGAGGAAGCGAGTGGAGACAGCCAACGAAGGTTTCAAGAAGCTCCCCGAAGGATTTGTGGAGACTAAAGAACCCGTCGCGGATCCCTTCCCTTCCCTTGAATCACTCACGAACTTCGTCAGATTCACCATGTGCGGCGATACCCCCACGGTCAGAAGCATCACCGGAAAAGCGGCACTCCTGTCCGTCTTAGAGGTGGCCAAATGGATGCCCACTTACAGACGCATCGCCCACGAACGGGACATCTTGCTGAAGCGCCAGAAGGTCTGGCTGGAAGAACGCCAGCTGCTTATGCTTGACCGCAACGCCGCCTGGGAGAAGGTGGAGAGGGCCAAAGCACAGGTGGTTGCTGAGCCACCTGCGGCAAGGACAGCAGCGCCTGAGGCGACCTCGCAGGCGCCCGCAGAGGCACCTGCGGCGAGGTCTGCGGAGCCTGTGGGGGACTTGGCCCCCTCCACAGACCAACCACCATCCCCGTCACCAAACTTCAGCCCGTTATCTCTCCCACCACCTGAGAGAAACGTCTCCCCCAGAGCGTCACCATTCGCATCGCTGCCAACATCCCCAGCCCTTCCATCAAGATCCAGCAGCCGGACCGGCGTTTTTGCTCCTTCGGACTCGTCAGCTGCGGGTTCACCACCACCTGAACCCCAGCCTACCACATCCCGGGCAACACCATCCAGCCTCGGCCGACGCAAAACCGCTGCTTCATCGCACCCGCGCATCGTCCTCAAAATCAGCCGGAAGCCGAAGACCATGTGCCCCGTCTGCACCAAGCCGGTGGTGAAGCTCTTCAGCTTCCGATGCCCCGCCTGCAAGGAATTTTGGCAGCGCATGAAGAGCTACCACCGGCAGGGCAAGCCGCTCCCAACCTGCAGCCAGGACCATACCACCAAGAGACGGCCAGACAGCTGCAAGGGATGTCGCCGGCGCGCCTACGAGCTGGCCATTAAGAAGGCGCGCCCTCTCGCACCCCTGGAAATCCCCAGCATCATCTCCGACGACGCTGGCTCCCAGGGAGGCGGGGGGTGTGAGCTCTCGCTCTCTGGGCCCCATTCCCAGTGAAGCGGGAGCTGGGCACCATTAGCCCCCTTCGGACAGCCTCGTAGGTGACGTCATCAGCTCAGGTGGAAGCAAGCCACTCGACGCCGAACGCCACCCCGCGCGTCCCTCCCCCCTCAGCTGGGAGGGACCCAACGGTCTCTCCCCCACTCAACCAGCCGTCCCCACTACCATCTTCTGGCGGGGCGGAGGGGGGAGGACTCCACCTGAGCTCCCCGCCAACGACGATCGCCTTATACCCAGTCCAACAGCGTTCAAAGTCAGTGACAGCGAGCTAGCCCCATCCTGACGAATCTTCCTCCCGTATCCCCCCCTCAAACCGCCACGATCGCCACGACTCCGCGCTACGATCGCCACGGAATATTCAAGCCGCCACACCCATTCAAGGATACCTTCGGGCCCGACAGTGAGTGTTGAAACCTTTAAGCATACATATATTGGCCAATTATTTATGCAACTGTGCTAGAGTAAGAGTAAAAGACATTAGTAAAACAACATTGAGTAAATTGAGAACATTGAGTAAATTGAGAACATTGAGTAAATTTGAGAACTTTAGTAGAATTGAAACATTGAACAAACTGAAACAAATACTTACCTGGATTTTGAAATTGATGACCTATGCATTGGAAACTGATTAATGAGATTGGAATTTTGAATGTACTTGTTGAAACTGAGAACCATACTGTGTTTTGTAAAACGTTAATTGAAAGCCTTCAGCTCCTAACCGCCACACTTGTGGGGAAGTCATTTGCCGTTCCTAATTTCTAATAAATCCACCTGCTAGTTGTACTTTGTAGTTCTTCTTCTGAGTATACCTGGTTCAGAGAAAGGTTAGAGGAGAGTGCAACGACACCCCTCAATTGGTACTAGGTCCCTTCAGGACGAACGTCAGCCCCTCTGGCAAAAGGACACACTTGTGTACCTGTTTTCTCTTTATTTCGCCCTTCAGGCTTTCAAGTTTTGCTGTACGACGATCGCCACGCAGTCGCCGACGTCGCCACGCTTTGTCGCCACAGGTAAATATCATTTGCTACCATTTCTAAATTCTAAGTGTTTTCGATATCTTATTTCAGCCAAATTAACTTCAAATCAATCCCCCCCCGAACTCGTGTGCAAACGTTTGGTGCTCGTGTTCGTTGATTTTTATCAACCAACACGACCCCCAAACGCCCATCACCGCTTGTTGGCTTCATTTAAATTTCAGCTGCCATCAAGCGTGGGGCCCGTAAAAGGCTTACATTATTTCTTACAGTAACTTTCCTCTACTTATGCTGTACTTTCGTTTGATTCCATTTTCAGGTCAATGCTCGTCTCTCCAGAAGTTCTGCTCTGGCCAGCAAAGCTACTGGATTTCCTCTAGCTTATGTCGCTGCCAAATTGGCTCTTGGGAAATCTCTCCTTGAAATTCGAAACTCTGTAACTATGAAGACAACTGCTTGCTTCGAACCGAGTTTGGATTACTGCGTAGTGAAAATCCCACGATGGGATCTCAGTAAATTCTCAAGAGTAAGCACAAAGGTGAGCCCAATCTCGTAGGTATTAAAAACCCAATATTTGGATTCCATTTACAGTATGGAATCCTTATCCCGAGATATTCCATCAAAGTTATTATGCTGCTGTCCATCCTAGATTGTTGATATATATATTGAATTGTTTTGGTGGCCATGATGTTTCAGATCGGAAGCTCGATGAAGAGCGTTGGAGAAGTCATGTCCATTGGAAGGAAATTCGAGGAAGCATTCCAAAAAGCCATGAGAATGGTAGACGATGACGTCATCGGGTTTAACCCTTACAGCCAGAGCGTCAACGACGAAGAGCTAGAGCAGCCGACAGACAAACGAATCTTCGTTCTTGCAGCAGCCTTCAAAGCCGGTTACCCTATCGACAGGCTCTACGAGCTGACAAAGATTGACCGTTGGTTCCTCTACAAACTAAAAAATATCATTACGATGCAAACAGAGCTAGAAAACCATACACACCAAAGCCTTTCTAGGGAACTTCTTCTAGAAGCAAAACGACTTGGTTTCTCTGATAAGCAGATCGCATCTTTCGTTAAAAGCACGGAACTTGCTGTCCGGAACAAACGCCATGAAAGCGGTATGTATTGATTTGATAAAGTGAATCTGCTCACATTTCGGGTACATGATCCAAATAGTCTTTGTTCAAAAGAGATTTTTGGTATTCAAGATGCATCTTAAAAAATCAGGGTTTATTCATTCCTTGATTGTTCGCAGGAGTTCTACCATTTGTGAAACAGATTGACACTGTTGCGGCTGAATGGCCGGCTACTACCAATTATCTGTACATCACATACAATGGCGATTCTCACGACATAACTTTCCCGGGTGGATATACAATGGTTATAGGTAAGTAATATTCTACTATTTGATTCCTTCCAGGATGACTCAGTGAGTTTTCAAGGGGGTTTTCAATGCAAAATTTGTGTGCTTTCCAGGTTCTGGAGTTTATAGAATCGGCAGCTCTGTTGAGTTCGATTGGTGTGCTGTGGGGTGCCTGCGGGAGTTGAAGAAGTTGGGAAAGAAAACCGTGATGGTCAACTACAACCCTGAAACCGTCAGCACTGACTATGACATGTGTGATCGTCTATACTTTGAAGAGATCTCGTTTGAAGTACGCTTGTATTTCCTAGAAGTTATGAAAGGGCATGAGCTGAGTTCCTTTCATTATCATTAATCTGCGTTTAGATTATCAAACATATTCAACATAAATTATTTGTTATTTTTAGACGGTAATGGATATATACGAAGCGGAGAACCCGGAGGGCATCATACTGAGCATGGGAGGACAGCTGCCCAACAACATAGCCATGGATCTTCACAGACAACAAGCCAGAGTTTTGGGCACATCGCCTGAGAGTGTTGATGGAGCAGAAAATCGCTTCAAGTTTTCTCGTATGCTCGATAGAATTGGCATATCACAACCTCGGTTAGTAGTTTGTTGACAATTTTCTGGATCAGTTGGATAAGGAGAAAAAATTTAACTCTGACAGGACAGGAGCACTACTTCCATATTACTAGTTTAATGCTCTACCTAACTCATTGGTCCCAATGGGGTGTGCGCATGATTTTTTTAAAAGATTTTTAATCGAAAGCCTTATCCTGAGAATTTTGACACCAGCCGTTCTGATTTTGGATGAGTAGATCTTTTTCTATGATTTTTCAAAGTTTCGAATTATTCTGACGTCACGCGCCCCTCCCACCTGGGCGGGACCCCCAGCCCACTGTGACGTCATAATTCGAAATTTTGAAAAATCAGAAAAAGGTCTCACGCAGGAAGGTTGCGGTTGGTGTCAAAATTCTCAGAATGAAGTATAGTTTAGATTTTTTTTTCGGCAGGCAGATGAGGAAATCTTTAAAATCCATGGGTGGAGTTGGATCTCGTAAGATACCTGGAAGGGTCCGCGTCCTCCAGGTTATGTGGGATTCAAACCCACTAAAAAAACACCTCCTTTTTCCTCCCATGTTGGAGCTCAGCCCGGAACCGTTTAGCACATTACTTCGGGCTGAGTCCTAGGGCGTTTAATCAGTTCTGGGTGAGGGGGCGGACCAGATGCTCCCTCCTCTCTCTTTCTCGTTCTAAGAGCATCTTCCTTGTCGGGATGCTCTCCGTGTATTCTGCCACAGCAGTCTAGCTCCTTTCACCTTCCAGCATCCTGCTGACAACAGCCTCTGGTGTTGAACTCTGGGGAGTTAACCCCAGGTCTGCCATCAGCTGATTTCTTTCAGGTGCCCATTTGGTGCATTTTATGAAGGTATGGATCATCATCATCATCTTGTTTGTTCTGGCAATGTAAACATGTTGGGGCAGATACCTTTCCAATTTTATGCAGGTAGGCATAAAACAGTCCATGTCCCGTAAAGAACTGCGCAAGGAAGAAGTTCACTTCTCCATGTTTTCTTTCCATCCACGTCTGAATGTTTGGCACCAACCGTGCTTCCTCTATGTTCTCCCGTCCATTTATCTTGCCAATTCGCCATTAGGCGCTCCCTTTCTTCCTTGGCTATATGTGCCCTGTCTCCTTCATCCCTTCTGTCAAAGATTCTTTTCCTCTCTGAAGCCATCAGCTGAATGGGTAGTTTAGATTAAAAATAACAATAAACAGTGTTTCCGACCCAAGAGTTATATCCTATTGATGGAGACATCTGCAGTAGCCTACGGTGTCACGTTTGTTCATTTTTCTCTTGTTAAAGCTGTGTTCATCTAGGAGATAATTGTAAATGCTGATTGTCTATGGGTAGCCAGCTGATACTCCCAGTCCAACTACTTTCGTTAGGTTTGGGAGTCTACCATGTTTTCTGGAACCTCTTCGAAACTTGTCCATTTTAGCTTTTTTTCTTATATTTACTTCAACTCATTTGTTACTCGTAATCTTGAGTCGTACTCACCTAAGACTTTGTTGTGTGTTTAGCTGGAAAGAACTTACCAATCTTAAATCTGCCATTGAGTTCTGTGATGAGGTGGGTTACCCCTGCTTGGTACGACCGTCCTACGTCTTAAGTGGAGCCGCAATGAGTGTTTGTCATTCGGAGAAAGATTTAGAAGACTACCTAGCAAACAACAGTGACGTGAGCAAAGAGCACCCTGTTGTTATATCGAAATTCCTCCTTGAAGCAAAGGTAAGTGAAAATGATTCATCATTTTTCTCTCTCAAAAAGCGAGGATGATAAAATCACTCATTTACCTAAACATGTATAAATAGTGATGTATTTATTCTTATAATTCCCTGACATCAGATCTTGGAGCTAGAGAGTACATTTTGCTCTCTAGAGAGGAAGAATTCCTTTTCGTGCAAGGAGACTTCTCTATTTTTCTTTGACATTCCTCTCGAGATGTCGGTGGAAAGGGTGGTTATTGGGAAATAAGCTCATTCTATGATGTGTTCGTACATGTGGAGTATAATTGAGTGCATTTTTCTCAAGGAATTCGACGTGGACGCGGTGGCTTGCGATGGTATCATTATCTGCATGGCTGTCTCAGAACACGTGGAAAACGCTGGAGTCCATTCCGGTGATGCAACGCTCGTGACACCTCCGCAAGACATAAACGCCGAAACCCTCAACAAAATCATGATAATTTCTCGGGCGATCGCCAGCTCTTTAGAAGTCACTGGGCCCTTCAACATGCAGCTCATCGCCAAGGTCAGTTGAGTCCTCAAGTTTCCTGTAGTGCTAACGAGCTAGAAGATTTTCTATCCCAAATCGAAAATTAGGAGTAAGTTAAGTAACTTTACGTTCGCCCAATATTGGTCAATTTGTATGAAGTATTGTGGTTCGTTCCAGGATAATGTGCTGAGAGTAATCGAGTGCAACGTCAGGGTATCGCGGTCTTACCCTTTCGTTTCAAAAACACTGGATTACGATTTTGTTGCTACAGCGACCAGAGTAATCGTTGGTGAGCAAGTGGAACCCGTTGACGTCATGAAAGGCTGCGGAAAAATTGGTGTCAAGGTCCCCGTGTTCTCCTTTTCTCGATTAGCCGGTAAGATTTGGTTTGAATTGATTGTTTGTTGTACATATGAATTATTCAAGCGCCCTACAGTATAGGTGGTTTTCACGTGACAACACAGACTCTCGATATGTTCAGAACAATCTAATCTACTGGCCTCCCTCAAATGTCCGCCATCATCGACCACTCCTTCATTGGTTTGACTTATTTCAGTCTTCTCCGATTTGAAGTCATCTTGCACTTCTTCAAATCTCCGAAAGGCGAGATTACCTGAATACGCACCAGATCACTTTAAGATAGAAACGCTCATCTAAATAGTACTTACGTTGATAGTTGAGTAAAGTATGTACCTTCACTCTGAGTTTTTCAAACATTGGAGACCTAATCTGCCGTGCTAAGCCAGAAAGTCGTATCTTGACTTCACCCAACTTTCGGAAAAACGACCTAATAGGTTTCGTGGCGAAATAATTCTTTTGCGGGATTATTTTTCCTCCTTTTACCACAAGTATAGGGTTTTCTTAAAAGATATTAGTAGCCGAATCGATTTCTGGAGTCAAAATTAAACATTTTTGAGTGTAAATTGTCAAAAAACGATGATACGAGATTACGCTCTCGTAAACCCGAAGTTACGACTATTCTGTTCATTTTAATTCTTGAAACATTAATTCATTTGAATTAACATTTTAATTCAAGAAACCATTTCACATTGATTATTTTGTCATCCTACTTGGCTCAAAGTCAATCGTATTTCATATTTCTGTTCAGAAGAAAACTGAAGAAGAGAGTCTGAAGAAGACTGAAGAAAAAACTGCTGAATCAATAAAAATAAACGTTTATTCGCTTAGAGTATAAACGTAAAGTCACCACTGAATGTTGAGTTTTCAGAGGCAAACAGTCGTATCATGCCGATTTAATGGAAGAATTCGTATCGTCGAAATAGGCAAATTCCCGTATCAGTGTCAAGATACGAGTTTTCTTCTTCTGAATCGCTCTGATACGACTAGTTTCTTAGCAAAATCAAGTTAACACGCCTTAACGCGAAAGTCGGGAGGCTTGTTTGAGGCATTTCTAATAGAGATACGACTCTAAAACTCCGAAAATCGATAGAAATCGACCCCCAAAACCCCCGGGTACCAATAACTCAATTTGGTCAAATTTTCACGTTACGACTTACTGGCTTAGCTCGGCAGTAATGTGAAAGAGTATCAAATTCAATTCAAGCAGAATAAAGCATTATGACGGGCACTGGAGATGGCAACAGTTTTCAAAATACCTACCTGATCCCATTTTGCTTCTGAGTCTACGAAGGTAGCGGAAGCTTTGTTTTCACTTTTCAAGGATGAAAAAAAAAAGTTTTCCAAAATCAAAATTTTCACGTTTTAGACCTTTCTGAACCATTTTGGTTCCATGTCTGTGTGTCTGTCTGCCTGTGTGTCTGTCATGAATTCCTTGTAACTGGCATAACTATACGAAGTTATTGTCCGATTTCTATGAAATTTCAGGGATTGTGCGGGTTGGTGTGTAGACGGTCCCCTATGAAAATCATCATCCCCGGACTGATAGAAGCGACTGCGCATGCGCAAACGTAAATTTCCTTGTAACGGCCATAACTTTTACATTTTCCATCTGATCTCAATGAAATTTTCAGGGATGTTACAGAGTAGTGTTTAGATGGTCCCCTATGAAAATCATAGAGAATGGTTTTTCATAGAGGGATTCATTCATAGAGGGATGTTCCCCTGTGAGAATCTCAAATCCTATTCACTACATTACTAGGCCTCAATAGCTCAGAGGGAAGCGTATAGAACTGTCCCCCAGGGGTCGAGGGTTCGAATCCCAGCCGAGGCTAAGTATTTTTTTGATCCAATCACATACATCTACTCACTTAATTTTTCATCCTAATTTGATGAAATTGTCTAGGATTGTCCAGATTAGCGTGAAGATGGTCCCCTGTGAGGGTAGTGGAAGGTACTTCGAGACTGGTGTTTTGAGATTAACTACTATGCATCGGATCATTTATATAATCGGGTTATGGATACGAGGAAGCTATGTGACACACCCACTTGGCAGACGTTTTTGTTTCATTTACTCAATATGTTATGAAGAGTTGAGTTCAACGATGGCCGATGTGTATCAGTTCTCGGTTCGCTATGAGTAATAATCGATAATCATGTCTCGACGAAATCACCTAGTAAAGTAAGACCCCCACTGAGTACATTTAACCCCATTTTCTCAGGTGCTGACGTAATGCTTGGAGTTGAAATGGCGTCCACGGGAGAAGTGGCTTGTTTCGGAGACAACCGCTACGAGGCTTATCTCAAAGGCATGATGAGTACTGGCTTCCAAATCCCACAAAAAGCTATTCTCCTCTCGATTGGAAGTTTCAAGGTAATCAGCGCTCACCTTTCTGGCTAGCTATTATTTTCAGTTTTGTTCATTTTCCTTTGAAACTAACCATCAAATTGATTTTGTGCGGTTCTAGCATAAAATGGAACTTCTGCCCAGTATGAAAGCTCTCCAGAAAATGGGATATAGACTTTACGCCAGTATGGGTACTGCTGATTTCTATAACGAGCATGGTGTTACGGTAAGTTTAATATAATAATAACTAGTATAATGTAATAGAATAACTAATATAACGTAGTTCAAAAATTGAAAACCTTCTTACTGTAATTTGTGATTGTTTTAGGTTGAACCTGTGCAGTGGGTATTCGAAAACATTGGTGAGGCGACAACGAGTGGAGAGTTGAACAGTTTGGCAGATTTTCTGGCACGGAAAGACTTCGATTTGGTTATAAATTTGCCCATGAGAAACAGGGGAGCCAGGAGAGTCTCGTCTTTCATGACCTACGGTTACCGCACGAGGAGGTTGGCAGTCGATTACTCTGTGCCTCTCGTCACTGACGTCAAGTGTGCCAAATTATTGGTAGAGGTGAGTGATTACTGTTCATTTGGAAATTATACTTACATAACAAATGAGCGGCATTTTTAGAGGAAAAACACAATCTTGATTAAGTCTTGATGACTTGATTAAGTCCCCAATTTTAAGTAGGTTGATATCGATTCCGGGTTTTCCTGTCTGATTTATTCCTTGCAAGGCTCGTCAAGACGGGCGTTATTGCAATATCTGAAAGATAGTATGGGATGGTGTCTGGGGCAACGAATTTCTCATCTTGAGTTAGGTAAGTATATATTTGCTGTGAAAATTCATCCCAGACTCCAATGCCCTGAAAAAATGGTTCCTTAATTTTGGGAAAATCGTAACAACCTAACCTAACAGATAGATAGATAATCGTTATTAAATGAATAACATACATTATTTTCTCATTTTTACAAAATAAACATTACAACATGGTAATTAAACGTCTGTCGGTAGTGTTGGTAATAGTAAAATAAAATTAGGTATTGGAACGGGATTTTAAATTATAGGCAAAATATATCAAAAATTGAATTCCCTAACCAGCATCGATCTATAGCGCCATGCTAATTTACAAAACGTCTGCCAAGTTGGGTGGGCAGTATAGCTTCCTCACTCATTGTAACAAGGACGTATAGAATCAGTTGGCGAAAAAATTATGATTCAAAGAGTTATTGAATACCAAAATATTGGCGATAATATGCGGGATAGGGTTGCAGGTATTAATGTTTATAATATTTTTATAATTTTTATAAGGTATTATAGTTTATAATATTTTGTATTTTCAACGTAGAATTTTATTTAGCGGTCCACCGTCTAGGACCTAACCCACACAATCCCTGAAAATTTCATCGAAATTGGTTGAATAGTTGCGGAGTTTTGGTTGTAACAATAAATTTAAAGTTCGCGCATGCGCAGCGGCTATTGCTTGACCAATTTGATTGAAACTTATAGGGTGTCTCTTAGAAGTTAGTCCCTAACTAACCTCCAAATTTGAGCAAAATCGGTTCATTAGAAACCGAGGTTCCAGGAAATTCACGTTTGCGCATGCGCACTCGCTCCTATTGGTCTGAAGGTGCTGAAATTGATAGGGGACCGTCTAGGACCTAACCCGCACAATCCCTGAAAATTTCATCAAAATCGGACCACAGGTTAGTATAGTTTTGCCCGGGACAAGGATTGACCACAGACAGACAGACACGGAACCAAAATTGTTCGGGAAGCTCTAAAACGCAAAAAGCAAGTGGAAATTTTGATTTTGGAGGACATTTTTTTTTTTTAACTTCTTTCACGAATACAAAGCTCCCCTACCTTCGTTAGTGAGGAAGCAAAAAAACAATGAGATCTTTCCACCCCTCGACGTTCAGACGAGCCACTGCCTCCTAATGTCCAAGAACCGATCTTCCAAAGGCGGTCCATCGAAATTCTGACAGGATCGGGCATATGCAAAGGAAATGAAATAGATCCCCTCTCTGACGGGTGTTGCATAAGGCGCATTGCTCACATCTGTCAGTGGGATAAGGTTTTCCATTAAGATTAAGTAGTCCTCCCCTTAATTTGAAGAGCCATCTGCTTGCCCCAAGATCAATTTTTGTGTCCTCTATAAGGCTTAAAGGCTTGACTTAGGGGTCCAATTCTCTGTAGAGCGTTTTTCTGAGTCTAGGGCCCTCCGCCAGAACTGCTCGCGCTTAGATTTTTGAATTCTCCCAGCAAGGCATCCGCCTGAGTCCTGATCATCTTGTAATCCAGCGAATCCAGGTGGTTGTGGACGTCGGGCTCGGTTGAGAGATGATCCAAGTCCCTGGCCCTAGAAACATTCTTACCAATCACCTCTCTCGCTACGATTCTCGGTAGGCGGCTATCCTGAAGACGGGCACTCTCAGCAGGTGCCCATAAAGTGCCCAAAAAGGGAATGCGGAAACGGTGTCCAATACAGTCTCCAGGTGCAGGATGTAGTTTGGAGCAAACCTACCTAACCTAACTTTAAACCTAACTATTTTTAGCATGGAACATACTTTAGCCTTGGACTAACTTCCCAAAAACCGCCATACGGTTGTGGGGGGGGGGGGGATCCGCCACCCTTCCACCCCATGCCTACTCCTCCGAGAAGCGCGGCTAAAGCATGTTCATGTTTCTTCTGTATTTTCTTATGGAAATATGGCTTAACTAAATAGAATTTCGAACTGGAATCTGGTGTAAGAACGTTTTGATGTGAGATAAATTTGAATCTGACGTCAAAAATACGAAATTCCGACCCATTAAACTACTGTATTGTATTCATCGATACTTAAAAATTAAAAATAACTTTGTACGAACTAAAAAATAACTTTGTACGAATTAAAAAATAACTTTGTATCTCGTAACATAGGAATCAGCGGGTAGGTTTGTTTTCGATACTGCAGATTGTGGCGATAATGCAAATTTGACTCCCTTAGTAGAACTCTTTAACCAAACAAACGGCACTTAACACACCACAATCAGTCAATGGGTACATGAAAACCAACCCAGATAATAGAGAGTTCCTAGTAGGGTCGACCCGGCGCGCCGGAACCGGATCGTCCGCCATGTTTTCAATACGGCGCGCCGGATTGCCTCCTGGTGACGTATTCAACCGTAACAATACGGCGCCGTATCGGATACGGCGTGTTCTTATCACAATCCGGCGCCGGATTGAGAGCATGGAAGAAGTATATCTTCCATGTTGAGAGTGTGTGTGTAATACGTCATGCCGTATCAAAAACCACTAGGAACTCTCTATTAGCCAGTCAAGAGTACTGTTGCGAGAAACGGGAAGTACAATTCACAAGCTTTTGATCAACAAGCGTTCATGATAGTTTGGTTGATTGATGTACGATTCATTCGAATGGTTTTCAAAAATCTACTTGCTTTTAGATATTTATTCTCAAAAAGTCCATAAAGGAAATTTGTATCTCAACAGGCGCTACTTAAATACGAGAAGAAAGAACCACGCATGAAGACTCACACGGACTGTATGACGTCACGACGTATCGTACGCCTACCTGGTCTAATAGACGTTCATGTCCACGCCCGTGAGCCAGGCGCCGAGTACAAAGAAGATTTCTCCACTTGCACAGCTGCAGCGCTTGCTGGCGGTATCACACTCATATGCGCCATGCCCAACACCAACCCCGCTTGTGTCGACGCAGACACATTCAATCTCGTTAAAGAGGTAGGCAATTCATTGTCGATTCTTGCTCAGCACAGATCTTTTAGAACGATTTAGTGACATCTCAAAGAATTACTTGGTCTGGCTCACTTCTACTCATTGTCTTCATGCCATGTTATCAAGATCATGATATGTCTTCTGAATGTTGATATCTCCGTTTCAAGATCGATATCTTCTGAATGTTAATGTCTCCGATCAAAATCGATATCTTCTGAATGTCGATAAATCTATATCAAGATCGAAATTGAGGTTCAGCACTAAATGTAATGTTTTTATATAGTTGAATTAATATAGCAGGGCTGAGGATTTACTTCAAAATAGCAAAGGTTCAGAATACGAAGAGCATTATTAAAATTGGCTCATCTTGGAGAAAAAAGGGCCTTGAGGCTTCCAAAGACAAAGACCCAGGACCGCTTCCCTTAGCGTGCGTCTTACTTTCCATATTGCAAGATGGACACAACCAATATAAAATGGTTAGTTTAAGTAAATTTTTAGTAAATTCAGTTCTCGTCTTGGTGTGCTAATATTACTGACTTGAGAAGAAAAATCCACCAGAGCGCACTTGTGAATCTGACTCCCAGCGCCAATTTAATCTAATGCTTTGCTTTCATGTTGATTATTCACAATTATCCAGATTTACTTTTTTTTAAAATATTTATTGGCCAAGCCCTTAGTCACTTAGACCATAAGTTTGATCTATTGTAACAGGATTCCCTTTTTCACTTAAGTGCCCGTTTGAAAACCTCTTCTTTCACAAAGTGAAGAAGTTTTTCGAGCTTTTCCCGAGCAATTTCGGCCGGGACAAGAGTACACTTACCGAAATGCCGGAATCTGGTAGATGCCACAGCAGGACACTCACAGAGGATGTGTTCAGCTGTTTCGACTCCTTCGCAGCAGAGCCGACATTCAACTGTCCTGGCCTTGGCCATCTTGTTGAGATGGTATCTCAGGGGGCAATGGCCAATTAGGAGACCCACAATGGTGCGAAGGTCCTTCTTCCTTAGCGACAGCAGAGCTTTTGCTCTTTTTTTAGAGATGGTGATTAGCTGCTTGGCTTCCCTCTGCTTTGGAGTGTTGCGCCAGTACGCAGCTCTCTTGCTGTCCTCCCATTTTTGGACCTGTTGAGTAATGAAGCTCTTAGTAACCCCGAGTAGGGGTTCAGGACCAAAACATTGCCATCTACTCCTTCATGGCCAGGGACCCAGTGCAAAGTTAACTTATTGCCCCGAGCCGCAGCCTTCGAGGAGTCCAGACAATCCCAGGTTAGCCTTGATGTTATTGAGTAGGCTGCAATGGCCTTTAGGGCTGCCTGGCTATCAGACATTATGTTAATTCTCGCACCTTTGAGTCGTTTTTTGGCGATCTCTCGTGCGCATATTTCTATGGCATGGGTTTCATCCTGATAAATGGTCGTTTAAGTAAATGAGGAATTTCACCATGTCAGAATTTCCTATTTTTGACCCCAAAATCGGATTCAGCACCTCTAAAAACCCCCTAAGGCAAACTTTCAGCCCAAACTTCCTAATTTACGAATAAACAAAACAGTGTAGAAAATACGAATGTTTAAAAAAACCGGGAAAATGACGTCATGCTGGAATAGTTCATTTATGGCCGCTCGAAGCGCTGAGATCGAGAAATCTATAGTCCCCAGATGCAAAATTTCATGAAACAGTAAAGTTCGAAATCGAAAAACTGAAGAAAAAAATAGAAACAGCAAGATGGGGAAAATGAGGTTTCCTCTGTTTTTGTTTGATAACTTTTCTCTTAGAAAACACAATTTCGTCGTCCCAATGGGCAACACTGGGAGGAGACGGCGGTCCGAACAGCCCAATCAGCGAGCGTTCCCGCTGCACGTCTGTTTTCCCCGGTTAGTTTTGAAATTAAAAATTTTGACTGTCTCCCAAAAATAACAGGAGACTTATTTTCCGAAATCAGCCCGATTTTCATCTATCCCACACCATTAACTATTCAGGAAAAATGCAAACAGAAATCGGTGAAATTCCTCATTCAGTTCTCGTCTTGGTGTGCTAATATTACTGACTTGAGAAGAAAAATCCACCAGAGCGCACTTGTGAATCTGACTCCCAGCGCCAATGTAATCTAATGCTTTGCTTTCATGTTGATAATGGGGTATTTCAGTCAATGTTTTTTTAATTTTTTTTTTTTTTTTTTTCAAAAGAGTATGGCTCAGGAATAACGGTAATCGGGTCTGTTTGTCGAGAAAATGTTTTTAAAACATCAGAGAAGCTAAGGAAAGTTGAAGATTTGAATGGTGTGACGTAGCTAGCCAATCTTGACGTAGCTAGCCAACTGTCTTTGAAAAAAGTATCCATGCACAGAAACCCTTGGAGGACCTCTTGGATACTACAAAATAGTACTCACACACGCGTGCAGCGTAGTCCGTGGCGTAGTCCTTGCCTAGTGTGTGTGCATTTATAGCGGCCCGCCTTTTTCAAACGTGTGATCTCTTCAATTAATTTTTCTACCACATGTGATAGTATCATTGGGCTTAAAGTTGTAGTATATAGGTTTTCAAGGGTGCTGAATCCAAATTTGAGGTCTAAAACCTGAATTTCCAACCCACCGAAATACCCCATTCACAATTATCCAGATTGACTAGTATTTCTAGCGGTTCCCAGCATGAAAATGGGGTAGCTCTCAGTTTGTTGTTCTAACTACATTGAGGCAGCTAGTATTTCCCATAAGAATCAAACGATGGATACGATCATATCTATAATGAATTAAAATAATAATAATTAATAATAAAAATGTTATTTTAGTTAGCTGCCGCTAAAGCCCGTTGTGACTACGCCATCTACATCGGAGCAACTGAGGAGAACTACAACATCATCTCTGAACTAGCACCAGATGCTGCTGGTCTGAAAATGTACTTGAATGAGACTTTCAACACTCTCAGACTCCGCGACCTGACGTTCTGGATCAAGGTAATCCAACTCCAATCATATCTAAATTAATTTCTCAGTTTTATCAAAATACCATCATGCAAAATGTGTTTGCTTCGTATGCTTTGCTGCACGGTATGTAAGAACTGACCTATTTTAATTATTAAAATTTGTGTTACTAAGTCGTAAATAACAGTAGAGTGAAAGGGTGCGAAAGTGTGCAAGTATGAAGTAGAGTGGTATTATTGATACTGGAACTAAGTAGTACAGTAGCTGTGAGCAATTTGCCATACTGTGTACCTGGGATTTACGAGATTTTAAGAAGGTTACGACGAGAAATGCCTAGTTTTATTCTATTTTTTTATGTCCTTAGCATTTTGACAACTGGCCGAAAAAATACCCACTCTGCGTTCATGCTGAAGGTCAGACCACAGCTGCTGTTCTTCTACTGGCTGCCCTTCACAACCGTCCTATCCACGTCTGCCACGTTGCTCGTAAAGAAGAGATTCAAATCATCCGCGCGGCGAAAGAAAAGGTGATTTTAGAGGCAGATGGATCCGGTAGAACTAGAGCCTCTTGGGATTAGCATGGAACATGCTTTAGCCTTGGACTAATCCCCCAGAAAATGTCACGAGGAACAGGCGTGTGTCTCCAGAGGTTATTCTCCACCCGTCCACCCCATTCCTTCTCCGTCTAAAAGCGACGCTAAAGCATGTTCCATGTTTCTTGAATTTTAGCCAAAGGCTCTAAGCACTAAGCATCCGGGGGTCCAGGGGGCTTGTCCCCTGGCGAGGCTCGAAAGGTCGAGTTATAATCGACTTTATTAAAAGATTCGATTTCTCTTCAAAACTACCTACTTAACTATTTGTACATATTTTCTTATCTATTAACCGTCTGGCTCTTACCAGGGTTTGCCAGTGACATGTGAAGTTTGTCCTCATCATCTATTCTTGACCGCAAAATCTGCTGAGACGATGGGAGCCAACAAAGCCCAGGTGCGTCCTGTATTGTGCTCGGAGGAAGATAGACAGGCACTTTGGGACAATCTTGATGTAGTTGATTGTTTTGCAACGGACCACGGTAATTTCTGTTATTTTAGTTCGTTTTGCGCTTCGTAATCTTTATTCATCCAAATTAGATTGATAGTCCTCAATCAAGTCTATTGATGTGATGTTTAATTTTGTCATCTAGCGCCTCATACAGTAGAAGAAAAGACCAGTGAGAAGCCACCTCCAGGCTTCCCAGGACTTGAGACCATTCTTCCCCTCCTGCTTACTGCTGTGAACGAAGGGAAGTTGACTCTAGAGGTAAATACTTGATCCAATCTAACTCTTATGTCTGCCTTTTAGCATTAAATTCGTGTGAAATTAATAGGGGGTTTAATAGTCTCTGACAACTTCAGTTGCAGAACCACTGCCCCAGATGAGCTTAGTCCTTGTT
The DNA here is from genome assembly GCA_009739505.2 of Apolygus lucorum. NCBI lineage: Eukaryota > Metazoa > Arthropoda > Insecta > Hemiptera > Miridae > Apolygus > Apolygus lucorum. The sequence continues at coordinate 50,255,540 of CM019168.2, read as the reverse complement.
GGACAAATGTTATTAATTTTATTTTGATTCTCAGGACATAATAGACAAAATGCACAGAAATCCAAGGAAGATCTTCAATTTGCCTGAACAGCCGAATACTTATATCGAGGTGGATCTGGACATGGAATGGACAATTCCTGATGCGCCTCCGTTTAGCAAAGCTCGCTGGACGCCGTTCGCTGGTTTCAAAGTCAAAGGTGGCATCCACCGTGTGGTCCTCAGGGGTGAGGTGGCGTATGTTGAAGGCCAGGTGAGGACATGTTTATTTCTGTATCATGCTGTATGAAATTGATTCGCTCCAATGCTATTCAGTTGGTGTTTCATTGTTTTCATCGTCCTTCAGACCAAACTCTCATGAAAGTATTGATACTCCAAGTAAAATGTGTATCGCATGTGTACAGTTTTCAGAATCGTCTTCGTTTATACGTTGTCTTGCAGGTACTGGTGAATCCTGGATTCGGAAAAGACGTGAGAGAATTCAAAGGAAGTAAACTTGTAGCATTCATAGCGGGTGGAGATCTGCCCAGCCGACCTGGTTCATCACTGGACATGCTGTCGCCTCAAGAAAAGCAAGCAATGATCATCGCACATGGAGCAATTGAATATGCTGAAGCTGGTGAGCGTTGAATCTTCAATTAGTTGCTGGACGTCTAGTGAAGGTTTTTTATGATTACGAAGACGCTCGTTAGCTGGTTTAATGAACTGGTTCCCGTGAGGTTGGCCCGGGAGATTATCTGAATTGGTGACGGCTCGAGGGCGGTATCTCAGGTCTTGATAATGAGGAATTTCACCGATTTCTGTTTGCATTTTTCCTGAATAGTTAATGGTGTGGGATAGATGAAAATCGGGCTGATTTCGGAAAATAAGTCTCCTGTTATTTTTGGGAGACAGTCAAAATTTTTAATTTCAAAACGAACCGGGAAAACAGACGTGCAGCGGGAACGCTCGCTGATTGGGCTGTTTGGATCGCCGTCTCCTCCCAGTGTTGCCCATTGAGACGATGAAATCGTGTTTTCTAAGAGAAAAGTTATCAAACAAAAACAGAGGAAACCTAATTTTCCCCATCTCGCTTTTTCTATTTTTTTTCTTCAGTTTTTCGATTTCGAACTTTACTCTTTCATGAAATTTTGCATCTGGGGACTATGGATTTCTCGATCTCAGCGCTTCAAGCGGCCATAAATGAACTATTCTAGCATGACGTCATTTTCCCGCTTTTTTTAAACATTCGTATTTTCTACACTGTTTTGTTTATTCGTAAATTAGGAAGTTCGGGCTGAAAGTTTGCCTTAGGGGGTTTTTAGAAGTGCTGAATCCGATTTTGGGGTCAAAAATAGGAAATTCCGACATGGAGAAATTCCTCATTGTTCGTTATTTTTTTAAGTGGGTGAGGCAATAAATAGCCACAAGCGAAATCATCAGAATCAATTCTGATCTTCCCTTCGGAAGTCAGCTGATGACGTCCGCGACGCCAGGAATGGAATTAAACTTGAGTATTAACATTCACATTGAACAGGTCAGTGGAAACAGTTGGCTCCCCAATAGTTATGTTCTGATCTTATTTCAGGTTTGGAAACTCACCTCAAACTTGGCAGTCAAGAGTTGAGGCCCATTTCACCTCTCCCTCTCGTGAGGAACAAACCAGATCAAATTCATCATTCGTTGACGGCTCCAGCAATCTCTACGTCCACTCACAATCTGCACCACCAGCACATCCTTTCGGTCAACATGTTCACCAAAGAGCACCTCAACGATATCTTCAACCTCGCTCAGACGCTCAGAAACTTCGTCATTAAAGATCGACCCATTGATCACATATTGAGGGTAAAACTTGACGAACTACGAGTATCTCTAGAATAGATCTTTCAGTCTCGCAATTACTGCAGTGGCTTTAAAGAGACTTGGTGTCTTGCGTTTAGTGTTCTACCTTCGTAGTCATTACATTTTTGTGGACAATTGTTATGAGAGTCTAGCCCCCAACAATCCTTGTCAGGTTTCAGCGCTACCTCCCGCCACTTCGACGAACTACTATTCCTGATTACTGTTGAATAATCAAAAATTAACTTCCTGCGACCGGGAATCGATCTCCTATTGTTCCGATTCTGAATCAGAGCTCCTACCACTTGAGTCAAGGAAATGGATGGACAGAAATGCGAAGAGGTAGCTGATCACAACATCCCCCCCCCCCCCTGCTAGGAAATCTTAAGTACTCCGTTACCTAGTCAAGGACCTTACCTTTGGCCGGCGTTTTCCAACCCAGCGAGAACGTGCTATTTTTGACTGGCTTCAGAGTTTTTGTTATTGTTTCTTATTGACGGGGCGGGGGATCTGCTGACCTCAACATTTGTCCGAATAGCCAGTGGCTCGACTCGTGTCTTGAGAGGGAGTTGTTTTGATGACCTAATCTTAATGAATTATTGTTCTCAGAGAAATGCTGAGGAGACCATTCGGGTCCTACCGACTGCGCCACATTGTTGAATCATCAAAAATTAACTTCCCTCGACCGGGGATCGATCTCCTGTCGTTCCGATTCTGAATCGTAGCTCCTACCACTTGAGCCAAGGAAGTGGATGGACAGAAATGCGGAGAGGTAGCTGATCACAACATTACCATAACTACCATTCTAAAAATTGTTGTCTCGTAATCGTTTTCGTTTCTCATATTTCTATATCATGAACCAATGACGATTTTGGAGATCGGCTTTAAAATTGAATGACTGCGCACGTTTCGCTGCAAAAAACGCCACTTGGCATCATTTTCACGTCCATAACTGTTCAAAGAGAAAACAATAAGAGAAACGAAAACGATCTTATGAGACAACAATCTTTAGAATGGTAGTTATGGTAATCAGGAATGGCAGTTAGTTGAAGTGGCAGGAGGTAGCACTGAAACCATAGCGCTAGACTCTCATACAATTGTTGATGACATCCATACCTGATCGTGTGTTGTCAAGATGTACACATTTCTCCTTCTTGATATGCATCGAATTGGGCATTCCAGGGGAAATTGATGGCGTCCATATTCTATGAAGTAAGCACGAGAACAAGTTGCAGCTTTTCTGCTGCTATGCAGCGGTTAGGTGGTAAAGTTGTGCACGTGGATGAAACTTCGAGCTCTGTCAAAAAAGGAGAAACGTTGGAAGGTTAGTAGCTTTGTATTATTCCAAATTCGAAAAAAAAACGGATCGCACTTTTTCACGAACGTCTAAACCCCTCTGGCAGCATAAGTTCATCTACCCTCCGCTAGGTGTAGTAAAGCGCTTTTCTCTTGAATTGCACTATCTCGAGCTTCATGAAATAGCTGAGCTTATCATCTTACCTGTCCTGTCGTCATTCTTCTCTAGTCGCAAGTAGGGGTAATAAGGGACTTCCCCCCCCCCCAACCACGAAGACGAAATGAAATCATAGAGTGTGTAGGCTCATTAATACGCCGGACTTTGCTACTACCCACATCGGATGGTACACACCAAAGGCCAGTGAGGCGATTTATACTACGATAGCCTTAGCGGGGCTGAGAAGGTTTCAAATGGGCGGAATGTCAACGTCTGAAAGTCGGCTTTTGTAGGCGGTACTTTGCTATGAAATCATATTTTTAGAGCGTGTAGGCTCATTAATACGACGGCCTTTGCTACTACCCACATCGGATGGTAAACACCACTATCAAAGGCTGGCGCGGCGACGTTAACTTTGCAGGTCCATTTCAAGGGATTAACACATCACTCTCAAAGGTGCGTATATAAGATGTATACTAGGATAGCCTTTGCGGGGCTGAGAAGGTGGCCTCAATATAATAGAGCCAAAACACCTTTTCAAATAGGCGGAATGTCGAAAAAAACCCGGCGTGGCGACGTTGAAATACCGGTCTTTGCATAGCTCCAGGGGGTAAACGCCACCCACAAAGTCCTGTGTGGCGATGTATAATAGGATAGAAGGTGGTCCCAAAATATAATGCCGTTTCAATTTGGCGGAATCTCGACGTCGAAAAGCTGGCTTTCGCAGGTTTACTTCCTAGGTCCGACACCACTGCCAAAGGCCGGTGAAGCGACGTCGAAATGCCGGCTTTTCGCAGGTCTACTTCCTAGGTCTGACATCACTGTCAAAGGCCGGCGTGGAAAAGTTTCAGAGATCCAGGGTAACACGCCACTCACAGAGGCCGGTGTGGCGACGTTGAAACGCCGGCCTTTGTGAGTGGTGCGGCTGGACCCCCCTAAGGGATTTTTTGCTCCCTCAACCCCCCGCACTGTAGTGGGGGGAGGGGGGGGCAAAAGTCCCTTATTACCCCTACTGTCGCATTTTTTCAATTAAAGATGTTGATGTTTTTTTTTTTTAAATATGACTTTTGTGGTGTTACTTACAAACGTTGGCAGAATTTGAGTAGACATCTAACCATTGGGGGTAATTTCTCACGGATGTAACCTATTCTCCTAATGATAACCATTGCCGCCCAAGCGGAGGATATATGAATTAATTCTGCCGGTGCGGTTTAGATGTTCATCACTTCTTCAGTTACAATAATATTTTATCGGTTGTGACTCTTTGTTGCAACCATGGGGGTTGGCCACAGTGAACATCTTTGTTGTCTGAGGAGCTTTTAACCACCCTTCAGTTGTCGCCACTTCAGGGGAGCTGAAAATCTCTCAAATCGGTAACCGAAGAATCTCTATATTGTTGGTCTTCTAGTGGAATATTTCAGTTCCACTAGCCAATTGTTATGTTCAACACGTTTGTTCCTTTCTTTAATCGGATCTTCTGTTTTCTTCAATAGACACTGTTGCGGTTATGGCCAGTTATTCAGATGTTGTGGTGTTACGTCACCCCCAGCCTGGTGCAGTCGCGGTTAGTATATTTGAATTGATTGATTCATAGCTTTTAATGATTATAAAGTAGCATAATTTAAGACCTTTCTATATCACTTATAGACTCGGCAGCATTGCTTTTTGTTAGTCTCAAGACACAAGAATGGTAATCAAATTAGTTCTAAGTTGCCCACAAAAATTCAGGAGCATCTAGGGAAAGAAAGTGGTGGAATGGCCCGAGCACTATCTAGTGACGATTAGATGAACCTTCTCTTCTTTTTTGGCAAGATGGGTGCATCTCCATTGCCGACCTGTAGTAATGTCTGTAGTAGATCACTGCCTAATCTGTAGGGAACCAGAAATTTGCCCTCAATGAAAAAGGCGATCAAATCTGTTTGCATCAATAAGAAAGGCATTCAGTCTGAAATGAAAATCTATGTATTTGTAAGTAAACAACATTAAATGTTAAATATTTTACTATTTACAAAATAATTAGAAACACAACACACGATATCTATACATCATATACTTAAGCCAACTAATAAGAGAGATAACCTAGGTTTTTGAGCTCCGGAAGGTTCATCTTATCTTCGCTAGGCAGCGCTCAAGCCGTTCCACCACTTTCTTCCCCTAGATGCTCCCCAAAAATTCTCATATAACATATGTGCGAAAATCCTGTAGAGAGCGTCTCATCACTGCCGCAAACCCTTGATCAATGCTGGCGATGGAGTTGGTGAGCACCCGACTCAAGCGCTTCTGGACGTTTTCACCATCAGGGAGGAAATTGGAACTGTCAACGGTCTGACTATAACCATGGTGGGCGACCTCAAACATGGACGAACAGTCCATTCGTTGGCTAGGTGAGTTCAATACAGATTTTCACAATTTTAATATCGAAATTGTCGTTCTTTACTTGAATCGTATTCAAATACTCGCTGATGTGTTGGAAAAAAAAGTCTGCCAAGTGGGTGTGGCACATAGCTTCCTCGTATCCATAACCCGATTATATGTATAGATGATCCGATGCATAGTAATTAATCTCAAAACACCAATCTCTAAGTACTACTACACTCATAGGGGACCATCTACACGCTAATCTGGACAATCCTGGAAAATTTCATCAAATTCGGATGAAAAATGAGTGAGTAATGATTGGATCAAAAAATTTCATGGCATGGCTGGGAATCGAACCTGGGACTCCTAAGTATGAGTCTACAGTGCTACGATTGGGCCACTGGGGCCTCATGGCAGTTTGTATAGGATTTGAGATTCTCATGTCACACGGGGGCTGTCACAAGGATTTTACGTTTGCGCATGCGCAGAGGCTACTGTGAATTTTGATGCCTTGATTTTAATTGGGGATCTACAACCTAATCCGCGTAATCCCTGAAAATGTCATCGAAATCGGGTAAAAATGTGGAAGTTATGGCCGTTACAAGGAATTCACGTTCGCGCATGCGCAGTGGCTACTATCAGTCCGAAGGTGATGATTTTCATAGGGGACCATCTAAACACTAATCTGTAACATCCCTGAAAATTTCATTGAAATCGGATGGAAAATGTAGAAGTTATGGTCGTTACAAAGAATTCACGTTTGTGCTTGCGCAGTCGCTTTTATCAGTCCGGGGATGATGATTTTCATAGGGGACCGTCTACACACCAACCCGCACAATCCCTGAAAATTTCATTGAAATCGGACAACAACTTCGTATAGTTATGCGCGTTACAAGGAATTCATGACAGACAGACACGGAACCAACATTGTTCAGGAAGGTCTGAAACGCAAAACGCGAGTGAAAATTTTGATTTTGGAGAACTTTTTTTTTCGTCCTTGAAAAGTGAAAACAAAGCTTCCGCTACCTTGGTAGACTCGGAAGCAAAAGATCTTAGCGTGTCAGAGAAGAGCCCTGAGAGTAGTCGCTGGCCTTTCCTACAGAGAAGACTGTAGGCCTGCATTCAGGGTAGAACGCGTTCTTACTGTACCAGCGACCTACATTTTGGAATGCCTAATATTTTTACGGAACCACGTGGATGAATTCCCTAAAGGGAGAATGGGTAGCACTCGTCGAGCGAATCAGCTGGAAATTCCGTTCCTCCGGCTGAGTTCATCGTACACCTCATCTCACTGGTGGTGCATGAAGTTGTGGAATACCTGTTGTGGACGGATAACACTGTCACTCTTACAGGGCGGCAGTCTCGGAAAGGGACGTCACCTAGCTGCTGACGAGGAAGGAATGGAAAGTGGAACATGGGAAAGGAGAGGGGCAGCCTTGTGACGGGAACTGTAGGCCCGTGGTGGTCGGACTCATGTTCTGGATAGTCCTGATTGAAGGTGCAATTTTGCCCTTAATATTTCTGTGAGAGATATTGTTTCCCTCAGTCCCTAAATAGTTGGTAGTGGCCCAGGAAAAGGGATTCAACATACCGTCCCCGAAGATTGGCGTAGTTTAAAGGAAAACTCTGAATTCAGGAAGAAAATGAGGAATTTCACCGAATTCTGTTTGCATTTTTCCTGAATAGTTAATGGTGTGGGAAAGATGAAAATCGGGCTGATTTCGGAAAAGAAGTCTCCTGTTATTTTTGGGAGACAATCAAAATTTTTGATTTCAAAACTAACCGGGAAAACAGGCGTGACGCGTGAACGCTCGCAGATCGCCGTCTCCTCCCAGTGTTGGGACGACGAAATCGTGTTTTCTAAGAGAAAAGTTATCAAACAAAAACAGGGAAAACCTAATTTTCCCCATCTTGCTTTTTCTATTTTTTTCTTCAGTTTTTCGATTTTAAACTTTACTGTTTCGTGAAATTTTGCATCTGGGGACTATGGATTTCTCGATCTCAGCGCTTCAAGCGGCCATAAATGAACTATTCCAGGATGACGTCATTTTCCCGGTTTTTTAAACATTCGTATTTTCTACACTGTTTTGTTTGTTCGTAAATTAGGAAGTTCGGGCTGAAAGTTGGCCTTAGGAGGTTTTTCGAGGTGCTGAATCCGATTTTGGGGTCAAAATAGGAAATTCCGACATGGTGAAATTCCTCATTCATTTTTCATTTTTTTTTTTTTTTTCTTCATTCATTTTTTTTTGTTGTATGATTTTATTATTTTATAATTTATCATCTGAAGTTTATTAAATATCATTTTATTATTTCATTTAGATTTGGAACTAATCCAATGCCTTACTTATAAAATATTAGAAGGCAGTGACTTGAGATCATGTCAGCGGTTCCTCAATAAAATCCTATTCGTGAGTCGTCCATTTTATAGTGAGTCTTCTTCTACCCGAATCCTAAATAATCGTCCTTAATATCATGGTGTCAGATGTGAAAAAGTAATATTTTGTCCCTCAGTCAAAAAGAGCTCCCAAATAAATCACTCCGCGAGTGTTTAAAAGTCGATTCGTGCTCGGATGTCATCGCCTGAACGGGACGACAAGACACGTGTTCCCGACGACGAAGCATCTAGTCAAACAAAGAAAAGTGACGTCGAATCACCCGGCTCAAAAATAAAAAAAGGTAAGAAGAGAAGAAAAGCTCTGCCGCCACAGCCCGAAAAGCCACAAAATAAGATGAGTATCCGTCCGAATATCTCGTCCCTTGAAATTGATGGCGTCACCAGCGCTAACCTATCCCTCAGATGGAAAAATTGGATAAGACAATTTCGTCTCTACATCGTAGCCGCAGGTCTGGAAGAGGAATCCGACAAACGCAAGGTCGCTCTTCTTTTGTCATTGATTGGAGAACAGGGCATGGCCGTTTTCAACACATTCGGTCTGGATGACGAAAAATCGACATTAACCGACGTCGTTAAAAAATTTGATGCGCATTTCAATCCAAAGGCAAACTTAACGGTAGAAAGGCATAATTTTTTCTCCCGACGACAAAAAACCGGGGAGTCTATTGATGAATTTGTGACTTCTTTAAAAAACTTGGCCTCAACCTGTGCTCTAAATACTCTGAAAGATGACCTTGTCACGGATATTTTGATATTAAACCTTCGTAAGGATAATGTGCATATGAAGGAACGTCTTCTCCAGGAAGAGGATTTGAAATTGGACAAAGCCATAAAAATATGTCGGAGTCTTGAAATCTCCAAACTACAAGCCCAAGACATTGAGCGGAACACAGAGAGCCAATTCGTCAACAAAGTCGCCTCCCGTCAATCAAATGAACATGGCTGGAATGGATCGACCAAGTTTAACTATCGGAGTCGCAACAGAACAAAGTCTCAATCCTATCACAAAGGCAATCAACTACGGCAACGCAGTAGCTCGCGAACGCACCTTTATGAACGATCGCGCTCGTCCGATAATTCGCGAAAAAGTGCCAGTGATGAGATCTGTGGTCGATGTGGTCAAATACACCGGAACAAATGCCCAGCCATGGGAGTACAGTGTGCGAAATGCAAAACATTCAATCACTACGCGAGAATGTGTCGATCGAAACAAGCAGTTCGTTTTGTCAACGTCGAAGAAGTCGATCAAAACAGGGTCAATCAACGTAACTGTCAACCAACACAGGATGAAGAAGAATACTTTGTCTGCATCGTCAACAACGGGAATCAACCGTCGTCACCAGTGAGTAATTCCTGGAATTTGAATGTTACCATAAATAACAAAAATATCGAGTGCCAGCTAGATTCAGGTGCAGGAGTAAATTGTATGAGTTTATCTGTATATAGGTCCCTCAATCTGACTAATTGTTGTCTTATTCCGTCAAATGCTAAAATAGCGTCTTACTGTGGCACGAGATTACCAAATCGTGGCCGTGCCAATCTTGAATGTTTGATAAATAACAAAGAGTATCTAATTCCATTCAATATCATTGACATGGAGTGTCCTACAATTCTTGGTTTAGAAACTTGTCAAAAACTAAACTTAATTAAAAGGGTTCAGACAGTGAAGTCAAGCACCTATCAAACGCTTCTGGAAGAATATAAAGATTGTTTTAAAGGACTAGGATGTTTAAAAAAACCATGCACTCTCGTTGTTGATCCCAACGTCAAGCCAATAGTTGATCCTCCTAGAAAGATTCCTTTCAAACTCTATCCACGAATAAAGGCGGAATTAGACCGTATGGAAAAGGACCAGGTGATCGCTAAAGTAGACGAGCCATCTGATTGGGTGAGCTCGATGGTTTGCACAGAGAGAAAATCAGGGCAAATTCGTCTTTGTTTAGATCCGAGAAATTTGAATAAGGCACTAAAAAGGTCTCATTATCAATTGCCAACAGTAGAATACATTAGGTCTAGGCTACATCAAGCTAAATTTTTTACAACTATGGATGCCAATTCAGGATTTTGGATGATAAAAATAGACCCTCAGAGTCAAAACTACTTGGTTTTCAACACCCCGTGGGGTAGGAGAAAATTTTTAAGGCTTCCTTTTGGAATTTCTCCTGCTTCGGAAATTTTTCATGGGCAGATGATAGACATTTTTGGCCATTTGCCAGGGGTAGAAATTTTTTTAGACGATATTCTTATTCATGCCGAAACTCAAGAACAACACGATGAACGTCTTAAAGCCGTTCTTGAAACAGCTCGCAGTCAAGGGGTCAAATTTAATATGTCTAAATGCAAATTTAATCAGAATGAGGTTAAATATTTGGGCCATATTTTTTCCAGAGCGGGGATGCAACCAGACAATGAAAGAGTGGAGGCAATTTGCAAAATGCCACCTCCCTCCAATAAGGCCGATTTGCAGAGGTATTTGGGAATGATTAACTTCTTATCAAGTTTCATACCAAATGTCGCGGAAGAAACAGCTATCTTACGTTCATTATTGAAAAAAGATGCACTATGGACGTGGGAAAACAATCATCAAACCGCCTACAATAGGCTCAAGTCTCTCATTACGTCGGCTCCAGTCTTATCTCACTTCGATATAAACAAACCAATAACGCTCTCAGTAGACAGTTCGCAATCTGCTGTTGGGGCATGTCTAATGCAGAACAACAAACCTGTTGTTTACGCGTCAAAAACATTAAATGATTGTCAAAAACGTTACGCACAAATCGAAAAAGAATTATATGCGATAGTTTTCGCTTGTACTAGGTTTCGGCAATACATCTATGGTCAGCGAGTAATAGTAGAAACTGATCATTCACCTCTCATTACCCTCATACATAAACCCTTAGGGAATGTTCCACCTCGACTTCAAAGGATGTTCTTGCAACTCCAACCTTACGATATTAATCTAATATACAAGCCAGGAAAGCATTTATATATAGCAGATACTCTGTCTAGGGCCGCTCTACCCGTAACAGAAACAATAATTGATGATGAAGTTAATATCCACGTAAATTCAATTGTAAATGCTCTACCTATTCATTTTTCCACTTTAGATCGGATCAAAAAAGCTATGAGTGAAGATGAAACTTCTCAAATTCTTCTTAAGTATATAAATTCTGGCTGGCCTACCAGTAAAAATAAAGTCATTGATCAGGTCAAAGTATACTGGAACTATCAAACCGATTTATATACAAATAATGGAATAATTTTTAAAAACACTAGCGTACTAGTCCCAACCAGTCTAAGGCATTCGATACTTGGCCAAATTCATACCAATCACATGAGTTTGGAAAAAGCAAAAGGTCTCATAAGAGGTGTTCTTTTTTGGCCTTCCATTAATGCTGATTTAAAAAATCTAATCGAGTCCTGTCAATCATGTCTCAAGTTTAGACGTCGAAATGCCAGTGAGCCTCTTTTACCACATGAAATCCCACCCCTACCGTGGTACAAACTCAGTGCCGACTTTTTCGATTACGAAAGAAAGAAATATTTGGTCGTCATGGACTATTATTCTAAATTCATTGAGTTGATAGGAATCAGTTCGTTCACAGCTACTGCAGTCATTAATTATTTAAAATCCATATTCTGTCGCCATGGCATACCAAATGAGCTCGTAACAGATTCCGGCCCTCCATGGGATTCTAATGCTTTCGCTGAATTTGCTGAAAACTGGCAATTCCATCATACCAAGTCGAGCCCATACCATAGTCAAAGTAATGGTCAAGCTGAATCAGCAGTCAAAATTTGCAAAAACATACTAAGAAAATGCAACGATTCAGGAACTGATCATTATTTAGCCCTTCTCCACTATCATAATACACCTAAAGAAAATTTAGAACCGCCGTCAATTTTATTAATGTCAAGAAGACTAAAGTGCGTACTTCCCATAAGCCCGACACTATTAGTTCCTAAGATAGCCAACCATAACGAACAACATAAATTGCTTATAGAACGCCAGGCTTCTTACAAAAAGCAATACGATAAAAAAGTGAAGCCTCTATCAAAATTGACAACCGGTCAAAATATTTTTTTCAGGAAGACCCCAACTAGCCAATGGTCTCCTGGAAAAATTTCGAAAGTCCTCGATTCTCGTACCTACCTTCTTGAGAACGAAGATGGAACCATTTTTAGAAGAAATCGCAAATTTATTTTTGAAAAACCATTGTCTATCCTCAAGAAAAATCCAATTGAGAACCATACGCATATACCACAGTCAATTCGTTTCTCGACGCCTACAAACTTAGAAAATTATATTACTCCTCATAATGACATTATGAAACCAACAAGTAATGTACCATATCATAAGGAGAATTATTATACAACTCAACGAGGTAGACGAGTAGTTAAACCTAAACGTTTTACATTCTCAGAGTTTAACAAAAACAAATGAGAAGTGTACTAAAGTTACTTTAAAAAACCCTTATCTGAATTTTTTGTATATTATACAATTAAGAATTTTATGTATAATGTTACAATTAAGAATTAGCCATGTTGTCATGCTATCCTCACGTACCTACACATTTTGAAAGTGTATTGTTTTTTTAATTAAAAAAAAGGGGTTGTTGTATGATTTTATTATTTTATAATTTATCATCTGAAGTTTATTAAATATCATTTTATTATTTCATTTAGATTTGGAACTAATCCAATGCCTTACTTATAAAATATTAGAAGGCAGTGACTTGAGATCATGTCAGCGGTTCCTCAATAAAATCCTATTCGTGAGTCGTCCATTTTATAGTGAGTCTTCTTCTACCCGAATCCTAAATAATCGTCCTTAATATCAGATCACATCTCATTGACCTTGCACCCTACCACTACGATCACTTCTTCGAATCGTTTACTCAACCGATTGCCTAGTAATTTGGAGTATTTCCTCAACTACTTATCAACTTCTTATTCAACTACTTGAACTTCATGAATTATCTTGATTTCTGTACTAACCTTTGTATAACCTTCGGGCGGTTTACAAAAAAAAAATTTTCAATTCAATTTCAATTTCAATTTTATTCATGATTACGGAGGAGAAACAGTTTCGGCGAAACTTCGTCGCCTTCATCAGCAATAAAATAAAATACATTATATAAGTTACTTATAGTTAAAATGAAATAAAAATAAAACTAATATAATATAAATATAAGTGAAATTATATACATAATGTATAATAATAATAATAATAATAATAACATATATGTAATCTAATTATAAACTTCATAGCAGTTTTCGTCAATTTTTCATTATTTATTTATTTCAACTGACCTTTGAACATCATTCTGGAGATGTAACCTGTTGCATCTATAATACCTCGTCCATTGTCATCCATGGAGGGCGCCCTCGCCGGTTCTTCAACCCTAAAAAGTCATGTTTTTATTTTATTCTACCAAATTTTTTATTAATAACCAGATTTGATATATAATTTAAAAAATTTGGTAGAATAAAATAAAAACATGACTTTTTAGGGTTGAAGAACCGGCGAGGGCGCCCTCCATGAATGACAATGGACGAGGTATTATAGATGCAACAGGTTTTAACATGTAAACTGATGAACTATGTAAAGGTATTTTAACATGTAAACTGATGAATGATTTTAAGATGTAAACATCCCCAGAATGATGTTCAAAGATCAGTTGAAATAAATAAAATTTATTTAATAATGAATTATTTAATTATTTAATAATGAATTATTTAATATTATTATTATTTATTTATTTAATAATGAATTATTAATTATTATTTAATGAATGATGAATGATGTTCAAAGGTCAGTTGAAATAAATAAAATTTATTTAATAATGAATCATTTAATTATTTAATAATGAATTATTTAATATTAGTATTATTTATTTATTTAATAATGAATTATTATTATTTATTTATTTAATAATGAATTATTTAATAATGAAAAATTAACGAAAACTGCTATGAAGTTTATAATTAGATTACATATATGTTATTATTATGATGATTATACATTATGTATATAATTTTATTTATATTTATATTATATTAGATTTATTTTTATTTCATTTTAACTATAAGTAACTTATATAATGTATTTTATTTTATTGCTGATGAAGGCGACGAAGTTTCGCCGACACATGTACCTTTGAGGTAATAAACCCTTGAAAAAGAGACTCCCCCGTAATCATCAATATGGTCACTCCATATACCCAACAACGTAATTCTATTAATTAAATTCTTCCTCCAGGTTACTGACTCTTTACAACGTCCAGCTACGTTACGTGTCTCCAGCGTCTCTTGCGATGCCTATTCATATTGTGGAATTCGTCAAAAGTCGAGGGATCGATCAACAAGAAGTGGGTTCCCTCGAAGAAGTTCTTCCCGACTCTGACGTTGTGTATATGACACGAATACAACGGGAGAGGTTCTCGAGCCAGGAAGAGTATGAAAAGGTATGTTTTTGCTTCCTGTACAATTGGTTTGATTATTATCTTCTACAAGGTGTACACGGTAATGTACGCAATTTTTTTCTATTACATTCGAAAGTCTTTAGGCATGTAATCACACGCTGGATTAATGGCTTAATGAACGTAAAAAAACAAAAATGTTTCAACAGTTCTTAAAGTTTGCTTTGTGTGTACTTGATTTGATGTGTGAGCAGAAAATTTTGATTTGGCACTTAAAGTAAAAATTTAATGTTCCCCTTTTGTCTTTTAATTCACGGAGAATTGATAAATATAAATACACTCACTCACTCCTTAGAGTTGGTATTGGAAAACGGTTTTGGGTTATAGGGGAAGAGGTTTCCACTGGCCACCCTTAATCTGAGTCAGTAAACCTTTGCTAAGAAATTTCAAGCAGTGATGTTCCACAATTTGGTGGTCAAATGTTTCTGGTCTTGATCTTTACTGAAGAGGTCGCATCCGAGATCTCTTCTTGTTCACATGGACATCGTCCCCCCCTTACAGTACTGTGGCTCTTAAGAGGGCGATCACAGTTGACCAGAAAAACCACGAATCGCTAGTGTCTTTTTCGACGGATTTCCATCGAAATTCTTGACAGAGAGCCGAATTCCATTCGTTTCTCGCATCCTCCCATATCTTGTACCACGTTATCCTTCTGTATACCTGGTCCAAGACCCTTTTAACATGGAACATGTTATAGCCCTAAAGTAACTACCCGAAAAACGTTACGCAGGGAGGAAGAGGGGGGGGGGGGTGTCATACACGAGCGTCTAAATCACATCTACAGCATTACTTCATGAATCCTCCGCTAGGGATAATAAAGCGTTTTCCCTTTGAATCAGATGAGATAAGCTCAGTTACCTATTTTGGTAAAACTTGAGATAATGCGATGCATTTGATTCAAGGGAAAAATGCTTTACTATCCCTAGTGGAGGAAATATGAACTAATTCTGTAGGTGCGATTTAGACGTTTGTGTGTCACACTGGAGGGGGATGCGGGAGTGTCACACGGGCTTTTCAAGGCGCAAAATGCCGAATTTTTCAATGCATTTTAGATCAACATATTATGTTGCTAGGGATAAAATAACTTTTGTATTATACCTACCTACGACTGAAGGTTCTGCACTAAATTTGGCTAAAACATGTTCCATTGTTTCGTTGTAAATTGTTCCGTGTCTTTATCATTCACGCCGTAGGCTTTAAGTAGATAGCATCTGGGGGTCAACGTAAGTGATAATTGTAGTCTGTGTCGACCTTTTCCGACGAAAAACCTAGACATCGAAACCTTATGGAAGTTCGATACATCCTTTTGAGCAAGTCTGAGTATTTTTTGAGCTCACTTCATTCGGCTCATTCAATCAATCTTTAATGTTGGAAAATTTTAATGAAGTGAAGATAAATACCAAGTGGCTATAAAAGGTTGAGTCGCGACTTTTCTGAATAATTCCTTTATTGGAAGCACAATGAGCATTTAGAATCAAACCCAGAAATTGCGTAGTAATTCGTAACTTAAGTATATCTGTATGAGTTGCGTACAAGGACTAAGTCTAGAAAATCCCATCCGTACAGCATGAGCGAGTGAAAGCATTTTAAAAAAATATGTTTACGAATTTTAATGCCCTGTTGAGGACTAATGTGAACAAATTCGAACCGAAAATCTCAGATCGATGTGATCGAACCGTGTTCAGCCCTGGAGTAGTCAGGTAGAGATGGGTGGATTTAACGTAATAGTTGAAAATAACTCATTACCAGGTTTCGCTAATTCTGCTTGGAACCTATTAAGCGGATGAACCTAATAAAGCGGTGGAACCTATTAAACCAAAATAAACCTGTTATTAAAAAACGTTACAAGGAAAGCCAACTAGAATGTGCACTCGTCAACATTGATTAAAAAAAACCAACTTAGGTAGGAAACGAAAACGAGTAATCGACAAAATTATACTTGGAATGGAATAACAAGATAAACTAACGAATGTAGGTAGGGAACGAAAAGTAGAAATCAAATAAACGATACCTTGGAATAGAATGTCGGAATGAGCTGGCGAGAATGTCCCTGAGATAACCTATTAATAAATAACAGGTTATTGGAACCTATTACCCACAATGGAACCTTATACACAAAATTTGTGTATAAGCTGCATTTAATGCAGCTGTTTCGCCCATCTCTAGCAGGTTTGCTACCACCCAGAGCCATTCCAGATCCCAGTTGAAGGGTCACAGGGAAAAAGGATCAAACTCCATTTTTTGGCCGAATTGAGATAGGCACGCCATCGTGTAGCTTGGGAGGAGTAGAACCGAAGGGTTGTTTCACATTGTGGAAGAAAGATTGCATTCATTCTTTTTAAAGCTAAAACAAATACGGGGCTCCGGAGAAAAAGGATCAGATTCCGTGCGCTCGCATTGAAGAAAGATCAGTGTCCGATTTAAAGACCCCTTCCCTCGCCTTTGTACGAGGGTTGTCTCAAAAGTAAGGTTCCCTATTTTCTAACTTGGAGGGAAATCGTCCTACAATCGGGAAATTTTGAGGGGATTTTTGTCGGGGTGTAGTGGCAACCCGTAATTTTTTTCCAGCCGTTTGGATCTACCCTATGGCAGTAACACGCTAGTAACCATGGAGATGCCTCTCAACCCCGTGTCCAAACTGGAGTTACGTTCTGTCATTCGTTTTCTCACGGCCAAAAATGAATCTGCGATAAACATTCATCGAGAATTAGTGTCTGTGTATGGAGAGGACTGTATGAGTGTGCAACATGTGAGGAAATGGAGGAGATTGTTCCTGGAAGGGCGAACAAGCGTGGAAGATGAAGAGCGGAGTGGGCGGCCTTCAACATCTCGTGGAAACGACGCAACTGTTGACGCCATCACGCAAATTCTCGAAGACGATCGGCGAGTAACGATTGATGAAATCATTGCTTTGTTGCCTCCACATATTGAGGTAAGCCGAGCATCAGTTGGGAGGATAATTGATGACCAGGGTTACCACAAAATTTGTGCAAGATGGGTGCCACGATAATGCTCGCCCCCATTCGGCTCGAAAGACTCAAGATCTTCTCAATTCATTCAGATGGGAAGTTTTTGGCCACCCACCATATTCACCTGATCTGGCACCAAGTGACTTTCACTTATTTCCACATCTGAAAGCTCATTTGGGGGGGGGGGGGGGAAGCTTCCGAACCGACGACGAGCTCAAGACTGCCGTCTGTGCTTGGACCTCTAGTTTGGACACGCAGTTTTTCAAGGAGGGCATACATAAATTGCTCCCCCGGTTCCAAAAGTGCATCGATCGAGCTGGGAATTATGTTGAAAAGTGATATGATGTTACTAAACACAAAACAATAAAAAATTTTGAAAAAAAAAAATTTTTTGAATTTTTTATAGCATAGGGAACCTTACTTTTGAGACGTCCCTCGTATGAGTTGTACGGCATCACACCAAAGATTCATCAAGCATTAAAGCTCCTACTTCTGAAGATACCAGACAGTTTTCACAACCCCTTCTACCTCGAAGAAGAAGACTTCAGTACCAAAAGCAGCTGTAACATTGGGAAACCTTCACAACGGCCTCATACCCATCAAAACCAGCAAAATCAAAGGATTTAAAACACTTGTGACAGTTTCTCGTCAACCCCGGTGTTAACATTTTCTGAGTCACTGTCCAACAGGTTGGGGAATGCAGGAGATGATGCAATTTCATATTGTGACGATCCTTTAGATGAATGATCTATTTATTGATTTTTTGCCTTTTTGCAATTAATGTTTTGTACGAAACTACCTTATTTGGAAAATAAAGCCACTTTTTGCCCAACATTTTTCTGGAGGTGACAGTAAGGTACCTACAAACCCTACCTAAAATTAAAAATTAAACCCCTACCTAAAAATTTACTGAAGTGAATTACGAGAATTGAATAAACAATATAAATTTATCATTTTAAATGTTAACAACATAATTTTAAATAAACAATATAATTTTAGGTATTACGGTGACCGAAACGCGAATATTTGTGGGGAAAAAAGATCAAAGTCCTTACCTTGTTTTACATTTCTAATTATTTCTGGAAATTATCTTCGACCTACTTAATTTTCTTTCTTGTCACTTGAACATAATTAAATTCCCAGTCAAGTGGCCCAAACAGTTCATTTATTTTATGCATAGCGTCTGTGTGGGACGATTTCAAACTTTATTTTTCGATTTTCTCGGAATTAGGAAAAGAGGAGTCTGATCCTGTTTCCCCGTGACCGTTCAGTTGATTATTCATAAATCATAATTATATCATTTCCAGGCCTGCGGCCAGATCGTGCTGACGCCCCAGCTCCTGACCAAAGCCAAAAAGAAGATGGTCGTTCTCCACCCGCTCCCCCGCGTCTTCGAGATCAGCCCCGAGCTGGACTCCGACCCCCGCGCTGCCTACTTCCGTCAAGCCGAATGCGGCATGTACGTTCGCATGGCTCTCCTCGCCATGGTGCTCGGCAAGTGTTGACCGCCACATCGCAGTGCCGATGAATTGCTAGGTTATTAATTTTTGACATTTTGTTTGTAAATACTCTTAATTCAGAACTTCCAGGTTCGTTCCAAACAAACAATCGTAATACTTAATACGATAATATTTGTATCATTTTATTATTTTTATTGGTTGGATCAAACCTCTAGTTTTAATGATACGTACCTATTTTACCTACCTTGTTATCGATAATATGCTGTAAATGTTTGAGTGATTAAGGATTAAATCACCGTAATCATCTCACAAGATTTGATAGCAACTGAATCTCATTGACTATTAGCCCAAGAGGGGGTGAAGCAAAACTCTGGATCTGCAATTTTGTCAACCGCCCAATGACAAGCTTCAAAATTCTAATCATTTCAATAAACATTTAAATTTAAAAAAAAACTAAAATCGTTCATTTTTTAAAGAAATACTTTGAAATTTGAGTTTAAATACTTTGAGTTGAATAGAATTTGAGTTTAATTGAATTTGAATAGAATTTGAGTTTAAATAAATTTTGAAATTTGAGTTGAATTTTAGTTTAATTGCATTTGAATTGAGTTGAAATTTGAGTTTAAATAAATTTTGAAATTTGAGTTAAACTGAATTTGAGTTTAAATTTGAGTGCATGGTTTCATTGGTAAGAACTTGGATAGTAGTCACTTACTCAAATTTCAGTCTCGTTTTCATTGCTGAAGTCACTTTTTTAATCTTTTTTTTTAAATTAGCTCATTACCTGTAATCGTTGGTATTATTGATTACTTTTGGTAACTTTGAGTCCTCAAAAATGTGTCTTTGTGTTGTTCGATAGTCGATAGTAATAGATAGGTACCTACAATGTTACCTACGTGTAACGTTATTCTTTAGCATTTACGTTACCTACCTGTATGTTGCGTGGGAAGGTATACCTACATTATGTAAGTAATCATAAGTCTGCATTTTTCGATAGTTTGATGTGCCTTATTCATTCCCTATATTTCGTGTGCCAAAATGTTTTGCGTTTGAAGTGCCAAAATTAACGACAGCAAAATTATACATTGTACATAGGTGCCTAGTTATTGTGTAAGTCTTTCCGTAGTCTGTGATAATATATGTGGAGTATAAATTCTTATTCACCCAGGGAGTGCTGTATAAGGTGCAAATATTTTTGTAATGTTAGATCTGATTAGATCATTGTTTATTGATGTAAGTCATAATAGGTGTATTTGATACAATAATTGACGAAACGTTGTATTGTGGAAATCATACCTGTAACCTGAATAAACAATAAAATGACCTACCTGTGGAAATTGTTTTAACGTTGGATTTCTTTGATCTTCCATATCAGATTCTGCATTGAATGAAGACCATGATGATATTGGTAAGTAGGCAATCAACTACTTATTGAGAGAAAAAAAAAGTAGGGCGGTTGGTTTAAAAGTTATTACTGAGCAGTGCCCCTGACAAAATTAAAAACGCAAAATATGATTTTTTCGATCATGACCATTAGTTTCTAAAAATTGAACGCTATTACTACTATACTAATTAATTATCCCAATTAGCGAACGGTTGGCCCTACCCGAGCGAGTGGAGTCACTTACAAATTGTTGGTAGATAACTTTTAAATTATTAAAAACAACAATACATACCTGGACATTACCCCTTGAGTAGTAGACTTCCCTGACACACAGTTATTAGTAGACTACGTAAAAATGACGTGTGAAACTGAAAAACTATTTTCAACACAAAATGGTCATATATTTTTCATTCGTTCAACAAAAACACATAACATAAATCTCATTCTTCTTAATATTTACCTTTATATGTTGAGTATATAAAATATTGTTTTCTAAAAAGAAGCTATGAATACCTGAATTATATCACATAAATGTTCTTATATCACATCCAAAACTCGATTTTTACTCTGGATAATATATATTACTCGATAAAATAAATGTTTTGAAATGAATCTATGTTTGAAATATTTTGAAAGAGAAAATGAATGAAAATTTGAGAAAAAAGAGAAATCTCTTGCTATTTTGAGTTGTGGAGAAAAGGTGTGCTTCATTCTCGAATTCTTAACACTTTTACTGCTACCGCGGTAATTACCGCTCTTTTGTGACCTTCACCATTACTAGCGCGGTAAAAACCGCTCTCGGCCCTTTGCAAAGCCCTGTCTTTCAATATCTCTATTGAGTCGTAGTAGTTGTCTCGACTCTTTCTTCCTGCGGTAGTAGTTCGGAAATACCGTTCGGAACAAGGGAGAAATGTCCGCCGAGGAGATAATGACCTTCGAAGTGCCGATATTTCAGTTAGTCCAGGACGCTTGCCGACGACGTTTCTCACAAGTTTTGAGTCAAAAGTAAGTTATGCATTTTATTTTACCGTTTCTTTTGACTGCTTTATTGTGTCGTGTTATATTTTTGAATGCATTTACTTATAAAACGTCATTCGGGTTCAAAACAAGCATGTGATTGTCTACCAAACTAATTTTTTTCACCCTCCTTCGACAGTTATTTCATCTATTTATTTCTCAGTAGGTACCTAATGTGCGATCAATCTACTTATCTACGATCTTATTCCAGAATAACCATGGTCCTCACTCGAGGAGGTCTGAAATGATCTCATGACAAGGTTGAAGAACCTCAACCCTCAACAAGTTCTTCGGCTGCTTGATTTTCTATCTTATTTTCTATTATGTACATTTTCTTTTCTATATTTTTCATCTGTATCTTTTATAATATAAAATAGATAATATTATTATCTAAATATATCATCATTTTTCACAATGAAAATTTACAGCAATATTTCCAACCTATACCTATCCAATTTTTATGGCTCGTTTGAATTGAAATCACATCGAGAAAATGTCACTCATTTTCCTTCTTCCCCGTATTAACCTTGAAAAGGTTTTAGCGATGGGACCCCCCGCCGAAAAACGACAGGAAAAAATCGACAGTAAAAAGCGACAGGAAAGTAGCGCTATGATTTATCATATGCTTGACGACAAATATGCTTGACAACCTGATGTTATTATGAATAAGGAGGTATCTTAAATATTACAGTGGAAGAAAGATAAAGAGGGAGAGGGAGCAAAAACCTTTTCAAGGTATGTCACATTTTAGTCATTAGGCTCTAAGCGGAAATCATCCGGGGGTGCAGGGGGCGAAGCCCCCGCCGAGGCGCGCAGCGCCGAGTTTTTACCTATAGCTGAATGTATCGTTCAATAGAACACATGTCGATTGCCAAAGTTGGTGAAAATAAAAGTGTGTCAATAAAATATAGCATCTCGGGTGGATATTTTCACCTATTAGTGGTGAAGGACAGTGGGCGCGGTAATTACCGCATAGTAGTGGTGAAGGACAGCGGGCGCGGTAATTACCGCCAGGTAGTAGTTGACTTGAAAAATGATGTTTTCTTCTGTACCAACTACTACGTGAAAAACTGCGGTAAAAACCGCACGACGCCATGTTACGGTAGTCATGGGGCTACAATCGATTCTATTGAGCCGCAGCGAAAGTGTTAATAATATAAATGTTATAGAAAAACGCTGCAAATTATTTCACAAAGGTTAATTATTTTCCTGTATAGATCACCCTTCTGTTGGGAGGGATCTCCCTGCCAACCATAGGTACCTACTTGGGCGTTTTTGAAATTTTCAATACCCAACTACCAACCAAAGGGAAACGAATGGTTGACGTTTTCAAAAATGCCTTAGTAGGTACCTATGGTTGGCAGGGAGGGACTCCAAATAATTTTTAACAAATAGTAGACTACGTATCTTTGACGTGTAGGCATTATGGAAAACCAAGATCCTGATGGCAAGAAGTCGAGATGAGGTCTTGACACCACAAAGGTCATTTCACTTCTAGGTACCGCTAGCACTGGAGGAGGCCCGGTTAAGAAGGCCAAGAGGGGGGATTGTAGGGGTCTCATTTCCCCACTCATTACGTAATTTTTACGTAGTCTATCACTCTAGGGTTAAAACTTTTCGAGGTCGGGCGTTTTGGAAATGCCCCCCCTTATTCGTGACTGATAATGTAATGGTGTGTTTTCCTAGTGGAGGCCGACTTAATTAGGAGTTGAAGACTCACCAAAACAATACCTTGCGCTTACGAACTAGTAATATTTCAGGGCACTTACTGTTTTTCGTGGTTCACTGGAATCGGTTGGTAGCAGTGGCGTTGGTAGCGTTGACTAGGTTTTCCTTGTGGGATAACCGAAAAATGTTACCTTCGTCTGAGTTATTCTGGTAAGTATGATTCTTTATTATTACCTACTGTATATTGTGTATAATTTGCTTTAATTCAATTTTTAACTCTTTTTCTTGTTTCAGGTACTATGTGACTCAGCGAATGCAGGTAAGTGAATTTAAATTACGTTAATTTCCAGGTGATTCTATGTTTGCTTCAAATAAGGTAAGTATTAAATTGAATTACTTTACTTTTGATTCTAATACGCTCCAGGAAAATGCTCAGGTAAGTATTCAATAATGGAACACCAATTTCAGAACAAAGGATAGAAAATCTCTATTTGAATGAAAAACAAACTTCAAATTATCAATAAAGTGGTAGAAACGAACAAATGACTTTAAAATCAAGTTACTAAATAAGAAAGGTAAGTATTCTGGTCGGAGGTTCCTGATGGGACTAACCTCAAAGTGACCACGTGGAAATGTTCCGAAACATGAACATGAGATAACAAACGGAACGTCCTTTGGACAACGAGAACAAAAGAAACACCTAGAACCTAGGAGGAACAATATCAAAATTTATACAAAATGACTTCTAAATTTACCGTGATGGACTAGTTGAGAGAGAGAGTTCGTTGGATGGTCCTTGGGATCGCGGGGGTCTTCCAGAATCGTCGTTAGAGTACTTCGGGAGGGCGAAATCGTGCACCGTAAGTCTCAGGCTATTTCGATGAAACTGCTTCCAAATGATCAAAAGTTCTTGGCTCTAATTCACTGACTTGACTACAAAACTGATTCACGTACTGGTTACTCTGTTACTGACTTAAACCCTGATTGAAGTATACACTCTTGATAGTGGCCGATACAACATCGACAGGGTGAGAGGTGTGTAGATCTGTCTCAGCTCAGCACACGACTGACGCCTCAAGATGGCGCAGTCCCGGTCGCTTCCCCCGTCACGTGACCACCCCACTCTCCCTTATTCCGCAGTACGGGCCCGTCAGGTGCTGCCTCCTGGTGGCGCACTCACGAGCTCTACCTCCATGCCCTCCTCTTCGTATGGAAGGCTTTTTCTTATTCTGAGTTTCGGGATCCCAGCTGGCGGTGCGGACACAGGTCTTTGTGACGACCCGTCACAATCTTCCTTTCCCAGGAGGCTGATGCCCTCATCAGCTCTATGCTTTCCCTCGGGGGTCACTGGTGGCAACGGCAATGGCAAGGTGGGCCTGGCCTCAAGCAATGCTTGCTCATAGCGCCAACGGCGGCACCCGGTGCACTCTGCAGGTCGAGCCCTCCTGTGTTCCTTCAGTTTGCATGGCATTGGATGATCTGGGTGGCCCATCGGGAATTTGCGGCATCTGGCAACGAGTCTGTTCCAAAACGTTTTGCAGCTCTGGCAGCGGAATCCAGTGATGACTCGTTCGGGCTTTCCACAAATGGGGCAATCGCTCAACACTATCCTGGGTGTCAACTCCTGTACCGCGTCTTGGTTGCTCTGTGACAGCGGTGAAAAAGGTGGTGCTTTGTCCTCCTGAGCCTCTCCGTACTTCCTATCCCCCTGGCCACCCTCCATGTCCGAGTCCTTGTCCGACGGTTCGGTTGCTGAAACAGCCTTGATCAGTGACAGCGTTTGAGTCTTGATGTGAGATTCTGGTAAGTCCCAGGTGTCGTCGTCGCTTCCTGCGCTATGTTTCTCCTGCAGTGATTGCGTCTGGCACCTTGGTGTCGCCACGTCTCGGACCACTGTCTGGGGCTGATCGTCTGATGGTACTACGGTTCTCAAGCAGCTTGCCAGTCGAGTCATGCAGTCAGTTATAATGGCCAGTTGTCGCGGCCATCCCTCAAGCAGCTTCACAGTTCCCCCGATGACGAGCATCGCCTCCACGGTCTGTTGCCTCTCCACGGCGTTGTCCTCCATCCGTCCTACCTGGTCCTAGCTTTGGCAGCCTAACCAAGTTCCTCCTGAAACAGAACAGGGCCGTAGTCACCACCTTGCTTAAACTTTTACGTGACTCGCATGCTCTCTCTCTCTCCTCTCAGATTGTCCCCAGGCCCACCCGGAAAATCCCGCTGAGTGGCGGTTGCCGTCCGAACCCGGAAATTCCCCCATCGCTCGGTTTGAAAAGGACCGACCAGCGTCGCGGCTCCCCTCCCAGTAAGGTCACAGGTATTCGGACAACATATCCAGGCAAGTTCTGTTTCTTTCTTTATTATATTCGTTCCTTCTAAGTTACATTGTACATTTATTTATTTACATTTCACTTTTTCTAACTACTAATTTATAACATTTCTTTTATTTACAGGTAAGTTGGTACTTCGGACTCATTCCGACGTACGGTGCATCCACACGCGAGCCGCATGTGGTGTCTCCGGCAGGCAGCATCCCGGATCGCCGGATGGGTATGACGCCTGGGGGTTGCTGGTTTTAGGTTTGGCTTGACTCGCCTCCCCAGGTATCTTCTCTCTTGGCGGTTGTAACATCCCATCAGGGTCTGGGTCGAGAGGTACCTCCTCGTCCTCCACATCCATCCACCCCTGCCAGTCGTTGGCCTGCTTGTCAGGACCCGCTCTCTCGGCGACGGGTGGGGCACCAGTCACGTCGATCCCCGGGTCGAAGGCTGGGACCCCGTCCGGTACGCTGCAGGCGAGTGCGGACCTAAATCGACCTGGTCGACAGCCAGTCTCTTCTCCCGGCGAGTCCCTCCGCTCGCGAGTGTCGTCCGTCGATGTCTTCTTTCTTGTCCGTGGCCCATTCCAAAGGCTCCAGAACCTTTTTATCTTGTCTGGTGGAATCGTCTTCCGTCGCGCGCATGTCCGCCGTCCATTCTTGGACCCAAGGTGGTTTAGTTGTCGGTCGGCGGCCTGCCTAAGTGAGCGCCAGATTCGCCGAAGCTGCTTCTTGGTTAGTCCTGGGATCTGCCGGAGCGTTCTTGCCCACCGGTTGATAGCGGTTGATGGAATGGAATCTGTTCCACTCCTGACCACGCCATCCACAGCCTCAGCATCAGTCGTCACGGCTACTGGCGTCCCGCAGACCGGCTCCTCCACGACGTTCTGCGACGCGTGAGACACCCGGTATGCCTGTTCAATCGTGGGTGATATCGTTTCAACGTCCATTTCGTGTGAAACCGGTAGGGCACTTTCGCCCTTTTCCGGCTCATCAGTTCGGTGCTGGTTCCGCTCCGGGAACTCCCCCAACGGCGGTTGTTCCGGTCCCGCTGGATGTTCCGGAAGTTCCGGAACATGTTCCGAAGGTTTGTGTGCTTGGTGTGGTATTTCGTTGGGGTTCACCACTTCTTCCCAGTCGTTGGCGGAAGGGTGCCCCTGATCGCTCGCAGGTATGAGCTTCCCTTTCTTCTGAGGGAGGCTTGTCCTCGGACCTATCTGGGGTCTCCGAGGGGTACTCCTCCGGCTTGTTCACCGGTGTCTGCCGGGTCTCTGGTGTTTCGGTCTTTGTTTCTTGTGCTCGCCAGTTGGCCGACAGCCGTTTCAGGCTTTCCACAGTGTCCGGGTCACGGATCAGGGCTCCAACTTGGAACCGTTTGCCGGTCTTCGGGTTATCCATTTCCACCGCTCCCGTGTCGGTCCGTATGCGAATGGGGAGCTTCCTCAAGAGGTCTAGTCCCAACAGGTCCAGTCCTGAGTCTGGTCGCTCGAAGACGAAGAAGTCGTGCATGACTTTCACCGGCCCAATTTCCACTGAGGCCCGCTGCACTCCTCGTAGTGGCAGTCGTTGTCCGCTGGCTCCCCACAACTCAGCTCCAGTCGGCTGGATGTCCACTCCAGGGATAGGCTCCGATAGCGCCGACACGGCAGCACCGGTATCCAACACCATTCGGCGATGAACGTTTGCCAACCTGACCGGAACCGCTAGTATCGGCCTCTCGGTGAAAGCTATCGTCGTTTGGAACGCGACCAGTTCGTCGCCTCTCACTTCTTCCTCCTGCATACTTGGTGTCGGAGTGGTGATTGCTGCTGCAGGCGCTGACATCACCGGTCGGTGGGGAGTGGTTGCTAGCATCGTCTTCATTTTTCGGCACTCGGCCTTAACGTGTCCCCCGGCGCCACAGAAGTTGCAATAATCGTCAATGTACACTGCCCGAGGGCACCACGCCGAGAAATGGGTCATCTCGCCACAAAACTCACAGGGCACACGCGGCTTTGGGGAGGGTGGTCTCCAGAGAGGGGGCCTCCTCGGTAGCCCATCCCCTTGTGCAGGACTCCGCGGCGGTGTTCAGTTTTCCCCGGTGCTGTTGCGATTTGGGCACCTGGCCGCGAAGTGTCCCACCTCTCCGCATCCATAACACTTCCTGGGCTCCTGGTTGAGTATCCCAGCCACGTCCCACTTCAGTTCGGGCTCGCGGTCTTCCCGGTCAGTCTCCTCCCACTCCTCAGCCTTCTCAACCGCCTCCTCCAGGGTCTCTATCGGTCCTCCCCGCAGGAATAGACTTATTTCCTTATCCACCCCTCGGATGAATGCTCGCAGGGTCTTCTGCCGAATCCATTCCGGCCGTCGTGCCAGAGGAAGGTTCTCCTCTGCTTCCACAGCGCACGTCGCCAGAGCTGTCAGTCGTTCGGCGTACTTCCGCAGGGGTTCTCCAGTCTGTCTCTTCGTTGTCCACAGCTTGATGTTGGCCTGCTCGGGGTTTTCCTTCCCATACCACCGGAGGATCCGCGCCTTCAAACGGTCGTAGGGCTGTTCGCCCGTTGCTTCTGCAAAGAACCGTTTGACTCCCCCTTTTAGTCGCGCTCTCAGGAATTGTACTTTCTGCGCCTGCGTCAGGGTGGTGGTGGCCTGTTCCACTTCTGAGAAAAATTGTTGTGCCGAAATACATCCGACCTCATCTGGGTTCCACACATCCACCTCCATGAACAGAGACCTCGGAAGTCCGGCACCCTGTCCTTCGGGTTTTGGGACCCCCCTCTGTGAGGCGAAGAAATCTCCCATCTGCGCCATTGCGGTGGTTACCGCCTCCATCATCTCGAGTGAGATTGTCGCGGCATCTCCTCCTTCGGCCATGGCAGTCGATTGTGATGTTCGTAGGGCACACTGGTTGGTCTTTTATTTGTTACGGAACGTAATTGCGCGAGAACAGGTGTTTCGCTAGTGTTCACGGACCCGGAACAGTGGTTCCGAACCGATAACAGAACGTTGGGTGGCTGTTCCGATCCAGGAACAAGTTTCTGTACTTGTTCGAGTTTCGGTAACAGTTGTTTCGAACCGTTCCCTTGACTCGGGAACAACAGTTCTCAGAACGTGTTAACGTTCCGAACCCCGTTGATTCGAAACTCCTTGGTTCGGATCGCTGACCCGAAACCTGGTGACCCGCCCGAGAGAAGTTCTGACACGGTATGTGTTCCGAACCAACGAGAAGGCCGATCCGGATCGTCCGAAAAATGAGGACCCGGAACGCGACGGTTCGCCCGAAACTTTCACGGGAAAACGCCGGTGGGACAACCTGATATCTCGCTAGTTCGCTCACACTCCTGTTCCTCTGCTCACAAGTGGTTTGATGTCTACGGCCGTATTCCTTGTTTTTACAGAAAAACAACGTCCTACGCTCGTATTTTCTTTTCAATGTACAATAGTCAATATTTGTGGCAATAAAATTGCATCAACAATGTTCCTACAATAATTCTGATCACTCTCCTGGGCGTTTTTGTACTAGTCGAGCGCAAGGTGAACTGAAGGTTCGTGATGGTCGGAACTCATCAAAAATCACACCGCGTGCCACCAAATTGTAATGGTGTGTTTTCCTAGTGGAGGCCGACTTAATTAGGAGTTGAAGACTCACCAAAACAATACCTTGCGCTTACGAACTAGTAATATTTCAGGGCACTTACTGTTTTTCGTGGTTCACTGGAATCGGTTGGTAGCCGTGGCGTTGGTAGCGTTGACTAGTTTTGATTCTAATACGCTCCAGGAAAATGCTCAGGTAAGTATTCAATAATGGAACACCAATTTCAGAACAAAGGATAGAAAATCTCTATTTGAATGAAAAACAAACTTCAAATTATCAATAAAGTGGTAGAAACGAACAAATGACTTTAAAATCAAGTTACTAAATAAGAAAGGTAAGTATTCTGGTCGGAGGTTCCTGATGGGACTAACCTCAAAGTGACCACGTGGAAATGTTCCGAAACATGAACATGAGATAACAAACGGAACGTCCTTTGGACAACGAGAACAAAAGAAACACCTAGAACCTAGGAGGAACAATATCAAAATTTATACAAAATGACTTCTAAATTTACCGTGATGGACTAGTTGAGAGAGAGAGTTCGTTGGATGGTCCTTGGGATCGCGGGGGTCTTCCAGAATCGTCGTTAGAGTACTTCGGGAGGGCGAAATCGTGCACCGTAAGTCTCAGGCTATTTCGATGAAACTGCTTCCAAATGATCAAAAGTTCTTGGCTCTAATTCACTGACTTGACTACAAAACTGATTCACGTACTGGTTACTCTGTTACTGACTTAAACCCTGATTGAAGTATACACTCTTGATAGTGGCCGATACAACATCGACAGGGTGAGAGGTGTGTAGATCTGTCTCAGCTCAGCACACGACTGACGCCTCAAGATGGCGCAGTCCCGGTCGCTTCCCCCGTCACGTGACCACCCCACTCTCCCTTATTCCGCAGTACGGGCCCGTCAGGTGCTGCCTCCTGGTGGCGCACTCACGAGCTCTACCTCCATGCCCTCCTCTTCGTATGGAAGGCTTTTTCTTATTCTGAGTTTCGGGATCCCAGCTGGCGGTGCGGACACAGGTCTTTGTGACGACCCGTCACAATAATAACCAAAAGCAAAGGAAATGGTATACCAAATTGCATCAAAATCGGTCCATTAAAGCTGGGGAAAATACGAGGGTCGAACGGCATTTATTTTTAAATTTGATTTCTAGACTAATATAGTAGGTATTTTACCTTGAAACTATCGAGATATTTGCGCATTTAGTTAATCAAATATATTTGAATATTACCTCTTATGACATACCTCAGTTTGTGTGAAGATTCGAAGAAATATCAAGTCGTTTTAAACTGAATTTAATGACATACTTCGACAGAAAGTTACAGACATGAACCTTATTCCATCAGATTGGTACAAAGACAACCAGTTCAGAATTAGCCCGCCAGAGCAAGCTAGTAGTAGTAGTGAGGCGCAGTGTTGTTCCAGTGAAGTCATTATCGTAGGGGAGACGTTGTTATTTTCAACACCCCCTCCCAACGGCAACACGCAGAGAATGGAGGCAGGGCAGATGTCTCAGGAAGACAGCGCCCCATCACATGAGTGAAGAGCGGTGCAGAGAGTTGCAGCAAGGTTGAAGAGAAGAAAGTCTTCACTTTGCTGCCTTGAATCCATTGATACCATATAGGTGATGTTGTTTCAAAGCATCCTGTTTTTAGATGTCGTTCTGGTCATATAATGCACATGTCTAAAATCCATTCAAAGATTATTCAAACAATTCAACTGAAATTAAGTCATTACTGGATTAAATTCAATTACATTATTGGATTACAACATTTACAGCTCAATTTTTAAACATTAGCTGGCTTAAGGTTTTAGAAAGTTCTTAATTTTATTCCTTTAAAGGGGTTTTAGTGGCTATGTCAACAAGTTTGTTGTAAATGTCAATCCAAGTGATTTTTTTAATACTATACGAATTTGATAATCTGTTCAAGAGTTAGACTCGATCGACTTAGCAAGCCTAACAACTAGCTCACAATTGTTCCAAAAGAGCAGGTATCAAGTCTAGATTTTGAACGTTCTCAATCATATTTTTCAGACTAGCTAACTTTTCAAACACGGAAACCACTTAACCCACTTATTTTTGAAACCTAACGAAGTATTAACATCTTGTAATATACTAAGTCAGGACAAAATTTTACAAAGTGGATAGTGAGCTGAATATTATAGTGAACAAAAATACCACCCACTGGGAAATTATTATTATTTTTTTCTTTTTTTTTCGAAATTATATCAAACGTTTGTTGTCGACGTCCACAGTAACATTGTGGAGAGATTAAGAACGTCAGAATTTGATTTCCAACACAATTTAGATAATTTGTATTCCCAGTGAAAATCAATCCTAGGTCAATTGTCCGTATAGATACCTCCTTATTCGAATCACTGTCCCCCAATATTTATGAGAGAAGTTAAATTGTCTTTTACAAAGCAAATGCAAAGACAGAATGTCAGGGAGTGTGCCAATAGATAGTATGCACGTATTTATAAATTAGGATAAGCCATGAATAGATACAAAATTTGGCTCCCACACAAAAATGAAGCCAATAGAAATTCCAGGTGACAAAGAAAAATTATCAGTTCACCAATCTCGCCAAATGGCACGTCAAAATAATTGGAGAACTGTGGCTAGCTATGGCGCAGTTGCCAACATCGTGAAAATCCTTCTTAACTACAATCCTACTAATAACGTACGTCTACAAAACATTTCCTTCTCCATTATGACTGAGAATAAAACTTCCTTACAACTCCTGACCACGTAGACAATGCAACAAACTTCAACACACCAAAAACCCACATTAGCGGATGTGTGCATTTACTGCCCCAAGTGGCCAATATACCAGAGTTTCTCATGTGTAATAACGAAGAACTATTTTTCTAACTAATTTTGCAGAACAGCAAACAGTCAAATTTTCTGAATGCAGTCCCCTTATCCATGAAAACATTTCAGATTATAATCTCTGGCTTTTCCGAATCAGAGGGTTCCTAAAGCACGACCTAATAAGAATAAGACGTTGCTGTTGCTGTTCAATAGTGAACCAATAGCCTGCCAGATTAGAATTGACATAAATTAACGTGATTGCATGATTTTCCCATGTAGACATGCAAACCTGGAAGTCATACTGGCGAAACCAAGTTTTAGACTGACATCCTGATAGTTATGCTAATTACATTATCAACATTAAATAAACTGAACATCTGAACGTCGAGATATTAGTGGAAAATCAAAAATTCAGACAGTTCATTAAACTCCCTGTCTGAGGTGGCATTGAGGCGACACCATAATTGAATCAAGACATTAGACGAGTCTTCCAAGTAGACTTTTGTCTGAATTGTTCAAGTTATGAATGAATTGCTTCAATCCGCTAATTGACATCAGGTGAATTGATGACTTCCAAATAAGGTTGGAAGGGGCAAGCCTATCAGTTCATTACTTTGAAGTTAAGTGATATTTTTTAATGTTAGGTTATCTGGTAAGGACTGAACAACATTGAATTACATTGCCTAGCATCCCCACATTCCAGTAGCAAACACAATCAGCTTCAGGATTGATTATAAAGAACATAATGCTAACAGCCAATTTATGAATGTAATCTAGCGTAGGTAGTTTACCAATAAACATATTCAAAAAAGAAAAAGGAGCCTATTGACGAATTTACGATAGCTGAAGACGTAAGTCCCAAAGTAGAAAAGATATCATGGAGAAATTCCTGATGATACAAGGTTGACTTAGATCTATTATTCTAATTCTCTATTCAGTCATTCAGCAATATACGCGATGTGCAGGATCGAACACTTTTCCTTATTGTACTTTTATTGTCAATGGTCCTTAATTCTAAACATCATCTATCTTAATTTTTCTTATTTTGGTATTTGGTCCCTTGAGTTTGCAAATCCATGCAATGAAATCTAACAGTGCTAAGTTATCATTTTTTTGTTTTTCTTATTTGCTCAAAGATACTATAGACTCAGTGAAAAAGAAAGTGTCTTTCTATGCCTAACCAAGAGAAGGTAAACAACCATCTCAGGTCGTCATCAGCTGATGACGGTTGCTGACTTCTAATTTCAACGAATGATGGTTGCTCCTTTTACTCTACGCTTAAGTGGAGAGGGTTCATCAATAGTCCAACCCAAAAGGCTATCAATACCTGCGACACCAACTTTGTACAGTCACCAATCCAGACAATCTCCCAGGCAATCTCTCTTGGGAACTGGTTCATTAAACCAGCCAACGGCCGTTGATTTTACATCTAACCACTCTTTACTTGTTTGTAGAGAGAAGCGCAAGCCAATTGAGTTATCAAGTCAAGTAGCTCCTCTTTCCTGAGGAGTAATGAGATTGACAGTACATTCATAATGATTTATCTTCCCCCTCCTACACCAGGAACTACTAAATTTGTAGAGCCTACTTCTTCAGTTTCAAATGGACACTTTATTTCAAGCATGATTGCATTTTTCGGAGCAATAAAAGCATCATCAATGGGAAGCTTGAAGCCACCCACCAGAAACTTTAATTAAAGTGTACATGTTTCAACACATCAAGAGTGATTTCATTTTCAAAGTGACTGATTGATCAATGACTCCATCAGACGTGTTATCGTTATAACAGAGCTACAGTTAATAAAATAAACACATTGATGATTTGCTTACTTCATCCTTGAGAATACAATGATATTTTACCTGATACTCTAACATCAACAAGAATGTTTCTACTAAACATGATACGTCACTTTCCTCTTCAGAGCCAAGAATTTTGGACATAATTTCATTTCACCTGAAATGAACATTTTCAAGAATGGTTTCTACAAGACCTGATTCGTCACTTACCTCTTCAGAGCCTTGAATATTGGAATGAATTTAATTTCACCTGTTTCATCACTTTCCTCTTCAGAGCCACGAATATAATTATCTGACTCAATTTCATTTCACCTGAAATGAACATTTTCAAAACTGGTTTCTACTTAAATCTGATTCGTCAGTTTCCTCTTCAAAACCACAAATATCGGACTTAATTTCATTTCACCTGAAACAAAGATCTTTAAGAATGGTTTCTACTACACCTGTTTCCTCTTCAGAGTCACGAATATCGGTCTCTATTTCATTTCTCATACCAAATTCATTGTCAGGAAATGAGTGTTTCTTACACATTCTAGGAGAGAACTCACTATTCATCAGCTGCACATAACAAACGAACGAGACATAGGAATTGCTAGAACGTATAATGTATAGCACAGATTCTGAAAAATTCAACCAATCAGGTACTAAATAAAGTACCGAACGATTTGAATATTTATAAAGTAACGACATTAATCTGATCGATCATTTTGGATACTTGTTTGCAACTTGTAGTCAATCCATTCAGTTCTGTGACTTCCACAGAATTGATTTCTTCGTCTTCCAACATCAAGGTTGTCCACACAACACATTGTTGATCGTAAGGCAAGGTTAACTGTTAACTACACTGAACCTGTGGACTTCTCAAGTATACCACCTACCTAACAGGTAATGGCTGAAAATGGGTGTTATCAAAAATTGTTAGTTATAGATTGAAAACATCCAAGGACGTGGTAGATGGGACTCAACTTTTAGTGTGGAACAACTGAATTGAGACCTTTCTGTCAGGCAGGGAAGAGAAAACATGGATAGATTTCAATAAACGTCATCACGCACTAGGCGCGTGCAAGTTCACTTAAGTATGTACAAGGATGTAGAACTGCATGTTTTGAGAATGCATTATTCATCTATTGGAAGGCAGACTTCATTGTCTGGCCTCCCTGCCTATAATGTCATCCAGAATCATGTTTTCTTCATTGTTGTTCATGATTCTGGGCTGCATCAAACGATTGCACATCATTCTGTTACAGTATCAATATTCCATTTTTCGTTTTAAGGAACTGCTTAGCAGACCTACTGTTTACAACATACTACTACGTAAAGTAAAGTAAACAACCATTTCAAGTTGGATTTTCGTCCGTCTGCCATTCATGGCATCGCGGACGTCATCAGCTGTCTTCCTAAGGGAAGATCAGAATTTGTTCTGATGATTTCGCTTATGGCTTCCCATTGCCTCACCGCCCTGGGTTGGGACGAGGGGAAACTGCGACCGGCTTACCCGAAAATATGCTCCCGGGGCGAGCCTCGAACTCACAGCCCCACAACTGGTCCGAGTCTCATCCCCAGGGACACATGCCAGAATTCGCTCGGCCCCAGCTGAACCCAACGTCGTCAGCAATGATCAATCAAATGAATTGAGTAATTGACACAAGCAACTCAGCTATGAATATAGTCAACATAGTACTAAGTACCTGGAACATACAGTGTTTCCTGATTTAAGCAAAATAATCAAAATGTCTTTTTTTTTAAATAAACGTGAAGATTAGAATTTAGTCTAATCATTATTGTAGGTATAGGTACCTACATAAGTCACTTTAATATTGTCGTGCTATTTGAACAATAAATTTAGTATCTAATTAATCTTATTAGTGATTCCATCAATGTGGTACACTTATTCTGAAATAGGGTTCGAAAATTAATATATCGGAAATTCAATGTTTAACTGAGATTAAACTTAATATGAGTTCTGAGAGGGTGAGTTTTAATGGAGAACCAGGCTGTAAGGTGCTGAAACGGGCGGAAAAGTAGATAGCACACTCAGATAGCACTGGTCATTCTTTCCCTCTTTTCGAAATGACAGTTGGTATGCACTGGAGTAAACTCTTTCCCTCCAAGTAACTGCGCTTTACAACTGAGTGTGCTTACCGTTCACAACGCACCATTACCTTGTCAAATGATGAGCGGAGGTAATGACAGCCAGATAAAGGAACTCCAAAAATTAACTCATGCACTTATTCAAGTTTTTTTTTTTTTTTTGAGAAACAGAATAGCAGGGGCTTTTCGATAGATTCCTGCTTATTATGAGACTCACCCTGTCAGACCATTTGCTGCTTGAATCCAGGTAGCTCCAGTTCATGTTTACTTCATTCAATTATAAAGTCGAACTCAGTCATGAGTTTCTTTTAAAAGTAAATTCGTTTTCTAGGTTTTTGATCTTCCCCTCCATTTTATTTTGGCGAAACTTGTACCTACTGACTTCAAAGCAATCATCACCGAACATGGAGCACCACAATAGTGCATGGATTATCTCACTCACATACTTTGTGGTATCCATCACTAGACATGGAGCACACGACAATGCATGGATTATCACTCACTGTATGCTATGGACCATCCATCACCAGACATGGACATGGAGTCCACCCATTTCTGGTTTCCCACTTCTTCTTCCGTTATAGGTAACGCGAACATGTGCCATTGCGTTAACGTGAAAGAACGTATCATCAAACCAAATAACAAGTGACTTTCATTTTAACGAAAAAACTGTCAGGCCACAGACTATTCCCCTTTGTGGTATGACATCCAATGAAGAATAATCCACCTGAATGAAAACAGTATTCAATAATTGAATAAATTATTTATTGGTCGCCTATTTGGCTTTGGCATGTTCTCAGGACACAAATCATCGAAGATCATAAATCATCGAAGGTCATAAATCATCGAAGTTCATAAATCATCGAAGTTCAAAAATCATCGAAGGTCATAAATCATCGAAGTTCATAAATCATCGAAGTTCATAAATCATCGAAGGTCATAAATCATCGAAGGTCTTAAATCATCGAAGGTCATAAATCATCGAAGGTCTTAAATCATCGAAGGTCTTAAATCATCGAAGGTCATAAATCATCGAAGGTCATAAATCATCGAAGGTCTTAAATCATCGAAGGTCTTAAATCGTCGAAGGTCTTAAATCATCGAAGGTCTTAAATCATCGAAGGTCTTAAATCATCGAAGGTCTAAAATCATCGAAGGTCAGCATTTTATTGGACACCTAGTGGTGCCAAAAGGTAGCCTCAGCACCCATCATCGAAGGTCAGCGTTTTATTGGACACCTAGTGGTGCCAAAAGGTAGCTTCAGCACCCATCATCGAAGGTCAGCATTTTATTGGACACCTAGTGGTGCCAAAAGGTAGCTTCAGCACCCATGTCCTGAGAACATCCATATTCACCTCCTTTCCACAACTAGAACCACAGAGTACTGGAGAATCTCCAGTCAAGATTAGATTAGATTAGATTATCTCCAGTGGAGATTATTATCCAGTTAACTAGAACGTTCAACCGTTTTCAGATCAGGGGCCCGACAGTGCATTCGTTTTCCATAATTCCAAAATCATAACAAAAATAATACATAAAGGATTGAAACCAAAGTTCATGAACTAGAGACTACCTGAGCCTGCTTTCCGCCAGCAAGCCAAGCTGAGCTCATATCGAGATATTTGCGCATTTAGTTAATCAAATATATTTGAATATTACCTCTTATGACATACCTCAGTTTGTGTGAAGATTCGAAGAAATATCAAGTCGTTTTAAACTGAATTTAATGACATACTTCGACAGAAAGTTACAGACATGAACCTTATTCCATCAGATTGGTACAA
The DNA here is from genome assembly GCA_009739505.2 of Apolygus lucorum. Classification (NCBI taxonomy): domain Eukaryota; kingdom Metazoa; phylum Arthropoda; class Insecta; order Hemiptera; family Miridae; genus Apolygus; species Apolygus lucorum. Next base: position 50,218,156 of record CM019168.2, on the reverse strand, counting down.
AGACAACCAGTTCAGAATTAGCCCGCCAGAGCAAGCTAGTAGTAGTAGTGAGGCGCAGTGTTGTTCCAGTGAAGTCATTATCGTAGGGGAGACGTTGTTATTTTCAACAGAAACAAAAACCATTCAATTTTGAGGGGGGTTAAAATTTATTTTCTTGTTCGATTCCAAAGGTTCATTATTGAAAACAAATTTTAAACTAGGATTTGTAATTTAATTTCCTAAAAAGAAGGAATTTGCCTATTTCATGGTACCTATCCTAAAGAAGGTAGAAAAGTCCTGATCTATCCAGTTAGGTACCTTCTTCGTATCTGGATATCACTGAGTGATTTGGAGAAACCTTTGAAAGTTGGCCTACTATAATAAGGTTTGTTCGGCTAACGATTCCGAACCAGTTCCGGACGGAACACGATTCTGAAAGTGGAAGGGATAGAATCAGTTCGGAATCGTTGTTAGCCGAACGCCTTTGGAACTCGTTCGGAATCGATAGCTAGGGGTGTGTCGGTCCAGGTATTTCCCTGGAACGGTTCCAACGGTTACGGTGACAAAGATGTAATCGTTCCAAATTACCGGTACAGTTCCATTACCGATACAGGTGATCAAATCCCACTCACATGGCATGGATGAAGCAGGCAGTCAAATCCCTATCGTCCTTCTTCCATGCTTATGATCTCAACTTGCAATACAATAGCATCATTTTCCTTGACAATTCGCTAAAAGGAAGGAATTTGAACAAGTGTTACAAAAGAGGCAATTTATTATAAATAATAGTTACCAAACAATTCAAGGAAAGAATTATGACGTTGCAGTTTAAGAACTTAACATGACAATAATAAATTAATAATACTGGAGACAACTTCCATGCTAACCTGTCCAGAAGATACCTAACTTCCCGCTCAAGAGCCATTCCATGAACCATTCTCAGTCCATGGAAGTAGTAAGGGCGCTTCCAGGTACAACATGGAACAGAACTGAGAACAAGATCCATGCTTACCGGTCCAGAGCCATTGAACCATTCTCTATGATATCTTATCGGTCCGGTTACATCCTTACCGGTCCAGTTCCATCCTCACCAATCAGAATGATCAGATTGATGAGATGATTGATCAGATCATTCTGATTGGTGAGGATGGAACTGGACCGATAGAAAAGATTCTCTTCCCGGTCCAGAGCCATCTTAAGATATCTTATCATTCCGTGGAACTGGACCGGTAAGGGTCGAGTTTTTGTCACTGCGTGGAACCGTTCCAACCTGATACTCGGTTCCACAGTCCCGGTACAGCTGTACCGACACACCTCTATCGATAGCCTGCATTGTAACCTCCTTCCATTTGTCATCTCCTGTTGTTGTCTCCTTCCTTCATTCCTTCCTTCCTTCATTTATTAATAAACCGTATTCGCAGTTCAGCATTCTCTCGTTTTTCCAATATAGAGAATAAAATTTGAAGAGTTGAAAATGCAAAATAAAATATTTAATATTGTATTCTCTATTCTGCATTTTCAACTCTTCTGCAACAAACTCTAGTTGTATTAGGGAAGTCAATGTTTTTAAAGAACTTTGTTAAGAGAGAGAAAATCATTAATTTATTGAACATTTTAGGAGTATAAAAGTTGGACAACGACTACATTAGCTGTCGAAAATGTTTTTAAGAACTGATTTTGATTTTCAGTTTCCTAAGTAGGTAGGTATGTTCAATAAAGTTTAAAGTAGGTATGTTGTATTTTTTGAAGTTCTTGAAGCCTCCATTTAGATTTAACGGGATTTTTAAAGTTTAAGATTGAATGATTCAAAATTATTGTTGTACCTACTAATCTCTCATCCTTTAAAAAAAAAATCCCCCTACAAATTTGACCAAACACCCATTTTTCCAATTTTCACTGAGTCAATGGAAACTTTTCAACCGATTTGAAAGGCGTCAGGACAACGGCTACGATTCAAGTGTACAAAATATTTAACTTTAAAAAAAAATAGTATGACTTGATAAAATCAATCTCACTTATCACAGATTGATCACAAAATAATAGGGGTCTTCCCCAGGAACAATGTTCTTTTATTAAACAATGAAAAATTTAAAATTTGCCATAGGTAAAACAAATCAAATTTTGCCCCATGTTGTTGCGAATGCTATTCGCAATAATTTAATACGACATTGTTATGAATACAAGTAATAGCTAACACTTTCATCATAGTTTTTCCTGTAATAAATAACATGGTTCACATGTTGGAATTACCATCATCTCCCTGACGGGCCTTAGCCCTTAACGGCCACCTCCATGTCCCCAATTTGCCGCCTCAGCCATCCATAAAGTATAGGTTGGAGATGATGGACTAACAGAACTGTTGTTTACTCAATTTGCTGGAGGAATATCCACAGCTATGACTGTAAAGCACAATATCTATGAAGTGTGTGATAATCACCAAAGTAGCTGGAGGAATTTCTACAGCTTCTGAATAGTTACTAAGCTGGAGGAGTATCGACAGCTTATGTATACTTAATTACTAAGCTGGAGGAATATCGACAGCTACTGAATTCTGAATGACTGATAAATAGCTGGAGGAATTTCAACAGCTCTTGAATATGTAATAAGCTGGAGGAATTTCGACAGCTTCTGAATAGGTACTAAGCTGGAGGAATATCGACAGCTTATGAAATCTGTATGACTGATAAATAGCTGGAGGAATTTCAACAGCTCCTGAACACGTAATAAGCTGGAGGAATTTCGACAGCTTCTGAATAGGTACTAAGCTGGAGGAATATCGACAGCTTATGAAATCTGAAAGTACTACAGTTTAATATTGAGTCGGGATGAATTTATAGCATTTACATAATATTGCTTACATAATATCACTTACATGAGGTAGATGATGGTAGGTTCGATGCGCGACTTCTTTACTTCACGCACTTTCAGACTGTACTGCCTCACTGGACTGTGATGACTTACTCAAATACTGTTGCCTTCTTCGGCCGCTAGGGGCGTGCTCTTTACTATGTCTATACGTTTGCGACACTCCCCAGGCGAAAGAAAAATTGAAGAGGGAGAAGAAATATGACAGATGCATGTAACAAAAACGCAAACGTATACTTAAAAATTCGAGATGTATAACATTTTAGGCAGTATATGAATCATTGAACTGAATAAATCATTTGCTGTGAACTGCTGCAACAAATAGGCTTCTTGTCCATTCTCGTATTTGTCGTTTAGCCAGAGTCTTTGTTAGACGTTGAGGCCGTGCTGAGGGATCGTTAGCTGGCTGAGTGTGATCTTCTGGGTTGGGCATTGTATCATACTGATTGCTGTGTGGAGAATAAAGAGTGTTCGGGGACTGTGTGCTGTGTAGGGGGCCTTGGTCCAGTTGGGGAGTTGGTTGAGGTAGTGCAGTATGGAGTACACTAGGGTCCGGTGATGATGTAGTCTTCGGAATTTCGAGTGGATAAAGATGAGAAATGGAGCGTGTGATCTCATTTCCTGAGGGTAATAGAACAGTTGCTGTTCGAATAGCACCATCTATACTGGGTAGAAGCGTTTTGATCTTTGCAACCTTCCAATGTGCTCGGTTGGGTGAGTCACCTTTGACAAGTACCACCTCACCTACTTTTGGTATTGATCTATTTACTACACGAGGCTGTTTGTGGTGGGACTGATAGCGCTCTCGAAGACCCACTAAATATTGGTTAATAAATATCTTCCGGAATTCTTGAATCACATTCTGAGTTCTCTGCCAACCTTGAACAAGTTTTTTCTGGATATCTGATGTAGATTGATGTGAGAGAGGTAGTTCTAGTAGAGGAAGTCCAACAGGTCGCAAGAAGTCATTTGGTGTAAGGATGTGGGTTATGTCGTCATGGACAGCTGTTAGTGGTCTTGTGTTGAGTACATTTTCGATCTCTTTAACCACAGTAAGCAACTGTTTATCATTAAGAAGTGAATTATCTAAAGACCGTCGTAGGCAATGTTTGACTAACCCAACCAGTCTTTCATAAAATCCTCCTTGCCAAGGGGAAAGCTCAGGTATAAACTTCCAATTTATACCTCTATCGCCAACTGAGTCAGGTTTAATTAAAGATGCAGTGGTTTTGAATTGAGCGGCATTGTCAGAGACAATAAGAGAAGGAACTCCCCTTGCTGCAACGAAACGACGTAGGGCCAGAGTGAAATCATCAGCTGTCATGTTTTCAACTACCTCTAAGTGAACAGCACGTACTGCCATGCAGGTAAATAGGCATATCCATCGTTTCTGTTTGAAGTCCTCAGTTTTAACACTTAGAGGACCTAAGTAGTCAAGTCCGGTGAAAGTAAATGGTGAACTGTAAGAAACACGGGATGTAGGTAAGTCAGGCATGCATGGTAATTTGTATGGGCCTCCTCCATATTTGAGACATTGATGACAGTTGGCTAAAACAGATTTTACTACTGCTCTTCCATGTGGTACCCAATATAGCTGGCGTATTAGTGAGAGGGTATGTGTTACTCCTACATGATGGTTTTGATTATGTATGCGTAGGATTAACTGAGCGGTGATACTAGACTCCTTAGGTAACAGTATGGGAAATTTTTGGTTGTTAGTCATTTCAGCATTTTGGAAGCGTCCTTTACAACGTAGGCACCCATCACTATCAAGGAAAAGACCCAGTGATTTTTTTCAAAGAAGTGGGTTTTTGTGCATATTCATCAGGAAAGAAGGCAGTTTGAAGGCTACGAATCATATCAGAGGGCAGAATAATGCCACGATCTGGGAGAGTAAGTCCAGGTGGATCCTTAATATCAGTGGATTTGGTGATAGAGAGATGATTCCAGGAGTGGAGTTGTTGTTCTGTCAAATCAGGATCATCTGTATGTGTATTGTGTCCTTCTGGTTGAACGGTATACTGTGAGGGCCAACAGTCTGGTGGTAGGCTAAGAAAGTCTGGACCATCAAACCACCTAGAAGGGATGCTAGAATGTTCAAGAATACGAGTAGCAATGTCAGCTGGGTTCTCTTGTGATTGTACATAACGGAATTGCGTACCATTTGGCCCTTTAATCTCAGACACACGACGTGTCACAAAAGGAGCTAGTAACTTGGTTGTTTTGAGCCATCCAAGAACTACTTGACTATCAGTCCACAGCACCCTTTGATCAGTTGGTAAAGCAAGTGCCTTATGAACATAAGCGAGCAGCCTAGTACCTATAAGCACTGCCATCAATTCAAGTTTTGGTGTGGTCCAACTCTCTTTATGGCGAACAGGGGTGAGACGGAGACGAGCCATTACCAAACTGACAGAAGAGTGTGTATTTGATGACGTTCGCAGATACACTGCTGCTGCATACGCATCCTTTGATGCATCTGTGAAGCAGTGGAGACTGTATATCATATTTGTGGATTGTTTGGGAGGTATCGAAGACCAGTAGAGGCGTGGAATTGACACCTTTGGAGCTAATTTCAGGGTTTTCAAACACTCTTTCCATTCAATCAATTCAGAGTCCCATCAAAAGGGTGTCCCACTTTATCTTTTTCACCCATAGACTTTGGAGAAATAGTTTTCCTCCTAGGGTCAAAGGGATTACCAAACCACACGGGTCGAAGATTGAGGCCACCACATGACTGACATCCCGTTTTGTTTTAACAGTTTCATTAAAAAGATTATCTTTTACTGACAACCTCAATTCATCAGAAATCTGGTCCCATTTCAAACCTAGGACCGTGGTAGGTGTCTTTTGATTTTTCTGTTCTGGTGAAATTTGATCGAGAACTGTTGAACTGTTAGTAGTCCATTCGCGAATATTCATTGATAACTCAGCAAACCTGTCAGTTGCTTCATGGTAAAGGTCGAGAGCTTCTTGCTCTGACTGAGCCCCACTGATGAGGTTGTCTACATATAGCGAGGTAGACAGTCGTTCTGAAAAAGGGGAATATTGTTGTTGAAGATGTAGTCGTACTGTGGCTGCTAGGAGAAAGGGACTAGAAACTATCCCAAATGGGACACGACAAAATCTAAGATGGAGGAGGTTGTCATCTGTAGGAGGTTTGGTTATATCCTTGAGCCATAGAAATCTAGTGACATCACGATCTTCATTCTGTAGTCCCACTTGGAGAAATGCCTTTTCGATATCCGCAGTCATAGCAACTTTGTGGGTACGGAATCCCAGTAATAATGCGGTCAAATCCTCAAGCATAAGGGGTCCCTTATAAAGGTATTCATTGAGACTACATTGGCCTTTCACCGTTGCAGAAGCATCATAAACTACTCTTAGTTTGGTCGATTTGTGTTCTTGAATAACACAATGATGGGGCAGATAATGAACTGGATTGGCGGGTAGACCTGATTCATGAACAACTTCAATCACGCCTTTATTTAATTGGTCCTGAAAAACTGTGTCATATCTTTGTAGAGTAGTGGTATCTAAACGTTTTAGGAGAGATTTTAATCGTCCCAAGGACAAACCATAGTTGACGGGTAGATCAGGTGGATATTGTACCCACGGCCATTTTACATAATAACGTCCGTCTAGGAATTTTGTTGTACGATTAAAATAAGTGACAATTTCATCATCCTGGAAAACCTTAGGCGAATCCAAAATACCAATGGTTTCTAACTCCCAGAGGCCTCTGATGTTGTCTTGTTGGAACGGTCGATCTGGTTGAGTTGGAGCTGATGAAAATTTGCCAATGCCACCGTCTATATAAGTAAGGAATGACAATTGGTGGTCATTTTCCCCATTGTTTGTAGGTGTTGGAAGGGTTCCTGTAACAATCCAGCCCAAGCAAGAGTTGATCAGGAATAAGTTAGGACACACTTCCTTCCTCTCTGCATTAATTATTTGGTGAAAAAAGTCGTTCCCGATGATGATATCTGCAGGAGAGACGTGGTCTGAATCGTCAGCTATATTTAGACCTGGGAAATAATCTTGAAGATTCCTTTTTAGTTCTGGAAAAGCAGGTAGGTCATTTGTTATTGTGGGGACTGCATAGGCTGAAATATCTATCTTCCCTTCCATAGTTTGGAAGCTGAAGCAAACTAATTTAGTGTGAATTGTTCTCGGAGTTTTACACCCAAATGTGTAAATGGTCAGGGAGTTATTTTCCAATGGTTCCAACCTTAGTCGCTTCATCATATTCGTCGAGATGTAGCTTCTCTCACTCCCAGTGTCAAATAATATGCGCCCCTTTATTTGAAGCTGAGTGGGACCAAAAATAGGAGCCCTAACTGTTGGGAGTATACTCCCATTATTAAAGTGAGAGAAATTCACTGTTGTTGTTTGATGGGACTTGTTTGGAGCTTTAGAAATCCTTTTGGTAGTCATGGGACAGAGAGCACGATTGTGAGCTCCAAATATGCCACAATGTTTACAGTTCATCTTACGTTGACAACGATCTGCCAGATGTTTGTCTGAGAAACATTGATAACATCTGTTTTTCAATAACGTTTTCCTCTCTTCAAGAGTTGAATACTTAGGGCAAGTCTCGGTGAAATGTTGCTCTGAGCAAAAGAAGCATGACTTCCTAAGTCTTTTAAATGGTGGTTCATCAGGTTTATGGGAAGTATTTGAATGACCTTTAAACCCCAATGTTTTTCGTTTGAAGTTGTTTGAAGGGTAACCTGATGGTAGATTTTGGTGTCGATATTTGGATTGGTGTGGCATTGCAGGTTGGCTTGTATTACAGAATTGGATTTTATTTTTATTTTTGGAAGCGTGCTGAAAGGAATTTTGTGGCTTGGTATTTCTAGAGAAAAATGCTTCGGTAGTGAACCCTGATGATGATGGTTGTCCCATAGTTTTGATGGCCTCACGACGAGAGAAATCCTCTCTGGTAGAAATAACTTGTTCTAAATATGCTCTTATACCATCAACAGGTTCATCATCTGATTTTGTATATTGGCGCAAGTCGTGAAGAATATCTTGAGGGAACTTGTCCAAAATCGTGGACCTCAAACCGGTATGGTTAGTGTCCTCACCTAGTGATTTCAATACTTGTAGGTGTCTCTCTATCTCGTCCAAAACTCTCCTGCATTCAGTCACGTCTGAACTGGCTCTGGGAATTTGCTGTAGAGCTACATAATGAGAATCTTTCAGGATACCTGGCTTAGCAAATCTGTCTCTCAGTCTTTCCACTGCAATAGTATAATTTGCATTAGTGGTGTCAAGTCCTGCAATTGCTCTGGCAGCTTCTCCTTCCAAGGCCCGTTCGAGGTAAGAGAATTTATCAACGTCACTCAAGTTCTTATTAACAATATAAGATGTGAATTTGTCCCAAAATGCGTGCCATTGGAGGATGTTTCCATCAAATCGTGGAACATCTAGTTTGGCAAGTCTACTTGAATTTGACTGGGATGAAGATTTGGAATCTGAATTTACCGAATCGGGTGTGAGATAAACATCTAAATCTGATAGAACTTCTGAGGTTTCTAGTTGTAAGGCAGTGTATTCTGTTAGTTTTAATTTGAGATCAAGGATATCTGTTTCATTCGGATGGCTCTTGAGAAATTTTTGGGTTTCATAATAAAATCCATCGTAATGATTTTTTAATCTGTTTGCCCCGATTTCATCCTTTTTGGTGCATCTGTCTCCCTTTTCCAATCTGGTAAGAATTTCACGGCACACAGCTACCCCTTCTCGTACTTTCGTTGCAATCAAGTCTAATCGATCAATTACAATGCCCTCCATTTATAATTATTGTAAATATCCACACCTGTAACAAGAATTAAAACCCAGGTTTTGTGAGTTAATTTGAAAGGAGAGGATCCCAAATAAACCAACAAGACGCAAAATGCAGAAAAACAATAAAGCGGGAGAATATCATTTGTAATACGAAAGGAGCCTCCAGCATTCTAAAAAAATTAATATTGATACCTATCTATTGTTGCAAAAAAAAGGGTTTTGGAAAGACGACTATTTGAGCAGGTAGAGAAGTGACCAGCGACGGTACGCGGCCGGGTGGGTTTTACCCCTCTCAAACCTTCATTCGGAGTGTGACCAAAGATCGAGAAATGTGGAAGGGGTGGAGAGTGGAGGTAGGTAACAAATCCTCACGCTTGTTTTCGGGGAAGGAGTGAGACCGAAAATCCAGAAATGCGAGGAAAAATGTACCTGCCGTGAGGGAGACCCTCCCGGGGCCCAAATAATCCGTATTGTCAATAGACACAAGCTTCATTTCATAATACTAAAAATTTCCGTTCAAAAGGTAGTGCCTCCATGTTGCGAATGCTATTCGCAATAATTTAATACGACATTGTTATGAATACAAGTAATAGCTAACACTTTCATCATAGTTTTTCCTGTAATAAATAACATGGTTCACATGTTGGAATTACCATCATCTCCCTGACGGGCCTTAGCCCTTAACGGCCACATCCATGTCCCCAATTTGCCGCCTCAGCCATCCATAAAGTATAGGTTGGAGATGATGGACTAACAGAACTGTTGTTTACTCAATTTGCTGGAGGAATATCCACAGCTATGACTGTAAAGCACAATATCTATGAAGTGTGTGATAATCACCAAAGTAGCTGGAGGAATTTCTACAGCTTCTGAATAGTTACTAAGCTGGAGGAGTATCGACAGCTTATGTATACTTAATTACTAAGCTGGAGGAATATCGACAGCTACTGAATTCTGAATGACTGATAAATAGCTGGAGGAATTTCAACAGCTCTTGAATATGTAATAAGCTGGAGGAATTTCGACAGCTTCTGAATAGGTACTAAGCTGGAGGAATATCGACAGCTTATGAAATCTGTATGACTGATAAATAGCTGGAGGAATTTCAACAGCTCCTGAACACGTAATAAGCTGGAGGAATTTCGACAGCTTCTGAATAGGTACTAAGCTGGAGGAATATCGACAGCTTATGAAATCTGAAAGTACTACAGTTTAATATTGAGTCGGGATGAATTTATAGCATTTACATAATATTGCTTACATAATATCACTTACATGAGGTAGATGATGGTAGGTTCGATGCGCGACTTCTTTACTTCACGCACTTTCAGACTGTACTGCCTCACTGGACTGTGATGACTTACTCAAATACTGTTGCCTTCTTCGGCCGCTAGGGGCGTGCTCTTTACTATGTCTATACGTTTGCGACACATGTCACTCAGGTACTAATCACCCCATTTCACGATCAATATTTTGCAGAAGAGAGAGATGATGTGAGCTTCCTTGAACCACTATCCAAATAAATGGACGCAGTGGAATAATTATTGCGTATTTGTGAAAAAAGAAAGACTTAATCAAAAATGGCTTCTGTTAGAACGTAATTTCCAAGAATTTCGAAATTTTCACAACAAAGGTGAAAACGTTTAAGCATATTAACAAATTGCCCGTCTATGGACCAACAAATTTACGCGCTATGTACTTCAAGTAGGAGGAATAACAAAAACAAATTATTTCAAAGCGGTTTATTAGGATAAAAATATGAAAATACGATTTTAAAAAATCCACAATAGAAATATCTCCGAGGTCGGCATCATGAACGTTACCTATTGTCTCTTCAAGATTACACTTATAAAAAATCATGCCTCCAGGTACCTACCTACTGAATTTGAGATGGCACAACTCCCGAAACTTTGGTTTTATGATGCCTTGTTCCGATGCCCACAGCATCAAATATAAAATACCAAAACACGATGCTCAGCCTCCCAGGCCTTCGTCTCGTTCCAATAACAAACGCAAATTACTTCACAACGGTTTATTAGGTAAGGATTTTCATAAACATAAAAATTTTCATAAAAAAAGGAATTTCATAAACGGACTTAGCTATACAATTGGGGAATCTGCCCCTTGTTCCTGCTCACTACGAAGTGTTCGATGATCATGTTCATTTAGAAGAGGCACAGTGTTCTTAAAAAAGTTCTTATTTTTTGGATGGTCACGAAGAAGAAAAAACAATTTAATTTATCATCCGATTCCAAAACTTCATGAGAATCGTCAAAAGGAGTAGGATTAGGATTACCAGAAACCCCCAGATGACAGACCACAGGGGACTAGGATAAAATAAACAAAAAATTGATGATAAGCGAACCGATAAGACTATCTGATAAGCGTAATATCTAGTGCGCATGTGCGGAACTGTTGGTCCCGAGAAAATCTCAGAACTGGTAGAACTGATTCTGGATGGTTCCGGATGCCTAACCGAACAGCGGACTGACAGTTCCGAACCAGTTCTGGGCCTAACCGAACGCCCCAAAGGAGGTCGGAACCGTCCCGAACCGTTCGGAATCGTTAGCCGAACAGACCTATAGTCTCTTTCATCTGATCTTTCTCTGAATAATCTTTAAAAATATTCAAACCATTGGATAATTTTAAATAAAAACACGGTCAATTTTCTCTTTTAGGCCTATGTCAATATCCTACTTCTAGAGTGTGACCTCACATTCTGAATTTTCCTTACTGCTATTCTTAGGGCAATCTAACGGCAGTCTGCACTGTCAATCAATCAATCAATCAATTTTTTTATTTTCATTCAATTTTCAATATTTTCAATCATCCTATCGAAAAATTTCTACCATACCTAACTCAAATCAAAACAATCATCCATTATGTGTCCGGCATGAGACCAGTTCAGTGAAATCCGAAGAAGAAGAACAGTAACATAACCTGTTCCATTCGGATAACCAGTGCTAAGGTTGCAAATGTGGAAAAATTTTGTATTTTCTTCAGTAAATTTTCTTTTTTATTGAGCTGTTTTCCGTTCCGATGAAGTTATCGAGTTGGTATTTTGTTAAAGAAGTATGATCCTGTAGTAAATTTTCAAGTGTTGTGAGTTTCGAATATCAGTATTTCATGATCATGTCATTCGTGCGCAATCCGATTGGTAAGTGTAATTATTGAATTTTCCAAAGAAATCTACTTGCTGCAGTAATTTCAACTTCTAGTACCTACTCTGCTTGAAAAACATCTGAAATTGGTTGCTTAGAGGTACTTAGGTGTCATTTTTTTTTAAAGGCAACGGCTCCAAACTTCTGCCTAGTTTATCTCAACTCTTCAGCACCAGCGTAGCTCCGTTACCGGCTCGATCTCGTGGGGTCAAAGCCAAAAGGACTTCTGAAAATGATCCTGTGAGTGGTTCTTCGATTTCATATAGCATAAATCTACGGTAGGTACCTAAATTCGTAAGACGACCAGGAAATTTGCATCAAACAGTAGGTACCTACTTGGGCCCATTCAGCAAAAAAATGAAATTTTTCACCATCTTCACTAATCGATATGATGAATGAATGTATTTCATCTAGTATTTTGCGTAGATTCAGTAATTATTACTTCAGGAATTTCTTCAAGGTATTTATGCATGGTATTTATATAGAGTTGGTGGGAGTAGTTCCCGCAAATGCAAACCTATTTGAAATGATAAGCCAATGCGACATCAGTTTGGAGTCATAATTCAGCGCTTCCAGAATATTGTCCTGCGATGCTTATAGATACTTTAGAAATTACAGACTTCACTAAGAGCTGAAGATTGAATCTGTCATTGAGGTCATTCGCATCCAAGCCAAAAATTACCTTATGAGGCTCCAAGATCATAAAAATGAGGATGTCGTCCAGCTTCTCAACACAGATGATCTGCTTAGAAGACATAAGAGAACCACACGATCTAATTCACTTGGTGTGAGCATCAAGAAGTGCAAATTTCAGGACTATAAGAACTAAGTGGATTATCTTAGTTTTCTTAACGTACCTACTCTATTTATTTTAAAAAAAACTAAAAAAAAAAATAAATTCCTTAAAATTCTGACAAGTGTGAAAAATCTGAAGAGAAGAAAATTTGATCACCCTAGGTAAGTAATAGAACAATACGATGTCGTGTTTATCGATTCACGGTATGAAAAAATGGGGTATTTCAGTCAATTTGTTTACATTTGTTTTCAAAAGAGTATGGCTCAGGAATAACGGTGATCGGGTCTGTTCGTCGAGAAAATGTTTTTAAAAAATCAGAGAAGCTAAGGAAAGTTGAAGATTTGAATGGTGTGACGTAGCTAGCCAAAACCGTCTTTGAGAAAAGTATCCATGCACAGAGAAGAGTTGAAATGTTCTCACTGGTAGCAGGTTCAAATTGAGGCTCCAGAACGTTGATTTACGCTCTTCTTTTCCGTCATATTTAAAACGAAAGAAAGAAATGAAATCATGGGTGATACACTAGCTGAAAATATGATAAGTCGAAACCACGAACGAAGCTAACAGAAAACAACCGATTACAGACGGCAGATGTAGGTAACGCTAACGATTGAACCATAAAGTAAGGCTATCTGATGAGAATCTCTTGGATACTACAAAATACTACTCACACACGCGCGGCGTAGTGTGTGTGCATTCATGGAGGTCCCTTTTTGTCAAACGTGTGATCTCTTTAATTCATTTTTCTACCACATGTTATAGTATCATTGGGCTAAAAGTTGTAGTATAGAGGTTTTCAAGGGTGCTGAATCCAAATTTGAGGTCAAAAACCTGAATTTCCGACCCACCGAAATACCCCATTGTCAACTATCAGGACTGGGGTCATCCAGAAAAAATACAGTTATCGCCTAGCTTTCGGAAAATATATTTCCTTCATCAAGGCTCACCGAATATTTTCCGAAAGCTGCATTTTGGTTTATTATTTTCAATAGTGAACCTTTGGAATCGACCAAGAAAAAAAAATTTAACACCCTCTCAAAATTTGATGGTTTACGTTTCAAGGTAGGATCCAAAAATCGAATAAAAATTTGGCCGTCCGTCCGCCGTACGCGGCACTTTTGCCACTTAGCAATGACCGATTTTGATGAAATTTGGTATGTAGGCTCCATTTGGGGTCTAGTTGTGCCCCGAAGGTTTTGGTTGATGTAGGTCACTTCTAAGGGTTCCAAAATTAATTTTGAAATTTTGAAAACGCCCTAACTCAAAAAATTTCTATATAAAGGTATTGTTTTTCCTTCAATTTAAGATTCTATAGAATTTTTTGAGACCACGCGGAGCTCTGTAGGACAAACCGTTCGCTCCCTACGAGAATTTGAAGGTTTTACGTACGATAAATCAGAAATCGCAAAGAAAGAATCGCAAAAGAGGCCTAATCTCCGTTCAAATTTTAGCTGACCGAAATGCGATCGATGTTTTTCTTCATGTTGGATGGTTGGTGGCTTTGCAGACGAGTGATCTATATAAAAATAATAAACCGTTGTGTAATAATTTGCAGCGTTTTTTCTGTATGACCCTATGAGGGCCGGTAATTGAAAATTCCTGGTAGAACAACGTAATGACCAATTCTCATAATTTGTTCGTAGACAAAACACACTCAAGACCATGTCGGGCTGTACTACACAGTCCCAGACCCAGTCAAGAAACAACTTTTCTCGATGGGCGGTTTGCCCAAGCCGTTCGCAGCCAATACAAGGACGTTCTCAGAGTGCAGCTTCATGGTGAGAAGCCCAGCGGTGGAGCTGATTCAGAGGTTCAACGCAGCAGATTTCTCAAAGCCTGCTCTAAAATTCGTTTTATGTATCCTTTTTATCATCGTAGATGGTATTTTGAACCTCAGTCCTTGCTCGGGCAGTTTTGGCTCAAAAGTATTTACGGCGTACCAGTAGCGTGGGAGTTGCGGACATGACACATTTCCCTTTACACTTTTTCCAGGCTTAAGACTGGCTGCATTGCGAAACACTCCTTGTTGCAGGCGTGTTTAGAAATGTGTCAACTCGGAAGATCAAGCTCAGCCGCCATGTGTGAGGAAAACTCGCATCGATTTCCAAGATTTTGGGCTTGTGCCAACGTTTTGAGGTAGGAGTAGAGGTCATTGGTTTCGGTAAATGTTCTGCAGGTCCTTTTGTCCAAGTGCTCCTAGGTCTTCTTCTTCTTACTGCATGGCTCTCCTACCTCAAAAGAGCGCAACTTGAAGCTAGCCTCGAAAGCCACACCCTTGATTTTAGAAAGAAAACTCGGCGCTTTGCGCCTCGGCGGGGGGCTCCGCCCCCCTGCACCCCCCGGTTTATTTCTTTTTCCATACTCTGTATGAAATCATAGGAACACAGAATGTGTTTTTGCGATGCTAGACATCCGTTGAATAAAAACCAACAATAATAAATGTGGAGTCTTTGGCAATAATAAAATAAATAATTGTTAGAGATTTAATTTGGTCTAAAACCCTATAAATGTGCGCATCCACAAAGCAGGATATCCCACGCACCTTGGGAGTAAAGCTCATACAAAACAAACCACCATTCCTTCAAAAGAAAATAAAGAAAATGTAAGTGGAGGAGTAGATATTAAATGTAGGCCAAAAACGTTATGTAGCGTTTGTAACTCATTGGTTGATAAGTCCAACCTTCCACAATATCAGAAAACCTTGAAACATTTAAATAATGAACACGTAAATTAATTGTTTTCTGAACGACTTTCAACGTTTGATTAACGATTCGTTGGCCTTGGAGCACACTCAGCTGATCAGTGACCACTCAGGCGCCTTCAGCATTCTCCATTGACCCGCCCTCTAAAATTTCAGCTTCCTGCGTTCAACAGGAGAGAAAATGGCCTCGGAGCTCACTCAGCTGATCAGTGACCACTCAGGCGCCTTCAGCATTCTCCATTGACCCGCCCTCTAAAATTTCAGCTTCCTGCGTTCAACAGGAGAGAAAATGGCCTTGGAGCTCACTCAGCTGATCAGTGACCACTCAGGCGCCTTCAGCATTCTCCATTCACCCGCCCTCTAAAATTTCAGGTTCCTGCGTTCAACAGGAGAGAAAATAGCCTTGGAGCTCACTCAGCTGATCAGTGACCACTCAGGCGCCTTCAGCATTCTCCATTAACCCGCCCTCTAAAATTTCAGGTTTCTGCGTTCAACAGGAGAGAAAATGGCTTTGGAGCTCACTCAGCTGATCAGTGACCCCTCAGGCGCCTTCAGCATTCTCCATTGACCCGCCCTCTCAAATTTCAGGTTCCTGCGTTCAACAGGAGAGAAAATGGCCTTGGAGCTCACTCAACTGATCAGTGACCACTCAGGCGCCTTCAGAATTCTCCATTGACCCGCCCTCTAAAATTTCAGCTTCCTGCGTTCAACAGGAGAGGAAATGGCCTTGGAGCTCACTCAGCTGATCAGTGACCACTCCGGCGCCTTCAGCATTCTCCATTGACCCGCCCTCTAAAATTTCAGGTTCCTGCGTTCAACAGGAGAGAAAATGGCCTTGGAGCTCACTCAGCTGATCAGTGACCACTCAGGCGCCTTCAGCATTCTCCATTGACCAGCCCTCTAAAATTTCAGGTTCCTGCGTTCAACAGGAGAGAAAATGGCCTTGGAGCTCACTCAGCTGATCAGTGACCACTCAGGCGCCTTCAGCATTCTCCATTGACCCGCCCTCTAAAATTTCAGCTTCCTGCGTTCAACAGGAGAGAAAATGGCCTTGGAGCTCACTCAGCTGATCAGTGACCACTCCGGCGCCTTCAGCATTCTCCATTGACCCGCCCTCTAAAATTTCAGGTTCCTGCGTTCAACAGGAGAGAAAATGGCCTTGGAGCTCACTCAGCTGATCAGTGACCACTCAGGCGCCTTCAGCATTCTCCATTGACCAGCCCTCTAAAATTTCAGGTTCCTGCGTTCAACAGGAGAGAAAATGGCCTTGGAGCTCACTCAGCTGATCAGTGACCACTCAGGCGCCTTCAGCATTCTCCATTCACCCGCCCTCTAAAATTTCAGGTTCCTGCGTTCAACAGGAGAGAAAATGGCCTTGGAGCTCACTCAGCTGATCAGTGACCACTCAGGCGCCTTCAGCATTCTCCATTAACCCGCCCTCTAAAATTTCAGGTTTCTGCGTTCAACAGGAGAGAAAATGGCTTTGGAGCTCACTCAGCTGATCAGTGACCCCTCAGGCGCCATCAGCATTCTCCATTGACCCGCCCTCTCAAATTTCAGGTTCCTGCGTTCAACAGGAGAGAAAATGGCCTTGGAGCTCACTCAGCTGATCAGTGACCACTCAGGCGCCTTCAGCATTCTCCATTGACCAGCCCTCTAAAATTTCAGCTTCCTGCGTTCAACAGGAGAGAAAATGGCCTTGGAGCTCACTCAGCTGATCAGTGACCACTCAGGCGCCTTCAGCATTCTCCATTAACCCGCCCTCTAAAATTTCAGGTTTCTGCGTTCAACAGGAGAGAAAATGGCTTTGGAGCTCACTCAGCTGATCAGTGACCCCTCAGGCGCCATCAGCATTCTCCATTGACCCGCCCTCTCAAATTTCAGGTTCCTGCGTTCAACAGGAGAGAAAATGGCCTTGGAGCTCACTCAGCTGATCAGTGACCACTCAGGCGCCTTCAGCATTCTCCATTGACTTGGTTGCACGTGACCACATTGACCCAGCATTCCATGGCTTGGTTGCACTTGAATATCATTATAAAATTCGCGTAACGGTTTTTTCTGTCGCTTTTTCGTGACGATTTTTCTTCGGTAGGTCATCGCAAAAACACATTCTGTGTTAAAACGAAAACATTCGGATGTTTAAGCCCCACAATGGAATTCTTCTTCTTCTTGCATCGCTTAACTTTTAAGACCATTGCCTGGTATGGGTTCACAGTCCGGGAGCCACCACGGTGGGTGGGTCCGGGCCCGGATTGGTATTCCCGGCCGGGCTTCGCTGCCTTAGTGCTCTGGAGGTTTTCATTTCTCCATCTTTTTTATCCGTGTGCCCTATCTAGTATCCAATTATTTTGTTTTCCTCTATTATTCTGTTGTTTTGTTTTATTTTATTTTATATTTATAATTGACTATTGTCTATACTTTTTTGTGTGCAATGACAAATAAAAAACATTCATTCCAAATGTCAAAATCCTGCAGCCAACAGATTGGGACTCATCTATTTTCAAAAAAATTGCTACTGTCAATGAAAGTTCTTATATCAGGAGGAATGTGGTTGGAATTTCTGTCAACGAGGTCTGTTCTGCTCCCAAAGCTTTCCTTCTGGTGCTGTACAACGATGACTTCATGAAATGACTTCATGCATGATGAAATCGTATCCCTGTCTTTGGTTCGCCTAATTCCTCTCGAGAAATAACGTGCACTGGACCAGATAACTCTTCCCTCGCGCGTTTCCGACAATGTTTGGGAATCACTTCCTGCTCAGTGGTACCAATCTCATGCAGATGTGACTCTTTCTTGAGAGTATCGTCAGGTTTGGTGTGGTTTTCAAGCTTCCAGGACATCGAATATTTTGTCTTTCACACATACCCAGGACTTACATTTTTCAGTTTTGGGGTGACACTGGTATTGGAAACTGTCCAAAACAAGGGATTGTTTCCCGCGTGATGTTGATGTAACCTCCATTGACAGACGTGGCAGTCTGAACTGAAGACGATATTATCTTGTTTACGTAATGTAATCACGCGATCCAGTGAATAATCTCTGCACTATGTCCGCAAATTGCACGGAACCATCATAAAGTGAGGCCATACCGCAAACAGAACGATTTTGTTGACAACTGCCCCTCTACTCTTCTTTCCCTGTCTGCAACTCGCATGGAGCGAGCGAAGAAATCATTTCAGCAGAATTTCGGTGAGTGATCAATCTCAGCAGTAATCAATAACAGTTGGTATGACTGAAATGACCTAGCATTCTCTAAAGGTTTGTATGCACAGAGCCCCCTTTTGAGGCGTATGCACAGCGTCAGAACCAGTTCAGAATTTTTATTTATCTGTATGGACAGCCAGTTCTGAACTGTCTCGAACCAGTTCTAACGGTTCGAGATTTTTTTCAGAACTGCTAGTCCCCAACTTCCCTCACTACCTTGCATGAGCTCCGTCCGCTGGATATATCAAATGTTGTGTCTGCCTGGTAAAAATCTCTAGAATTGTAACATAGACAAACAAATTTCCTTAACACGTAACTAGATGGAAGACCTGGATGCGGCAAGTCACTGACAGTCGCTCATTTACTTCATTATGCCCTAGTCAACAACTTTGTTATAGTTCACGTTCCATGGAGTAAGTTCTTTGAAATGAGGTATTTCAGTGACTTCGATTTATTCCTTTGATGATGGATGATAGCTTTTGGAAAAGGTCCATTATATGGTATATCTGATGACCAAAATCCCCCAAAAATGCAGTTAATTAGGTACTTTTCCATTATCCCCCCAGTCTGTTTCACAACTTTTGCGACTGTTTCACGGCCGCCCAATGTTTATATTCATCGGTAATGATTCCTTTTCACATTTTAATATGTTATTGTACGATCAGTTTGAGGGAGTAAAGAGACATCGGTGAAGTCTTGGAAAAACAAGGGGATAAAGTTATTGACCACGGGTGCTGCGCGTTTGCTTGGTTCCAATACCTTCCCCATGAATCGGTTGGTTTACGAACATCTCTTCGCGAAGGACAAAGACAAAAGACAATGCGGAACAGCTGATTCATTACCTAATTGATACCTACCTATTTGTGCGAATTTGGGTGTGCGTCGATGTACCCCGCGCCGATGTACCCCCCGGGCATAGTGTCCCCCGTATTGTCCCCCGTCATTCATGACCGCGGAGGTTTTCATTCATGACGGGGGGCACTATGCCCGGGGGGTACATCGGCGCGGGGTACATCGATAGCAACCCGCGAATTTATGTGGAGGCAATCAAACCGGAACCAATTTGTTTCAACAAATCCTCACTGACATCCGCAACTTCTAAAGAAACGGTAATTCTTTTTTTCCTTCTTTTTTAAAATAATATAATTTCTTTCCACAGCTTGAAATTGTGACGAATTCGACGTAAATAAGTAATGTAAGTAAGAAGGAATGCCTAGAAACACCGGGCAGGCGCGTTGAAGACAGACGGGGGGGGGGGAGTCCGTTAATTATTCAAATGAATGACTAGAGTGAGAAAGAAGAAGAAGAAGAAGTTTATGATTCCAATGTCGGTGCCACCCCTCTCCTTTCTATTTATCTCACTTACAGCTTCAAAAAGATATAAATCTCTCCTTATTTATAACCATTTTTGGCTTTAAAAATCCTTTTTATGGAAAGCACTCAACAAAATATCGAATGATCTATTTGGATAAACTAACGTTAATAATTGTGTCGATTTCTGTTGACAGCCTGGAATTGGTTTAGAAGGAGCTTCACGGAAGTGACGTATTCTCGCAAAGACAAAAAAATTGTGGATTTACCTATCTTATCTGCACAGTGGCTCAAGCACTTCCAAATACAGAATGCTGGCATTGATTCCCTGAATGTGAGTTTTAGATTTATTGTTCGAGTTTTTATTCATATTCGAATGTCTTGTATCTAAGGGAATGGGAAGAGGGGAAGAACAGCAATGGTCGAGAGTGAAATGTTACACTAGTGATGAGCCTCTGATGAAGTTTAGAAAGTCCGGTACACTAAGCGATCACCTGCTACGCTATCGCCGAGAAACATACACTAGTAAACCTCCTATAGATAGACATACTTACTACATACTGTCAGTGTCTATCAGTTCAATTCAATAAGATCTGACGTAACACAGAAGGAAACGATTGTAACAATATTGTAGTAGTTCTTGGCCGTATTTTACTAATACATTTTCAGGTTCTTGGGAATCAGTCAGGGGGAATAATATAACATGTATTAAGCAAACGTTTCGTATAATTTATTGTACATCTTCAGGCCTAATGCCACAATCAGAGAATACAGAAATTACGTTTGTTAACTAATTGTATATTACTATAGCAAATAAAAAGTATGTAAGTACTGTGGACAAGCTCACCAAAAACTGGAGTGAAGGTAGTCAACATAAAGGTTTTTATTGTTTGAGTGATGGGTACCATATTATGTTATTTAAAAAAAAGATCTCTTGACGTTATTGGCAAGAAACGTTGGCTTAAATACATATATTATTCCCCCTGACCGATTCTCAAGAACATGAATATTGATAGGAAACGATTGTATTCGCGTGCTCTGGGATAACTCGCTTGCTGGTCAGCTGTACTGGGACTGTGGAACTTAAGCGCCTCTTACACTATATGATTTACCTGCAGGCCGTCGCCTCAACAGGCGAACGTCCGGCCAAAATCGCCGAGCAACATGCACTATCAGTCATCCGCCTGCAGGCAGACGTACAGATGAAGTGCTCAGTTGCACACGCACTATACGTCCATTGCCTGCAGGCGGACTACAATAAATGTATAAAATCGTTGGTGATTTGTTGGAATATAGAGGGGGGGGATTACAAAGTAAAGTAAACAACCATTTCAGGTTGGATTTTCGTCCGACTGCCATTCCTGGCATCGTGGACGTCATCAGCTGTTTTTCAAAGGGAAGATCAGAATTTGATCTGATGATTTCGCTCATGGCTTCCCATTGGCCTCACCGCCCTGGGTTGGGGCGATGAAAGCCCCGGCCGCCGAAAAACGCACGCTTCCGGCGATGAGCCTTGAACCCACTACCACCGCAGAAGTCGGTTCAGAGTTCACCACCAAACAACGACCGTAGCCACACCGGAACCCCTTACACATTACAAAGCTGCACTAGTGGAACTGTACCAATGATTCGGAACAGTTACTCCGTTGTCGCTGTAACTATTTGAGCCGTTTTTTTTTTGCCCCTCCAATATTATCCGGTTTTTGTTTAAACATATAGTTAACTTTTCATATTAATAAATTGGGCCATCAATTTACAACATTGATACTCTCCGAACACTTGATAGAAGTGGTGTTTCTACAGGACTTGAGAAAGGAAGTGATGGATAGTTTATCTTCCCTTTTATGAATGCTTATTCATTTTTGTTAGAAACCTAAAATAAATTAAATTGTTAAATATGTAAACAAGTAAGACTTCTTCTTATTCTTCTTCTTCTTATGGCACTAGAGCCGAGAGTGAACAATCGCTCTCCAATGTACGCGATCTTCCGCCGTTCTTTTCCAATTTCCCACTTACATTTCCCTTATAAACAAGTAAGACGTTTGTGCGAAATCTTCCTTCAAGTAACTTTTAGAGGTGTTTTTGACGAGGGTATTTTTGTCAACTACCTACCTCCGAATATTCGGTTGCTTCCCCAATTCTATTTTCAACCAACTTACCGATAATGGTGATAACCAAGCTAACCTCCGAACAATATTCAGTTGCAGACAAGTAAAGATTACAACTGGAGTCAACGCGAGCAAACTCCAGCTGGCAGCCCACTGTCTGCTCTGGTGACTCACGGTATCAACAGGGTTAAGTTCGCAGCGGAAGTCATCAAGGCGTTATTAGATGAATTGAAGATTTCTTGCAATTCAGATAAGTAAGCAGCAGTCATTTGGGCTTTCTTTTCGAACGGTTTTTCTGTTTAGTTCTGCAGTAGAATGTTTTTGATTGTTGACAGTTCTCATTAATGTAAAAAACTTAAGATATAGCATTTTCCAGTTGAATTAAACCTTTTTCCAAAAGAATTAAACCTTTTCCCAAATGAATTAAACCTTTCCCCAATACAATTAAACTTTTTTCCAAAATAATTAAACCTTTTTCTGAAACAATTAAACCTCTCAAAAGAAGGGGATGTAATAGAAAATTAATAAACGACGTAGCGACCAGTTAAATGTCTGTGAGCATGAAGATGACACCACTGTTGAATCCCTTCCGAGTGATATCACTTGGAAGGGATTCCTTCGTAGGCATGCGTCGTCTATTCCTCCTTAATGACCCAACATCGTTTGACCAGAGTTTCTCCTAGCCGCATTAACAACTGTTAATTTCTGTCTGTGTTTTCATTATTCATTTACCCTTCGTTATTTGTTGTTGCCTTTGTTGTTCACTTTTCTGCAATTCATGATTAAACTGTTTCGCGATTCATATACTTGCAATTCCTTATTTTCCCGCTAAAGGTTTAATTGTTTCGGAAAAAGGTTTAATTATTTTGGAAAAAAGTTTAATTGTATTGGGGAAAGGTTTAATTCATTTGGAAAAAGGCTTAATTCAACTGGAAAATGCTATAGTAGGCTCGTAGATGAAGAAAATATAAGACGTTGAAAGAAACAGAATCTCTTTTTTATATGAGATAAATTTTTTGTGTAGTATCACTTCTCGGTGACTTTTTTGCGCTCGTTTGTTGAAGTTAATTTACTTGAATTTTCAATGTTTTTATTCAGGTGTAAGGTCGTCGTAGCCGTTGATGGATTCAACGCCCTAGTCGGTGATTACGATACACAACTCAAAACTGAAGACAAAATCAAAGTGCGGACTGGAATGGTCACCCTCAGCCACGTATTTCAAGACGCAACAAAGTCAGATTGGGTTAGTCGTACTTTCATGCCAGATTCAAAAGAAACCACTCTTTGCAGTAATGTTCGCCGTTGAGCACTGGAGACAACTTAATGGAGAAGAGAGCTCAAAATCAAATCTTTTTTATTGTCCGAATCCACCAATTGCCATAACAATCGTCAAATATTCATTCATAAAACATTCATAATTACCAACTATCTCACAACCAAATGAAACAACTTTTAGAACATTAATAACAATAACAAATAACGTTAAATATAATAAAATGTTGAGTTACCAGGTCAAATTAAAAAACTCGTCGACTTTATACAGTTCCGCCTTAACAAGTATCTTTTTCTCTATTTTGTCAAACTGGTTCACTGGGAGTTTCCGAATATTGTCAGGCAGCTTATTAAAAACAACAGGACTTATTAAAAACTGGGTCGGACTATTTCTCGATGACGACGTCAGATGAACTGTGGGCGACCAGACAGACAGACATGGAACCAAAATTGTTCAGAAAGGTCCGAATCGTGAAACTCGAGTGGAAATTTTGATTTTGGAGAACTTTTTGTTTCAACCATGAAAAGTGAAATAAAGCTTCCGCTATCTCGTTAGACTCGGAAGCAAAATTACCTCCCTCAAAATTTGATGGTTTACATTTCAAAATACATGTAGAATCCAAGTATCGATTGAAAAATTTTCCCCCAGGTGCCCAGCAATTCCCCGGAAAAAAACCCTGATTTTTCCAGATTCAATTTTCGACTTTTTCCAGGGTTCTAAATGAATTAGAAAATAAATAAATGTGATCATAATGTCTCAAAAATTCAGGTTTTTAAGGACTTTTGGAAATGAAAAAAAAAAACCAAGTGGGTGTGGCTTAATAGTTTCTTCGTTTCCACCACCCGATTGTATAGATGAGTCGATGCATAGTAGTTAATCTCAAAAATGTCAATCTGTAAGGCCCACTTTCACCAAAAGTTGTTCTAAACTTGCTTAGCTAAACGCGTTAATAGTTAATCTGAAGGAATAAACCCGGCAAGATGGCGAGCGTCTTTCACCAACCCAAATCATCGTTAAACGTTGTTTAAGACAATCGAGTTTGTCTAAACTTGAAATGTTGAGCGAAACGAATGAAAGTTGGACATTATGACGTATTTGGGCAACAGAAACGTTGAACAACAACCACTACCGCGCTTGATATCAGCAGATTCCCGCCTTGTTTATCTTTATCAGTGTCAGTTTTTCGAATTCCTTGTTTTTATTATTTGCTGATTCCTGCGGTTTGTTTCGAGTTTTCCGGTTCCCTTCGTTTTATTTTGCTGAATATTTTCATCACCTACCTATTGAGTTATTACACATCATCACTTTGAGCCACAACGAGCGCAATAACTCCAGTATTTCTCCAGACTCAAGTACCTTCCTTGATGTATCCTAGTGAAACACAGTGGCCACTGCCTTGTTCTGAACGGTAGGAATTTACTTCGATAATTTGAATGATTACCGATGGATGTAAACTCGAAGATGAGGGCCCCCGATTTCACCTCAATAAAAATTTATTTTGGTCGAACTGGTCTTTTATGATGGTCGATTTGTATAATTGGTCCGAGTAGAAACAACCAAGGAATGTAGGTTGTACTATTATGTTATTGAAAAAACCCATTATTCATTTTAAATTAACGTGTTGAACTTATTTGTATGATGGGAACTCGAGGCGAGTGTCAATCTAGTCGAGCACTTGGACGACTCGGGGCTTGGAAAGGCGGAAATTCAGTAACGTACATAATCTTGGAATGAGGAATCCGATCCAGGATTCGACTCGGACGTCGTCGTCATCGTCAGACGAGTCAAAAATAATTCGAAATGCAAAAATAATTCGCAATTTCATTTCGAAAACAATCACAAATCAATGCGCGGCCATATTGAATTGGTAGTTAAACGAGGTTTCCTAGTTTATTCGGCCGATTTTCGACCGTTTAAACTCGAACCCTCCAAGATGGTGTTTAAACTCGTAAATCGCTCTGGTGAAAGACGATTTTTACTGAACGTCGTTTATCTCTCGCCTCGTTTGGTTTAAACTCAATTTGAATTTTTGGTGAAAGTGGGCCTAAGTACCTATCAGTTCGGGGCGATGATTTTCATCTACACTCCAAACCGCATAATCCCTAAAACTTTCATCTCAATTGGATGGAAACTAAAAAATTGGCTATCAGTCAGAGGGTAATTATTTTCATAGGGGACCCAATTAGCTCAATTATTGAATATTTAACCGAAATCGAAGAATAACTTCGAACATTTATGCCCGTTACAAGGGTCTCGTGACAGACACAACGGAGGATTGAACGTTAAGGCTAAAGGGGACGACAGTTGTGCGAGTGAGAGGGTGAATACCAAACTTATATCTAGCTAATCTCTACAACCGGTCGACCGATTTTCAGTTTTCAATACATTTTGGATTTGTCTCAACAAAACTAAACCAGCTGTCATGCAAAAATTACAAAAAAATCCACCAAAAAAAATTGTCTTCTTATTTTGCCTATAAATATACTTTTGAGCGATTTTTCCCGCAAAAACGATTACAGCCGCCATTCTCAAAGATGTCAAGTAGCTCTCAAAATATCCCTCATAAATAAATATGGTAACAATCCGCCCGAAACAGAAAAATTTACAGTAAAAACGTAGCGCAAATTTGAGGTTGAGGAGAGAGAGAGAAAAGGGACGGCGGGTGACCACGCTATGGTGAGGGGAGGCCTGCTCGTCCGGGGGGGGTTGGCTACCAAGAGGTGTTTCCATGGTTACTGAAACGCGTCTCCCACCACTTCACTGCCCTAGACATTTCCACGGACTCCATTTGATTGACTTCCCGACTTGATTTCCAGCAGGAGCATGAAAAAGGCCAAAAAAATTTGTTGGGGAGTTAGTAACTCAATAAAAAATGAAGGTACCTCATGTATTTCCATTCCATATACATTCCAGGTACCTGAATCGTTCATGAAGATTTGCAACTTTATTTTTTTTTAAATTCACATGAAATAAAATAGGCTTTTAGTAGATTACCTAGTACCTACCTTCCTAGTTTTTATTAGTGTTCGGAAGGACTCAATAATTTTCGCACCGACAGATTCCATTCGTGTATATCTAGAAGTTGTGGCTGTGGCAAGGGTTTCATGACAGACAGACAGACTAACAGACAGGCAAGGAACCAAAATTGTTCAGGAAGGTCTGAAACGTAAAAGGCAAGAGGAAATTTTGATTTTGGCGAACATTTTTTTCAACCTTGAAAATTGAAAACAAAGCTTCCGCTACCTTGGCAGACTCGGAAGCATAAGTCCAAGAATCGGGTTGACAGTTTACAAGAAACTAAAAAAGTGGATGAATTTTTGTTATTCAGTAAAGTAGTGATAATGAATTATTTTATATCCGGTAGATACCTATTAGGGAAGCCTGAAATCTACATAAATAGGAGCGAATTCACAATCGTATTTATGTTTGCCAATTCAGAAAATATCAAAACGAACATGGTGTTCCTGGTGATGAAATTTATCATAATACTAAAAACTAGGGAAGGCACAATACAACCTCCTGTTATATTGTCATTCAAAATATAAATAGCCTATCTACGGGTATAGGTATCATTGAAGGGTGAGCAGCGTGATAGTCGGAGAAGCTGAGATGAATGGTCGCTCGAAGTTCGCAAGTGTCTGCGCGGCGGGTGGGTGGGCGGGCGGGATTAGCTGCTAGGAAATGTGGGGTTCCCCTGCAAATTTCATCTGATAACATACATATGGTTAGATTTGAAAATAACGATTTTTCAAGCTTAGATAAATCGGATGAAAGTATGGGGCGACACTAGTGCCATCTATCATCTCAGAATCATATTAGACCCCCGTCCCCTTTAGCCTTAAAATCATCGAAATTCGTTGGTTTGGTCGATGGTTTGATCCACATGATACCTAGAATTTTCATCGAAATCAAATGGAAAATGTGGAAGTTACATCTGTCACAAGGAATGCACGTTTGCGCATGCGCAACAGCTACTATCAGTAACCTCCAGACTGATAGTCGTCGCTGCACATGCGCAAACGTGAAATACTTGCCACAGCCATAACTTTTACATTTAACACCTGAATTCGATGAAATTTTCGGGGATTTTGCCGGTTTGCATGCAGATGGTCCCCTATGAAAATCATCGCCCTCAGACTGATATACATATATTTATACAGGGTTTCTACACTTAAGATGGGCATAACTTCAGGGTTCGACTCTACAAGGTATTTCCAACAAAAAATATCTCCAAGCAATTTTCTTCTAACCCACTCAAAATTCTATTTTTCTCACTTTAAAGTTTTTTTCGCTTTTTCGACCTTACGGCACTGATATGGTCATAACTCCCTTATTCCTCCTGAAAATTCAAATCTGACTACACAGTTGGAAAGAGCGTTAAATTCCTAAGCTACCTAGTTCAAAATCAAAATATTTCAGCAATAAAATAGTTTCAAAAAATCAAGTCAAAAAGCCAACTTTACAAAATTTTTCTAAACTTGACTTTCTACGACCAAAGTTTTCACTCTAAATCCCTGCCCATTTCGATGGGCGCTCTTCGGAGAAAACTCAAATTGTCAGCTTTCCAACGGTCTATAAATTTTTCTTTCTAACATTCAATGCCAGAAAAACATTTTAACATTCTAGTTTGAATGCCAGAAAACGTGTGTTTTACAAGCAAATCCAGTTTTTTAATCGGTTTCTGGTCCCCTTCGATCTCAAGATGGCTTGACGATTTTGGTATCATTTCCCATGTAATTTTTTACGCTGAATCCAATAGTGTTACTTCCGAATGATTCCGACTGCTAGAAAGTGGATTTTTTGAAGAAAACCTTCGTTTTTCGTACATAAAATACGCATTTTATACAACAGCCATGATTTCTATATTTTCCAACAATATTCAGAGATTGTGCCGGTTTACGAGTAGATGGTCCCCTTTGAGTGTAGTGCAAGGTATTTAGAGATTGATGTTCTAAGATCATGTAGTACGCATTGGCTCATCTATCCTCTACAGTCCCGAGCTTGCAGTGATAATATTTTTTCAAAAATTTCAAGTTTTTCTGGCTTTTTGGGGCTCAAATAACTCAAAAAATATCAAAGTTTGGAAAAAATTTATTTCGCATAGGAATTAGAAAATGTCCATTTAAATGGACACCAGGACTATATCGACTTTTACAGTTTAGTAAAAGTATTTCGTCGTTATTAATTAAAAAATTGCATATTTTGACTGATTAAAGGATTAAACAACTTAAAATTAATATTATCTCGACTTGGCTTGGCTTTTAGTTTAGTTTGGTCAGTCAATTTCAGCTTTTTGAAAGTAAAAAACACCAAAAAAATCGGAAAATTAACTAAAAATGATCACAAAACAAACTTTTTCCTAATTTTAAAATACCATCTCGATAAAACATGAAATGACAATCTTATCTCTTACATAGAATGAACGCTCAAATGAATTTTAATTATTAACAACCCAATTTTCGACTAATTCAGACCAGAAAAAGCTGAAGTCACAGCCTTTCATGGTAACTCACTTTCGTCACACAGAGTTACTTCAAACATTTTTTACGTACTAATTTGATATTTTTCTTACAATCTGGTAACTTGGATCGTGCTGCATTCTTCATTTCATCAAAGGCTGTAAGATGTATAGCCTCGAGTTTCAATGAGGTACGAGCCTTGCTTCCCCCCTACTTCTTGGAGTTCCAGAACGAAGAATTGATGGTCTCACATCGTCGACAATCCCCTTTTCGTCGCTAATGGATAGGAAATGGTCTGCCACCAATATTTTGAAATCTAAGTAGCTGAGGATATCGTTCCTTTTATTTTTGAGGGCGATTTGGTCTTGCCAGTACAGGATCCAGGCGTTAGCCAAAGCCAAGTCTACGAAATGATGGATGGTCTAGACCGTCCTTTCCAACAGGCTACCTTGTGGATCCACGTCGACAACCTCCAGATCGTCCAAATTGAGGTCTTCATCAATATCTCCAAAGTTGTATTCTGAAACCTTATCCGCCAGCAAAGCATCAGCGACAGCATCCACAGTTGTGATCCTTTTCGATCCTTTTGACATTTTTGAAAATTTCTGGAAGAAAGGGAGGGTGACTAGACTCAAATTTCAAAATAGGTTTAAAGAAATACTGCCAATAACCACCTAATAAGAATTCAAATAGTGGATAATGCAAGAAACACATCACATTCATCTTCACCAACTTCAAAACTAGTTAGTCTTTTAGAGTCAAAGTACTCAGCTATTTTTCCAACAAAAACTTTTCAGCAATGACGCTTTATGAATATAAAGTTAACTCCAACATTAATTTGGGTGAAGAATGATGATATTTAAATTAAAAGAAGGAAATAAAACCAAATCTCGCTGGTGTCAATAATTGTTTTGAAAAATGTTTGTGATTGAGTCCTCACTTGTCCAATATTTTGGACGTCCCTCTGATTTGGAGATAGACCGGGCGTCCAATTAAATGGACGCCACAAGTTGCATTGCTATGACGTTAGTACAATCCGAATATTTCAAACTATTAGTGAAAAATCACCATTAGATTCCTCGGAACAAGATTCAATAAGAAATTTTACGGAAATTAAGTATTAAATCACTAAAACTTACCATGAAACGATTGCTTCGTTTTCGGGTCTATTTCTCCGCCAATTCAAGGTAAATCAAAGATAACCGTCTTATCTGCAGTGTTGCCATAATTCTCCACAATTTGGACAACACCAAGGAAAAAAAAAGTTTGAGATAGCTTCTTTTTTTCCTACGTGGGACGTTTTTTCTCAAATCTAACATTAGATTCTGTGTGTTATAGAAAAATGGTGCAGTGATTGTGACTGTCGACCAGCTTGCGTCTCCCTATGGGTCGTTAGAATCGCACTGGCCTATCTACCTGCTTGGAAGGAAGGTTGGTACCTACGCAGCTATTTTCGTTGCATCTATCGACGTTAGCTAATAAATACCGTCTACATTATTTCATATCATCCAATTTCGTCTCTTCGCCAGGGTTTCGAACATCTGGATCCGTTCATTCCGATCAGTGTGACCGAGTACTCTGACCTCGAGTTGAACAGCGCTCTCGACTACTACGAAGACCGCATGTGGCTTCAGCGAACCGAAGGAAGGCACGAACTCGGGTTTTTGTCCAACAAAAATCCTTACTCATTGATGACTTTGTGCTCTGGTTTGTAATCCCCTTGTGGTGCATAGACGTTTGTAATTTTGTTAATAAAATGTATGTAAGTATTGTTCTCAGTAGTGATTGATAGCCTCGTCTTGTAAGGCCAAGACGAGAGTTTGGAATCCCAAAAGTTTTTCTAAATCCCGGGAATGAGGATTTTTTTTTTTGAAATGAAAAACTTGACTGAAAACATCGGAAAACTTGTTTATTTTCTTTTTGGGAAACTTTACTGATTTACGTAAAAAATGTGCGCGTACCTTAAACGTGCAACCTGTTGCGGATTTCAGTGAGAAAAAGAAGTAAAACTGTTCAATTTCTCCCTTGCGAGGGAAAAACATTAAATCATGTTTAATGTTTTTCCCTCGCAAGGGAGAAATTAGATTGCCGATCACTCAGCTGATCAGTGACCACTCAGGCGCCTTCAGCATTCTCCATTGACCTTGTTTTTCAAATTTCAGCTTGATCCGTTCAACAGGAGAGAAAATGGCCTTGGAGCTCACTCAGCTGATCAGTGACCATCTTGGTACAACTAGACCCCAAATGGAGCCGATATAACGTGGTAACTAAGAAATCGGTCCGTGGTAACTAAGAAAAAAAACGTTGCAGATTTGCGTGTCGGAATTCACAGAACGACCCCCAGCCCTAAAACATTAAACATGTTAAAAGCAGTGGCGCCTCCTCCAGGCAAACATAGCAAACACTGTTTGCCCTACTACAGATATGCAAAATAAATAAATTAATTTTTGTTGAGATTCTCCTATATTTCCATTTTTTGTAAGTAATATTTAACTGATTTTGGAAAACTTTTATAATATTTAGGGACTATTTAATTACTATCAAGGAATTTAGATTAAATAAGAGAATGGAATAAGAAAGTACGTATTTTGTCTTGGATACTAGCCCGCAACACACCAGAGACTTGGAGAGGTCGGTAATGTAGATGATTGCGGATGATAAGCGAACTAGCGCGGGGGCTGGTCCTCCTTGCATCGCTGCATGTTCAAGAAAATGAATTTTTCGGGACTGTTTAGAGTGAGAGGCGACGATCGGCGGGGTGGCGGGGGGTCAGCGCGGGGTCCAGTATTGCTATACCCCCCCTTCCACCACAATCAGCTGTTGCAAACAGTCGGAAAACTGTTTCGTGATCTTGAATGCAGAGAAACTTGGAAGATGAGCCATGGATACTAATTAGCCCACGCATGAAGACATAACATATCCATCCACCCACATTATCTCAAAGAAGGAAAGCAGTTCGTTTTTTCGCCGCCGCAAATATCAGCTGTATGACGTTGACTGGTGTCCCGTTCCCGATTTTACTGTATTTCACTGTACCTAATCGTTTTTCTTGTTGATAGACACTAGGAAATAATTGCAAAACATTGTAGAATGAAGGTTTCACATCTTATTAAGTCTAAATTCAGAGTCTCCCTTTTTGGTTAATTATTTTCAAGAAAAAAGTTTGACCACCCTCAAATTTAATGGTTTACCTACGTTTGTGGTAGGTAAGTACGTGTAGATTTTGAAAATCGAATATAAAAAAAATCTGTCTGTCCGCGGATCTTTCCTTAATTATCATGGACCGATTATGATGAAATTTGGTATGTGGGCTCCATTTGGGGTCTAGTTGTGCCGCAAAGCTTTTGGTTGATGTAAGTCACTTCTATGCGGTGAAACGGAAGGGCTGAAACTTCCAAAGGCACCCTCTCTCGAAAACTCTCGATATGAAGGTATTGTTTTATCAGAAATTTAAGATTGTACCATTGAATTTTTGGAATCGAATGAGACTACCCATAACTTTGTAGGACAAACTGTTCGCTCCCTACGAGAAGTTAGAAAAACGAGTATGAATCGCAAAAGAGGCGTGATCGCCCTTCAAATTTTAGTTAACCAAAATGCTTTCGCCGATCGTTTCTTTGGGATGTACTCGGTTTTGCTTCCTTAGCAATCATTGATCAAATTTCTAAACGAAGGAATTCTTTATTTCTTCCAGTGGAGTGTGGAGCGTTTAATTCTTCCAAATAAACTTGATTGTGAAGGTAAAACATGGTTGGTAGGCGGTGACAATAGCAAAGCTGAGTTCTTTGCTGGGACGTGATCAATACAGAAAAAATGAACCTTTGTGAAATAATTTGCAGCCTAGCTGTTTGCCTGACGAATATTATCACGCGACGCCCCTGGTTAAAAGTCCATGCTAAAAATTAATGCTGAACCTATTTCAATAGCTTAATTTTCCTTGAAGATTTGCTCAAAGGGAACTGATGGGTTCAGCGAGTAAAACGTGAGGTTACTGTTGGGGACCAATTTTCCTTTTTTGTTTGTAACCTATTATCGTAACCCAGAGGTCACCACGAGGAGGTTACTCACGCTGTTCCTCATTTTCAGTGGCATGTGTCACCTCGTCAATTAATAAAATTGAGTAATATAAATAAAAGTGGGGGGGGGGAGGTGTCAAATAACGTAATAAATATCAATCCTCTGATCATTGGTTTACCCTCGAAGTGAGGTAAACATGAGTTACCTTCATGAGATAAACAACCATTGAACCCGTAATCTGACGTGTATTTGTGATTGTTTTGGAGTTGTACCCAAAGTTACAACTTGAGCCAATGGTAACTCCAAAACTTACGAAGGGAGCCAACTCCCTTTTCTCGGCACTATTGTCGGGTCCCACACTTTCAGGGCAATGGGACCCAACGATAATACGCTCCGCTCAAGTAAATGAAAAAATCGACTCTGTTGGTTAGAAACGTTCTTGTTAAGGGGGTATCAGTCGGTCTTCGTTTGTTCTGGGTCAGTATTTCACGAAATTGAAGAAGCAAAATCTTAAAAAGTTGTACCTAAATTTGAAATTTTAAAGGATTTTAGAAATTCATTAGTGCACGGCCCTAGGGCATTGAAAAACTGAAATATTGCCGCTGGAATCACCAAAATCGAACAATAATGAGGTATTTCAGTCAATTTAAAAAAAAAATTTCAAAAGAGTATGGCTCAGGAATAACGGTAATCGGGTCTGTTCGTCGAGAAAATGTTTTTAAAAAATCAGAGAAGCTAAAGAAAGTTGAGGATTCGAATGGTGTGACGTAGCTAGCCAAAACTGTCTTTGAAAAAAGTATCCATGCACAGAGAAGAGATTGGAATGTTCTCACTGGTAGCAGGTTCAAATTGAGGCTCCAGAACGTTGATCTTCCTCTTTGTTTCCGTCATATTTAAAACGAAAGAAAGAAAAGAAATCATGGGCGATACACTAGCTGAAAATATGATAAGTCGGAACCACAAATGAAGCAAACAGAAAACAACTGATTACAGACGGCAGATGTAGGTAACGCTAACAATTGAACCATAAAGTAACGCTATCCGAAATGAGAATCTCTTGGATGCTACAAAATACTACTCACACACGCTTGCGGTGTAGTGTGTGTGCATTCATGGAGGCCCGCCTTTTTTTCAAATGTGTGATCTCTTTAATTCATTTTCTACCAAATGTTATAGTATCATTGGGCTAAAAGTTGGAGTGGATAACTTTTCAAGGGTGCTGAATCCAAATTTGATGTCAAAAATTTGAATTTCCGACCCACCGAAATACCCCATTGCCAGAAAAAAATTGGGAAAACCGTTAATTCAGTTTTTTCCCATAAAATGTAGCTAAACTTGAAATTTTCAAGGATTTTAGAAATTCATTAGTGCATGGGCCTTGGGAATTGAAAAACTGAAAGATTGAAGATGGAATCATCAAAATCGAACAATAATTGCCAGAGAAATATGGAAAAACTAGTTTATCAGTAATTTTTCCCATTTTTCAAATTTAAAATTTCAACTTTCTGAGTGTTTGCGCTTTCAATTTCGCTAAATACTAAAAAACGAATGGCGACCGACTGAGACCCCTTTAAGACTCCATCATTTGATATTGTAGGCTATTAGTTTCATTCCACTCTCAGAGATGGCGCCACAGAGCCACCAATGAAGTGCATCTCCCTTCTGCGAGTTGGCCATCCGTCAATGAGGAATTTCACCGAATTCTGTTTGCATTTTTCCTGAATAGTTAATGGTGTGGGATAGATGAAAATCGGGTTGATTTCGGAAAATGAGTCTCCTGTTATTTTTGGGAGCCAATCAAAATTTTTGATTTCAAAAAATAACCGGGAAAACGGACCTCTTCAACGTGAAGTGGGAACACTCGCTGATTGGATCGCCGTCTCCTCCCAGTGTTGCCTGATGTTATCGAATTATCTGTTGTGGCGAAATCATGTTATCTAAGAGGAAAGTTATCAAACCAAAAGAGGGGAAACCTAATTTTCCCCATCTTGCTTTTTCCATTTTTTTTTCTTCAGTTTTTCGATTTCGCACTTTACTGGTTTGTGAAATGTTGCATCTGGGGACTGTAGATTTCACAATCTCAGCGCTTCAAGCGGCCATAAATGAACTATTCCAGGATGACGTCATCCTCCTGCTTTTTGAAACGTTCATATTTTCTATACTGTTTTGTTTATTCGTTAATTAGGAAGTACGGGCTGAAAGTTTGCTGTAGGGGCTTTTTCGAGGTGCTGAATCCGATTTTGTGGTAAAAAATAAGAAATTCCGACATGGTGAAATTCCTCATTCCCTTTTCACTCAACACTATCAAGTTACCGTACTACTTCTCTGATACACTAAAGGGCAATTAATAGAGATGACAATATTAGAACACTTCGTTAGTTTTTATTGGTAGTATTATTTACACTATGTACAAAACTTATCATAGCCAACATTCAATTCAGGTTCATTGTTCAATCGCCAACATTTCAGGTGGTAATACAGGTGGTGCTGTAACATCTGATTTACTAAGTAAATTAATGTCTAAGGTTTTAATTTTCCAGTTGTCACTAGCGTAAGGATCCTTAATTAGTCCAAATTTCTGTTCAAAAACTCCAATACACTGTCCTTGACCTTGATGAAGAGTCCCACAAACCAGAATGACTACCAAGCCATGTGGTTCAGACTTCGCCCTCAGCCCATCCAGGGAGAGATTCGGGGAGAAGTAGAGGTTATGTTGTTGCTGCAGGGCTGCCAAGAGTTCAACGACTTCGCCGCTGCCCTGAGCGGAATGTTGAAGGGACTCGGAGCCAGATTTCAGGTTGATCATGGCCGTCGCGTCGCACCAAAAATCGTTGTCTACGACCTTCTCGCCGCCCAACATCACCACCGGTTCGTTCAGTTTGGTGTAAAACCACTCGCAGAACTTATACGCAAGTTCTTCGCAGAGGTTTGGAACAGGCTGAGTGATCGGATAGTGATTATTCGACTCAATTGTGGGAGCCGGTACACTGTTTTGAATCACATTTCCTCCCTGGAATAAGAAATGTTGTTCATTAGAATACACAAATTTCCAGCTTGAATTTTATGAGAAGAAACCGCCTAGAAATTCAAGTAATTTTGCGATAAACAAGGTAAAAGATATTCTTTTTGGCGAATTTTTGAAGAAAAAGCTATTTCAATAGCTAATCATACTCGAACTTTCCAATCCCGCGGTTTTATGAAAGATTTCCTATCCGCAGCTTTGAAACCGCGGGTTTTTCCGACAGTCCGACAGTGAGAGATCGAGTCCTTTCGTCCATAACTGTTCATAAGTGGACGTTTATTCTGCTAATAAAAATCAGTCTTCAGATAGGCAGGTATTTTAATGGAAGTATCGTATAGGTTACACCACGGTACACGATCCTTAGTTCTTCCGTATCAACGACTAAGCAAAATTTCGTGACTCGATACTTTTCCCAAAAAAACGTAACATTTTTTTGCCAGTTGGATCAAGGCTAAATCATTTTCCATGCTCAAATACCCTACTAAAAATTATTTGAAACCAAAACATTCATCATTCCATACATCGATGTTTCTGAGTCGACTCACCAAACTGTTGGTGAGAAGAGCACCGGCTTTTCACCACATTCCAAACGTGCAGGTTTCCTTAAAATCCCGTCAAACCGACTCAGATATTTAGTACGGTAAATATTGAAAATTCCTCAGAAATCCGTTCGGTAATTGTGCATAATTTTCTTAAATGTAACACTTTTTGTATGTTGAAGATGTCTTGATGTTGTATTGATAGATTGTCTTCTAGTAGACCATGAATGATTCGCTTTGAAGAAAATTTCTCTTGTGGGATTCACATCCTCTACCTGAGGCACCTCAAAGGTACATCACACAATCCTAACCTGACCTACAGGTGGTAACTGGAGGGTAGATCTATCTCTTAATAGTTCTATCTCTGGCTGGCCAGGAGGCGATGTGTCCAGTAGCCTATCATTCATTGGACCTTCCTCCTCCTTATCCCAAGATATCTCTCAAGTTTTCAGTTAATATTAAGATAAGTTAAATCACTAACCATTTGCCAGAAGGCGATAGTAGCATCGATTAGTGTAGCTTTGTCGATAGCAGCAGCAAAGGGAACCCTTTTGTTGTGCAAATATTTGAACAGGATAGTTTTAGTGATCTTCTTTCGTGCGAGCAACGATCGGACATCTTCAGCATGCTGTACGATGATTCGAACAGCCTCTGAAACAGAATTCACTAGATTACTTTCACGTAAGAAACTAAAAAACAATATTATTTTCATCTATGTAAAAGAGAGATTGCGATGAAAAGATCTCCCTATTCCCAACAGCATATCGTCCAATCCTGCGTAGTACCTCAGGATTCTCCACAGCACAAAAAATATATGGAAGGGATCATCTCTAATCCAAAAATCTGAGTTGTCTTCCTTATCAACCCTAAGTTTTGAATACTTCATAGGCCTTGAAACTGCGGGAACAACTTGACAAGGTAAGGAAGAAGCTTAGGCAATGCCCCAGCATCGAGGAGTTGACTAGGTATGGGTTTATGGACCAAGGTGATCTACAGGATTCTCGAAGATGCTTCAATCAATTTGAACTGAACACTGGATGATCAACAAATCGTCAATGGAGAGTTTTCGCCACGTCAGGCGCGACGACTTGAGATCGTGACAACTCGAGATAGATGGGGCTAGCAGACGCAGATGCTAACTTTTTTTGGTGGATTTCGAGTCGTCACAAAACAAAGGTGCGGACTCTGAAAGTCACGCTAAATAGCTACCAACCTGCGAAGTCACTCGAAAATGGCCGATAGTGAACAGCTGATACAGACTCTGGGGGTCTCGAAATGAGTTTTTCAGAATGAAATTTGGAATATTCGGCGATTCGCTGTATTGAACAAATCTATTACTACTTGGATAGGTACCTATTTACATCCTTTTCTGACCCAACAATGCGATTTAAAAAAACCGCCATACTAATGATTTTGATCGTATTCACCTAGTTTAAATGGGTAGTTACCTATGTAGTGAACACCACAAACCGACGTTTTCCAGAGTTCGTACTGCATTTTTCTGGGTCTCAAATACCGACTACTTATACTCTTGCCTTTATTTAAAGAGCTCTGGACCGAAGGTTCCAAAACCCCTTCCCTGCCAAGAGGTGGCAACGTTGCAAGGTGCTCACCTTGCGGTGAAAACCCTTGCGGTGAAAACGGTCACAACCCTTCGCAGTCAAAACCCATCATCCCTCTTCCTTCTTCCTCTTCTATCAACATACAATTTAATTATTTATCGTTCGGTGAACATTTTTTGTAATTTAAATTCGTAACGTACTAATTATTCTGATGAAAATGAGTCCAAATTTCCTGTAATTCGGCGAAGAGGGCGTAATTCGTTTGGGTGGATTGGCCGGGAGAGGGCTGCTGAGTTTTAATCGTACCTGCCTCGAGTTAATACTCGATATGTTCAATTTTTCTCGCTGATCACGATTTTGGTGATGGGATGATCGAAATAATTTGTGAATCAAGTGTGCATTTGCAGAAGAGGGTAAACTGTTGGGGGGCTGGGGGGGTTCACGGGCGGAGGGGTCGCGCAGGTATACCTCGACCTTCCGCTGGGGCTCGGATTCTTGCAGCGATGCCGAACCTTCGGGGCCTTCAAAAATCCCAGAGCTCTTTAAATAAAGGCAAGAGTATAACTACAGATTTCGCAGGAGCTACCTACCTATCTACTGGAAAAAGAAAACTGTTCTACAAATAAAAGCTAAAATCGAGAACCAAAACACGGGAGTTGAACGTCGAACCCAACACAAACTCCTGCTTCATCCGATCTAAATTGAAACTGGTTATAAAAGTGTGAGGTTATGAAGGGCACAGTCGTCAAGAAAGCCGTCGGCCTCGACGCCGCCGGCATTTGGTGGCGTCCAAGACGACCGAGCTCGCCATCCAAGTCGTCACGCATGCGCAGTCACCATTTTCAGACGGTAGCATGGATATTACACGCGGACAGTCGTCACAAAAGATGTGGCAAAAACTCTAATCACACGGCAACTTCCCCTATCGTCATTTTTTTTTTTTTTTTTTTTGATAAAAAATATTGAGTTATGTATATTGAATCTCACAGCTGATTGAATGAACTAACACTTTTAGATAGAGCTTAATAGATAGCGCTGTTGTCATAACAGATAAGTTATCTGAGATAACACACCGTATCATCTAGGGGTGTGTCGGTCCAGATATTTCCCTGGAACGGTTCCAACGGTTACAGTGACAAAGATGTAACCGTTGGAACGGTTCCAACGGTTACGGTGACAAAGATGTAACCGTTCCAAATTACCAGTACAGGCGATCAAATCCCACTCACATGGCATGGATGAAGCAGGAAGTCAAATCCCTATCGTCCTTCTTCCATGCTTATGATCTAAACTTGCAATACAATAGCATCATTTTCCTTGACAATTCGCTAAAAGGAAGGAATTTGAACAAGTGTTACAAAAGAGGCAATTTATTATAAATAATAGTTACCAAACAATTCAAGGAAAGAATAATGACGTTGCAGTTTAAGAACTTAACATGACAATAATAAATTAATAATACTGGAGACAACTTCCATGCTAACCTGTCCAGAAGATAACGTCCCGCTCAAGAGCCATTCCATGAACCATTTTCAGTCCATGGAAGTAGTAAGGGCGCTTCCAGGTACAACATGGAACAGAACTGAGAACAAGATCCATGCTTACTGGTCCAGAGCCATTGAACCATTCTCTATGATATCTTATCAGTCCGTGGAACTGGACCGGTAAGGGTCGAGTTTTTGTCACTGCGTGGAACCGTTCCAACCTGATACTCGGTTCCACAGTCCCGGTACAGCTGTACCGACACACCTCTAGTATCATCATAGTGACGTCAGCTCACTGATGTCGATTGGCGACCAATTTTTTGGCACTCCTGAAAAGTTACCACAACGATGGGAGGGAGGTGCTCTGACACTGAACACGCCCTTTTTGACGCGTAAATGAGCTACAAAGTGCCAATCGCTTGAGGAATGAATCTAATCAGAGAGGGGTCCTTATGACAGGACAGAGGCAGTTTTATTAGAGAGTTCCTAGTAGATTTGGCTTGGCTTAGATACAGCTTGATGTATTCTCAATCCTGCGCCATATTATCAATAAGGACGTCACAGTGTATATGCCGAACCGAAACTACTGAGAACTCTCTATCACCAGAATTTTTATTGAAAAAAATTGTAACTTTGTCATGTCCAATGAGGAATTTTACCGAAATGTTTGAATTTTTCCTGAAAAGTTAATGGTGTGGGGTAGATGAAAATCGGGTTGATTTTGGAAAATAAGTCTCCTGTTATTTTTAGGAGACATTCAAAATTTATTATTTCAAAAAATAACCGGGAAAATATGCCTCTTCAACGTGAAATGGAAACGCTCGCTGATTGGCTGTTTGTATCGCCATCCCCTCCCCTTGTTGCCCGATATAACGACGAAATCGTGTTATCTAAGAGGAAAGTTATCAAACAAAAACAGGGGAAACCTCATTTTCTCCATCTTGCTTTTTCTATTTTTTCTCTTCAGTTCTTCAATTTCGATCTTTACTGGTTTTGTGAAATGTTGCCACCGAGAACTGTACGAAGTGAGATTTCACGATATCAGCGCTTCAAGCGGCCGTCCATGAACTATTGCTGGTTGACGTCATCCTCCATGCTTTTTTAAAACATTCGTATTTTCTACACTGTTTTGTTTATTCGTAAATTAGGAAGTACGGGCTGAAAGTTTGCCGTAGGAGGGTTTTCTAGGTGCTGAATCCGATTTTGGGGTAAAAAATAGGAAATTCCGACATGGTGAAATTCCTCATTGCAACTGGCATTGTAATTACCAAAATGTAAAAATTTTATAAAAAATTCACGTTTTTCCGCGTTCAGACACAAATTTTTCCCTTAAGTTCCGTTGTAAAACATTTTTTGACTATACCGTTGGAAAGCTGAGATTTCGAGGATGTTTTTGCTGAAAACCGCATTGATTTTTTTCAACAGGAAATAGGTGAAAATCTCTCGAGAATTTTGTCAAAAAACTCGAAAATTGCAAAGTTTTATGTTTGGACTAGGAAAACTTCAACTAGATGCGAGGTTAGAAATGTGTGGTGTGGCTCATCTGATGGGAAATTTAATGCTCTTTTCAACGGTGTAATCAGATTTGAATTTGCTTGGAAAATAAGGGAGATATAGTAATTTTAGTGAAACAAGGTTCAGCATACGAAAAAATCTTTTAAAAAAAGTTTAAAGAAGAAACTCAATTTTAAATGCTTGCATACGAGTCTGT
This sequence comes from Apolygus lucorum, assembly GCA_009739505.2. Lineage (NCBI taxonomy): Eukaryota > Metazoa > Arthropoda > Insecta > Hemiptera > Miridae > Apolygus > Apolygus lucorum. The sequence continues at coordinate 50,177,174 of CM019168.2, read as the reverse complement.
AAGGTTGTTAGTTCATGTACCCAAACATCAAAATAAGAAAACAGTTGAGTTCTCTACGCAACACAGTGAGTCTATTTTATTTATTTATTGGTCGCGTGAGCAAGGCTTGCTTAGTTTTCGTGGCGATTTTTCAGTTCATGTGCCAAAGCAAAGACATGAAAATGTCAAAATAGAAATTTATAAATGAAATATTATTTATAGTTGAGAAATTTTCATTTACCTAGAATATCTATAATTGAAGCGTTTTCTTCCAAATAAACTTGATTGTAAAAGAGTGAAGTATGTAGTAGACCTATGGTTGGGAGGTTAACAAAATAGTGACAATGGCAAATCAGTGATCTCTGCAAAGAGCGATCTATACAGGAAAATAATTTGTAGCGTTTTGGCACGTGAGGAGGTAGTTAGTGAGTTTCCACTGTATGCATTTCCATTTGTTTTCCGAGTCTAGTGACACCCAGGTTTCGTCTCCAGTGACAAAGTTTCTCCAAAATGAAGGAGGCATTGGTGAGAAAACGTTTCACATGGGACGAGGAAGTGAAAGAAGCTGTCACCAACTGGACCAGCTTCTTCTGCTAACTTTTTAGCTCATTCTGCGATATTATACACCAAATGCATTGACAAGTACCAACAATTTCTGTGGGTTTCAATTTCTTTAATGAAAAGATTGTAAAAAAGGGAATTTGTTTTCTGGACGACCATCGTAATGCACTACTTATTAATTGAGTGGTATTTGTTGTTCCTTCACAATATTATTTTTGGTTCTTGCATCAAATTGCGAGGCTTTTCCAAACCCCTCACCTTGTTGGTTTTCGGCGCTGATGATCCCAGAAGTGGTCGTCCTGGCGATGTCCAGCAGGTCCTCCGGTGGAATCGTGTTCAACAAGTCGATGACGTTCACTTTTTCTGCGTCGGAAAGCATGGCCGGAGCGCCTAAATCTACGAGATCCCTCGAAAACCAGAAAAACCATCTCAACTTTCAGTAGCCAAGGAGTGACAGCGTCTTGTCATGGCCAGAGTACGAGGAAATCAACCGAAGGAATCTTCAATCATTCGCACGGCAACCTTATTGAACTCCAATATGACGCTATCTCGCCGATTTTGATTCCGAACTAACGAAATTGAACATAGATAATTTAAATAATTTGATCAAAACTACGAAAATTGGACATAGCACTTCAAGTTTCCGAACATGGATGCTACAATCGTCTTCATCTTCGTCTTTTACCACCAGTTATCATGGAAGGCCGCAGAACATTGACTAAGGGCCGGTTTCACCAACATTTTGATCGGAGTTCGAGGGCCGATTCAACTACTGAACCGAGAAAATGGGTTTCACCAGAGGCGATCAACGCCTTCCTCGGTTCATCCGGCGTTTGGCGCTGATCGCTCAATTTTGGCTGGTTAATCGGTTTGATCTTCGTTTAAAGCGACGGACGTGGACGCCATTGTTATTTTTCCTATTCCGTCGAGCTGTTTTTCGTCTGTGTTTTGCTGGAGTTTTTATCATGTCACGAGCTTTGGTGCGCACCTTCTCGTAGGTATCATACGGGAGTGAGAAAGGACAACGAAATTGTGAACCATTTCATTATTCGCGGTCCCAAACAAATCCATCGCAGGACGTCGCTATTTCAGCCTACAAGTTTCGTTACCATCTCAGATATTTCCGTTTCCCAGTTGCTGTGTGCATTTTACGTACCTATTGTGAGTAGTTGCTTTTGCTGATGTTAATCATTATGAAAATAAAACTGTTACATACCTATATGGTATCTGGTGAATACATATTTTTTCGCAAGATCCCCTCTTCATATTTCCTTTTTTCTCGTTAGGTGTTTACTAAAGATTGCTTACTTACGTCTTTTATATTCTTATATAGTTGTTTGATTGAATGATTATTCTTATTATTTGATTACGCATTATCTCAAACAATTATGCCGAAAATTCTTTTCTTATTATTTACCTACGAATTTATTTTTGTTTGTACCATAATCAGCATAGGTAGGTAGGAGAAAAAAGAACCGATTTGTTGCAACATAAGATTGACTTGGAGAAATGTGTAGGCAGATGAACAAATCAATTCATACGTATCACGTTTTATTGAATACAATAATTATTCTTATAAATTCATAATCATTTTTATAAAATGCGTACATAGAATTTCACACAAGTACCGATCGTAGTAGTATTTCATGAATGCTGAAGTGATAATGGGTTTTCTTGACATGAAGAATGAAATTCACCTTATTTGTTCAGAAAAGACGTCATTGACACACAGTTCGTAGCCTGTTATCCGAAATCTGAAACAAAAATTTGCATCCGCACATTATTAAGCAGTTAGCTATGTCTACTAGCTCAGAGTAGTAGAAAGTAACGGTGAGTAGGTACCTATATGGTTTAGAAGTCATGCAGTAAGGCACATTTGTAGAAAAACCCGGAGAGCCTGGAAGAGGGAATCACCAGATAAAATTAGGTAAGGGTACTCACGTTGATGAAGTAGGTAGACGTCCAATCGAAAATCTGAACTCCAATGAATGAATGAACAACACAAATTATAGCGCTGAAAGAGGATAGTTGACGTATTGATGAAATATCGCGGATTGAATGAAGTCATAACTATCAAAAAATTGATTCTGCGGGAAAACTGTCACAAAACAATGTCGTTATCTCTCGTATCACCTTCCAGATCAGAGTTGTACGACGATTTTCGATGCTTCGATGGTGAAGAAGAAGTTCACCAGAGATCAATGAAAACGCCGTTCCTGAGAACCCGTTCAACTTGGTGAAACCGAAACAAATTTTGACTGGAGATCAATCTCAGTTTACTTTAAACGCAGTTTTCGTCGAACGGAGTTAATGGATTGTTGGTGAAACCGGCCCTTAGCATCCATGGTCCATGGTATCCTAGGTCCACGCGCTTGCCGCAGAAGTAAATGAAGAATATCCAACATGGAAGTAGAGGATGGAAGTTGGGGTAATCCTAGTTCCTACGGCATGCTATAAACACCGCCACCGTCGTTGTCGCTGCGATTTTCCCGCGCTTCTACCCGCGTATTTCTAAAAAAAAAAAATTTCTAAAAAAAAATTATCTAAAAAGCTTCCTTTTGGTGAAATTTCAACCATCAAACCGGTTTAGCGATAGATTCAAATCAACTTTTTCAACTGTACAATCTGAATTTGCTCTTGAAAAAATTTGGGATTCCAACTGGGAAAGTTGATACAATAACAAAATTTCAGAATTTCCTAAACTCTTTGAAAATATCATTCCAATTTCGTTCGTGATTAACTGTGTGACAGAGTCTCCGTTGGGTTCCTTCAAAAGCACGAACAAGTTTGAAATAAAATGCTTGCTTTTGAAGGGCTGCCCATTGACCTGGGATTCTATTCCCTGAATCCTGAATCTTAGTTTTGTCTTCCAATATTATTATTATAAAATTTATAATTTAATTATAAATTCAATTTGTAAAGAGATTTCAAGTTAATTGCTGTGTTGTGTCATTACGGGTCCTGTTGACTGAAGAGATTTGACATTGTTGAGAGAAAATCGTCTTTTTCTCATAAATCAAATCAAATCATAGAAAAGAGAGGGTTTTAGAATTTTTATTAAACAAAAACCTTCAAAAGGATTGTTAATTAACACATTTGCCATCCTCGGCGATTCAACATGTAATATGAAATCTTTCATTACCTACGTACTAAAAAATATGGGATTGTATTTAAAGATATAAACAGAATTATAGATAGAATCTATCTATAATTCTGTTTATATCTTTAAATACAATTCCATATTTTTTAGTACGTAGGTAATGAAAGATTTCATATTACATGTTGAATCGCCAAGGATGGCAAATGTGTTAATTAACAATCCTTTTGAAGGTTTTTGTTTAATAAAAATTCTAAAACCCTCTCTTTTCTATGATTTGATTTTATTTATGAGAAAAAGACGATTTTCTCTCAACAATGCCAAATAAACAAATCACTATCTGATAGTGATTTGTTTATTTGGCACCATTTTGATCAATTTTGAAGAAGAAAAATTCTTGAAGACGCGCGATTCGCTCAAATTACCTACCCGACTTTGGGCTTGGCCCGGATTGTAGGGTAGGATCTTTGCAAAATCGCTCCATTTCGGTAAGTAAATTTATATACGTTATACCTACTATACATTACAGTAATACGTAAAATACTAAACAATTCATTAAATTATTTATTCATTTTATTTTTTCACTCATTACTTGAATCCTAGGTTACATACATGGACGCTATTCAATAATCTCTAGTCCTCTCGCATCTAAAGCCCCCTCCTCCTGTAACTAGCCAACTTAACCTGCTTTTTGGGGACTATTCGCGTTACAATCAGTTTCTCTGTGTAACATTTGTGTAGAATGAAGTTTGGGCTGTTTGTTGTCAGTGTCAGTCTAAGTCTTGGGCCAATTAATTCTCTGCGGCTGCAAATCTGATGTTATACTTCGGACCCTGTTGAAAATCTAAAATCACGTCAGATTTTCCTAAAAAATGCGATAGTAGGTAGGGGAAAGGCTTGTACCTTGGGACGCTTGTACCGCGGGACAATGCTTAAATCAATTAGAAAAGAGGCACAAAAAAAAATTGGACTGGGCTCCAATCATCTTTGGATGTGAAGGCAACACTGTGTATGTGCCCCTTTTTCTGTTATCACCGACCATGTGATGATGAAAATTCGTTGTTTGTTATCACCGGTCCCAAAGTTTTATCTTTGCTCCATACCACGATCAATTGACAGAAAGATAAGTTTGAATTTCTTCCACTTGCAACTGCTTTCCTTCAATTCAAGGTTCATCTCTATGATTTTGATGTTTTTAAAATGTTATTATATCATGATATGTCAATAATTAAATTTTTTGGAAAATGTCAAATGTTTGTACCTTGGGACACGTTGAGGTTTGTACCTTGGGACACAATATTTTTTCGTTTCATGTAATTTATGTTCGGTTTTGGCCTAAGCTACCATGTTAAGATGTTGGTCCATTCATGTGCAGATGCCACGATCAAAGGATGGAGTGAATCAGCAGCCAGTGGATGGGCCTGTTGTGATCAGCTACCTCTTTACATTTCTGTCCATTTACTTCCTTAGCTCAGTGGTAGCGAGCTCCGACTCAGAAGTGTAAATATAGTTTAGTCGGAACGATAGAAGATCGATCCTCGGTCGAGGGAAGTTAATCTTTGATGATTCAACAAAGTGGCGCAGTCGTACAGACCCGAATGGTTTCCTCAGCATTCTCTGGTAACAATAATAAATTAGTGTTGTCATCAAAACAACTTCCCCCAAGACACGAGTCGACCCACAGCCTATTCAGACAAACGTTGAGGTCAGCAGATGCCCGTTCATGAAGAAATAATAATAATAAAACTCCGAAGCCAGTAAAAAATATAGCGTTCTCACTGGGTTGAATAAGGCCGGCTAAAGAGCCCTCACCACCCTGACTAAGTAACGGAGTAACTAAGATTTCCCAACAGGGGAGAGATGTTGTGATCAGCTACCTCTTCGCATTTCTGTCCATTCACTTCCATAGCTCAGTGGTTGCGAGCTCTGATTCCGAAGTGTAAATTAATATAGTTTAGTCGAAAGGATAGGAGATTAATCCCCAAGTCAACGGAAGTGAATGGGAGATGCGCCTGATTTTTTTTTTTAAATTTTTAATCAAAAGTAGACCTCACCTTGAGAATTTTGACACCAGCCGTTCTCTTTTTGGATGAGTAGATCTTTTTCTATGATTTTTCAAAGTTTCGAATGTTTATGACGTCACGCGCCCCTCCCGCCTGGGCAGGACCCCCCCCCCTGCCCACTGTAACGTCATAAACATTCGAAACTTTGAAAAATCATAGAAAAAGGTCTTCTCACGCTAAAAAGCCGTGGTTGGTAACAAATTAAATACAAAGTGAATTCTCAGAATGAGGTCTAGTGTAGAAAAATAACAATAAACAGTTTTTCTGACTCCTGCGCACACTACATTTTTGATGATTCAACAGGCCAATGGACGAAAAGGCAGCAAGATTTACCAATAATGATCCTTTTAGTTTATTATTCTTTGAAGCATCTTTGTTTGACTTAATAATACTCATCCCGAAAATGCCGTTTGTGATAAGATAGTATCCTATCTGTGTGATAGCAATGTAAAAGTAGGTAACCAAATTTTGCTACTTGTCTATGTTTGAACTCCTTTAAAAGGATATTTGAAAATTAAAGTCTGTTTTTGCGATAACTAATGTTTAAATAAAATATTTCGAATAATTTAGGTGGTTTTCTTCTAAATTTATCCTTCTGTCCCAAGGTACAAACATGGGTGTCCCGAGGTACATACACTGTTTGTACCTCGGGACAAAATAGACATTTTGAAAAATCAAGTTTTATGGTATTTAAACTTCTTTCAGAATTATGGTTTATACATTTTATTAAACCTCAAGAGTAGTAGAGAATAATACACCCTTCCGTTAATTGCTTAATTACTTTTGTCTGTGAAAAAAATGTAATTGAAAAAATCATCCCAAGGTACAAGCCTTTCCCCTACGTTTTTCAGATATAGTTGTCTAATAGTAAGCACCTTAGCAATATGAAATAAGTCTATGGATGTCCTACGTGGTAATGACAACATTTATGATGATTTTCTGGCGTACCGTCAGACGGAAAACACCTACTAATTTGGGAAAATTTCGCCATTCAAACTGAAATTACAGTACTATTATTTTTGGAAAGGGGTTGCTCGAGGCGTTTTCAAATTTAAAATCCTCCCTATACAGGGTGTCCGAGAAAGATTCGGCCAAACTTCATGGGTCGATTCTACAAGTAATTTGCAACAAAAAGTGCCTCGTAGAAATTTTTTTCTAGACGCTTCGTTTTCGAGTTATTACACTTTTTGCTTCCGAGTCTACCATGGTAGCGGAAGATTTGTTTTCACTTTTCAAGGACGAAAATAAAGTTCTCCAAAATCAAAATTTTCACTCGCGTTTTGCGTTTTAGACCTTCCTGAACAATTTCGGTTCCGTGTCTGTCTGTCTGTGTGTCTGTCATGAATTCCTTGTAACGCGCATAACTATACGAAGTTATTGTCCGATTTCTATACAATTTTCAGGGATTGTGCGGGTTGGTCCACTATGAAAATCATCACCCCCGGACTTATAGTAGCCGATGCGCATGCGCGAACGTGAATTTCTTGTAACAGACATAACTTCCACCTTTTCTATCCGATTTCGATGAAATTTTCAGGGATTACGCGGATTAGGTGCATTGTAACGCGCATAACTATACGAAGTTATTGTCCGATTTCTATGAAATTTTCAGGGATTGTGTGAGTTGGTGTGTAGACGGTCTCCTATGAAAATCATCAACCCCGGACTGCGCATGCGCAAACGTAAATTCCTTGTAACGACCATAACTTCTACATTTTCCATCCGATTTCATTGAAATTTTCAGGGATGTTACAGATTAGCATTTAGATGGTCCCCGATGAAAATCATCATCTTCGGACTGATAGTAGTCGCTGCGCATGCGCAAACGTGAATTTCCTTGTAACGGCCATAACTTCCACCTTTTCTATCCGATTTCGATGAAATTTTCAGGGATTACGCGGATTAGGTTGAAGATGGTCCCCAATGAAAATCCAGGCCTTAAAATTTACAGAAGCCTCTGCGCATGCGCATACGTAAAATCCTTGTAACAGCCATAACATTTACATTTTTCATCCGAATTTGATGACATTTTCTAGGATTGTCCAGATTAGCGTGTAGATGGTCCCCCATGAGGGTAGTGAAAGGTAATTAACCCTCCAGTGGTAGACCTAATCTCATCTCGCAAAAGGTAGACCCAGGAGCGCGGCGCTCTTTCAGTACTTCCTCCCGAAAAAATCAATATTCATCATATTTTTAATTGTTTTTGGTCAGAGTGAGATACTCAACTCACCTCCTGGTGTATCTAAAAATGTTCAATGAAAAACATTTTGGTAAAAAAGTTTTTTTTATTGAACTCAGAAATAGGTATTGGTAAAAATAGGTTTCGCTCAACTCTGAAATACAAATAACTGAGCAATCAAAATTTAACTAATCAAAGCCGTTTCAGTCAGATTTACGTTCTGCCATATCGTCAGAATCTTCCTCAGACCACTGAAGCCATTTCTTGGGGTCAGAAGAGCGCTCTGACTTAAGTGCGATCTGACACATTCATGTTTTAGTGCAAGAAGCCGATTCATACCAACCCTGAGCGGGTTTAGGGGAAGAGAGGAGGGTACGGTCCTGCGTAGAGGTGGTTTCTAGGAGGGAACTGTGAATCACAGCCCTCAGGATAGCCACTGTGAACCACAGTATTCGAACAAAGGGCTGAAGGAGCGCCGCGCTCCGGGGTCTACCAGTGAAGGGTTAAAGATTGGTGTTTTGAGATTAACTACTATGCATCTGATCATCTTTATAATCGGGTTATGGACACGAGGAAGCTATGTGCCACACCCACTTGGCAGACGTTTTTCTATGATTTCCCTAAAAATTGATTTTTTAAACGATTTTCCCTGAAAATTATACTTTTTTTAAATGATTTTCTCCCGAACTCTGGAAATATTTATGACCTAACATTGTCAAAATAATCAATCAAAATTCGAAACGCTCACAAATTCTTATGGGATTTATCTCGCAGAATCGAATGAGACCAACCCCAGGTCGCTACGACCAACTGAATAGAAAGTACGACGAAATTTCCGGTAAAAATCATAATTTTTTATGATTTTTAGTGCAAATTATTGAAAAAAAAAACGATTTTCAGCGGAAATGTCGTCCTACTTTCTATTCGGCTGGTCTTAGCGACCTGGGGGTGGTCTCATTCGATTCTGCGTAAAAAATCCTGTAAGAATTTATGAGCGTTTCGAATTTTGATTGATTATTTCGACAATGTTAGGTCATAAATATGTTCAGAGTTCGGGAGAAAATCATTAAAAAAGTATGATTTTCAGGGAAAATCGTTTAAAAAAATCGATTTTTAGGGCAATTATAGAAAAAATCAAAAAATTGTATTCAAAGTGTGAATACGATTGTATTCATATTCATACCTGTATTCGTATTCATAATCATAAAATCGCATATATGATTTGTATTCATAATCGTATTTATGAATAAGAATTCGCCCATCTATGAGATACCTGATGAAATCAGTTAATTCGATTAATAAATTTCTTGAAATCATGTTTGTGTTGGATACGAGGAAGCTATGTGCTACACACTCTTGGGTGTTTTTGCAGGTTGTACTACTTTTCTTTTCACATTTTAGGAGGGTTAGGGAAAGTAATGCAACCCTGTCACCCCCTCCGTCGATCGCACCTCCCTGTCTTTCTCACTCCCACAACTTCTTCCCTCTCGCTCACTCCAACGCGTCCTCCCCCCACAACCACCGGCTCCTCTCCCTCCCCCCCACAACTCCCGACAGCTTTCCACCGGTTGTCCAGTCGCCTTCGGCATCGCACGCCGTCAAGTTTCCTGTTGCGCGCAGAGATTTCCCCTTCAACATCACAACGCTCGGTGCAACATCGCGCGGACCTCTTCGGTTACTTCGCCTCCACCCGCGGCATGAGCCCACGAACGCCGACCATCTCCCGTTGTGCGTCCCGCCCCCGACGTCACCCGTAAAATCGAGTGTTTTCGCGTTGAGAAACCCAGTGCCAAACCGTCCTTTTGATCGAATAATCCAAGTAACCGATTCAGTTACTCCTCTTTGAAACGTCAACTCCCCCTTCGTCATGTTTCGCGACTTGTTGACTCCGCTGGTCGTCTTGTTCGCCGTCACCCGTTTCCATGACGACGTCGGCGCCGCGTCCACCGCTCAGCCGGTCAACTGTGACAGTGCCAAGTACTCCTTCCCCGAGAAGCCGCTCAGCGAGGACTACCCCAAAGATGCATTCAGTGAGCACCATTTTTCATTTTTAATAAATAACTTAATAATTAAATAAGTAAAAACGCTGCAAATTACTACACAATGGTTTATTATTTTCTATATAGATCACTCGTCTGCAAAGAACACGGCTTTGCTATTGTTACCATCAACCAACATGAAGAAAGTATTGTAAAGAAATGTTGTAGGTATTATATTTCTGGATATGTTGTAAATGATTATTATAAATGCTTGCATACGAGTCTGCATCACATTGGGACATTTTCATGTGTGTTTTCTTATTGTATTCGTCAATTTTTTTCGCTCTCTACAGGGTGTAACGGTTTAGGTCGTACCACCGGCCAGGGTTCGATTCTACAACTAATTTGTGACTTTTTTTGTCTCATGACTTTTTTTTCTTAACCCCCTTAAAATCGGACTTTTTCCACTTTTAAGATTTTTTTCGTATTTTCGACCTTACGCCATTAAAACAGCCATAACTCCCTTGTTTTTCAGTCAAAATTCAAATGTAATTATACCGTTGGAAAGAGCGTTAAATTCTCTATCTCCCTAGTGTTAAATGAAACTTTTCAAAGAAGACTAAGATGTTGAAAAACGAGCCCGAATAGTAAAATCTCGAAAATCTCGGAAATTTTTCGTTTTTTCAAACGTTCGTAACACTAACTGAAACTGCCGGTTAAGTTCTCACTGTAACCCTAAAAGTTGACCCAAAATCTCAGCTTTCCAACGGTATGGTCATAAAATTGTTTACAGTGGACTAATGGTGTAAAATCCTCGTTCCCGTACCAAAAACCGTGGATCTTCCAGTAAAAATCGACGTTTTTCGCGAGACATTTTTGCTCTAAAATGAGTTAGACAGCCATCTTTTCGTAGTTTGTCTCACTGAGTCAAATGACTTATCGAAATGACATAAATCCCCTTTGCTAGTGACGCGCACAGAACACAAGACATGAACAGCATAGTCAGCCGGTTACATACCCTTGAAAACACGTTTTTGGAAGCTACGCGCCTGTGTGGGAACCGCCGCTGGTATTCCCGTACAGCTTCACTGGCGTTTTGGTTTGTGAAACCATAAACCAGCAGCATATCGGCGTACTCTTGATTGGAAAAAGTTGCCATGATACAAGTAGATGTGTAGGCAGGTCACGAACTGATCACTGATCAGATAACTAATCTGATGTTCGAAACCTAGTGTTATTATGAACAGGGTGGTTTGATATCAGTGACTGCTTTTTCGATAAGTCTTGTGTCAACATTTGACTCAGTGAGACAAAGTACGAAAAGATGGCTGTCTAACTCATTTTAGAGCAAAAATGTCTCGCGAAAAACGTCGATTTTTACTGGAAGATCCACGGTTTTTGGTACGGGAACGAGGATTTTACACCATTAGTCCACTGTAAACAATTTTATGACCATACCGTTGGAAAGCTGAGATTTTGGGTCAACTTTTAGGGTTACAGTGAGAACTTAACCGGCAGTTTCAGTTAGTGTTACGAACGTTTGAAAAAACGAAAAATTTCCGAGATTTTCGAGATTTTACTATTCGGGCTCGTTTTTCAACATCTTAGTCTTCTTTGAAAAGTTTCATTTAACACTAGGGAGATAGAGAATTTAACGCTCTTTCCAACGGTATAATTACATTTGAATTTTGACTGAAAAACAAGGGAGTTATGGCTGTTTTAATGGCGTTAGGTCGAAAATACGAAAAAAATCTTAAAAGTGGAAAAAGTCCGATTTTAAGGGGGTTAAGAAAAAAAAGTCATGAGACAAAAAAAGTCACAAATTAGTTGTAGAATCGAACCCTGGCCGGTGGTACGACCTAAACCGTTACACCCTGTATACTCTCGCGTTTGTTAACTGATCGTTTTGAAGTGGAAGAAGTACGGAAATGGTTTAAACTAATAAACCAAAACAAAATGTCATCCACTACACTCTACAGGTAGTGAAGTAAGGTTGTTAGTTCATGTACCCAAGCATCGAAATAAGAAAACAGTTGAGTTCTCTACGCAACACAGTGTCTATTTTATTTATTTATTGGTCGCGTGAGCAAGACTTGCTTAGTTTTCGTGACGATTTTTCAGTTCATGTGCCAAAGCAAAGACATGAAAATGTCAATAATAGATGAACTTATTTCGTTGTAATTCTTTGAAGAATTACAATGTTGGCAACTTGTCATCATGTTATTAGGTAGGTACCAAAAATAAGAGTTCGTGGGACACAAGCTTGAGAGGTTCTTACAAGGTACACACTTGTATTCTGAAACTTTGAAACGTTGAAAGGATTTCATCGGTGAAGCGGTGCTATATCTCAATTTTCCCGAGATTTCAGGAGAGTCAAAAACGTCTGCCAAGTTGGGTGGGCAGTATAGCTTCCTCACTCATTGTAACATGGACGTATAGAATCAGTTGGCGAAAAAACAATATTTGATAATTTTCAACGTAGAATTTTATTTAGCGGTCCACCGTCTAGGACCTAAACCACACAATCCCTGAAAATTTCATCGAAATTGGTCTGAATAGTTGCGGAGTTTTGGTTGTAACAATAAATTTAAAGTTCGCGCATGCGCTGCGGCTATTGCTTGACCAATTTGATTGAAACTTATAGGGTGTCTCTTAGAAGTTAGTCCCTAACTAACCTCCAAATTTGAGCAAAATCGGTTGATTAGAAACCGAGGTTCCAGGAAATTCACGTTTGCGCATGCGCACTCGGTTCTATTGGTCCGAAGGTGCTGAAATTGATAGGGGACCGTCTAGGACCTAACCCGCACAATCCCTGAAAAGTTCATCAAAATCGGACCACAGGTTAGTATAGTTTTGCCCGGGACAAGGATTGACCACAGACAGACCGACAGACAGACACGGAACCAAAATTGTTCGGGAAGCTCTAAAACGCAAAAAGCAAGTGGAAATTTTGATTTTGGAGGACATTTTTTTTTTCACTTCTTTCACGAATACAAAGCTTCCCTACCTTCGGTAGTGAGGAAGCAAAACTGTCTAAATTCAACACTACTTCCTCGAAACATAAACTTATGACAATTCCGTCAACAATTAGGATGCCAATGAGGATATTTAGTTATAGCAAATTAGGTAATCATTGCAGTAGTGAACATTTTCAGGGTTACTGTTTCATTTATACTATTTTTTACCTACCTGAGTACCTACCTAGTTTACAATTTTTCAAAAATCAATATTTTTCCGATGTGTCATATGTTTAGTGTTTATCATATGTTTAATGTTTATCCGATGTCCGATGTGTTTAGTGGAAATAGCATGGTACAATAAAAATATTTTCAAACCAGAGGACCAAATGAAATCAAAAAACAGATAAAAATGAAAAAGATCAGAACTTGATTCCAATCGAAATTTGGTCACCTACAAAACGCCAGTTTTGAGCGTGCCTACCATAAATATATCATTATTAAAAGAATAACTATCAGCAATATCCCCCTTGAACAGAACTAGGATCTCAGACAGATTCGTCCTGACAACATTATAATAAGGTAGGAGGTAGGTAAAATCTATGCATAGAAAGCAGAATGAGTCACTAATAAGTTTAAGTAGTAGAGAACGAAAATTTTTTTGTAAGTTTTAGTAGGCAGTCCGTCGAAGTTCACATCCGTATTCAAGGTGAAACACACAGAAACCCACAAAATACGTGGTTTCTGGTGTCCTGGCACCATTGTGGCACCACTATTTTGTTCCATTGTGGCACGAAGAATAATTCATGAAAATCCAGAGGTATTTTGATGATATTCCCTCAATTTCAACGCTTGGGTACAATTAGAAAGCTTCAAAGGAGCAGAAATATAATATCGTATATTTTGTGAATATTATCCCCCACTAGCCCCCTCCCCATGCTAATTTCTATACTCAGGTGAAAGAGTGTGCAACTCGGAAGTTATATGAGTCGAACTTAAAAAGAAACACTCAAATCGGCTGGAAATTGAGGCCTGAGCAGTGTACATAAGATGATGACCGGAAACGGACGTTTTTTAAGCATTAACCCCCCCTTTAATTTTTGCTGAAATAACACTTTTTTTCTCCTTCACCATTTCACCATTTCCACCCTCCAATTTCATAGAAAACGTAAACAATGAACTACCGTTGAAAATGTGATGAAATGGAGCATGTTTCAAGCTTTTGGGGGCCTCTGGAAATGACCGTGTTTTAGGAGGAAAAATCACCAAAATGTTTTGAAAAAACGATAAAAAAGAAATTGATAAATTTTCATGTTTGAGGAAGAAATATTAATCTAGTGTACAGTTTTTCTGGACTGGCCAGGAGCTCATCATAAGAAATTTAACGCTATTTCCAACGGTATAATCAGATTTGAATTAGCGTGGGAAATGAGGAAGTTATGCCCATTCAAGTGCTGCAAGGTCGAAAATACGAAAAAAATTCAAAGCGAAAAAGTGGCATTTTGAGCGGTGTAAAAAACTGCTAGGAGGGAAAAGATGTTGCAAATTAGTAGTATAATCGATTTCTGAAGTTTTGCTGATAGGTTTTGGGACACCCAGTATATCTTGTGAAGTGATTGAGAACATAATAAACTTATTGCGATGAGAATTAAGTGCAGAAATGTGTTCGTAGTGCCTGAAGAAGGGTGTAAAGCCGAGCCCAATCGATGTTCGGTGATGAATGAAGTACCAGGGAGGGTTTTGAACCTATCCAGATGATTCTCGCCCTACATCCAGTCACTAAAGTTCCAATGCCGTTATTTTTCGTCGATCTTAAGCCCAATGCAAAGAATACAGAAATATACAATATAACGCGCTTGTATAACGCCGTAATCAAAGTCGAACCACCAAAACCGAAAAGATCCGTTATCCAATGTACAAAATGTCAGGCCTATGGACATTCAAAGAACTACTGCCACCGTCGACCAAAATGTGTAAAATGTGATGGAGACCATAGTACCGAAACTTGTAATAAAAATAAAGACAGTCGACCTATCTGTACGAACTGTAAAGGAGACCATACAGCTAACTATAAAGGGTGCCCAGTTCATCTTTCTCAACAGAATAACTGTCACAAGCAACAAGTGCGGTTCTCAAAGACATATGTATCGAACACTATTAATCCTAGAGTAATAAATGCACCACCCACAAATGAAAAAACTTCGGCATCCCAAACAAAACAACAAACATACTCTGAAGCAACTAAAAATCAGCAGCAGGAGAGTGACCAGCTCACAATTTCATTATTATGCAATAAAATCGATCAGTTAATCAACCTCATCCAACCACTGTTCTCAATGCTCACACAACTACTACCTAAACTAATCAAATGAATTCACCATCTCGTCATAATCTCCGAATAGTCACATGGAACTGCAGAGGGCTAAACAATAAGTTTCACGAATTGAAATCATTCCTGAATCAAACAGGCACTGATATAGTCTTACTCACAGAAACAAAGATGACATCAGAACTGATATTTTTCATACCCGGATATCAAAGCTACAGAGCTGACCATCCATCAAACAGTCGTAAGGGTGGATCGGCCCTACTGATAAAGAGAAGCATAGCTCATAACGAACTAATTCCTATATGCGAAGATGATGCACAAGTAGCTAGAATAGGTCTCAAAATCAACGGCCAACAATACCAAATAGGAGCCTTTTACTCGGCTCCAGACAGATCAGGTCACCACCGTCTCCTGATGAGTACAATTTGGGGAATTGTTCATGAAATGGGGCAAAAATTCCTAATAGGGGGAGATTTCAATGCTAAACATCCCAGTTGGGGTTCAGCAACAACGAATCCGCGCGGAAGACTGATGCATGACGCAGTTGTGCAATTGGGTTTGAGAGTCCTACATCCGGTAGAACCAACCCACTACCCTGACAATCCAAACCATTCACCGGACGTCCTGGACATATTTATGGGGAAAGGGCTCAATAACGTGGTCTCAAATCCTAGCGTTGTCCATGCTATGTCTTCAGACCATTACCCCTTGTTGATATCTCTCATGAGCTCCACGTCCTACTTGAAACCAAACGAAAATCTCATTAAACACCCGTTTGACTGGAAACTCTACTCGGAGGTACTTGAGAGAGAAACGAACCTATCGCTTCCACTAAAAACACCTCGAGATATAGACGTTGCTGTGAGCCACATAACACACGTTATCCAGCTTGCTGCAGGAACTGCTAGCAGCGACCCATTGCGGAACAACGTGGACCCACATCGTCAATCAACGTACACCCCACCTCATATTCAGACTCTACTAGATGCTAAAAGAAATGCTAGAACTCTGTGGGAATCAACCAGGTATCCACCGCACAAACGGGCATACAATAAGGCTACTTCCGACCTAAAAATAGCGCTAGTGGAACTCGAATCTGAAGATAAGCGGAATTCTTTACTCTCACTGGATGCTCAGAGCGGATCACTGTGGCGTAAAGCTAAATTATTAATTAAAAAACCTCAAACCACCCCTCCTCTCAAAAAAAATAATACATGGTACTCCACCCCAGAGGAAAAGGCTTCTGTATTTGCGGAACAACTAGTGGAGCAATTCAGCCCGAATCCGAGCGAATATCCCCAGTTTCACGCTGATGTTGAAGATAAAATAACAGAACCTCTCATTCTCACTCGATTTAATGAGTTTTTCAGCCCTGCACAAGTGAGAAACGCTATCCAACGATCGCCTACCAAAAAGTCACCAGGAAATGATAGAATCACGCAACCACTATTAAAAAATATGCCGAGAAAAACGCTAGTACTACTGACTCAAATATATAATGCGATTTTACGAACCACGTATTTCCCTTCCAAATGGAAACACGCGCAAATTATCATGATCCTGAAGCCACTAAAAAATGCGCGAGATCCAAGGAGCTACCGACCCATCAGTCTGATATCGATATTTTCTAAGATTTTTGAACGACTGATGCTTACGAAACTGATACCGCACTTCATGGATACCATCCCGTCATTTCAATTCGGATTTCGACAGTCTCATTCTTGTCAGCAGCAGCTCCATAGGCTTGTCGAGGAAATCCTTGATACCTACGAGAGTCAGGAAATTTGTCAAGGAATTTTCCTCGACACAGAAAAAGCCTTTGACAAGGTTTGGCACCCCGGGCTCTTACATAAACTCAAACCTCTTGTATGTGACACATACTATCGTGTAATACAATCTTTCATCACTGATCGGACATTCCATGTAAAATGTGACTATGCTGTCTCAACTAGTAAGAGTGTTAACTCATCAGTTCCTCAAGGAAGTGTGTGGGGGCCGATTCTCTACTTGGTATATGTAAGTGACATCCCAACTTCTCCTAATACCACCCTGGCAATGTTCGCGGACGACCAGACCATACTATCGAGGTCTAACTGTGGTATAGACTCATCAAGAAATCTTCAACAACACGTTTCTGACATTGAAGAATGGAATAAGAAATGGCGTACCACAATGAACTCTCTGAAATCAAACGTAGTCACATTCACCTACAAGAGGAATATTCAAGTTGACCCCATCACCCTGAACCAAACGATCGTACCTGTAAGTGACAGTGTGAAATATCTGGGAATTAGGCTGGATCGTAAACTAACATATGGTGATCACATAGGGGAGTTAGTCAAAAGACTGCGATGTCGTACTAACCTACTCAAACCTTTGATCGGACCGAATTCCCCTATCTCTTTGTGCAACAAGAGACTAATCTATCTAACCATGATCCGACCGATATGGCAGTATGGTTGTTCCTTATGGGGAGCTGCCAGCGCCACCCACATCAATAAGGTTCAAATCCAGCAAAATCTTGCCCTACGTTTAATTACGAACGCAGATTGGTAAGTGAGGAATTCGGTAATACACCGAGATCTGGACATACCTTTGGTGAAAGACGTGATTTCTTCAACCTTCCAACGGCAGTTCGACACAATCTCGTCCCACCCAAATCCGATTTTCGACGGATTCACAGACCGTCTACTCGCCCAACAAACTGGAAGGAGACTAAAAAGAAGAAGGCCTGTTGATCTTCTTCCTGATCCCTAAAAGACTTTACGAACTGTGATATTAGGTACTATATACCTATTTAAATTTATTATTCATAAGCAATTGTTTAATGCTAATGCACTAATGCTTTATATACTCTAAAAAGAATTAAGAAGGACTGCCAAAGGGCGGCTACCTTCATCCATGTGCCATTGTACTTTGTAAGTACGGATAAAATATTCTGTGACCCACTAAACTGTAAAGTAATTTATTACTAAAAATGTTATCTTGAATTAATAAAAAAAAAAAAAAAAAAACATGATGTTCCTCGCACATTGGGAACAACGATAGCCACATTCGCAGACGATACAGCTGTTTTGGCAGTTGCAGACACAGTTGAAACCTCTACAGTAAAAAGCTACAGGAAGCTACGAATGCTATTGGAGCTTGGACTCGAAAATGGCGCCTCAAATTAAACGAAACCAAATCCACTCATGTGAACTTCACCAACAAAAAAATACAAATGTGCCGCTGATATTGAATCAATGCACAGTCCCATATTCCAACTCAGCTAAGTATCTGGGAATGACACTAGATACGAAGCTGAAGTGGAAAGAACACGTCAAAAAGAAAAAGGAACAGCTAACAATCAAATTCAGAAAACTGTATTGGCTCCTGGGCCGACATTCACAACTTAGCTTACTCAACTAAGTGCTGTTACACAAAACAGTACTTATGCCAATTTGGACCTATGGTATACAGCTATGGGGATGCACAGCTAAAAGTAACATGAAAATTATTCAAACGTTCCAAAATAAGATACTGAGGAGTATTGTGAATGCTCCGTGGTACATTCGTAATGATGACCTCCACAAGGACCTCAAAATTGAGACTATTAGCGAGGTAGCAAAAAGATACGCGAGAAACTACGAAAAGAGGCTTCACGCACACACAAACCCAGAAGCCATCCAGCTTCTGGACAACACTCAAGAAATCCGACGTCTAAAAAGGACCAAGCCACTGGACTTCGGATGCTGAAGTGCAACTTTAATGTACTGAAAGTCATTGGACTAACACTTGCATGAGAAACGCGTAATATATATGTGAAGTAAATATCTAGATAGTTACCTGATGTATAATACCTCAATTGTAACTAGTTGATATATTGACAAATAAACGCTTAAAAAAAAAAAAATTGAAGTTTTTAGTAACCAACGTTATAAACATACCTAATCAATCGAGGCCTTCCATACACCTTACTAACGGATAATGTGAGTTCGTCATATTTCTTCTCTGTGATGACTTGTAATAATACCTTGAAACCTCCCTGATGTGACTGTAAAAACTTGTAAGTTAGCAATGGTCGATGAATTTGCATCATACGAGGTTTTGCATTTTCACTGTCGAAATGTTGGTTCAAACTTGATAATAAATTTAGGTAGTACAATTTTCATTACTATAGCATTTCCAAGTCAAATTAATCCCTTTCCAAACCCAATGAATCCTTTTCCATACTAAATTAATCTTTTTCCAAACGAAAAGAATCGTTTTCCAAACCAAATTAAACTTTTTCCTATTCAAATTAATCCTTTTCCAAAAATAACAATATATTTCCGCAAAGTACCTAATCTCACAAAGTAAGTATATCATCATCTTGGAAATTTAATTAAAATTCGTGTAAATGTTCAAGAAAAAAGCAGTAGGTAGCGAAGATTAGAGAGAAATGCCATTAGGAAGGAATACGCATTAGCTTCTTCTTCGGAAGCCTCCTATTAGTATTCGATCGAAAATTTGAATATTCTTGAAGAAGATGAATCGTTACCGCAAGAATTTCCAAGTAGGTAAATCCAGTTTTTTCACGTTTCAGTTCAGTCTGCCGCTAGAAAGCAACGAAATACCGATGGCAGACTGTGTTACAAAGTTTTTACTTACGTGCTAGTACCACATGCCAAAATTGCAACTTTCCCAAAATACATAAGTTTTAACCTTCAAATTTGCATTTTTTCAATTTTAGTCTGCCTTTTATAAGCAATGGGTTAATGAAGGCAGACCACGCTGCTTGAGTTTCAATAAAGTAGTACATTATTGAGCAAAAATTTTGAGTATCCCAAATCAACAAATTTTCATTAATAAATTGACAATTTTTGAATTTGATTCTGCCACTAGAAGACAGCGGGCTATCCAAGGCAGACCATGCTCTATTGTTTACATACCACTCATACTTCAACGTGTTAAAATGTGAATCATCCCAAAATTGTCCGAATTTTAAATCAAATTTGAAAATTTTTCAATTTAACCAGGACTTTACAGCTGCTTAGGTTTGGCAGACCAGTCTCAAACCCGTGAGTAGACTTTTAAAATCCAGCTGTAAAAATTTGGGACGTCCCAAACATTGTGGATTTTTGCACAAAAAGTGTAAAATTTTTAAAATTGAGTCTGCCGAGGGTTAACAGCCGTTGAAGAGTGGCAGACTAATGAAAACATCCATGATTGGACCTAATCTATCATTCACGGAGTTTTCATCCATCCCGGAGATATGATTTTTCGCGATTTTTGAACATTTCACATGGCCGCCATTTTTTAATGCAACCGTTTTGGAATGGCAGACTTGAATTTTCTCTCTCAGAATGGACAAGATTTTCATAATTTGTCGTCAAATCGTATCCCTAAATGAAGTGCGATTTTCGACCTCGGCTCCGGGACTATCCGAAGATATCGGACAGAAGAATCGTAATTTTTTTTACATTCTACAGCTAAAAACGCTGCAAATCATTGCTCAAAGGTTTATTATTTTCTGTATAGATCATCCTTCTGTATAGATCACTGGTTCTCCATCAATAGCACCTACCACCATCTGTATTCTCCCTTGACCTTCCCTCTCAAATTTCAGCTCCTGCGTTCAATAGGATTGAAAATGGCTTCGGAGCCCACTCAGCTGATCAGTGATCAGAAGAGTGAAGAAGAATCTCCTCGAATGCTGGAGACGCCTGGAAGAGCACTTCCATTCAATAGGATTGAAAATGGCTTTCGAGCTCACTCAGCTGATCAGTGATGTGAGGAGTGAAGAAGATCTCCTCGAATGCTGGAGACGCCTGGAAGAGCACCTCCATTCAATAGGATTGAAAATGGCTTTGGAGCTCACTCAGCTGATCAGTGATGTGAGGAGTGAAGAAGATATCCTCGAATGCTGGAGACGCCTGGAAGAGCACTTCCATTCAATAGCATTGAAAATGGCTTCGGAGCTCACTCAGCTGATCAGTGATCTGATCAGTGAGCAATGATTTGCAGCGTTTTTTACCTACAAACATTGTTTTACCAACCAATTTTTTTACCTACCACACCTACCTATTGGTAGGTACTACCTACCACACTATAATGGCTTCACACCTTCACAATCAAGTTTATTAGAAAGAACTAAACGCTTCACACTCGATTCGAAAAATAGAAAGCTTGATATGGAAATTTGATTACTGGTTACGCAGAAGGCAAAACTGTATACAAATCGAAGAAATGAACAGCGATCGCATTTTAGTCAGATAAAATTTGAACGGCGATTAGACCTCTTTTGCGATTCACACTCATGATTCTGTTTTATCGAAGGAAAACCTTCAAATACTCGTAGGGACCGAACGGTTTGTCCTACAGAGCTCCGGGTGGTCTCAAAATTTTTTAAAAATTCTGTACTATTTAAAATTGGTGGAAAAACGATACCTTTAGTTCGAGAGTTTTCGAGCTAGGGCACTCTTGAAAATTTCAACCCTTAATTTTCACCCCTTAGAAGTGACCTACATCAACCAAAAGCTTCGCGGCACAACTAGACCCCAAATGGAGCCCATATAGGTACCAAATTTGAACCAAATCGGTCCAGTGTTGCTAAGAAAAGTGCCGCGTACGGCGGACGGCGTACGGCGTACGGCGGACGGACGGAAATTTTTTTATTCGATTTTCGGATTCTACGTACCTTGAAACGTAAAACATCAAATTTTGAGGGGGGGTTAAAATTTTTTTTTCTTGCTCGATTCCAAAGGCTTATTATTGAAAATAATAAACCAAAACTTCTCACGTTTTTCTACGACGCCGGCAATTCGCAAACGATTTCACGAAAGGATTCATTTGTTTTGGAAAAAGTTTAACTTGGTTTGGAAAAAGATTCTTGAGGTTTGGAAAAAGGTTAATTTAGTTTCTAAAAGGATTCATTTGGTTTGGAATAGGATTAATTTGCCTTGGAAATGCCGTGTAATGGACAAACTTGTGTCTTGTGAGCTGTGGTTGTAAAAGCCAAGTATATCCCTAGAGAGTCTGTTGTATAAAATCCCCTTAGCTCAGGCCCCTTCTGGCTCATCTGCCTTATTACCTAACCATCCTTGAAACACTCAATTCCAATAACGAATTGAGCTGGCAGCTGACCGTTCATGAATTCGCATCGTCTTTGATTGAAGATTGAAAAGCGTCGACAACGGACGACCCCCAGATGTTGTCACCCGCATAATAGTTAAATAATAACCCGCATGGAAGAAGCGTTTTTTTGCCCACCCTTCTCCCCTTGTCCGTCGAATAAAGGATACAGAAGAGGCCGCCAAGCGGGTGGGCAGTGCAGCCTACTCACAAGGCGCAGAAACGATGTCCACCATGTTTGGCTTCGTATAAGAAAAATATTTAGCAGGTCAAAGAATATAAAACGGGTCTGCGTTCGCCAAAATCAAACATTTCACTCACATTTTGCGTTTTTGAGCTTTGTGAACAACTTCGGTTCCGTCTGTCTGTCCGTAGGTAATATCTTGTACGTGGCAAATCTTTACTAAAGTCCTGTTTTGTTGTAATTATGAGAGTTAACCCGTTGATGTTAAGTTTCATCACTGACGAATCGTATTCTCATACTCACGGGCTAGCCCCCAACTCCCATTACTCGTAGTATCCCCGATTTATTCATCAATCGTTGAATCTAATAAGACCTGACAAAAGAAAAAATTACAGACGTTCTCGCTTCCCATTTTGGCGAATTCTGGAAAACCATGCCAGACCTCCAGTACTGGACTCTGGAGCTGAAGATAGTGACATTGAATGTGACAGCAACAAACTGCACATTTAAACACCTACCGAGCCTACACATTTTTCTTTCAATTTTTTCTTGAAGAAAAACTATTTTTCAATGTTTTGCCTTTAGATAAAAAGAAAATGAAAATGAGATTTTCCTTCCAACAACCAAAAACTCGTTTAAAAAAAAGACCCATTTTTTTCATCAAATGGGCATATATCCAAATTAGAAAGGGTCTCCCTCAAAACGGATGCCAAAATTTGGGAACCCCAGACAATTTCCTTCGCTATGAAATTTGTTTTTTTCGATTCCCCATAAAAATTCTTAGTGAATATAAGCCCGTTTGAAAGAAATCTCTTCTACTGTGGTATTTCCAATTAATTTTAGGGGTTAAGTCCGTTTTCTGAGATACCCTTCGAAAAATTGAAGATAAAGAAAAACGCTGCAAATTATTACACAATGGTTTATTATTTTTCTATATAGATCAATCGTCTGCAAAGCCACCAACCATCCAACATGAAGAAAAACATCGATCGCATTTCGGTCAGCTAAAATTTGAACTGAGATTAGGCCTCTTTTGCGATTCACACTCGTGTTTCTGATTTATCGTACGTACAACCCTTAAATTCTCGTAGGGAGCGAACGGGTTGTCCTACAGGGCTCCGCGTGGTCTCAAAATTTCTATAGAATCTTAAATTGAAGGAAAAACAATACCTTTATATCAAAATTTTTTGAGTTAGGGCGTTTTCAAAATTTCAAAATTCATTTTTGAACCCTTAGAAGTGACCTACATCAACCAAAATCTTCGGGGCACTACTAGACCCCAAACGGAGCCTACATACCAAATTTCATCAAAATCGGTCAATGCTAAGTGGCAAAAGTGCCGCGTACGGCGGACGGACGGCCAAATTTTTATTCGATTTTTGGATTCTACGTACCTTGAAACGTAAACCATCAAATTTTGAGGGGGTGTTGAACATTTTTTTTTCTTGGTCGATTCCAAAGGTTCATTATTGAAAATAATAAACCAAAATCAGAAATGTTTTTAAGACATTCTGTTACCGGGATCGATGAAATTCCTAACCGTTCTACTGCTATTTATCACCAATTTCGTACATTTTTTCTTTTTAAATGTATTTCCATCAAGGCTCAAAGATTTACTTCCTATGTGAACAAGAGTTTCATTTAAAAAAAAAAAAAAATCTAAATTCCAAATCAAACAATAATTCTACTTAACATCAAAATAGGAAAAGCTAATATTCCCATATACGCTGCATTTGACATTCATCACTCGAATGAATGAAATTCGTTGTCTGGGGAATAATCGAAACCTACTCTGAACAGATTAGATTACTCCCAATCGAGTCTGCAAATCCAAATGTAAGAGCTTATGAGAAGCGTTTGGACGTGTCTCACAATTATGACCCTATATTTTTATAATTCTCGACGACATACGGACATGTTACCTATAAAGACAACATGATAGAGCTCGAGATGTTATTTAAATATTAGGAAATTTGATTAGTGGTTGCTAAGAACGCAAAACTGAGTACAACTCGAAGAAACGAGCAGCTATCGCATTTTCGTTTATTATTTCCAATAATGAACCTTTGGAATCGACCAAGAAAACATTTTTTACCCCCTTTTTAATTTAAGATAATATTGAATTTTTAGAATCGAATGAGACCAGCCATAGCTCTGTAGGGCAAACCGTTGGATCCCTATGAGAACTATGTTAAATCAGAAACACGAGTGTTAGTTTTGCGTCCTTAGCAACCAGTATTCAAATTTCCCAATGAAGGCACCCACAACTCTATTTCTTCGAATTGATTTTGAAGCAAGTATATGGTTGGTTGGTAGCGACAATGGTGAAGCTGTGTTCTTTGCAGGCGAGTGATCTATACAGAAAAATAAACCTTTGTGTAATAATTTGCAGCTTTTGGATTCTACTTACCTTGAAACACAAACCAACAAATTTTTGAGGGGTGGGGGGAGAGGGGTAAATTTTTTTTCTCGGTCGAATCCAAGGTTTATCATTGAAAATAATAAACCGAAATCAAGTCGAAATCGTTGCCTACCTCGAAAAGGGTTCAAATCAACCGGTGAAGAAAGAACAACACGAGAGGGTGGAAATTAATAACGGCAAATCTCTCAGCTCAGCGGGCACCCTTTCTACCCTCAAAAGGGACTCTTTCTGACGCATACTACGGAAGACGTCTATAATACACACTCAGATGTAGGTAGGTACTATAGAGTATAGTTATTAGGAGGTCGGTATTAGGTCCGAGGCTTCTCACATTTATCATAACTCCGCCCACGATAGGCCGCCTGACAGGTGGTCTATTCACGCCTGCATTCCTCGACCTTTTTTTCTCTCCTCTAAGGCAACAGAACTTCTTTTTCAGGGAGGTTCTTTAGTGTCTCAATGAGAAAGAATTGACGTTGAAAAACATCTCACGGCGTTTGAAACAAATGAAGACGAACATTAACTCATATTTTCGAATGACTGATTGAAAGGACATGGATGTTGAGAGGAGCCAAATGTTGCATAAAAAACTTATGAGGAAATGGTTCGTTTATTGAGGGTGTAATCTGCTCTTGCTTACTCTATATAGCTACAGTTTGATTATTCTAGAAATTGATTTTGAAAAAAAAGAAGATATTTACAGAGTATCCCATGTTGGATAGGAAACCTTTGGGAATCGATTCTACAACTAATTTAACTAAGAAAACGTCTCCTTGCGATTTTGTTTTAACCTCTTGTTTTTCTACGTTTTTTCAATTTTAAATTTTTATCGTATTTTCACTGAAATGACCATAACTAACCTAATTTACCGTAAACATGTACAATTAAGTGCGCCGTCGGAAAGGGCGACAAATTTCCCATCTTCCTGGTGTCTGCACAAAACTATTTGTAGGTGAAAAATCCTCATAAAACATTTTTTTTTAAATTCGCAAAATTGCCTATTTTTTTGTTAAATTTCTCATCTCCCTGATGTCAAACAAACAAATATTTTCGGGCTCCTGGTAGACGAAATATCAATTTAATGTAATTTTTCTCAAATTGAAAATGTTCTATTAAATAGTAATTTTATTCTATTAAATAAAATTTTTATCTTTTGGTTGGTAAGGTATAACTTCCGGATGGTTTTCTACGTACGTAACCACCAAAAACTGCGCAAAGATCTCAGCTTTCCAACGGTATAGACAAAAAATGTTTAACAATTGAAGTTAGAGAAAAATTGTGTGTTTGAACGCTGAAAAATTTGATTTTGGTTTATTATTTTCAATAGGTAATGAACCTTTGGAATCGACCAAGAAAAAAAAATTTTAACACCCCCTCAAAATTTGATGGTTTACGTTTCAAGGTGCGTAGAATCCAAAAATCGAATAAAAATTTGGCCGTCCGTCCGTCGTACGCCGTACGAGGCACTTTTGCCACTTAGCATCTACCGATTTTGATGAAATTTAATATGCAGGCTCCATTTGGGGTCTAGTTGTGCCCCGAAGATTTTGGTTGATGTAGGTCACTTTTAAGGGTTCAAAAATGAATTTTGAAATTTTGAAAACGCCCTAACTCAAAAAATTTTGATAGAAAGGTATTTTTTTTCCTTCAATTTAGGATTCTATAGAATTTTTAGAATTTTTTGAGATCACGCGGAGCTCTGTAGGACAAACCGTTCGCTCACTACGAGAATTTAAAGTTTGGACGTACGATAAATCAGCAACACGAGTGTGAATCGCAAAAGAGGCTTAATCTCCGTTCAAATTTTAGCTGACCGAAATGCGATCGCTGTTTTTCTTCATGTTGGTTGGTTGGTGGCTTTTGAGGTGAGTGATCTATATAGAAAAATAATAAACTATTGTGTAATAATTTGCAGCGTTTTTTGACTTGGGGACTCCGTGGTTGGATGATCGGTGGGGGGGAGCGACGGCGGAGTCAAACCCCCGTCAAAACTTCGATTTCGTTGAAAAAATTCTCGTTTTTCCTCGTTTAAACACGAATTTTCCCCCTAAATTCGAATGTAGAACATTTTTTGATTATACCATTGGAAAGCTAAGATCATTGCGGAAATAACTCTATAACAAAAAAAAAAGAAAAAATAGGTAATTTTGCCAACTTGAAAAAAATTATGTTATGAGTTGATTTTGATGAGTTTTGTGCAGGCACTAGGACGATGAGAAATTTAACGTTCTTTCCAAGAGTGCCCTTAGTTTTACATTTTTACGGTTAATTAAGGTAGTTATGGTAATATTAGTGTTATAAGGTCGAAATATGCAGTGGAGAAAGTGTGGTATCAGAATTAGAAGAATAACTAACTTTGCATCAAGTAGGCAATTGAAGAAAATGGCAACTAGGTGGTGTGTGGTGTGGAAAAATTGCCAACGGATTCGCATAAATATACGGACATTAGTGGACAGGCAGACACGAATACGAAATGAGGAATTTCACCATGTCAGAATTACCTATTTTGACCCCAAAATCGGATTCAGCACCTCTAAAATCCACCTAAGGCAAACTTTCAGCCCAAACTTCCTAATTTACGAATAAACAAAACAGTGTAGAAAATACGAATGTTTAAAAAAAACCGGGAAAATGACGTCATGCTGGAATAGTTCATTTATGGCCGCTCGAAGCGCTGAGATCGAGAAATCTATAGTCCCCAGATGCAAAATTTCATGAAACAGTAAAGTTCGAAATCGAAAAACTGAAGAAAAAAATAGAAACAGCAAGATGGGGAAAATGAGGTTTCCTCTGTTTTTGTTTGATAACTTTTCTCTTAGAAAACACAATTTCGTCGTCCCAATGGGCAACACTGGGAGGAGACGGCGATCCGAACAGCCCAATCAGCAAGCGTTCCCGCTGCACGTCTGTTTTCCCGGTTAGTTTTGAAATTAAAAATTTTGACTGTCTCCCAAAAATAACAGGAGACTTATTTTCCGAAATCAGCCCGATTTTCATGTATCCCACACCATTAACTATTCAGGAAAAATGCAAACAGAAATCGGTGAAATTCCTCATTGTTGCTCTGAAACGTAAATACGAGAGAAAATTTTGATGTACTTTGTAGAGAGAAGGAAGAATTTGTTGCCAAAAACCATCATATTGTAAGCACCATCGTTTATATCTTTCCGCCAGCTATTCTGCCATCTTAACAAAGAGATATATTTTTGCATTCTAGTTACGACTGTATTTCGTTGGCATCAAGGCCGCAATCCTTCGTTGATATCCTTTCTCACAATACCGGCTAACGAGGTGTTGACAAGTTTGACAAACATCCGACGAATGGAATGAAAATTGAAAATCAAACCCTCGTTTCTGCAGCTGCTGTGTATTCAAGTGCCGTGCAGTCCCAAGGACGTGATTCTTTTCAGTGAATCAGTTTCGAAATTCTTCCCTTGTTGGCCGGAGACAAACATTCACTGGCTGGTAATTTCCATTTCCAAGGTGAAAAGTACATTTCGTTTGATAATGCAGTTTTTTTTTGGTAGAGGGCGCAGAGTACCGGAAGCTAAGTTGTTTTTAACTCAATTGGTTATCAGTACCAGAATATTTCCTATTTCTCATTACTACAGACAGGGGAGCTTTATATTCGAGGATGAAGTCCATAAACGTCAGCCAAGTGCTTCCTCACTTACAATAATTACTTATAAGTATTTTTGTACTATCTTCTATAGGAAGCAAATCGGTAGTAAAAGTGTAACTCCTTGTAAATCCGAAAATAGAAAATTTTTAAGGGATGAAAAAAATGAACTGGTTTCAGAGGCTGCCCCTTTCTGTATCTCTTATGGATGGAGATTTATATTAAAACCAAGCTGGTGGAACGTGAATTCTATTTTCAAGACTTCTGTGCACACATTTCGTATTTATTTCGGTATTTATGACTACGATATTTGATTCAAACCTAACTCGACTTGAGAGGTTTTACACTTTTACTATCGATAAATTGGTAGACGGGAAAAGTACATTTTGAGTTGATTACGAATGTGCTTATTAGGTTCACAAAAAAAGATGTAGACGGTCCCTATCTTCGCAAAATAGCTCAAATCATTAACTCGAAAAATTGTTATTCGGTTCTGTGATATCGGCAGTACTCGGCTATTATCGGCTGAGATCGTGTATTCTTCCGACACCTGCGTGGGCGCCTGATCCGCGTTTCGGAACCGCCCTCGTGAGAAGTGAAATAAAAACTTCGAAAAATAAAGAAGGAAAAAAGATCAGAAAGATTTGAGTTAACGAAGCCGAAAAACTGAATGCACGAGCGTGCTCGGTGCGCATGCGCGCGGTCTATCAGATCGTCCTCGGGCCGTTACTCAGTATTCAAGCATCTTCCCCTCTCCTTCATCTTAATGTGAAATCTTAATGGGTGAGAACCCCGTGTGTTTTTGTTGCGTGTGTGCACCCTTCAGCTAGGGATCGCTAGTCTAATCATTTAGATTCGTTTACATCAACCAATTCGACCGGTCGGCTTTCAATCATTCCAGTCGGATATTATTTTGGAATCAATCCCCTTTCAAGTTCTGAAGACCCTCCAGGGGCAATAACGACTTCAGTGTAGTATGTAAGTTGAAGCGGATATAAGGAAGATGGGAGAGGTCAGGGAGAATCTGGAAAAGTCATAGATTAGTTGGTACGACTCCAACGTCATCTCTTGTCTCAGAATCGTACTAAACCGTGATGTCAAAGTGAAGGTTACAGGTAGGCTGATGAATCCCTCTTACGTTTTTCACACATCTATAGATATCTGCAACCTCACAAATCAGTTGGAAACAAGATTTTGTCCCCCACATACATACGTACATACACAGGCATAAAAAATCATAAAAGTTTTGTGAAGAATTTGGATTCCAAGTGGTCTGTAACGTAGTTGTTTTTGTCTCCGAAGAGTGTTGTCCGGCTCCTCTCCAGATCAGTAGCACAGGGACGTCCAGTAGTAATCCTTGATTACACAAGTACAGGTAGAATTAAGTTTTGAGGTGCTTACCACTTCCCAGTAGTTCAGCTGTAGCCGAGCGAGTTCCGGCACGTGTCTGGAGACGAGACTCGGACTGGTTGCGGGGCCGTGAGTTCGAGGCTCGCCTCGGGAGATTATTTTCGGGTAAGCTGGTCGCAGTTCCCCCTCGTCCCTGGGCGGTGAGGCCAATGGGAAGCCATGGGCGAAATCATCAGAACAAATTCTGATCTTCCCTTAGGAAGACAGCTGATGACGTCCGCGACGCCAGGAATGGCAGTCGGACGAAAATCCAACCTGAAATGGTTGTTTACTTTTACCACTTCCCAGTACTAGTGGTATTTCCCACATCCTCCATCAGACAGTTCTTGAATTACAGAAAACATTAATTGACGAATTCATCTTCTTCCTAAACTCCCACCATTAATTTCATGAGATTTCTCTCACCATAAGAAATAATTCACAGACATTTTACAAGAAATGTTTCATTTTGTATAAAAACAAATGATTTTGCAGCAAAATCGAATTTCTGTACTTTTTTTATAGGAGAAACTTAAATTCCAACTTAGGTATTACGACCACAATTTACGACCTCGTTTATCACCATATTCAGCTTTCTCCAATTTTATTTTCCTCAAAAAAACAGTAGTATTGTTTTAGGATCACATCATTTGCGTCTTAGGCTCTGTAAAGGTACAGTTTCTAATTGACCGTATTCCCAGTCATGCTGTTGACATATCGAGGCGAGTAGAACGTCATATCATCTATCATCTATATGGTAGCTAATAGGAATGACCGGATTAAGGCCCTAGGGAAAAGTGTTAATTTTCTATAATTTTGATAAATAACTAAAATTTTATTTTTTTCAATTAAAAAGTCAGG
The DNA here is from genome assembly GCA_009739505.2 of Apolygus lucorum. NCBI lineage: Eukaryota > Metazoa > Arthropoda > Insecta > Hemiptera > Miridae > Apolygus > Apolygus lucorum. The sequence goes on along the minus strand of CM019168.2, from coordinate 50,146,463 downwards.
TATAGGTATCTATGTGAACTGGATAAATATTTGCCAAAACATTTTCCATAAAATATTATAAGAATGTACTATAGGCCAATCAAATTGTCATCGAGAATACAGCCTTATATGGAAAAATTATGTTGGAAGCGATATTTTAACCAATGTTAGGAGTAATGTGGTCAATTTATCACCAGTCCAAAAGTACGGTTTGTTATGTACAAGTTCTATTTATAGTAAACATTTGAATACAAATTTATTCAGATTTTCGATTTTGTTGTCGATTTTGTTGCACAGGCGAGCATCATCATCTATTTAATAGTAGTTCCAAATGTCTCCTCTCTGCCCCACCCCTCCCCACCATTCTTTCCGCAAATGTACTACCACTTCCCATTTACTTTGCTTAATCTTATGAAATTGATTCGTTATGATACAAGGCTGATTTTATGAAGTATGAGACATTGCTTAGAATTTCCAAACAGGGACAAATCGCCAAACTTTGGAAGCTGTATCTTGGAAACTATTATAGGTACAGCGGATATTTAACAGAATCGGCATATTCCCTATGGATCTCATTTTATGGAAACTACCAAGCCGATAGAGCAAAATCATCATATTTCCAACCCCTCTTAAACAGCCGTGGCTTTCCAACTTTCCGGGAAATTCCAGAGAATTTTTTAAATATTCATGTAGAGTCCAATGTGGAATAAGTGCCACGAAGTCATACCTGCATAAGTTAGGCGTGGAAACATCTGACGATTTTGCTCTGATTCCGAAGAATATTGCTTCGCATATTGCTGACATCCCCAGCACTTGAAGAGGAGAATAAAGGAAATGCGAAGAAAGAAGAGGAAATTCCTCTGACGTTTTCAATGAATATCATCGTTTCTAGTGTAAACTATAAACTAGGTATATCGGGAAATTCATGCTTTAAAAAAAAACAAAAAAAATAGAGTCTATTTTAAACCATTGGCTATTTCATTCTATATTTTATATAATTATTAATAATCAAAATATATTTTCCGCTGTTTGTAAAGTTGAATGTTGGTTTAATAAAGGCCGATGCCTTAAATTTGTTTTCAAAACATCTCAAAATGTAGTGAGCTTTGAAAAAAATAGCGTTTTTTGACTGGAAAAGTAGATTCCGGGGAGCAATCGAAGGCGGTAAATTGACCCGAGTCTCCCACATCACCTCAAACTTTGGTTAAAAAAAATCGCTTCAACCATTTTTTTTGCATATGAGGATGTACTATTAGACTGAGGTACTAAAAATAATATCTGCCAATATTTCTGAAAATACTTCCGACAGCATTTAACAATAACAAGTGGATTCCAGGTTGTTTTTATGATCTTCGTTTGAATCCTGATGCAGTAGTCAGGGGTGAAGGGGAAGAAGAAGAAGCCAGAAGCCTAATCCTAGTTTCTTAGAAAAGGCTATGAACTGATTGACTTCAAACCCCCAATACGCATGCGCAACAGCTCACTGAACGCTACAAACCTGAAAAATCTGTCTTTCTCAAGTCGGGTTGTGGTGTTGTAGGATGTGAGTGGTTCCTGTTGCTGCTGAATTCTAATGCGAATGATTATTGATTAGGCTCCCGAATTTCGTGTTGTGCATGGCCATTTCGTTCATTGATTCGCGTGTGATTTGTGTCAAGTGTAAACAAACAAGTCGCTGCGATCCTTCATCGTACCTCCATTACTATCGTTCAACAAGAAAAACAGGTATGAGGATAAGCCGCCATCTCCGTAAGGTTATCCAGAACGCTGCAAGCTGAGATTTGGGACAGAATATTCTGGAAATCGTGACTCGATTTCGTGACAAAAAGGAAAAAAAACGAACTATATTTCTGGAAGATAAACTGGAGTAGGTGATATTTTGAATAGGTGAGCAATCCACGATCACTTTTTAATAATTTACTACTGTTAAGTAGGTAACTAATGTAAAACAGAATGAATACTCCTTAGTCATAAATTTTCGTAGGTAAATTGAAAGAATTTTTCAATCTGGAAAAAACCCAAGTACATAAGGGGTAGGTACGATCCATGTATGATCGAAATCCGTGATAAATTAAAGGTTGGATGAGTGTTGATGAAGTAGAGTTCAAGTTACCTATTTCGTTTCCTAGTTGATGCAAGTGTGGTTTCCCTCCCACATTTTCGTGATCTAATGAAAACCTTGATCCTGCTTAGGTACGATCAGGAACATATCGCTGTAAATGAACGAAAAACAAAGTCGTCCTTCTACCCACCGAACTGAGAGACGTTTCTTCTTTTAATAAAGTTGGGCACCCAAAGGAACCTACGCAATTCTGGTGTATTTGGTTTGGATATTACTCGTATTTGTATACAGAGTGTTTATGGCTTCAAGAGAAAAATTTTAACCCGCAATTTCCTCTAATAATGTGCGTAGAGTTCTATTATGAAAGTTTAACTCTTTTGCATATCCGCTAAACTCTAAAATCGAGATTGTTGGTTATGAACGAGTACAAATCTATAAAAAGGACTTCATATAAATGATACACGCGACCTCGGCCAGTAATCATTCTATATTTATCTCTTATCACATAATCAGTTTAGTGGTTGACGTTCATTGTCTGCCCAGGTCTCTGACATCCCCCCCCCCCCTTTTTTTTTTTACAAAATCATAGTAAAATTATAAATCAATAGTTCACTTCAAAATAATTAAATAAATCATAAATTCAACCTAGCTACAGGTTTCACTAGACGCCCTTTTGCAGTCCTGTACATAGAAGTCTTCGGAGAGGACGAATTCTTAGTGGGAGGTGAAGCCTTAGAAGTAGATGAGACAGGCGATGATTTTTCTAAATCAGTTTTTGGAGATGCTGGAAGCTCCAGTACATTCCTGGGGCAAGGTGTAGCTGTTTTTGGTGACAAGCTTTGCCTTCTGGGTGATGCAGGAAGTGGGATAGGCTCAGTTGAAGGACGTTTGGATGAGCGGCGTTGTGGAGTAGGAGACGGATCTTGGATTTGTCCATCAACACGATCCTGTCTTGGTTGAAGAAACCACGAGTTTCTACGATACCTAACTCCCTCTGATGTTTGGATTACGTATGAGTTAGATCCTTCTTCCCGTTGAATAACTTCGGCTGGAACCCAATTCCTAGGAGCTCTTCTCCACATCACTAGGTCACCACTATTGAATACCATGGGAGGTGTTTTACCTTTATCAGCAGCTGTTTTTGGTTGAATTTGCCACTTTTTCAAGGAATTATATACCTCTGAAGGATCAATTAGTTTAGGCATTAAATTTGTTATAAGCAAAGGGAGCAAGGTTTTCGTCCTTCTTCCCATCAGCCTCTGAGCAGGAGAACCCACATTATTACTAGGAACGTTCCGATGAGTCAAGAGCGCCAAATAGACATCTGATTTTTCCTTGTAGCATTTCTTCAGAAGAAGTTTGGCTTCCTGGCAATAGCGTTCGGCTAGACCGTTGGATCTCGCAAACTCTGGGCTGGAAATACGATGACGAATTTCCCATTTATCCATGAAGTTTTTGAACTCTTGACTTGCATATTGTGGCCCACGATCAGAATTTATTTGATCGGGAATACCAAAGAGTGCAAACCATCTCTTCAAATGTCTGATGACTGTTGCACTAGTGAATGACGGCTCTTCCACAAAATCAAAGAATCCCGAGTAGCTGTCAGCAATAACAAGGTATTTTCGATGATCGAAAGTGAAGATATCACTTGCAACAATTTGCCATGGTCTTGTTGGAATTTCAGCTGAAGTAATTTGTTCCATGGGTTTGTTTCTCTGTAGAGACTGACAAATCTTGCAACTTCGAACAAAATCGGTGACATCCGCAGACATTTTAGGCCAAAATATCACGCATCCCAAAACAAAACGCTGCAAATTATTACACAATGGTTTATTATTTTTTATTTTTCTATATAGATCACTCGTCTGCAAAGCCACCAACCATCCAACATGAAGAAAGACATCGATCGCATTTCGGTCAGCTTTAATTTGAACGGAGATTAGGCCTCTTTTGCGATTCACACTCGTGTTTCTGATTTATCGTACGTCCAAACTTCAAATTCTCGTAGCGAGCGAGCGGTTTGTCCTACAGAGCTCCGGGTCGTCTCAAAAAATTCTAAAAATTCTATAGAATCTTAAATTGAAGGAAAAACAATAACTTTATATCAAAATTTGTTGAGTTTGGGCGTTTTCAAAATTTCAAAATTAATTTTGGAACCCTTACAAGTGACCTACATCAACCAAAATCTTCGGGGCACAACTAGACCCCAAATGGAGCCTACATACCAAATTTCATCAAAATCGGTCAATGCTAAGTGGGGAAAGTGCCGCGGACGGCGGCAGGACGGCCACATTTTTATTCGTTTTTTTGGATTCTACGTACCTTGAAACGTAAACCATCAAAATTTAATTTTGAGGGGGTGTTAAAAAAAATTTTTTCTTGGTCGATTCCATTATTATTGAAAATAATAAACCAAAACACACAACTACTGATTTTGAAGTGTTGCGCTGAAACTCGTCTGTATAGAGTACGAAGTTTTGATTTAGATCGTTGGTTTGGCTGGACCTTGGTTCATACCTGTCAGGACTTCCATATCTCTGTTCTATCAGTCGTGGATGTCCCGTGAAAGGGTTGTCCGATTACGTTAGGGAGCTGTCTACTTACCGACTTGAATGACCTTTCCTGGTTCAACAGTCGGAAAGGAGTGTTGACTGTTGACATGATGGATCGATCTGACTGGCACCTCGTGTTTTCCCATAAAATAATCAAGGGCAATCGGCGCTTCTGGCAGGGGAAACCCTTTTTTGCAAATGTCATACCAAACCCCCTCCATCCTTGTTCCATCAACATGGGACGTCCATTCGTGGAGCCCCGTGGCTAAAAAGTGACTTGACAACTGCATTGGAGTTGGAATTTGTCCCTATGGGTCAAACTAAAAAGGTTACACGTACATGCAAAGCTACTCGGAGCCACCAGGAATATCATCATCCATGGTGAAGGGTTCAGAAAAGTTTTGGTGAATTATACAACAGCACGGCGCTGAATTCAGGAAATAGAACCCTTATGTGTCCCAAGGTATAGAGTGTTTCTGACTGACTGATCCTCTCATTTTATTTCGGTTTACACAGGAATCTTAAGGAGAGTCTGACTCCTCGCGGACTACAAAATATTTCACCATGTCGGAATTTCTTATTTTTGACCCCAAAATCGGATTCAGCACCTCGAAAAACCTCCTAAGGCAAACTTTCAGCCCGAACTTCCTAATTTACGAATAAACAAAACAGTGTAGAAAATACGAATGTTTGAAAAAACCGGGAAAATTACGTCATCCTGGAATAGTTCATTTATGGCCGCTTGAAGCGCTGAGATCGAGAAATCTATAGTCCCCAGATGCAAAATTTCACGAAACAGTAAAGTTCGAAATCGAAAAACTGAAGAAAAAAATAGAAAAAGCAAGATGGGGAAAATTAGGTTTCCCCTGTTTTTGTTTGATAACTTTTCTCTTAGAAAACACGATTTCGTCGTTCCATTGGGCAACACTGGGAGGAGACGGCTATCCGAACAGCCCAATCAGCGAGCGTTCCCGCTTCACGTCCGTTTTACCGGTTAGTTTTGAAATAAAAAATTTTGATTGTCTCCCAAAAATAACAGGAGACTTATTTTCCGAAATCAGCCCGATTTTCATCTATCCCACACCATTAACTATTCAGGAAAAATGCAAACAGAATTCGGTGAAATTCCTCATTGGAATACGAGTGGGGAAGGCTGAGGTGCTTTTCTCCACCGCTATGCTTTATCCAGGGTTCACTCTCAGTACCACTGGAGTGCCGACTGGTCCCATCTAGTAATAATATGAGTAGTGCGGAGTCATTCTTACTTCTATCTAGGAAAGTACTACTGTCTTTTTCAAAATCCAAATTCGTTATTTTTGTCAATCCAAAATTTTTTGAAATCTGAATTATAGCTGAGTGTATGTATTTTGGAAAAGTATTGTGGAAGAAACTTCATTCGAGATGCAGGTTGTACATACTTGAAAACCCTACTTCTCACTCAATTATGTTGGAGAAGCGGGATTCTCTAATTCAACCAGTAGGAATGAGAATCGGAACTAACTTCGAGAAATTTGCCGTTCTGAATGTCTGTCCCCTCTTTTAGAAGTCGTCTTTTTCTTCTTTCCCGACATGTTTTTAACTTTGGGTTCTTAGGAGAAAAAATGTATCACTTAAGACCGTCATCGGCACGTTGTTTCAGAGAGTGTCAGGTAGAGATATAAGGGACCCACTTCTACTTACCGCCTCATCTGTACTGGAACTGCATTACCGACGCCGTGGGAACTAGACCTCCATGGGATTCCGCGTCCTGATGGAAGGATGACTCAGGGGATCTCTGCCTACTTGATTCACTCTGCTGAAATCACTGCCCCTCCGAAATACATTAGTTTGTTCAACTCTCTAGTATTTCTAGTGCATTCTTCAAAAATAGCTTACACACTTTTGTCAGAAGATTGTTGATGAAAGATGATTAAAGAAGTTATCAGTCGTTATCAGTTATCAGGTTATCAAGTCGAGTTACTTATTAAATACACGTTGGTGTCAGCAACATGATGGTGGATGAATTGTTGGTTCTAGAAGCATTGCGCTGTTTCTCTTCTCACCATCGAAATCTCCTTTGCACGTTCATCCAACGATGTTTGGATCTACCTTATAGTAAAGGGACATACTTCTGCACGACGTACGGGGCGTATCGCTGGTACCCACATATGCAGAGGTGGCAAAATTTGCCTTTCATTGTCATAGAAGGGCCACGCAGCCTCATCTATGTACTCCTTTAAGGACTGAAGATTATCCCATTTGTCCTTGGGGATGGGGATTGGATCATTATGCATGGGAGGAAAACTTTTTAATCAAACCTCAAACCTGCCGAAAGCCCTCGATTTTTTACAACATTGTGAGGTTGTTTTCTTACGAAAAGTTTCAGAAATCATAGAAACGTTATATCAAATCCCCTACTCATGTAGTAGAGAGAGGTAGATCAATGAAATAAATGTAAAAATAGCGATAAACTTAATAGATCTAAGCTCCCTACGCGTCTCCATGTTAAGCTGTGTAGGAACTGCTGAGTTATGTCATGATGTCAACAAAAATTAGTTGTGATATAATCGGGAATCTGGCGATAGTAGCGTTTCTAGCGGTGAAATCGAAAAACTAATAGCACTAATCGACTCGGCACGAAATTCCACATAAAAATTGGTAAAAACCCGAAAACGTGAAAATTTTAGTTGTGTCATGATGGTCTACGAGCGACGAAATGTCTTTCAAAGCGAATGGAGAAGAACTAAGGTAAAACGTGAACTTTCAGCTTAAACCGAGTCATTTGATACAGCGAGAGAAAGTTACGAGGAAAATAATAAGTAAAACTTCTCTTGGCATGTTGAATGGATTTAGTTTTCAATTTGTGAAAAGCCAAACCAACGGATATTCGTTGTAATCGATAATAGTGCTTTCTCCAGCTATTTTCCAAGCTAAACTAGAAGCTACGAGCCCCTGAAATTTGACACAGGAGCACTGCTGTTGAATGAACTGGTACCGTCGAAACGTGTCTTTCGGGAGGTTATTTCTCTGTGCCTCAAATTGAAGTACCTACCTACCTGTAATCTAATCATGTGATACGCTGTGGCCTTATTTCCGTTCAAAAAGCTCGTTATATTGTACACGAATACTTCCATTTTCATATTCCGCATAGGTCGGATCGATCGTAGCAGTAGACTGTAGACATCGCGTGTTCCAGGCAAGTACGTACCTACTCTAAACATGGAGTTTTTCACTTCCGTTTTGTTTATCAGGCATTTTCACGGGTTTCACCTGGGTGAAGTTCACCGTACTGACCGTAAAGTGGAGTACAAAACCTGACACATCGTTATTCCGCTCGACAACCTGGCCATTTCATGGAAATACGCAATTCATCAAAAATATAGGATTATCAGATCCAATGTTGGACTCATTACGAAGGAACACTCTTACTCATTATTCCAAAAGCAATAGAAAATTTCTATTCATTTTTGCAGGAGAAATCTTTTTGCTTTATATTCGTTCAGCAGGTTTACAATGTTGGTCCTCCAAAATCAAAATTTCCAATTTCGTTTTCAGAGCGTCGCGTCGTGTCGGTCTGTCTGTGGTCAATCCTTGTCCGGATATAACTACTCGGAATCATGGTCCATCTCGATGAAATGTTCATGGTTGATGAGGGTTAGCCTCAAGATGGTCTCCTATGAATTTCACAAACTCAAACTAGATAACACCTCAATTTTGTACTGCCCACCCAATTTGGGATCCTTTTTGTTGGCAGGCCCGTATGCGCAGTTTCATGTTCGGTTTTTTTAAACTTGAGTATTTAAAAATTAAATCCGTACTTCAAGGCTAGGGAGTCTCACTTGTTCTTTGAAAGGTTGAAAAGGTTCACACTGCTTGTGAAGGTTGCACTTTAGACTGTTTTGAGGAGATTTTTGCTGTTGCCGTACCTAATCGGACAACGCTGAAAATTATTGCATTTGATAGGTTTATTTTATTTTTTTGAAAAATCACCCGTCTGCGAAGAAAACGGTATTTCCGTTAATAGTACCTACCTACCATTTCCCTCCAGTTCCTACAACTCATTGAGAAAGCAAATTTAATTATTCCCAAGACTTTCTGAGCTTTTGGCACCTAAATGAAGTAAATATACAAGTTTTAAAATTTTTTTTACATTGTTTGTCCAAGTTACAGTACCGCACCCTGTAAGGTGCTTTAGGCAGTGGGTCAACAAAAACACGATATCGTAAAGCTTTTTATTTGAAATTGATAGTTTCTCGGGTAAATATGTTCAACATTTCAACCCTTACAGAACGAAAAATAAGTTTCTCACTTGAGAGCTTCATGATATTCAAACCAACAATAGCTCTGCACATAAATCTTGTATTTTTATGGCATTTCGTGCACCTTTTTGGACACAGGCTTCTTTCTTTTGTGTGGAAACGGGTTGATTCATGGTATTCGATTTCGGGACTCAGGATATGAATATTGAACGCTTCGGAACCCTGGAGGGTGCATTAGGAACTGGAGGGATTATTGCGCGGTGTTAACAATCAAGGTTATTTTGACAGAAAGTTCCTACCAGCTAAATCGTCATCTCCAAGTTGTGGGTGCCTTCAATACGAAATTTGATTCGATGCACACCTGGTTGACATGAAATGCTATTCTAAGAAACGAGAAAAGATTGCATTTGATCATATAAAATTTGGCTCACTTCCAACAGCGGAAATGTGCGGTTGGCCCTCGTTTTTCTGACCCTTTGGCAGAGAACTGTCAACTATCTTCTAAGGACCTGGCAGAGGTATTTGGGAGGGGTATTCGGGTCCTTAGGGGCTGGTCTCGTTGAGCCCACGTGATCTGATTAATCCACAATAAACGCGTATTTAATGTTGATCGTATTGGTGGTGTCATTCGTTCCCAATTGAATACTATCTTAAATTTATGGAAAATTCATTAATTAGGTAAATAATTATCCTCATCAGCGAACGATTGGCCCCACAGATCTACATATAAATGGTGTCTTTCGACTCTAACAATTTTTTTTTAAATTTCAAACTAATGAAGAAATAATCGAAAATCTAACAAAACATATTGTTTAGTAATGCATGCATTCCAGGGGACGTCCCATTGGATAAGCATTAGATCAGTTAAACCAGTTGGTAAGCGATAAAACTATTTCACTCGATGTAATTTATTCATTACTTTAGGCAAGAAATACTGACCCCCCCCCCCACCATTATCCACCTTAACATTTCTAGCGGCATGGTAGCCTCGAATCTGAAGAGCATTTTAAAATCCATGATCTACGATACCCAACATGCGAATTCGAGTTCACCCCCCCCCCCCCCCTCCTCCTCCTCCAATGGTGCCGGTCTGGCACCAAAGCGGAAATACGTCGTAACATTGAACTTTCATCTGTTAGTTTTGGTAGGCAGTCCGTCGAAGTTCACATCCGTATTCAAGGTGAAACACAAAAAAAACCACGAAATAAGCGGTTTATGGCATCATGGCACCATGGTGGCACCACTATTAGTTCCATGGTGGTACAGAGAATAATTCATGAAAATTCGGAGGTATAATGAGAATGTTTCCTCAATTTCAAAGCTTGGGTACAATTAGTAAGTAGTAAAGGAACCAAAATATTGAAAAATCGGATATTTTGTGAATATTATCCCCCCACTCACCCCCTCCCCTTGCGAATTTTGGTACTCTGGTAAAATCATGTACAACTCGGAAGTTATTTGAGTCAAACAAAAAAAGAAACACGCAAATCGGTTGGAAATTGAGGCCTGGGCAGAGTTTACAAGATTATGCACGCAAACGCACGTTTTTAAGCATTAACCCCCCCTTTCCCCCTCTTAAAAAGCAAAATCCAAAATTCCGGCGCCGTAGTGCACAACTAGATAGTATTACGCGTCAAACGAAAAAAGAACCACGAAAATCGTTTGAGAACTAAGGCCTGGGCAGAGTACACAAGATTATGCCCAAAAACGCACGTTTTTCGAGCATTAACCCCCCCTTTCCCCCCCCTTAAAAGGCAAAATTCGAAATTCCGGCGACGTAGTGCACAACTAGATAGTTTTCCGCGACGAACAAAAAAGGAACCAGGAAAATCGGTTGAGAACTAAGGCCTGTGCAGAGTACAAAAGATTTTGTTACACACACACATACACACATACACACACACATACACACACACACATACACACACACACACACACACAGACATACACCTATGGTTTTTTTCGCGGATTTGGATTCAGAATGGTCTAAAACGGATTACTGTGTGGTTATTTTTAGGACGTCCCACAGTAAGACTTGGGCGTCCTTATGCGATCGATCTGGGGTAAAGTTGGACAACACTCAACAGAAAAGAAAAATAACCACACAGTAATCCGTTTTAGACCATTCTGAATCCAAATCCGCGAAAAAAACCATAGGTGTATGTCTGTGTGTGTGTGTGTGTGTGTGTGTGTGTGTGTGTGTGTGTGTGTGTGTGTGTGTGTGTGTGTGTGTAACAAAATCTTGTGTACTCTGCACAGGCCTTAGTTCTCAACCGATTTTCCTGGTTCTTTTTTTGTTCGTCGCGGAAAACTATCTAGTTGTGCACTACGTCGCCGGAATTTCGAATTTTGCCTTTTAAGGGGAGGAAAGGGGGGGTTAATGCTCGAAAAACATGCGTTTTTGGGCATAATTTTGTGTACTCTGCCCAGGCCTTAGTTCTCAAACGATTTTCGTGGTTCTTTTTTCGTTTGACGCGGAATACTATCTAGTTGTGCACTACGGCGCCGGAATTTTGGATTTTGCTTTTTAAGAGGGGGAAAGGGGGGGTTAATGCTTAAAAAACGTGCGTTTGCGGGCATATTCTGGTAAATTCTGCCCAGGCCTCAATTTCCAACCGATTTGCGTGTTTCTTTTTTTGTTTGACTCAAATAACTTCCGAGTTGTACATGATTTTACCAGAGTACCAAAATTCGCAAGGGGAGGGGGTGAGTGGGGGGATAATATTCACAAAATATCCGATTTTTCAATATTTCGGTTCCTTTACTGCTTACTAACGTCCCCAAGCTTTGAAATTGAGGAAAAATTCTCATTATACCTCCGGATTTTTATGAATTATTCTCTGTACCACCATGGAACTAATATTGGTGCCACCATGGTGCCAGGACATGGTGCCATGATGCCATAAACCGCTTATTTCGTGTTTTTTTTTTTTTTTGTGTTTCACCTTGAATATGGATGTGAATTTGACGGACTGCCTACCAAAACTAACAGATGAAAGTTCAATGTCACGACGTATTTCCGCTTTGGTGCCAGACCGGCACCATTGGAGGAGGAGGAGGAGGGGGGGGGGGTGAACTCGAATTCGCATGTGTGGTATCGTAGATCATGGATTTTAAAATGCTCTTCAGATTCGAGGCTCCCATGCCGCTAGAAATGTTAAGGTAGATAATGGTGGGGGGGGGGTCAGTATTTCTTGCCTAAAGTAATAAATAAATTACATCGAGTGAAACAGTTTCATCACTTAACAACTGGTTAAACTGATCTAATGCTTATCCAATGGGACGTCCCCTGGAATGCATGCATTACTAAACAATATGTTTCTTTTCTGTTGAGTGTTGTCTTCCTTCACCCCAGATCGATCGCATAAGGACGCCCAAGTCTTACTGTGGGACGTCCTAAAAATATATGAAATTTTTTGTGCTAGGGCGTTTTGAAAACGTTTTCCGCCACTTTTTGCTTTTTAAAAGTTACTGACAATGATCAAAAGCTTCGGGGTACAACTAGATCCCAAATGGAGCCGATGTACCAAATTTCATTGGTAAATAGGAACTGGGCAAAGTGCCGCGGACGGTGGACGGACGGAAATACTTTTATTCAATTTTAGGAGTCTAGATACCTTAAAACGTAAACCATCAAATTTTAAGGGGTGGTTGAAATTTTGTTTTCTTGATCGATTCCAAACGTTTATTACTGAAAATAATAAACCAAAATCACCAGTAAATCGTGTCGAGTGCTATTCCTTTCATAAAAACTTCTGCACCTGTCCCATTTCAAATTCTACCACTATTCTTGAATACATTAAAGCAGAACTTCCTGTTTATCGATGATGTTTGACATGCTATCCAAATTCGTCTCTTCGAATGGAACTCTATCTGGATGCTGCATCGTAGCGTGGCAAAAGACTGAACATCTCATGGAATATACAACATCCAAATCGTTTGGTAGATACACCACTTCGTTTTTTGTCATGTGTTGTCCTATACTGGAAGGCTTAGAGCGTGGGGTGTTGTCCTGGATCAATATTGTACGTATTGAACATGACTTGGGTGAATTTTAAGGAGGGAAGGGACTTCGGTGAATCAGCGGTTATTTGTCACGTCCGACCGTATGAAGGTCCTGTGGAGATCGATTTGGTAGGTGACTCCTCTTCGCTTCTCTTGCACGAGTCGATGTAGTTTGATATGAACCCTCTGCAGATGATGAAATCCCGGTCAAAGGAGTTGTTGACTTACAACTTCGTTCTCAGTAATGGGTTTGAGTCCAAGTCCTTGCCGTTGAATGCAGCGGTTCCTCAGAATTCCATCTTAGGACCTCTTCTTTTCAGTCTTTTCATTAATGATGCTCCAAAAGTTTTGCTCTCGTCCACACCACATTTATATGCAGATGATTTTCAATTATTTCACCAATGCTCAATAGATAAGCTCACGCATGGCATCGCAATCGTCAATGAAGAGCTGGTGAGAGTTTCGCACAGGTCTCGTCAGAATGGCTTGAAAATTAATCCTAAGAAGAGTCAAGCAATTATCCTTTGGAAGTCTGCTATCTCCACCTCCTTCCTTCCACCTATAGTACTGGAAGGGATTATTTTGCCTCTTGCCACCACAGTTAAAAACCTTGGACTATTCTTTTCCTCTGACCTCTCATGGCATAGGCAGGTGTCTCATATTTGTCAGCGCATCTATGGTTCATTGCACACCCTCAGAAAGCTGTCCCACTTAACAACAGTAGAGCTTAGAGTGAAATTAGTCAAGTCTCTCTTAATTCCTCACTTTTTATATTGCGATCTGATTTTTTCAAGCTCTCTCGATAGTGTTTCTAGTAGGAGGCTCCAAGTACTTATGAATGCATGTACTAGGTTTTGCTACAATTTGAAGTCCCGAGGACACATTTCTGCATTTTTCAACAACATCTTAGGTTGTAGTCTGACCAATTTTTACAAATTAAGAATGACCGTTTTTAAGTTAATTAATTTCCGAGATTTTGTTTTACCTTCTTACCTTACGAATTTCTTTAATATGGGTAAGTGCTCTAGATTGAATACCATCATCCAGGTGCACGGCTCATCAAAACATTTTATTGAGTCGCTGAAAGTGTCAGGTGCGAGGCTCTGGAATTCGCTTCCTCTGGGGATTCGTTCCCTTCCAACGTTGACGATTGCGGCGTGCTTTGGTGGCGCATTATGAAAGCTGACTTTTCTTTCCCTTCCTTTCTTTGATTTCCTTCCCCCTCTTTCTCTATCTCTTTCCCCCTCTTTCTCTATTTCCTTCCCCCTCTAACTATCTCTATTTCATTCCTCTCACTCTATCTCTTTCTATTCCTTTACTCAATTACATCCCCCTTCGCTCATTTTAATAATTTTCTCACATATGTACCACAAATGTATTCTTATTTTATATATTTTTAATTTTTATAATTCTAATCTCGGCAGTGGCTTTATTTTATTAATTTCAGTATGTTGCATTCAATGGGACCAATGTCTTTGCTTCACGTAATTTGTTATAAATAAATAAATTAACAAAAGGAGGCTCAGGTACTTTCATCGCCGATTTTGTTTTAAATTTTACTGTTTATTCTAGGACCAAAATAAGTCGACACGTATTCCGCCGTTCCGTTGAATGGGAGCTAGGAAAAATTATTTTAGGTTGAACAATGGCTAAAAAATGGCGGTATGTCTCCGAGTCCAGAGCACATGTTTTGAGACGCCATCCCACGAGTTCCATTCTCTCAAACAAGGCATGTATCGGCAGACCTGTTTTACAAAACTGACTGTGGAAGGGCCGGAATTAGCAAAACCCCGTCGGAGGTTCTTGCAAGGGCTCTGGAGATGCTGCGACCAAGAGGGGGGGGGGTCCGGGCCCCGCCGTTCCCCAGGCCTCTGCATCTCTAATGGCGGCCCATGCACTGAGTCGAGTCCCTGCGGCGGCGGGTGCATTCCAACTCGAGACTTGTCTATTTGTACTTGGAGAGTGGGCGACTTCTTCCCACGACCCCCCTTCCCCTCTGTCCTTCGCTTTTATAGATTTACGATCTTGGGGCCCCCACAAGGCAGATTATCACCTTACCATTCCACAATAACCTAACAATAACCTCTTTCGCGATTCTTGACTCTCGACAGTCGCGTTTGGTTTCTCGCGGAGCCGGCGTCCGACTTTATGATGCTTCCTCTCCCGAGTTCTTCTTCATAGTTATTTCCATTGAAAAATGCGTTGCACCTTGCTGAGTATTACTTGCAGATTCATTCAACTCACCTTCCATTACAACACTTTGCCATGCACCATGTAGAAGTACCTACCTCTCTCACACACTGCGTTGAGTTAAAGAAATCTGAGATGCTGGATGTCTTTCAGAATCAGGTCAAATTATGTCGATCAAATAAGCGTATTTATAAGCCAAGTAAGAGGTATCCTAAAAGTAATGAAAGTTTTTGTTTAAAAGAGTCTTTTATTACGAAATTATGAATCAAATGTATCCCCTTCAAAATAACATCCTTTGGAACTAATGCACCTGTTCCAATGGTTTTTCCATTCGTCGTAGCAGTGCTGGAAGTCGCTTCGATAAAGCTGTTCTACTCCCTCGTCACCAGCCTTAATGTTGGGAACAATTCCAAAATGTTTCCCTTGGGGTGGATTTTCATTTTTGGAAATAAAATCGGCCCTTCGGATGTACTGCTTAGAGCCTTTGGCTGAAATACAAATGTATAAGAAACATGGAACATGCTTTAGCCTTGTTTCTATGTTACCTACGTACTACTACATAAATAACACCTTCCTTCGAAGTAAAATACCGCTTAATCTATGATGGCTCTTACCGCGAATGTTGTTTGCGGTTCTTTTAACTCAGGGGTATATCTCAGTTTCTTCTATAATTTCAGCGGTTTTGGCAGTATATTATAATTTATGCATTAATTTATTGCTTTCCTACAAACAATTTTTCTACGAACACGAATGACGAAGATAAAGTTCCGTAGCAACGACTGTAAGTGGAAATCATTTCAAAATTTCGGGAAAGATCACCGTCTCCCAAAAACATGACTATTTTTGCCAGTTACCTCAAGGCTAAAGCATGTTCCATGCTAAAAGAAATCACAGGGTGTAAGGTCAGGGCTGTGGAAGTTTTAGTAGGTATGTACTTCCCAAATGGTGCCGATACAATTTCAATACCAATGTATACAATTTCATCAATATTGGTCCGTAGGAACTGGGGAAAGAGCCGCGTACGGCGGACGGAAAGAAAAATTTGTATTCAATTTTTGGATTCAACATGCCTTGAAACGTAAACCATCAAGTTTTGAGGTACGGTTGACATTTTTCCCCCTTTTCGATTCCTTATTATTGAAAATAATAGTCCAATAAGACGTTCAAAAGTTCAGCACACCTGTTATACTCGTAAATTAGCCTACTCCCTTCCTACGGTCGTACCGTATTCTTGTATCAATTTTGGGGACGACCGGTTTACTGCTTTACTCAGGGTCTGCCAAAACTTGAGGGCTCTAGCAAAAATAATTTATTTCAATTCATCTTCTTCGTGAAGTTTTGATGTTTGTAATTATACCTATCTATCTGTAGTTGGAACTTCGTCAAATCTTTGCCAGAGCAATAGTTTTGTTGTCGGAAGACACATTTTTTGCTGATTTTGTGAGGATAACTAAGAAGCTCCCTTGTTCCCTTGGTCGCATTATAAAGATCTGTGGGTGAAACCTAGTCGACGCGGCAGTTAGCTGGTATTGGAAACTTGTCAAAATTGTCACGAGTCCGCAATAAAACCTTTCTAACTTTTTAGATTGCACGTGTTGTGGAAATAGGGACGAGTTTGCAGTTAAACCTTGGTCCAGTGGCAAGACTCCAAGATGAAGTTTACAGTGGCCCAGATTCATCTAAGCATCTATTCTGAATTTTCCTCTGATTGAGAGCGGTATCTTTCGTAGAAGGTGTGGAATGCTCTTTACTTGTAGAAATAGTGTTTGCTCGAGACTACCGAAGAATGCGGCACCTCCCAGTAAATACCCATCATCTGTGTAAACACAGCAGGTGTTGGTCTGACGGGCTATTACCAACTGCAAACAAGTCTTTCTTAAATTCGTTCCCGAAAATACAGGAGCCTAGAATCGCTGCAAGTTCATTCTAACCACCTTTTGCTGTACCCCTTCCTGGAGATCAAGGTTTCTAAAGAGATTTCAAGTGCAAGTAGATAACGCAGTCTCAAGGCTCAAATCCATTAGGAGCCTATTGCATTCGACAATACATTGAGTATCTGGCTACGAGATGTTGGTGGGTTTTGGATGTTCTATCCAAAAGGCAGGGAGAAGCCATCTGAACTGAAGTGACATTAGGAGAGTTGGTCCGTTCCAACTTTTTTCCATAGTTCAACTCATTTTTCGTAGTTCAAGTAGAATTTCTGAATGATAATAAGTGTTATCACTAAAAAAAAAAAAAAAAAAAAAAATCATTAGGTTGTTGAAGATGTCGAATTCCTTGCATATTTATGTGATTCCCCTCGTATTTTAATGATGATGTTCATAACTTCTTTTTACAGTATTGTTTCGTTTTTTGTTTCAGGTAAGTGACATTGCACATCATGGCAACTCCCCTGTAAAAACCTGGTAAGATTTATTGAATTGTATTCAGAAGCAAATACATTCGCTTCAGAAAATAGTTCGCCATTTGGTCAGTCCCATCGAAAAGCATGATGAATTTATGTATGGGTCCTTTCGCTGACAGGATCTGGAAAAAGGTGGATATGAAAATTGAATAAATCAAAACATAAATGTTATAAGTTTTAGTACTTACTCAAAACTATAACTGATCTACATTTTAAGAATTTAACTAAATTCGGGAATTTACTATTATTACTTTGAATGCTACTATTTACAAGTATTCATTATTGAATTTTGTGGCGTGAAATTACATTATGACTGAGTGGCGTGAAATTTATTCGAAGAAACGAATTCGACAAAGAATAACTCGATAAAGAATTTGATCAGCTAAAATTTGAACGGATATTTGGCCTATTTCCGTCAGTGAACAGTGTCTTGCCATTCACAGTGGTGTTTCCGATTTATAGTAAGTCCATCTTTAGTCCTCAAGGGGAGCGAACGTTTAATAAATAAATTAGTTAAAAAACTATACCTTTATATCAACTGTTTTCGAAAGGCGTTTTGAAAATTACAATCCCTATTTTTCACCCCTTAAAAGTGATTGACAATAACCAAGAGCTATAGACTCCCAAAAGGAGCCCATATGACAAATTTCATAAAAATCGGACGGACGGAAGTTTTTCTATTCGATTTTTGGATTCCATGTATCTTGAAACGTAAACTATCAAATTTTAAGGGGGGTGGGGTTAAAATTAATTTTCTTGCTCGATTTCAAAGTTACATTATTGAAAATAATAAACCGAAATGGTTCAAAAGCTCGATCAATGTACCTACCTATTCCGAAGATGGATCTTTTCTCAAAACACAATTTTACGTGTTGTGTTCATCAGTGCTCAAGATGTTTTTGGGATAATGCTAAAATTGTTGAGCTTTTACCACTTTTTTGGTCATTTTCATTGTTTGAGACGACAAAAAATTCGGGGAAAATTGAGCAAGTACTTGGCTTTCTTACTTGTTTTAGGGCGACCGCTTCTTTCATCTTCTCCTGGCTAATGAGATTTCATCTGAGATCTCAACTATGATATTGATCAGTGATGCCAACAGAAATCAATACATTTTAGGTATCTGTTTACATACTGATAGTTGGATAGAAGGAAGAATCATACTCATTGTCATTGTGGTGAACAACTTTCTTCATATAGCCTCTACAAAATGTCTCTCACAAATTCTTTAACTTCCTTAATTTTAACCCCGTTTCTCATTGTGATTAGTTGATCAAATTTATTCGGCCGTTGGACAGAGTTCCTTTCAACCCTGTTGTTGTTGTTGCTTCAACTTCTCTTGAACAATGAGATTGTTTTTTTCCATCTGGGATTTATGTCGTTCTATGATATGAAATAAGAGTTCCAAAAAACATCCTTGGAAACCAATCCAAATTTGATTCTGTTGCTTTTCATTCGACCCATAGGGTCTTCGGCACGAAGCTACATTCGCAGACTCCTGCAAAGCCCGCTGACTACTACCCGTTCCGAAGTCATTCGCCGCTTTACCCGAGGCAAAACTATAAAACTCAGCTACCTAGCGGAAGAACCCTCGACATTTCAAATTTCATAGCTCTCCCCATTCACTGTTGCCAGGACAAAGGCCCGAGAACGCCCCACGATTCCAGGATAAAACCCGACTTAACTCCCGAGTTACGGGACCAGACTCCCAACAATGTCTTAATTCATGTAAGTAACTTCTCTTTCTAGATAATTCACTCCTCAACTTGGAAACGTTGAAAAGCTAGGGACACAAGTTTCCGTAATTACGGGCGGTTGTAGGTGAGAAGAGCGGGGGCGGTGCGATGAATAATTCACGGGAAGACTTTTTAAAAGCGGCGAGCTCCTTTATTTAAAACGGGATTACGGTGGGGCATAGAGAAGAGTTAGACGTACCTAGGAGACAGAAAAAGAAGAAGAAGAATAACTTCTGAATGTTGAGGACAAATTACCCTGGGAAAAGGGGAATTCCTCCAGGATGTTCACATTGTTCTTGACAACTCGATAGCAGTCGAAACACGTGCTCGATTTTTCAAGTCAATGTCTACTTAATCATGTTAGTTACCTGCTTACTGAAAACGTTCTGTAATAAACTGATCATGTTGTTTTGAAAATGTATCTTGTTCACAATCTTTCAAGGTTTGTGAGACATTGGAAATTAAACAACCTTCCAATACATTCATTATTGCATTTTTCAGAAGGTAGGTATTTTCTGATTCATCCTTTCTTCTCTGGACGTTTTATTCGATCCAAACCATCTTGAGGTTTTAGTGAGATTCTGTGAAAAGAGATGGCAGTAGGTACCAACGGGACCAATTTTTTTTTACTTCTCATTTGAGAACGGAATGAGATATTTTAATTCTGGCGACGGATTCCTCTTCGAGATTCAAGTAGAACTGTGGGCAATGTTTTTGCTCACTGCTTCTGAAAAGAATGGTTCAAATTTTTGACATTTTCTAAAAGTTCCTTAGCCAATTGCTTTACACACTAAAGAATACAAATAAGTTTGCCAACCAATTACCCATAATTCTACGAGAATCTCGAAGAGAAATCCTTTTTCAGAATTAAAGTATCTCGTTCTTTTCTCAAATGAGAAGTAAAAGAAAATTTCTACATTTTGGTACCTACCGTCAGAGATGGGCGAATTCTTATTCATAAATACAATTATGAATACAAATCATATCTGCGATTTTATGATTATGAATACGAATACAGGTATGAATATGAATACAATCGTATTCACACTTTGAATACGATTTTCCCCCGTATTCGTATTTTGAATACGATTTTATAATTTTTTCTATGATTTCCCCAAAAATCGATTTTTTTAGGATTTTTCCTAAGAATCATACTTTTTTAAAAATGATTTTCTCCCGAACTCTGGACATATTTCCAACCTAACATTGTCAAAATAATCAACCGAAATTCGAAACGCTCACCAATTCTTATAGGATTTTTCACGCAGAATCGAATGAGACCAACCCCAGGTCGCTACGACCAACTGAATAGAAAGTACGACTAAATGTTCGGTAAAAATCATAATTTTTAAATGGTTTCCAGTGCTAATCGTTTTAAAAATACGATTTTCTGCGGAAATTTAGTCGTACTTTCTATTCGGTTGGTCGTAGCGACCTGGGGTTGGTCTCATTAGATTCTGCGTGAAAAATCCTATAAGAATTGGCGAGCATTTCGAATTTCGGTTGATTATTTTGACAATGTTAGGTTGGAAACGTCCAGAGTTCGGGAGAAAATCATAAAAAAAGTATGATTTTGAGGGAAAATCGTTGAAAAAATTCGATCATAGAAAAAATTATAAAACCGTATTCAAAATACGAATACGGGGGAAAATCGTATTCAAAGTGTGAATACGATTGTATTCGTATTCATATTCATATTCATACCTGTATTCGTATTCATAATCATAAA
Organism: Apolygus lucorum; assembly: GCA_009739505.2. NCBI lineage: Eukaryota > Metazoa > Arthropoda > Insecta > Hemiptera > Miridae > Apolygus > Apolygus lucorum. The sequence continues at coordinate 50,125,568 of CM019168.2, read as the reverse complement.
ATCGAAGATATGATTTGTATTCTTGATCGTATTTATGAATAATAATTCGCCCATCTCTGCCTACTGTCACGTTGTGGCAGATTTCACAACTAGACTTGTTTTCTTCTAATCACAAACGTCTTCTACAGCATGTTCAAACTCTCTTTCTCGCTAAACATTCCTACATCACGTTTAAACTCTTTGTATGCCTCGCTAACCACACGCTGTGATACGTTTGACCACTCCGTTACGGTTGGAAGGAACTTGAGAATGATCGTAGTGTCGAAGGTCGCAATCATGCCACTGTTCCCAACTCCGTTGGCCCACATTATTCTTATACCAAGAAGTTGTCAACTTATTGCGACAAACTTGATGGATCTACACCAGAGTTCTTAACCTTTTTGAAGGGGACCAGTAACAAGGAACCAAAATTTCCACGGACCACTTAATATTATTTTCAAGTCAAAGCAGGCAGTAATTTCTAAAAGTTACATAAGTAAAATAATATATTCCATACAGTGATGGTAAATAATAAGTAGTAGACGTTTACATGAGCAGATTTCTATATTTGTATTAAAAAAAAAAAAAAAAAATTTCGTTCAGTGAAACTAATTGCAGAACGATGGATAAAAAATAAAGTACCCAGTACAAAGTTTTGATGCGACGGTTGTGCTTGCATACCTTAGACCAGCTTATCGATGCGGGGATTTATGCCACTGGCAGTCGTAAAATTTACGACGATTTTTTAGTTTGATTTAATCAAACTCAGGATTCGCCAGCTTGGAGCGTTGCCTCGTTTTGATTGCGAGAACATTTGAGAATCCTTGTTCGCATAGGTAGGTAGGTATAGAAGAAAAGTTTGAGAAGTTTGAACTTACTGTTACGAATTTTCCGAAACAACAAACCTGACCAAAACTCCTCCAATTGTTAACTGCAGAAGTTGTCTTAGCAATTATGTCTTTCTGTAACTCGATTAATTCTTCTTGCATGTCATCAGGAGGTGTGGTTACGTCGACAAGAAATGGAATGCGTACCACTTTGATTTATTATTTCTAATAATAAGCCTATGTGATCGTATCGCAAAAAATTTTTATAACCCCCCCTCAAACTTTGTCACTTTACGTTTCAAGGTGCGTAGAATCCAAATTTGCAATGTCCGTCCGCCGTCCGGGCCATAAAAGGCTCTATTTGGGGTCTATCTACTCCATTTGGGGTCTAGTTGGTCCTAACGTCGAACTATTCCGATCGCTTAATTCGTATAGAAGTTATGGGCAAATAACCGGCCAAAAAAGCTGAATCGGCCACGACCGATTTCGATGAAATTTGGTATGTAGGCTCCATTTGGGGTCTAGTCGTGCCCCGAAGATTTTGGTTAATGTAGGTTACGTCTAAGGGTTCCAAAATGAATTTTGAAATTTTGAAAACGCCCTAACTCAAAAAATTTTGATATAAAGGTATTGTTTTTCCTTCAATTTAGGATTCTATAGAATTTTTAATATTTTTTGAGACCACCCGGAGCTCTGTAGGACAAATCGTTCGCTCTCTACGAGAATTTAAGATTTGGACGTACGATAAATCAGAAACACGAGTGTGAATCGCTAAAGAGGCCTAATCTCCGTTCAAATTATAGCTGACCGAAATACGATCGATGTTTTTCTTCATGTTGGATGGTTGGTGGCTTTGCAGACGAGTGATCTATAGAAAAATAATAAACCATTGTGTAATAATTTGCAGCGTTTTTCGAATAGGACTAGTTTTTTCCACCCTGCATTCAGAAAAATAATTATTAAATGTGCAATAATGATTTCCTGGATGACAGTAATAGTCGAGTCCTCTTCAAAAGGGTCCGATTAATAAAATCTTTCAACCGTAGACTGTAGATGAAGACTGTACATAGTTACCTACTCCGCGATTCCTCTTCCTCTTCTGAATCAAAATAAACATTCTAGTTTGTGAAACCATCCCTACAAAAAAAATTTCAAGTCACAAGGACCAACTTGGGGTGCCTCACGGACCATTGGTGGTCCGTGGACCATAGGTTCAGAACCTCTGATCTACACCGTGGCCACAAATCCTAGGATCTCCATGCCTCGATTTGAAAATAGATTCTCATGCGACGAGTTTACCTGGTCCTTCGCTGTGTTTATGATTCTAGAGTGGGTCATTAGACTATGGTTGTGTATCCTCTCTGCCATCTTCGCTAGAAATACTCCCTCGGATACAAGGATTCCTTTCATATAAAAACAACGTACCTGCCTCATTTCACGTTCAACTGAGATTTGTTCCCAGGGTTTATTTGTACAAAACCAATAGGTTTTTAGGTAAACACAGTTCAGGTTCTGACCTTTCCAAAAATTAGTAAAAAACTTAGGGTTGCATTCCAGTGGCGTTACCTACCATTCTACCAGCAGGTTTGAGTTCAGCCAACTGACAATACCCTAATAGCTCGAAGAACAGGTGGTTTGGCAATTATGCTCCAAACAATGGCCTTCATTAGTTCTTTAGTTGAAGCTTCGAAGACTGCAGGGGCCTTCACCTATACCTAGAGCTAACCCGCCCTCTGTATAGAAAAAACTTACTGTGAGAGCCCCCTAGACAATTAGCCAGGGGTTTAGCGGTTTGGAAATATATTTTGTATTTTTTTTTACTACAAACCTCCCACAAGCTAATGGGTCACACAATGATAGTTACCCATCGAAAACGTTTGGATCATTGACTCGGAACCGCACCAGGAGGTTGGTAATTCGTCTACCTGGCTCAACCCATTGGGAGTAATAATGTGAGGTATCACTTAATATCTTGAAAATTGGCGATTACTGGTACATTGAGAGTAAAATCATAATTCCATGAAAGGCTTGGTGCATGCGCGTGTGTATAATATACATTTCCTATATATTATATAGGAAATGGATATTTATTTATTTTATAGGCTGATATTTCTGGAATTCACGTTGGACAATTCTTTCTTTGTCGACAATTTGAGTGAAATCTGAGGTATTGAAGGGTGAACGAGTAATTGCATTAATTATGAAATATAATGAAGGGTCAACAGCAGAAGTAACTACACCTCGATCGAATGCAGTAGGAAGTTATGTGGGCCATTAGAATGGTTATTTCAGGCTCCAATTCTCGGGAATTTCACGTTTTAATGAGTTGATGGGAGTTTTCAGGGATTCATTCACATTATAACTACTTTAATTGTATTATTTATACAATTTAAATTCAATTACGTTGTTTTGTTTAGGCTTCTAGTAAATCAAATTGCTATCCAGTAGGGTCCATCCGCTAGCATACTCTGATCAAGGTGATGAATCACCATCTTGCGGTCGAAGCTCGTGGTTGCACTTTTTCTTTGTGTGCAGCAGTTATGGACTGTCACTACACACCTTGATTGTACGATAGTCATATGGTTCAATTCTGTTTCTGAACAGACAAGTAGGGTGAAGGAACCAATTGCTAACACCACCCCAATTACTAACACATGCTCATTCTTCCTTGAAAAATAAGCGTTCCTGGTCACCTAGGGATTCAAATATGGCACCAAATCAATGTCACAGTTATTTTCTACCGATTCTAGCCAAAATCTAGTCGGCATTGATGATAAGGGGTTCGGGAATGAAGTTTTATCATCAGTCTAACACCTGCTGTCCGATCGTTAGCGGTTTTGCTAAGGAGGTGAGTCGCAATTTCATCTATTATAACCGTTTCATCTTTGTTTCTACATTCAATTTACTTTTTTCCGCTCCAGTATTGATGTTAGCTAATGAGAATACACAATTCCAGTGCAAATAACTGATAAAACAACATTTTGGTTTATTATTTTCAATAATAAGCCTTTGGAATCGAGCAAGAAAAAAAAAAATTTTAACCCCCCCTCAAAATTTGATGTTTTACGTTTCAAGGTACGTAGAATACGAAAATCGAATAAAAAAATTTCCGTCCGTCCGCCGTACGCCGTCCGCCGTACGCGGCACTTTTCTTAGCAACACTGGACCGATTTGGTTCAAATTTGGTATATGGGCTCCATTTGGGGTCTAGTTGTGCCGCGAAGCTTTTGGTTGATGTAGGTCACTTCTAAGGGGTGAAAATTAAGGGTTGAAATTTTCAAGAGTGCCCTAGCTCGAAAACTCTCGAAATAAAGGTATCGTTTTTTCACCAATTTTAAATAGTACAGAATTTTTAAAAATTTTTGAGACCACCCGGAGCTCTGTAGGACAAACCGTTCGGTCCCTACGAGTACTTGAAGGTTTTCCTTCGATAAAACAGAATCATGAGTGTGAATCGCAAAAGAGGTCTAATCTCCATTCAAATTTTATCGGACTAAAATGCGATCGCTGTTCATTTCTTCGATTTGTATACAGTTTTGCCTTCTGCGTAACCAGTAATCAAATTTCCATATGAAGCTTTCTTTTTTTCCAATCGAGTGTGAAGCGTTTAGTTCTTTCTAATAAAGTTGATTGTGAAGGTGTGAAGCCAGTATGGTGTGGTAGGAAGTACCTAGCTAGTAGGTAAAAAAAAGTTGGTAGGTAAAAAAAATGTTGGTGGGTAAAAAACGCTGCAAATCATTGCTCAAAGGCTTCTTCACTCTTCAGATCACTGATCAGCTGAGTGAGCTCCGAAGCCATTTTCAATCGTATTGAATGGAAGTGCTCTTCCAGGTGTCTCCAGCATTCGAGAAGATCTTCTTCACTCTTCAGATCACTGATCAGCTGAGTGAGCTCCGATGCCATTTTCAATTCTATTGAATGGAAGTGCTCTTCCAGGCGTCTCCTGCATTCGAGGAGATCTTCTTCAGTCTTCAGATCACTGTTCAGCTGAGTGAGCTCCAAAGCCATTTTCAATCCTATTGAACGCAGGAAGCTGAAATTTGAGAGGGAAGGTCAAGGGAGAATACAGATGGTGGTAGGTGCTATTGATGGAGAACCAGTGATTTATACAGAAGGGTGATCTATACAGAAGGGTGAGATATACAGAAAATAATAAACCTTTGAGCAATGATTTGCAGCGTTTTTCCTCAGTGTTAGGATTTGGGTACCCAGAAACGTGCCTTTACCCAATTACTGACACTTGTGTTAGTAATTGGGGTTTTCCGAAATCTTTAGTACCAAAGCCTAATTACCTAGGGTTTTTACGTAGAATACGATGTTGCTACCCGCCTTTTGAAAAAAGCGAGGGATCCATATCCTAACAGGGGTGTTAGTAACTAGTTATGGGAGTGTCTGTATTTGGGATGTACGCACACCATATACTAACATTGAGCATATCCAGTCACTGACACCCCTCTCCCTGGTAGGAACCTACTCGTATCTTTCCTCCTATTCTTATTCTCTATCATTAAAAAACAGTCTCGAATTTATGCATCTTCGAAAGCTTGATTTCGCCTCCAATTTGTCGAAAAAATCGAGAAAGAAGGTTGAAAACACGAAAACTTGTTGATTTACTCGAGAGACATGACATCTTCGAAGCTTGATTTCGCCTTCAATTTGTCGAAAAATTCGAGAAAGAAGGTTGAAAACACGAAAACTTGTGCTTTGTGATTTCAAAATTTAGGTACTAAGTAAATTACTTTTTCTATTTTAAAGTTGGAAATAAAAATAATTCGAACCTGATACAGGGTGTCAGTAATTGGTTCCTCACACTGTCAGTTACTGGTGAATGCATGTCGGTAATAGGAGAAACAAGATGCATCCAAATTTTAAGCAAATAAATGAATTGATTTGTCGTTTTGATAATTCTAATGAGCGAAATTGAAGAAACTGATGTTGGCCTAAGGGGAAAAGTTTCAATTGTGAGGAAAGATTAATAAATACGAGAGAAATTGTTGAAAAACCACAAAATTTTTCTTAAAGTGTCAGTAATTGGTGCTTTTACCCTATGTGGCCATTGCTGATGTTTACTTTTGGAGGTCGTATCAGCTCCAAGTTGAACCATTTTGACGAAATTCGCCAGAAACACTCCTACACACCAAACCCGAGAAAAACATGAGCTATGACTTTTATAGCCAATATTGGAATTTTATAGGATAGCAACATGAAGCTATCCTATTAAAAAGTTGACCGAATCATCTAAGTCATTCAGCAATACCTTTTCCGAGTCAAATTCATCGTTTTACTAATTTAGTCCAAATTGTTCCATATAAAGTTAAACATTTTCCATATAAAATTAAAGGTTTTTCGCGAGGTGGTATTGAAGAAACAATTAGGAACAAAAAAAGAATAAACCTCTAATTTGAAAACTTAAATTTAATTAGGAAAACCATGAATTTGACTCGGAAAACCTTGAATTTTATTTTAAAAACCCTTGAATTTGACTCGGATAAGGTATATGTATAATCTACCTAGGTATTGCCTACGTAGTGCAAAAGTTATGCAGACTACGGTTACTAAAGAGATAAAATCCCATAGTGATTGATTTTTTGCCACTTTATTTCCCTACTGACCGGTCTACGTCGAAATTTATATCCAATCTCATAAAATGAGAGTCAGCCCACCAACATGGGATTGTTGTTAGCACAACCGAAAACGTCAGCATTGTGGAACTGGTTTAACCTAGAACTTGTCTAATATTTCAAAATAATCTCAATTTTCTTTGACCTTTGCAGGTTTTACTTAATCACCTTTATTTTCTTTGACTTTTCCCGGTTCTCCCAGGCGCGTGGACATCCTGTGACAATAGAAGGTTCAGAGTGATAGAAAACTCGTTGAAACGTTTCGTGGATTTCACTTGAAATAAGGAAGAAGTCGATTGAAAGAACCCTCGAGACCAGTGCATACCTTTGAGGCCCTTTTTTGTGGAGACTACCGTCTAAATAAAGGTAGAGTAAAAGGGAGAACGTGGGGGGGCTCGCATAAAAACAACATTATGGTCTGGGAGAGTGAAGCCTCGGGTGGGGCTGGAAGGGATGAGGTAGGTCCGTGGTAGAGCTAAAACTGGGGGTACCTACCTACTAAGGTGAAGGTACCAACTAAGGAATTCCACAATATTTTAATGGGTAGAAGCGGAGAGGGGAGCTGAGTCTCGCGGCTTGCAACCCGTTCGCAGGCTTGTCTCTCCTCAGGAATCTCTGCACTGCACGCATCGACGCATTCAACTTGTTCGACTTATCACTAGTTCCTGGATTCAGGTTCTTCTGAGGGTGTATCTTGGTAGTGGAGTATTCTGAGACGGTAAAGCGCTCTCAATTGTAGTTGGATTTGATTTAGGGTGCTTGTGTAACAATATGTAACCTCCTCCAGGTTTTACACAATATCTTCTGAAAAAGTTCAATAATCGTTCTTGACTCTTGACAACATCTAACTGATAATATGCAGTCATTGTTTTCTCAATATATTATGAACTTTCTTTGGTAAATGAAAAACATATTGTTTAGTGATGCATGCATTCCAGGGGACGTCCCTTTGGAAGGAGAGAAGAGCGTTACTTCCAACCAGAAAACGATAAAACATTGCTAACTACCATCCTACTGCAACTTTCCACAGTAATCAATAGAACTGTCACTAAGCATGAATGGACAGTAGTGGAACTTCGTAGTAGGAACAACGTAGGAGATTTGAAGTGATACTTCGATGTACGGAATGTAATTTCCAGATTAGCCGACCGAACTCTTGTAAATTGGAGTTTTGAGCTGTGAAGGTATGAGTTGCGAGATAAGTCCTGGGGTACCGTACGCTGGGTTCTAGGCCACCGTTATGACCACTTCTTCAAGGAAGGAAGAGAACCGGCACGGCAGGATAATCAATTCCTTAAATGCATTTCTGCTTTTACCTACCCCCTCCAACTTATCGTTTGTAACAGGCGAGCTATATTTTTCTGGACTTGCTTCTCCGTTCTTCCGATGATCCTTCAGAATCGTTGATCCTTGATGATTTCGACCATATTTTCTCTTTCAATCGGTAGAATTCCTCTAGATTCCTACAGGATATTACATACAGGATTCTTGTTAGCGCTGTTACTCTCAGTATATTTTCACTTAGGAAATGACAATAAGAAATGAGTAAATAAATACCTCTTAACGTAAAGCAACATTCAGGTACTCTCCATTAGTAAAATGATAAATGCCATAATCAATTAACCTTACTCATTCACATCAAATCGCCACTTAGGTCCTGAGGCTAAACATTAACATCTTCCAAGTATGAGACGGCGTCGACTGATTCACAGCTAAGTTGGAAGGTGACTCACCCTCTCCCGATTTAAAGCTCCCTTGAAGGTCTTGAGAGGCAAGATCCTGCAGGAACAACGAGAACGCCTGGGGATCCATGGCGACGTGTGAGTGTGTCTGTGTGGGAGAGCCCTCGTGTCTGTGCAGCACCTAAACCTCGCTCAGGTCTACTTCCCCTTTTGAAAGCGGCTCCTTTACCTTTTTTGTTGACCAAAGCGATTTCAATAATGAAGGCAGCAGGTTTCGACCTGTGTCTACATGGGGACATCACGTTACAAACTATTCTAGGTGTTCAGAAATACACATTTTCGGACTGTAGGAGATTCGAAGACGAAAGATTGTGAAAATACTCCAGGACTAGTAAGACAATAACACGATAATACAACTTACTATATACTCGTAGCATCACCATCACCAATATTACTAACGAAAATATTATACCTGATGACCTGATACGTGATAAATATTGAACTTTCATTGCAAGTAGCTGTAGCAACTGAAAACTGATTTTCTAGATTTAATTCCAAAGCTCCATTCACGAACCACCCATAATACAAACAGGAGGATGATCAACGTTCCTTGAAATTGGAGGTGTTTGAAAGTAGGTATGCTTATTTTTCTTTTTTGATTATTTATTAATTGTTTTCATGGCAGTTGGTTTTGATTTGTGGATCCTTCAAAATATATGAGCCACGCAACTTCCTATTGTTTGTGAACCCTCCTCTTACGAATGATCTCATATAAGGTGTGGAGAAATGATTTGGTTCTTTTGAATACTACATATATGTACGTGAATGTATTCCTTCCTCCGCCATTGTTCAAGTTCCCCTTTATATCCATAATTGCTCCAATAAAGTCGACGATAAAGCTTCTTATTGTTTTCGAGACTCTCTTTGTCTCAAGAGACGTCAGTTAAGGAGGGGAACAGAGTGAATGATGCACCACAATTAGTTCTAGTAGACAAGGGAAGGGCAGGAGCAAGTAGTGGTCGTTGAGACCAGTTCGAGTGGTATTAGAAAATGCTGAGCGTGATTTCAGTGTTGGTGCCCTTCTTACCTTTATTAAGTTGTGGGCCACAATCTGGGGGATAGTTTGCTCCAGTACGAATAAAGCAGTTCAACACTCAGTCTTCTAAAGTACTTCTGAGATTTATCTACTAATTTTTCTTCATCACCAATTCAAACCCTTTGAAATCGAACGGAAGCTGCTACATGAATTTATCCTAACTGATCGTACGAAAGTAGTAACAAATGCACTCCTAGTCAAAGGTCGTGAAAGACCATCTACAATCTTGTAGGTCTCCTCTCTGACCAGTTGCCACCGCCCATGGGTGAGGTTCCTCTGCTGAACTCCTATGCGAGTGTCCAGGTGTTTGATCATCAAGGTTTTGGCATCTCAAAGGATGTATCACTCATGCTGGTATTGTCAAGGAGACCCTGAAAACTTCCATCACCTTCTGAATGAAGTGGCTATTAGGTCCTAGATTGAAAAGATCAGATCACATTAGATAACCACTTCAAAGTCCTCCGTGTGACAAGTGGTTCCTCCCGTCCCTTTACGGAAAACTAATTTCTCCCTTGATGGGAAAAAAAACCATAGATCATGGATATGTCTTGGTATTATTTTCCCCAATAAGGGAGAAATTAGGTGAAGGTTAATACTTGAAATAGACTTAGAAAGATGTAGGCGGGAAGATAAAACAACAACATTTTAATAATATACCTACATAAACACGTGATTTATTAAATCATAAAAACATTTTTGATGTCACGGCGTGGCATTGAACCCGGGTTTCCCAGACTAATGATTCTTGGAGTCTAATTACCGAATTTGTTTATCAGTCTCGCGTTATTCCTACTTTTTCGGGCTGAAAAAAAGGCACACCTTTTTTTTAAATTACCCAACCTAAAATACACATCCATGTCAAACGATACTAGAATTAGGGTAATTTAGTTAGTAAATGAACAACAGCCATTTTGAAACTGAACCATCCCAACCAAAATCTACCGACTATCAATTTTTGGGTTCAAAATGAACTACAGAGGATGCACCGACAAAAATGTGTTTTTAATAAGCTACATCTTATTTATCGGTTTCCCTCGCTCAAGAATGAGGTTCTCATAAGCGAAACAAATTACCAAGGGTGTAACTTAGCTTGTACGAATAAATTGCTGAAAGGTGCAAATGAATGCCAGGGCCAGGCAAGGAGCAATAGCCTCAGGACCCAAACTAGACTGGCGATCAATTTGAAATGGCTCAGCTCGCTGGAGGGAAGTACCTTATTAATTTAATTCCTGAACACCTCTATGGTAGGAATCCTAATTGCTCGAGGAGATTGATTCATTAAGTCCCAGACATATTGAATTAGTGTAATTTCCACTTCCAAGACCGTTTTGTCGTCTTCAGGAGAGTTAAGCGGCGTGTCTTAATGACAGTCGGCGACGGTATTCTCCTTGCTTGGTTCTAAAGTCGCACTAACGACTGTCAAAAACGTGGGTTTCGGCGGGCCAGGAGTAGTGAAGAGGGTAGCCAGGCGCCAACCGCAGAGGGTGGTTGCATACATAATTCAAGAGATGATTAGCCCGAGCTGAAGAGAAGCCTCTCCAGGAGCTTTTGGACTCGCCTGGACCATCGCCAGTTAAATGACCGCAACTAGCCAACCACAGTGTCTCTGACGCTCCAGACAAACGAAGCGATTCGACCAAAGAGTTCGAATGAGGAAGATGTAGAAATTAGTCGATTTGGAAATAGATTTGTTCATGAGTTTTAGGGAAGTGGTTTATGAGTTTGAACTCGATTTTATATGCACCAATAAAAATGTGACTGTGAGATTGGATACTAATTTCATAAATACCGTAAAACCGTCAAACTTTACCCCAAGATTTACTCCAAAACATTTCCAAATACAATTTCTCCCCACTCGACATGGGTTAAATTGATTTGTTTAATAAGTGAATTGATCTTCAGGGCTTCCTGAACATTTTGAGTGGTCGAGCTCATTGATCAGATAATTGTAACCCCCCTATTTAATTGTTTAAATGTTGGAGTGCAGTTACCTACGAGTGCGTCTATCTTTACTCCACTCTGAAAAACTCACGGTTATCGCTACAGAAATGGGCAGTGGTGCAATATTACTAGTCGGGATTGAATTCATTACCCCAGAAATACTTGATAATATCAAGTATTTATATTATTATAAATGTATTCTGAAAAATTGAACTTTTTAGCTTGAAAAATACAAGTTATACCTAAGAAAAATATAAATTCCAATGATCATTTATTCATAATTTATTTCAACGAATTTGCTTGAAATGCAATATTTCTGGTTAAGAGATCACAATTTCAGTCTTCTAGTATAGACAGACTTATGTAGGTAATCGAGCAAAACTTTCTACAAGTAAAGAAATATTGAAGGACAATAAACGATAAACGAATGACTTAACAAAATCAAAGAAAAAGTCTGTTTCACATTCGATAACTTTCGAATGAATTGCAATGGTAAATTTCAAAGTTAACCCACGAGTAAATAATATTGTAAATCACAACTTATGAGACCAAAGCACGTTTATGTTCATATCATAATGCAGCTGTTCAGTTGTAAAGTTTCGGTAGGGGCGCGTACCAAGCTTTTTCTCATTTCTTCTCCCCATCTCTAACTTCTGACATGAGAAACACTAGAAAACTTACATTCAACACTGCAAAAATTATAAAACTCAAATATTTTTCGAGATTAAATAAGAAAAATATGAGTGAGGCTACCTTTATCCCAACCTTTATAGTGGAGTAAAGATACCCGGTTTTTGGAGTAAAGTTACCATCAAATTTTTGGTAAACAAAGGCATAACTAAGAAAACACTTTTTTGAGAATTTGATTAGTGTATTTTGTTCAGAATAAGATATCGAAAGTGATATGATGAGGGCTTGCCTGGTAAATCCACTCCAAACACCTGATATGGAAGAAATTTTGGAGCACAAGAAACAGGACAAAACCAGCTGAACAGGAAACTATGACTGATAACAGCTGATTACGTGGATAAAGGCGCCATCACAAGCCACATCCATACTCTGGGGTGTGGAGAATAACGAAAACACAATAGCTAACTTTTATCTAAGTTCTACCCCGCTTACGTCACAATTGAAGATTCTCACTTTTTGGGGTAAAGTTACCCCTGGTGGGGTAAAGTTTGACGGTTTTACGGTACTTCAAAAAATTAAAATGTGAACGAAATTTCAACATGATCAATGACACTTCTAAAGAGACTAATTAGTTCCACTTCTAGTTAAATCATCCAGAAAAAGTTGGTCGGATGAAGTTGAAGAAAATGAAACTGCAGAAAATATGGTAGAACAACAACTGGACAACTAGGGATCAAGTCAAACACAGGAACAAGGAGAACCTGTGAAAGAGTGGGAATCAGCAGAAGAAGACTCACAAGAACATGCAAAACTGGAAGAAGATCAAGATAAAAATGAAGATCCTCAAACAAACAAAAACCAGCTCATTCAAAGAATGCAGTTCAGACCGAACGAAGAAAGGTACTTACCAGTATAAACGTACGATTATGAAATGAGGTTTACATGCGATGAACTAGACTAAAATGTAGTAGACAACCAGGACATTTGGCAAGATGCCATGAAAGATGAAATAAGGGCTCACATCGGAAATGGAATTTTGAGAAATTGCAAAACCACAACACCGCAATATCGTTGGGTATAGAATGGTTCTGAAGCAAAAACTCAATCTTGATCCCGACGCCCTGGGGTTTATTTTGCAGAAACATATTTTCCAGTATTGAAATTGAAATCGCTCATATTACTCAAGAGTTTCGCCGCAGAAAACAATCCAGCTAGCTTATTGTTATGTTGACAACACCCAACATAACAAATTTCAATGAGAAGTATACCTATGCAAGCCTGATGCTGGAAAGGGATTATTATTCAGAGAAGTGATGCTAGTGTAGAGAGTAGGTTCACAGGAAGCAACATCAAGTTCTTGTTAAAACCAAAAGACCGATGCCTGTGATCGATTGAACACACTAGACCAGACCAAGAATGTTATGAGGTCCTCGACAAACCTTCCAAACCTATTTTTCCAGAGTTCCCAATTTATGACGCAGATTATACTCTTGAACGTGGTTCGTTGGATCCTCTTCACTTGTCACATGAGAAGTTCGGAAACTGCTGACAAATTCCCCTCGAAACCATCCGGGGAACACCAAGCTGTGTGGGCTCCTTTATCCTCTGTACTTTGTGTCTTTCGAGGAAACACCTCTCCAACCCACCCACCCGGACCGCAACGAACAAAATGGAAAAGATCGAAGCGAGCCGACAAACATCGAAGCCTCGTATCCGATCCAGCCGAGGAACGCCTGGAGCCGGCAGGTGGCCGTGGCGGCAGATGGCGCTTGAGCACACTTTTGCTACTTTTTGCCTTGGGGACGGGAAGTCTTCCTTCTTTTTGTTTGTTAAAGGGGCACAACTCTGGGTTTTCCTCCTGGTTTCTTCAGCTGTATTACGTCTGCCTACCGGATGGCAGACTGCGACGATTCAAGAAAGGCAGGAGATGAACGATATGGAACTAATACGAAACAGAAGGAAGCAAAACCCATGAAGATTAGCTCGAACAGCTTTGTTTCATGCCCGATTAGGCAATTGATGGGATTGTCGGAAAAGGATGGAACTCACGAAATACGTACGAACCTGAATGTGTTACGTATAGTTTCTGCTAATGTTTTTTGCTGGAACAGACATGAGAAGTTATGTTGTTCTTCCATTACACGGCTCAAAAGGTACGAATATGGGACATTATGAATGAGGGTGATTACTGGTACATGTAGAGACTTGGAGGAGAAAACTTTCCCCAGCAGAGCCAGGCATATCGCTCAGTTTAGGGCGTTTGAATTAAACATCCTGTCTAACGTGCTCTCATTCCATCAATGTAGCGTTTACAATAGCCATTGTACTGCAGCACGAACTATAGATCGAGGGTGCGACTGAACCATCCTTGCGGTAGCAGCTGCTTTTCGAAGATCCATCGAAGAAGGATTGTAATTACTGCGGTCTCGGGCGCAGGAATTCCTCCCGGAGGCAGGTGAGGTGCTTTGGGTGGCCGATAGAACCCGACTGCTCTACAGGCAGGTGGTCAACTATGAATGACAAGGACCCATCACGCCTGGCCTCGTATCTCGAGGGTGGCCTCTCCAACAATTTTCCCTATTCTCCCCTCTTTCATTTCGATAATATATTCCAGTAATCTCAACCCCCCTTTTTTCCTCTCGAATCGTCTGTTGTGTCGGTCTATTCAAATCCGCATCTGAATGTAAATTGGTCGCCCTCCGGTTCCTTCACAATCAATCCCCGAATTCGTCCGTCCACTGATTGTATTAAGTCTGGGTGCCATCCCCTTCCGGTTCCAGTAGTTGACTAGCAAAAACGATTTCATCAACCCATTCGACAAGATGAAGAAGATTACACGGTGGCACGGAAATATGTAGGTGGATAGTACCTACTTGTAATAGTAGGTTTCCACTTATTTTCGTGTAACCGTGTAATCTTCTTCATTTAAACTAACTTCAACACTGTTTTTAGATGAAAAATATAGGTGTTAGGTTGTCATGTCTGTACATTTAAATCCTACCAGCCTGTGTCTAAAGGTATTATTTCTCAACCTCATTCCTCGTGATTTGAAACTGGTGAGATTATTAATTCTCGAATCTGTTTCATCATTATCATCATCATCCCTTGTACAGACTCGTAGACTCGAAAGACTAGATTATATCAGGATGATCCCATTGCTTTTGTATTGTTTGAAGAAGACAGTTTAATGTCTTTTGAGTGGGTATCTTTTGGGACATCCACTTGATATCATCGATTTCCCATGAGCTATGAAGTTAAATCTACTCGTACATTACGATGTTCTTTTTGATCAGATCCTCAGGAACATCGTTAACGAAGATATTCTGGATTCTCAGGAAACGATTAAGATTCCGCTTTTGTTTATCATCCAAGTAGAGAACGCGTGGAGATATCTCTTCTCTGTTCCTTCAAAATTCAGGGAACAATCCATTTACCTCTGGATTTTAATGAAATATTCTTTGTGCGATTGTGGACCAAATCAGTGGTGTCATCATGGCACCAAGACACCAGAAATCTGGGTGTATGGGCGTCACTTTGAATACATATGTGTTCTTCTGCGAACTATCCACTAAAACCAATAGATGAGAGTCAGTCCAATGTTACGACCTACGTTGAGGTGGTGGTGGTGGGGGGTCGAATTCGCATGATCAAACGTCTAAATCACACCTACAGCATTAGTTCGTGTATCCGTCGCTAGGGATAGTAGAGCATTTTTCCCTGGAACCACCTGCATCGCATTATCTCAAGCTTTAACAAAATATACTCCTGCTCAAAATTAGAGCACCACCATCTATTTCTTCGATTGCCCCCTTCTTTTTTCCTTTATCAAGTTTTTATCTATTTGCACACATTGTTTGCAAACACAGAAGGAAAAAAAACCAAAAAAGGCACTAATTCGGAAAAAAATATGTTTTTAATGAATTATAGAAAAATTTACTTCTTGTGGTAAAATTACAAAATTTGAAAATGTAAAAAAAAGGTTTGAATTATGTCAGTTTAGCTTTTCAATACTTGGTATTACCTCCTCTAGCTAGGGTGAGGGCTTGGATGCCTCTAATCAAGTTTTGGATACCTTCCTGGGGATTTTAAAATTATTAATTATTAATTAATTATTAATTTTAAAATTACAAAATTTGAAAATGTGAAAAAAAGGTTTGAATTACCTATGTCAGTTTAGCTTTTCAATACTTGGTATTACCTCCTCTAGCTAGGATGAGGGCTTGGAGCTATCGACCGATGCCTCTAATCAAGTTTTGGATACCTTCCTGGGGATTTTGTCCCATTCCTCTTTCGCTGCTGTTTCCAGCTGCTGAAGATTGTCTAATGCTGGATCTCGGGATCGAATTCTTCTTTTCAGCATGTCCCAAACATGCTCTATCGGATTCATGTTTAGGCTCCTTAATGGCCAGTCCAGGATACAAAATTTATAAGGGAAGAAGGAAAGAGATAAACGAAAAAATGGATGGTGGTGCTCTAATTTTGAGCAGGAGTGTAGGTAACTAAGCTTATCTCATGATTCAAAGGAAAAACGCTTTATTATCCCTAGCGGAGGATACATGAACTAATGCTGTAGGTGTGGTTTAGACGCTCGTTTCGCACGATGGGTATCGTAGATCGTGGATTTTAAAATTATGTACAACGGGGCTGTAATGTCACTAGAATTGTTATGGTGGCTAAGGGTGAGGGAGTGAGGGAATAAATCAGTAGGGTATCTTTCCGATTTAAAAATATCAAGTTTTGGGCTCAGATAATGCTAAAAATAATATGTTACTTCCTCAGTATACTAACAAAATTTCATTGAATGAAACTGTTTTGTGCATTAGAAAGGTAAGTTTTACTCTATTTGATATTTTTATTTTTGTTCTATCGTTTACCGGTTGAATTGAAAGAATTACTCCTAATCCGATGGGATGTCCCCTGGTATGCATGCATTACTAAACTATGTGTTTGGGCTCAAGTTTCAGTAGCCCAAAATAATAAGTAATAACTGTGATGTTTTCAGTTGCTTGTACAGAAGCACTTGGTATAAATAGATGTTACCAACATGCTCTAAACTAGTATGCTATCATTGCCTGCATATCATAAAATAGAATAGCCTTTCGAAAAGTTTTTGGGTGACAGGTATCTTGAAGGGACCCTTGATTTTTTCTATCAATAATTACCTACGTCAGTTTTACTCTCATCAATGTTAAATATATTTATTCTCGGTCTCTATAAATCCTTATATTTTTGTAAAGACTGAGTAGTTCAAATCTCCTTCGAGTGAAGAACTGTTTTCGAAGCCGAACCAGTGGATTGTGCTTTTGGCAGCAGCCGCTCAGGAGAGCCGCCCTGGATGAAAGGACGGCCGAGAGAATAGGAAGCGTGGCTCTGAATTCACGAATCTATTCAGAAAATTCTTTGAAGGGAACTAGCGAGGGGTGGAGAAAAAAAGTGGAGCAGTCTAGCACATCGCTTTTGTCTCAGAAAAGTGTATCTGCCTTCTTGTTTAGAGCGCTTGGCGAATTCGTGATGAGCAGTTTTTGTGACTGCCATGTGTCTGTGCCCCAAACAATCGGGCTGTTTTCATTTCCCAAATAGAGAGGCAGTTGTGCGTGGAGTAAGTACCTATCGCCATTTTTAATCTATCGACTTATAAGCAAGTTATACGCTTCTAATCTTCAAATACATAATGGTTGATGGGGTGTCTCCTATGAACTACATTGCCAAAAATGTAATGAATCATTCCTGGGAAGGTTCCACCTGTTGAGAGAAAGCTTGTTCACCGATTGTCACCAGTTCCTGTAGTACTAGTTTTTAAAAAACACTTCAAATCATAACTCCATCTTTATTTGGATTGATTACAATTATCAAAATTATCGCACTAACTTCATTATTTTCAAACATATCTGTATAAATTATTTTATTTTTGTAAAGGTTTCAGGGTTTCACGGACACACAAGAAGTCACATACACACAAAAATGGAAACAAAAATGAACATCTAAATTTCAGCAGAACTAGATTATAGGAAACATATCAATAGCATAGAAAAATATGATATTGAGATATTCATCATTTTGACTCAACTCGGGACTTTCTCTTGCCGTCATCCAGCAAAAGTTGTGTAGCCAGATAGTCTACTTTCGTCATGATGTCCACTATAGTCTGGTCGCAGTATTCGAACAACTTTTCAACCTTTTCTAGCTGTTCGAAAATTGCATTGTGTTCCTCAACCTCAATGAATAGATGATTTCTCAGACAGAATTCGTTGTACACTTCGCTCAAATGGTCCAAGTCCACCGGTTCACCGCGCTCCAAGCCGTTGCTCTTCAAGAAGAGTTGAAGCTCGGCGCCTTTCCATCCTCGACGTTTTAGAATCCTGACGAAAGTGTCGTAGTCCTGTTCGTTTTGATAAATCAATTTCTTCATCTTAAGCTTTTTGATAGTCATCGTTCTTCGCAAGAAATGTAGTACTTCCATGAAGCATCCCCATAAGAGGTCGCTAAGGAACACAGTGTCTGGCCGAATCTGCGTGTTCACGTCAGCACAATGATAGCCGTAAACTATCAGAGCTACGTACAGGCTAATAAATATGACTCCTGTGCATAGAATGTAGACCCCAAAAAAAATCGGCGCCACAGTGGGATACGCGTATTTACTTTCATCGTAAAAATCCAGATTCCCAGCGAACATCGCTATCAATGAAAAAAAACACGTCTGTATGTTACGGAAGTGATCGACGTGTGCTCCGAATAAAACCAACGCGCATATTGCAAATCCGGTAATCATCACGAAAGTCATGAGTAGAACCATGAGTAATTCAGCTACGACTTCTCCCAGCGCCTCCATTATGAGGGTTACGGATTTATACAATGACGTAAACTTGAATAGTTTGAGAAAACACGCAAAAATCAGAAGAGAGCTACTCATGGCATATAGAAAATCACGGAGAATAGCTCCATCAAAATTTGGGTGTTCAATAGAGTTAAACTTGGTCAATTCTTCCTCAAGAAAGATTAAATTGTATAAAAAACGATTAATTCCCAAAATACTCGTGATGTATGACAAACTTATAACCGCTATATCTAAAACGTTCCACAAATTTGCTAAATATTCTTCCTTCAGGACCCATACCTGCTGGGCTTCCTCAAATGTAAAGTACATTGTGAAGAGCAAGAACATGACGTTAGAACTCAACGTGAACAAATCCCAAGGGGTGAGGTATCTAAATAATTTCAAGGTGGTGAAGTAAGATTTGGTTGTCATACCGCCGGTGGGTAAAATTTCGAAAACCATTTTGATGATTAGAAACAGATTGGTGCTGGGCGCGAATAGTGCAAAGTCCATGACAATCGCTCTGGTTCCCAAGCTGATCCAATTCCACTTGACCAGTTCCGTGAACTTGGCGAGGTTGTACATTCTATCCGTTGAAAATTCAAATTTGTAACCTCCTGGTCCGTAGGACGACACATGGCCGTATGAATAATGTGCATTGGTGCCCGGTGTGTAATTCCAAGCTGAAAATCCAGCCGGTCCGAATCTTTCTTTGAACGCAATGTCTTCTCTGAAATAGTCGTAGCACGTTTCGTACAAATCAACGAACATGGGTGCCGTGGTACAGGTATCATTATTTACCCTTAATTGCCTAACTTCCAACGGACCCACTTGAATGCTCTCGAAGAGCACTCTTCCTTCGTCGAATATAGATGTAAATATAGAAACAAGAGCGTAGAACTGTGGTATAGCCCTCGCGTTTGAAAAATTATCTATAACAATGTGATCTCCCATTTTACTCCGGTAGTCAGTTTTGGTGAACACATCTGATACAATCCTAGCGTAGTAGTTGTGTGCTGCGTCGTACGTTCCGAAGGTTATCATCCAAATTAAGACTAGATATATTGAGTAAATTATGAAATCTCTCAAGGCAAATATTATATAGCCTTCTTCGTCTCTGATGGTGTCTGCTGTCGTCCATCCTTTCTTCTCCAGGATGCTGGATCTGATATTAATTTGCTCGTCTTCTTCCGTAGGATCTTTCTTTTGATAATCGGCACTCGTGCTCCTACGATTCGGTTGAAAAACACTTTTTGAATGCAAATCCCTTTCATGACTTATTTCGAAGATATCCTTCTTTTGAAGAAAACTTTTCTTCATCTTGTGAGCCATGCTTTTCTTCTTTTCATGATGTGTCAGTTCGACAATCGCGTACTGAGGAAGTTTTCCGGATGGTGCTTTTGATTGTTGAATCCTTCCTTGAATACGTTCCGACTGTTTTGTGATTTCTTCGTGCTCCCCGCACCACTGGGAGGTTAACCGTGTTTGAACATCATCTGCAATGAAAGCATGGGTTTGTTCGAAATCAAACATTCGAGACATCAAATCAAACAAATCGAGACATTCCTTGAACTGAGAATCCCTTTCGTCATCTTCAGTTGTCAGGGACATGTTTTAATACATTTTTGGGATATTTTCAACATAAGCGACCGGATATCGAGCTTTATATTGCCTGAGGATTTTTTAAGTTTTGAAAACTTTGAAGAAAAAATGCGAATTTTCTATACAAATCTTGCTTTTTTTAAGTTTTTTAAATGTTTAAGATTTTTTTCAATTTTTGACCTTATGTCAGGAATGGTGTTTGAATGAGAAAAAGCGTGTTATTTCAGCGAAAATCGAGTGCTTTTTCACAATTTTAATAATAAAACAAAGTTGCGCTTCAAGGGATATGTCGTAAATATTCTAAGGAGGAAAATTTGTTGCAAATTAGTAGTAGAATCGATTACTGAAGAGCTGCTGATTGTTTTTGGGACACTCTGTATAGCAGTTTGCCCCTAAAAGGTGAAAAAACCTTCAACTTTTGCTGAAATGCTGGAATGTTTTTTCGAATTCAAACACCATTTCCGTCCTCGAATTTCATAGTAAACCTAAAAAAAATTATAGACCGTTAGTAATCTAAAAATTTCGCCGTTTTTCCCGAAGAACGCCGACGGAAATGGGTAAACACTTCATAGTAAAAACTCTGAATAAAAAGAAGAGTAAATTTGGAAAAATTTTAAAACTTTGCTTATTTTACTTGTTTATATGGAAATTTTACATTTCTAAAAGATTTTGGTTTTGCACGAGGTAGCTTGGATACTTGACACTGTTCCAACGATATCCTCAAATTTGAATTTACTTGATAGGTAAATAATGGGAGTTATGTTTGCCAACGGCCGTTAGCTGATTTAATGTACCGGTTCCCGTTAGATCTCCCAAGGGAGATTATCTGTATTGGTGACGGCTCCAGGGCGGTATCGTGGGTCTTGATAATTTTTCGGGTTGGAACGTTGGTGAACTCCGCTCCATTTGAGCGGGTGAGGTTACAAGTAGCCAAGAGCAAAATCATCAGAACCACTACTGATCTTCCCTTTGGAAATCAGCTGATGACGTTCGCGACGCCAGAAATGCCAGTTGGAAGAAAATTCAACCTGAAAGTTTGTTTACTTCAATTTTACTTTTTACTTTTACACTGGGAGTTATAATAGAGTTTTTATAATGAGATTGTTGAGAAGAAAGAGACCGGCATCGGAACGGGGTGGGTGGAGAAGATTCTTAGAGGCTCTCTGCTCCTCAAGAAGCTACAGGAATTAAAGTAATGACATAAGGTCAAAAACACGAAAAAAATCTTAAAATTTAGAAAACTCGGCGCTCCGCGCCTCGCCCCTACTTTGAGCCTATGGCTAACATCACAATTCATGAATAATGTTTTTGCGTCCCGTTTCCCCTGAAATAAGATGTGTAAGCCATTGAAATGTTTAGGTACTACCATGAAACGTAGGTAACTAGTTATTCGTAGGTAACAAAGGTAACGTTGGTAATTCTTCATCACATTCCTCTTTGCGCTCATCTTTATCACATTCCTCTTTGAGCTCATCTTTATCACATTCTTCTTTGTGCTCATCTTTATCCCATTCCTCTTTGTGTTCATCTTTATCACATTCCGCTTTGTGCTCATCTTTATCATATTCCTCTTTGTGCTCATCTTCGTGACATAAACTTAGTGACATAAACTTCGTGACACTTTTCGACTCTGGTAGGCCACCGCAAAAACATTATTCATGTTAAAAAATTGGAAAAACAAAGGGTAAAACAAAATTGCTAGGAGACATTTTTTGTTCAAAATACGTTGTAGAATCGAACTCTGAAATTTTGACCAACTTAAGTGTAGACATCCTATACAATATACTGAGCATAATGTAGCTGAAAATCATGAGGATGAATTTATTTTTGTGAAACTGGAGGTTATTTGCTACATTACTATGGTAGGTACCCACGTCATTATTCTAATTGTGTAGATATCAATGGAGTTTGGAAGAGTTGAACGAATATATGTTATAAGAATCAGCGTTGGACAGGGAGGGCGCAGTTAGGGAATGTCAGGAAAATTCCATTCAAACTAGAAAGGGACTGAAAAGTCTTCACTGAGTTATTAATTTAGGTTAGAGCACTTGTGGTCATTTGTCACTGCATTGTTAGAATTATGCGTACGAGCATTATAACAAAAAAATGGCCTATAGTGAAAACCAATATTAAATGCTGTAAATTGTGTTTATCGGAAATACCTTCCGATGGTCGTCCTTTAGTTCGTCTTCTCAATCCATAATCGTCTTTAGGTTCTCGAGAAACGTCTTTCGATTCTTCTGGCAGATCATCCCCCCTGGCATGATTGTCTCCTTTGTTATCCATTTCGATGTGGTTTCTGATAACTGATATGAAAGCGTCCACTTGGATTTATATGAGAATTTCCGCGAGTTCTAGCTTGTAATCTCTAGGAGACAGCTTAAATTAATTTTGTCGAATCTTCTTCTTTTTCCCCATCAATATTTAGCTGACACGGCAACGTCGTTTGACGGAGGATGGAGACGTTGCGCAATATCCACTTCCATCTACAACTTCGCGACATCCCAATATTTAGTAGGTAGGTACATGATTATCTAATAGATTAAAACATTAAAAATTTTAATTAAAAACATAATAATTAAAAACATTAAAAATTTTAAAGCGTTAAAATTCGATACATATGACACATGCCTTATGCTATTTTCAGATACAACAATATCTATCTAGTAAGAACACATTTAATGTGTTCTTACTAGATAGATATTGTTGTATCTGAAAATAGCATAAGGCATGTGTCATATGTATCGAATTTTAACGCTTTATTTCACTCAGCACTTCCACGCAATGATTTCCAATGGTTTCCAAGCAGTTGTGTACCAGAGTTCATCCCCTGAACAAGAGGTGAAGATGTTTCTCTCAGATCAAATTTTCTATGCTCTAGAATATGATTACGAGTATATTAAAATATGCCTATTAGGTACAATATTTACAATATTAAAATAATTAAAACAATTATTGTAAAATGAACATTTATTAAGTATCAAAAAATCGTATTGAAAAATGACAGGCAAATCATGTCAAGTAATATGCCTGGATATTACACACTTGAGGGAGATGTAACTATTGGGATATATGCGAGCGCTTCATTGCTCTATCGGCAATCACGTCTGTTTTCGACATGATGTCCAGTATCGACAATTCACACCATTCCAAGTTTTTTGAAATTCTGTTCAATTGTTCGCGAATCTCACTATGAGCTTCGACCTCGACGAAGAGCTGATTCCTGAGCCAGAAGTCGCTGTAGATTTTCGTTAGTTCCTCGAAGTCTAATGGTACGCCCCTACGCACACCAAATGACTTCAAAAAGAGTTTGATCTCTTTCACATTCCAACCGTACCTTTTCAACATTGTTACGAAAGCATCGTAGTCGGCCTTGCTCCTGTGACTTTCGTCTTTCGCTCTGTAACTATTGACCAAAGTGAATAGCCTGAAGAACATCAAAATGTTAATGTACAAACTATACACCAAGTCATCTATAAACTGCTGGTGCAGAATGCCACCGTCGTCTTGAGCGAGATGCGTTTGTTGGTATCCATATACCACCAGAGCCAGATAAGTGCTGACGAAATAAATTCCAACGATCAGAGAATATGAGCCAACAAATAAGCGAACGAATTCCGTATTTTGTGAATAATTCAATTCTTCGATGTAATACAGCCTGCCCACAAACATTGATATCACAGAGAAGAATGAATTCGTCATACCGTAGTACTGAACCACGTGACTTCCGAACAATATGTAGCCAAAGATTGAAAATCCAGTTACTATAATTATCAATATGAATGTTAGCACCATCAATTCATATCTTACTTGGTAAATGGATGCTGATATCAAAATCACTGATCGAAATAGAGTTGCGAATTTGAACAATTTCATCCACACCATAAATGTGAGGAAAGAGTCGATTAGTATGAATGTCTCATTAATAAATAGAATATCGTCAAAACTAGCATGATTGCTGGTATCAACTTGTAAAAGTTTTTCTCCTAGACTCGAAATAGTTAATTGGTAGCGTCTAATACTAGTGAATGTCAAAGCATATGACAGGAAGATGATTGTCAAATCCAAAATATTCCACCAGTTTGACAAGTATTTTCTTCTCAGGAGGAAAATCTGCTGTGTTTCTTCCATTGTGAAGTAAACGGTGAACACAAAGAACATAATCTCGCACGTCAGCACAAAGTAATCGAAAGGACCGAGGTACCTCATGAATTTAATCGTCATGAATTGATGACTGGTTTTTATTCCACCTTCGGGCAGTACCTCAGCCAGCATCTTCACGATTAGGAATAAATTTGTATTTGGCGTGTACGTAGCAAAATCTATTACTACGGCTCTCGTACCAGGACCGATCCAATTTTTCATCTCAAGTTCTGCCAGCCACTCCGAAGTAAAATTCCTGTCTAACGTAAAATTAAATATATAACCTCCTTCCTGGTACGTTGTTTTCAAGCCATTCGCTCTTTCGTATGGGTAAGGAGATTGGTACTTCCACGGGTAAGAGTTGGGATCGCCGAAGGGTTCTTTGTCTTCGATTTCTGTTGAGTAATCATTATAGCAGGTTTTGTACAAGTCTTGAAACATTGGCGCAGTGATGCAGGTGTCCTTCTTCACCTTCACCTGCCTGATAGATGGCATTCCTATGAAGTAGCTCTCCATCAGGATTCTATTCCTCACCGGATCCATGTAAACGACGGTCACGAATATTTTATTGATGAAGTCCCACAGCTGTTTGATGGATCGTACTCCCTCAAAAGTCTGATTTACCGTCGACCCAGGATTACCGGTCTCAATCTCGGTTGTGAATTTGGACTTTGTTATCAAATCGGACATAACACTGCCATAGTAGTTGTACGCATTTTCTTTCGGTCCATAAGATACTGTCAATAGCAAATTCAAGAATAATAGGTATATAATGAAATCTCTCAAAGAGAATATAATGTACGCCTCTTTTTCGTCTCGGAGAGCGTCTGCGGTAAGTTGCCAAGCTTTATTTTTTAGTAGGTTTTCTCTCCTTATATCTTCTGCTGTTCGATCTTTTTCTGGTAACATTAACGGTCCAAAACGCTCTTGTCGTCTACGTCTCTTATTCCTTCGAACAATAGACATGGTGCGATCACGGGCATTCATAATTTCCGGTTGCTGATGTTTTAACGTTGACTGTTGCTTCTGAGGCTGTGCTCGTGGTGTTGGCACAGCAATGTCACTGACTGGCTCGTTGATGGAGATATATGGTGGAAGACTCGCTGTAGAATCATCACTTTTCTTCTTATCAGCTGGAAAGTGCAAATTTATAAGTCTTGTGCAAGTTAAACGAGAAAAGTGCAGATATTGTAGAGGCGGATGGCAATGTAGATATAGGGTTGGTGGGGGGGGGGGGGGGGGGCAACTTTCGTGATAAGGCGTACTAAAAAAAAAAGTCAAACACTTCCATGGTACTTTCCCATTAGTTGGGGATTTACAGGGATCGTAACCAAGATTATAACAAACGTATAGAAAATAAAACGGAAAGGTTTAAACAATTAAGTTGATGTCGCACTGGGTTATTATTTTAACTGAAATAGGTTTGAACATGCTGGAACTTACCGATTTGAACCTACGGGAACTTTCTCCCACCGACCCTACTTACATATACTACAAACTTTTACAACCAAATAGTCTTATACAGGGTGTCCCATATGTTATCCACCAAACTACGGGAGTAGTTTCTACAACTAATTTGCAACAAAAAGTGTCTCTTAGCAAATTTCTTTTAACCCCCTTAAAATCCGACTTTTTCTACTTTTAAGATTGTTTTCGTGTTTTCGACCTTACACCATTCAAACGGTCGTAACTCCCTCAAATTAGACTCAAAAATTAAAAATAAGGATATCGTTGGAAAGAGCGTAAAATTTCTCAATACATGAGCCGTTGACCAGTCGAGAAAAACAAAACGCTAGAGTAGTAATTTTACCCCAAACTTGAAAAATAGTCAATTTCTGTTTTTGGTGAAAATTTTGATGATTTTTCCTCATTGGAACAAGGTATTTGCCAGAAGGGCCCAAAAGCTTAAAAACTGCTCCATTTCATCAGCTTTCCAACGGTCACCCAATTTTTAGTTTTACTGTGGAATTTGTGGGAGAAAATGGTGTTTTTCAACGAAATCGACGGTTTGACGTGGTGCTTGGGAGGAGGGGCGGCGGAGCAGACCCCGGATTCCTCCCGTCCAACCGTCAATTTCGTTGAAAAAAATGCACGTTTTTTCGCATTGAAACACCATTTTCTCCCTCTAATTCCACAGTGAAACTAAAAATTGGGTGACCGTTGAAAAGCTGATGAAATGGAGAAGTTTTTAAGCTTTTGAGCCTCTCTGGCAAATACCTTGTTTCCATGGGGAAAAATTATCAAAATTTTTGAAAAAACAGAAATTGACAAATTTTGAAGTTTGAGGTAAAAAAAAACTACTCTAGCGTTAAGTTTTTCTCAATTTGTCAACGGCTCATCTATTGAGAAATTTCACGATCTTTCCAACGGTATCCTTATTTTTATTTTTGAGTGTAATTGAAGGAAGTTATGACCGTTTTAAAGGTGTAAGGTTGAAAACACGAAAAAAATCTTAAAAGCCAAAAAGTCGGATTTTAAGGGGGTTAAAAAAATTGCTAAGAGACATTTTTTGTTGCAAGTTAGTTGTAGAATCGACTCCCAAAGTTTGGTGGATAACATATGGGACACCCTGTATAGGTATTTGATTTGGGACACCCTGTATTTCTTATACATAGATATTCTACACGTAAATTAACCCCCCTCCCTTCCATTCATGGCTACAATAACATTTCTAGCACCACGAATGCCCCGAAACCTAATAGAATTGAAAAATCCATGGTCTTCGATACCCTATGAGTGTACTAGCCCCCTCACCCATTCATATTCAGCTGGTACCAGTCTGGTAATGCAGCTCTGTCGTGTAAACTAACTTGTACTTGTTAGTTTTTGCACCAATAATAGATCTTGAATATCTTAAGGTATATTGATTACATTTTCCGGAGTATTTTTGTATTATCATTTCCCCAAAACATGAGGCATACACCAGAATTCAGGATCGCCTGAAATGGATTTATGTATGGTTGTTGTTTTCTCCGTTGAGCGTTGTCCTAATCCAATCATATCAATTATTGTTTGCCGTCCTAACGCCTATCTCCTTGGTGTTTGGATTTTACTGGGTAATCCATTGGAAATAGGTACTATTATTTTCTTTGTAGTGTTAACGAGGTAAGGTAGGTGTTTACTAGGTAAGCTCTCATAGATATTTACGTGGAGCATTTTTTGGTCGCTCTTGTTTCGGTCGCTCTTGCTTCGGTTGCTCTTGTTTCGGTTGCTCTGGTTGACTTTCAACCGAGTCAGTCTCGTCGTCAGCGATCTTCACACTTTTACGCTTTTGTGACTCCATTTTTGAACTTTTCCGCAAGACAAATACGTCGTAAGTTTCGTTTCGTTGTTACACAAGTGCTGTTATCTCCATCATCTCATGATTCATCAGTCTGCGTTCAATTCGTACAATATCTCTAAGGAAACGACTGACCAATGAAGCTGCGTAATTCTGTTATAGATACTGGAGTGTAGATAATTTTGCTAAAAGGAAAGTAGATACTGTTATTATTTTTGTAAGCACTTTTAAATGGACCAACATAATAATGTACCAAGGATTCATTTTTTTTTAAATAGAGACTGCAATGCCAATAAAAGTGCGGACGAGTATAAAGTAATATAAATATCACACTTTTTAGGACGTCTCACAGTAAAACTTGGGCGATTGATCTGGAGTGATCGAGAACAACACTCAACAGAGAGAAAAAAAACCACGTTCAACTCTGTTTTAGACCATTCTGAATCGAAATCCGCGAAAAACCCCAAAGGTGTATTTTATGTGTATATACGTGTAGGCGTATGCATGTGTGTCTTTATGTGACAACATTTTGTGTACTCTGCCCAGGTCTTATTCTCCAACCGATTTGCATGGTTCATGGAAGAAAGTTGTGCACTGCGTCGCCAGAATTTTCAATTTTGCCTTGGAAGCGGGGGTGAATGCTTAAAAACATCATACTAATTAATTATCCTAATCCAATAGGACGTCCCCTGGAATGTTTGTTTTACTAAACAATATGTTTACATATGTTTTAATTCCATTATACAGTTGAATCAATTAGGCAAAAACCAAGAGGAAATCTTCTGAACCAGGGACTGTATTTGGGCAATGATAGGCCACTTTGTTTTCACTCATCTTTTGGATTCTCATCAGTGCTCACTTTTTTATCTCTCTACACAGGTAGTTATGAACAGTATAATTATCTTCTTGTTAACTATTCCACCTCAACTCATCGCGGTAATATTTTGAAGAGAGATTGCTCTGGATAATCCATCAAATTTTGCTTCTTTTGAAAACGCGTCTCTGGTTTGAGTGATGAATTATAAGAATGAATGAGTTTGGCTGGGTAGCCCTTCTCAGTGAATACGAAGACGAGAGTGGTGATTATGACTGTTCATTCCTACTGCTTTTCACGGTCCACTGAAATGAATGGCTTCTCCCTCGAAATTGAATTTCCCATGCCACTTGTCTGCTTATAATTCACGCTTCAACGAGCTCCCAGCTTGAATTATATTTTCAAGCTACCTAATAATTTATTCCCTCTCTAGTTCTTTCAGCTCTGTTACCTGTGGTTTTAATTGTCAAGTTTCTGTTTGACCACTAGAGTCAGTGACTTAATAACGTTCGAACGGTTACACATAATCTGATGAAGTATACCAAAACAATGTCGAAGTTCCTACATACACAGTCTATATGCGATATATGAGTGAACGCTCTCATCATTTTCTTTCTCCCTGGTTTGGAATGGATGGTCCATTTGGGACTATCCATATCAGTACTCAATCTGCATGAGCAAGTCTGCTCAAGCCCAGAAGCTAATCTACCATTGATTTGGCAGGAGTGATATGCATGTTGAACATCAGCACTCAATCTGTATAGTTTGCGAAAATTTCATCGAAATCTATCACTTAGATTACTTAGTTTTGCCCATTCCACAGGGCAATGCAGACGAACTTTCGGATGCAAAATTATTCAGGAAGATACTCGTTTCAAAGATGAACAAGGTAAACTCGGAGGTAAAAGTTTAGTACCTGGTTTAGCATTATGCTCATCATAAAGTTCTTTATTGCACACAAAAAATCAAATTGGCAGCCTATGATTTCATTAGATGTGTCGCGTCAATCGTTTGCTGATGGGTGACATTCATCGTTTAGTATATATCTCTTTCCATACCTTCTTAAAGTACCATGTAAGAAAACCACTGTTTGGCACAAAATATGACGAATGTAATTTCTGTCAAGATCAAAAACACAACAACCAACTTTTTTTATGATACAACAACTAAATAAATTCGAGTTTATTGAAACTATACCATTTTAAAGCCACGACCTTCGAAAGTCCGCTAATTCTGTCACAAAATTACTTTGGTAATGACGTCCAACGAATTTGCTGTTAATTTATTGCCTCTTTTGGGAGTTCGTTCGAGCTTGTTGAACTGGTTTTGATTTACCCATGAAGACGTTCGTTATGCAGATAGTGATCGAACCGTCGTTCTAAATTCGTTCCCTAGTGTTTATTTTCCATCTCATCACTCATATTCTTTATGCTTCTTCGGGCAAGTTGGTTTTCATTTTTTGATCGTTCCATTCCAATTTTATGAACATCTATATCGAAGGATTACGTGGAATTGGTTATCCTGAATACCAAGGTGATAAATATTTCGGTGGAGGAGTCTGGTTGTTTCTCTTGATTGTAGGTTATTTTCAGCAGATCCTTCTTTACTCTCTTTAGGTAGATGAATTCAATAAAATACTCGTATATTGTGGTATGACAAATGTTTAGCTGCTCAATACTAAATCAAGAGTACTGAATTTTAGCGAATTTTCAAGGAAAATGAAGCTATTGCAATGGCCTCAAAATTTTTAGAATCGACTTTTTCGAAAAATTTTCACACTGAAATCCGTTTTGGAACATTCTGAAACGATCCCTGAAGTTTTTCCAAAAATCATATGTATATATATATATATGTGTCATTCCGGACGATAACTTGAGTAATTGTTTAAAATTTTTTTTTTTAGTTTTTGCCAAAATGTTTGTAACAACAAACCATAGGTCAAGTTCGTTAACCAGCAATTTTGGACAATCCAAAGTGGTCCAAAATTCAAAAAACTCCCAAAAAATGGGTTTTTCCCGTTTTTTGTGGTTTTTACATTGAAAATCATGGTAATTTATGGTATATTCGGATTCAGCACAAAATTTCTGATATGAATGCTTTTTTCAAAAATGAAAATTGTCCAAAATTAAGAAAAGTCTGTAGTTATATGTATATATAATGAATACGTGCGTATATTTGTTGTAACCAGAAATGCAGTAGCCGTGTGGGTACTCTATGAGTTCATGCGAAAAAAAAAAAAAGTCCTCGTTCAAATATTTAATCGACAACTGCCACCGATAGAAACGTTTAAAACCGAGTGTATTATTGAAAATCGCACGATTTTTTCGTACATATCGCGAATATAACTAAATGTTATTAAATTAATTACTTAGATGCAGCAGGTAACGCACCAAGGAGAAAAATATGTGATAAACAAGGTGACTTGTTGTGATGAGGTTGGGAACAAGCGATCATGAACGCGATCTGTCGCACTCATCTACGTCCAGGAGCTTCCCCAATCAGAACGCTTCTCGGGCTCCCAGATTCAGCTTTCAGCCCAGTGATTTCACGTCTTCCGGGACGTCGATTATTGGTGTAAAAGCATGTAAAAAAAATATATATAAACCAAGAATCGAAAAAAAAACTTTCTACAACAAATTGCAACACCATTGGTCCTTTTCTTAACCACACCTTAAACTGAATGATTTCTTTGAAAATTCGCTCATTAATTCATGCTGCATGAATGGATTTTAAAATTCTCTTCAGATTCGAGGCTCCCATGCCGCTAGAAATGTTAAGGTGGATAATGATGGGGGGGGGGGTCAGTATTTCTTGCCTAAAGTAATAAATAAATTACATCGAGTGAAACAGTTTTATCACTTAACAACTGGTTTAACTGATCTAATGCTTATCCAATGGGACGTCCCCTGGAATGCATGCATTACTAAACAATATGTTTATTTTTCCCTTAATTCACTTTTTAAATTAAATCATAATTTCCGTTAGAGGGGATTTGATGCTCATCGGGCGATTATGGAGGAGGAAACATGATTTGGCAGGACTCTAACAACATCGGGATTTTTGTGGTATTTTGCTCCTCAAATTGTTTTCTACTTTTTGTTGTTAGTAGTGGTATGAATCTGATTTACAACTCTTTCGATTAGAATTGGGATCTAAAGTAGGTAATAGTTGTTACACTCATTACTTACTGGTGGTTAGTTCAGTAAAATATAGTTGCTGTAGGTCTGTATTGTATTGACCTGGTATAGTATTGATTTTGCCTCTGCCAACAACTATTCGATAAGAAATGATAACTCTTGCCACAATTGATTTACAAAGATGAAATCTCCAAGAAATTCCTTGCAAAGATATCTGACTGCTTCATTCGCAAAGCAGTCAACAAGTTAAAGAAAGTTAAAGAAAATAAATAAATAGTAAGTTAAAGAAAATGCCGAAAAAAAACTGTCCGGTAGATATCCATGCATTCTTGACGTCATAGCTTTGTCAAGTCTGTTACGACACAATAAGTTTTCCATTTCAAGTTGAACCCCCGCTTAACAAGATAGATACTGATTCGCAGAAAAACGCAACCTGATCGATAACCAATCAAACGATCAATAACCAATTTGCTTTTTGATGTTTTTTGATTCCTGGTTCTTGATGGTTTTTAATTCCTGGTTCTTGATGGTTTTTGATTCCTGGTTCTTGATGGTTTTTGATTCCTGGTTCTTGTTGGTTTTTGATTCCTGATTCTTGATGGTTTTTGATTCCTGGTTCACACGAAAGGACACCATAATTCAAATCCACTCAATTTGTACAGGAAACTGTTTTAATTCATTTTCATTTCAAGTGGCTAAGAAAGGCCATCTCTGTAGCTTCAGTTCTTTTCCTATGATCCTACTTTCCCTAATTATCTTTTCTTCAGGTAAAATACGGGATTGAAAGGAATCGCCAATGCTTCCGGCAAAAACCAAGATGTAGGAACTCCAAAGCAGGCTCGTGTCAATATTTGCTAGGCTTCCTGTGCAGCTGGTGGAATCCTGAACTGACCTCAGGAGTGCAGAACTGCACCGAGTGCCCCCCCTTAGTTGAATGGCGATATTAAACATTATAGATGGTTGGTAATGGCGTCGCTTGCTACCTGGTTCTCCTCCTCGCCTCCCGCCTTCGTGAAAGGGCCGGTTTTCGGGGTCCCGAACCATTCAAGAAAACCTTCGGGCCGTATTCGACTCAATGGCCAAAGGAATGCAGGCAGGTCTCGGAGCTGTCCTCCCCACTCTGCCAGACCAGGGACAGCCTTCCCAGCGATCCGTGTGGTCGCCCGTCCACCTCTCGCTTCGTCCGTCTCTTCTTAATTATTTCGTTCACTCCTATTATTTTTCCGAGGCTTATTGTTCCATTAGCTCCAGTCTTTTGTAGACACCTGTGGAGATCTTTGGTGGTGCATGGCTCCTCCTCCCTGGTGCAGTAACACTCGCATCACCCCAGTCGTTTCAAAACCCAGTTAGATACCTACCTGGAACACATGATTTCAATAGAAAGAGTGCATCGAACATGCCACAATAACAAGAGTAAGTGAAAGTAAAGTAAACAACCATTTCAGGTTGGATTTTCGTCCGACTGCCATTCCTGGCACTAAGTTATGGTGAGGCAAGTGTCACGATTTGTGAAGTAATCTGTCAAGTCTTCTGAAACCAGTGATTTGGGATTGTTTATTACATCTTCATGCTATGCTCTAAAGCATCGAAATGTGACTGGTATATCATTGGGAAATAAAGTCTCATGTTGCCTGAACACTTGGCTATATATTGACGTGGATGTGTATTATTTATCTCTCATAACGGTTAGTTAAAACAGGTCGTTTCCGAGTCAAATTGCAAGCTCTGGAGTTGCTCTTCATGCCCTTAAATCATAATATCGTTTCATCTCATTTATGAAATTTCAAAATTTAAAATGATTTTAAGAAGTTCCTATTTTTATCACCCACCCCATTGAAAAAAAGTCAGCACATACATAGCTTCCTCGTATCCATAACCCGATTGTATCGATGATCCGATGCACTGTAGTTTATCTCAAAACATCAATTGCACGTACACGTATTAGGGGACCATCTACCGTCAACTCGGGCCATCTCTGACCATCTCCTCGTAATCGGATGGAAAATGTATAAGTTATGACTGTTACAAGGAAATAAACGTTTGTGCATGAGCATTGGCTACTATCAGCCCGAAAGCAATGATTTTTATTGGGAATAATCTACATTTCAATTCACATAATTCAAGAGAATTTCATCGAAATTGGTTGGAAAATGTAGAAGTTATGCTGTACGAACCAAATTAGGTACAAAAAACCAAAGTTGTGGAAAACGCGAGTGAAAATTTTGATTTTGGAGAAATTTTTTTTTTTTTTTTTTGCTTCCGCTACCTTGGTAGACTAGGAAGTAATATCTTGAGTTTCTTGTAAGCTTTTTGTATAACAGCTGTTATTGCAAAAGCTCTTGTGTGGGAAATACTATCAATCCAAAGGTAGAAACCCCAATCAAGTTTCTTCTTTCATTCATCCCTTCAAGAGACATTTGTTGATATTGAAATTGGTCTCAAAAATAGTTAGAGAGCTTTTGTGAGATGTGATCAGTTTGAAGGGGCGGACCAAGGAGGTGATTAGGGTCAAGAATCTCGAGATGGTCATCTTTGGAGTGCCGATCGAAGACTGAAAATAGCTATCGACACATCGACCTACTAGTCGGGATGATGGTTAGATGACCGACTCCCGTATTATCTTCGTCATATCTATCTTCTGTGCTTTGACTCCTAATCGATTCCTGTAGTAGGAGGACTCATTTCAGGTGTGTAAGTTGGATTTCTTTTTTGATCGTAGAGGACAAAATATGGCATACGCGCTCCTGGGTACCACTGGGAGGTAGTAAGATTTTTTAATATAGATCTTATTAATATTTTTAATAAGACTTTTTAGTACTTAGTGATCATATGTACATCCAAAGCGCTGAAATTTTTTATGTATACTCTTTAGGAATACTGCAACTAATACAGAGAAAATTAGATGAAGCTGTGGAAGTTCTTCTGCTTTTGCAGTACTGAAATTAGGTACGAGGCATCTTGACAAGTACCACTGGCACGTGTAACTATCCTCTCCAAACTTAATCGAATTCCTCCATGGAAGTATTGAATATTGAATGAAATGAATATCGTTAGGATGTTGTCTTTGAAACTTAAATTTTCCACGTTGTCAAAGTTTCATGTGAAGAATGACGTGACGTTTCAAGCCTCTCGCTAGATGTCATCCTTTTGGTCATCATGTTGCTTATGTAGAATTGTTATTATGATATTGTAAGGTTTAAAAAATTGAAGACATTCACTTATTATCTTTGAAAACTTCGATTTCATGCCACACTATTCCTGAAAATCATTACGAAGAAAATAAGGTTAGTTTTTTTCCCATAATAAATTAAGAATGATTTCTTTGGGAGAGATCGATTGAACGAAGCACATATTGCACTTCAGACTCCGTCACGCGAGTCTGCTATCCAACCGACTTCAGATCGCTAATAATATAAGGTGGCTCATAATTTTGTTGGGCACATCCGACGTTTTGACGTAACCAATTTTCTTCTGAGAGTTGATGGATTTATGGCGTGCTTGTCTGATAGGTTATGAAATCCTGATAGAGTAGACTTCGTAATTGAAAAATTGCATTCGAGGCTTTCCCGCTGCTATACCTAACATTTTCTAATAAAATAAGTAACTACCGTAAAACTGGGTGACTCCGGTACAAATTTCAAGGTTTTTCTGACATTTTCCACGTTTTCATCATCTTTTATTGCTTAGATCCTATCAATCCTGAAACCTATCTCATGAGTCTTCCTAGCTTTAAAGATTTTTATAGTTCAAAATAATTCATTCATTTTTTAAAATTATTTACTATTCTTTTCCCATGATTTGTGACTACACGAGTTCTCGTAGTTCAAACAGACACTTTTTTTCACTTCTGGACGCATCCATAAACGGACGGGTAGGTACCATAGGCATCCTCACAATCGATTCTCCAGCTTTTTAAAAATAAATTCTTCCTACTAATTTCACCAACCACCTATTCTTCCTCCTTCACTGAGTCACTCATACGGTGTTGAAACTCGCTCCCTCGTATGTGAGTGAAAATGAGCGAGCTCATATAGATCTCGATTCTCGACTGATCAAAGATTCACAATTCTATCATGTTTAGTACAGTGTGCTAAGAGTGCTGCGAGATCGAAAATTCAATTTGTTCCTAAAAATAGGTACCAAATAACTAAATAAAAAAGAAGATTCGATGCGATCAAAACCCGATTTCAGGCTACCACGTATTATCAGTGATGAAACCTTCCGAATCAGCGTTGAAGATTATGAGAAATTCCACCCCTAATTTTAAGACCAGGTTTTCTTTCATTAAAACGTGTTTTTCACTCCTAAATTAGCAGAGTAAAGTTAACATTGAAATACGAAATCTAAAACTACCATAGCAAATCTGAGATCTTAGCGCAGTTTTCGATGTTGAGGTACTTACGCGAAAAACTGTGCAGAAGTAAATTCTAACTACCAAAATAAAAAAACATGAGATTTTGGGATTTTGATAAAAAATTGCACAAATCGATTTTTCACCCATCAGGACCTCAAAATATTTTTGTTGTAAGTACTAGAATATGGAAAGTTTGGCGCTATTTCCTACGGTATGATCATATTTGAATTTGCATGAATAATAAGGGAGTTATGGCCGTTTTTATGGCACAAGTTCGAAAACACGAAACAATCTTAGTGAAAGTGAAATAACTCGGATTTTCAAGGTGTAAAAAAAGTTATAGGGCACTTTCTTACTTACATTATTTCTAGAAACGACTCCTGAAGTTTTGCGGTACTCAATGTGGGACAACCTGTATAAGCTCAGCTCGAGGGACCACCATGTATCCATTCTACTCTTGATAACTTTTCTTGCCTTTCTCGACTCTTTACCCTCACCTACGCCATTCAATGGTTATGGGCCTGTCAACAAGCTCAATCATTCCTTTAATTATGCTCACCTAAGTTCTAAAGAAAATTCAATTTAATCAGTCAAAATTTGCCAGTTCATTCAAATTCTAATTTGTGAACACAGTCAGGAATAGTCATACAGATGCAAAAAAATTGCTTACATCAGAATGCTTACCTATCACAAAGACACAGGAAGATATATTTCAACGAAAATTGACAATAATGATGACGAAAATTTGTTTCTATCAGTCATTTACACCCGAACAACCTCCCCAGTTCAAAAGAACCTATACGAGTGAGTTATGAGGGTATCGCTTATAGTATTTTCTCCATTTACTTAGAGTGTGGGTATTCCAATCTAGCTCAAACAAAGGGCTTTGAAACTGGCACTTGCGTTGGTGTTTTAAAACGTTTCAACCGTTGAACTGAAGACGTTGGAAGCTTTCAATCTTCCTCACCTGATCTACTTCGCCACGGCTGCCATTCAAAACACTTTCCTCCTTCGAGCCAGTTTAGATACGCCTTCGTACTAAGAGCCGGCGCATTTGTAAGTAAACATCCTGCAGTGATTCCCCTCGGCCTCTCTTTTCCACCACCAGGGGCGCATACACGGGCGTATGCGGATAAGAGGCGTGTAGGAGGGGCGTATAAGAGCATATCAGGTGAAGAAGCGTGAAGATGAGATGCATAGATAAACGGGGTGTTCCAAAAAAAGGGCGTTCGAACCTTCTTGAAGGAGGTTTGACGTTTTAAACGATTCGGAGGCGTTAATAAAGAGACTAGAATGCCTTAGAAAACTTGGAACAAAGAGGTCTTTTAGTCACTTATAGCGTTGCGAATCTTGGATTTCTAGATTTAAAAAAGAAATTGCTACACTGCACCATTGTTGTGATATGTGTTTACATTACGTGTTAGATAAGTTAGTTGTTCCAAAAACTAAAATTGGACTTGTGTTAATACATTGGGGGCCTGTCCGTATAAACGATCTCCGTGAGAAGGAAGGGAATGCCTCCAAAAAGAAAGGGCTAACGATCTAGAGGACTATGTCAACACGAAGTATGACAATGTCAACGAGAAGTCATTCACTTGAAGTGGTTGGAGCTTCTAGGTCTTCAGTACCACCTCTCGAATCAACTCTTCCTACTAGATCACAACCTAGGTCACCAGTGGATCTTCCAGAAAGCCAGCAGCCAACGGAGCTTACGGCTGTTACTTCTTCTTTGTAAGGCGTGATAGGCACAACGCAGCAACAGATGTTGCAGTATCTAACTCGGCTAATGGAAGATAATCGAGAGTTCAGGCAACAGCTCGAAGATCGAGTATTTTCCCAACAATCTGCACAATCTGCAAGCCCAATCCATGAGCTACCACCAAGTGCACAAGTTCTAAACCAGGTCAGTGGCACGAACATTTAAAAATGATGAAAACGAAGTTGTGTTGATGCCCTATGATGGAAAACGTAGGTGGTAGGAATATCAAGTGCATCTAGAAGTAACTTCACTAACTAATATTGGTCATTTATGACGAATAAGATGTAGATTGGCAGCTCTAGCTGTACCGGCCGCCACTGTATGTGGGCTCCATTTAGGATTTATTTGTGCCGCGAAGTTTTTGGTTAGGTCAGTTACTTCTGAGGGGTGAAAATAGGTGTTGTAATTTTCAAATCGCCCTAACTCGAAAACTCTCGTTGTAAACGTATTGTTTCTTTAGGAGTAAGGCTCGTAAACTAAAATTTTATAGCAATAAAACAGATCTTGAGAATTTGGCCTTATAGTATAGTTTTTCGATTCACGGTGTTTTCTATTTTTGGTTCTTTCCTGCTAGTTTCCGGCCATTTATTTAGATAAGTGTAGGTGGAATGAAACCAGTTCAGCGAAAGCTCTGGGTTCGACCGAATATTGAGTTCGTTCATCATGCAGGAACGGGCCGTGATAGAGGTGAAATTCACAGGCTGTTAGAGATGTTATCTGTCCTTATGATCTCCGACAGGCTTCACAAAAAAGAGGCGATACAGTACGGAAAGCGTCATTTTCAATAGGTGACAACCTCTGACACCCAGCCACCCGCGGCGCTGGCGCTAGGACCGGACTCGACCAAAGGAACAAAGGCTTTTTTCGCCTTCGAAACCTTTTGTGGGGAGTCTAAGAGCTACCACCTCGTTGATTTGGGTGTAGTCCGCAAACCCGAAACCCTGGTCACCGGACGTTCTCATCAGCACACACTGCGGGGCGTCCTGACGATTAATGGGGCCAAAGCTGGAGGTGCCGACTGGAAACGGCATTTTTGGAGGGATGGAAACCCACTCCAGGCATTTGCAACATTCCAAAGGCCTAGGACTCGTGCATTCTGGGTGTTCTGAAACCTGCATAGATTTTATTTAAGCGATGATTTTTATTTTGATGAGCGATCAGATCAAGTTTTCGCCATTCTTACTGCCATTCTTGTTAGTACCTACTACCAAGTGTTTGAAGATCCTTGAATTTTTCACTTTTCTAGCTGGTACTTACCGACTTGGTGAGATTTATCTCTCCTGTTGAGTGATTGCTATGAAGCAGTGAAGTGAAAAGATCAAAAAGGCATTTCTCGACTGCCATTTCATCCGACAACGTTTTGGAATTTTCCAGGAATGAAACGTGGCCTTCCAAGACCGTGAAGAAGTTATAGACTAACCAACATGTACTTACTTTGCGTGTTGCGAAGGGTTTCAGTTTAGCTCTGAGAGTATTGAAAGAGTGCTTCTTCTACTCAGTGTGAGCTTTACCCACACTTGGGCAAGTTGTAATGGATTTTCCTACTTCATGTAGTTTCCTTATTAAATGCCTCCATCGATCGAAATATTGGAATTCGTTCGATGTATCGTTCGCGAACTTGGGATTCCAAGGACCCCTCGGTAGAATGCACGCAAGCACTCGGCCGAGTGAACAAACCGGTTTGTTTTCAATTTTTTCGCGCGAGGCAACCGCATCCGGTCTGAGGGCAGCTCACAATCACCTAGAAGGTAACAACCTACACCTAGAAGGTATTAGATTTAATGGGTGTCTTACGCATGCGATGTTTTACTTTATGAGACGGCGAAACTGGAATGCCGCGCGGGCAAACCCACGCCATCAGGTCATCATCCGCTCATGGATGCTATAAATACTCAATCTTTCGTACCTACAACCTCCTAAACCTGTTTCCCTTCTGTTTCCATTATTCAAACTAGGTACCTGCCCCTATCTATCAATCGATTTCATCATCTAAAAAATGCATCCGTATTTTACGATTCATTATACCTAACGAGTGATCGATCATAAGTACCTATCTACTTTAAATACCCGTACACGTCTCTTTCTTCCACATTAGTATTAGTGATACGTCCTGGACGTCGTACATCAAACCTAAGGTGATTGTTTTCCGCAACTATTGACTCTTGTTGAGGATCATCGTATATATACAATATATATATTGTTCGTAAGTAAATTAACCTATTTAAATGGTTCATTCGTCATTATCACTCAAAAAACTGAAGAGAAAAGTAAATGCTTCATATTGGTAGGTGTGTTTTTTTTTCAGCCTCCTGGTAATGATAAGTTACAATAAATCCTTTTATCATGAGGAGGAGGTGTCTGTGTGTTTGATGCTTTTACGAGCTAGGGATGGGATATCGAAGGTATGATATCGATATCAGTACTGATATCGGTATCAGGCATCCCGGTATCGATACCAGTAACATATCGGACCTGTGATATCGATATCGGACCTGTGATATCGATATTCCCGATATCGATATCGGGAATATCGGTACCATTTGAAGGAACTGCCAAAAAATACGAAAATTTTCGAATAAGAATATTTTTTATTAGTTCAAGTCAGGATAACGATAATGAATCAAACATACAATGGAAAGTAGAAAATAGAAAAATCAATTGGTATATACTCGTATTATACAATGAATCAAAAAAAGTAATCCTCGTCCAAGCTCTCCAAAAATAAAAGTTTGGAGAGAGTCTCACCTTTTAATCTGTTGCGGTCAGGTGTCATTACATTCCCTGCTTTGGAAAAGAGTCTTTCTGACGGGACAGACGTTGAAACTGATGATAAATATCTCACAGCGACGGTGCTAAGCTCTGGAAAAACGTTCCTGTTCTCAATCCAATATTTCAGTGGGTTCTTCTTTACATACTACCTATACCGATACCGATATCCATATCGATTAAAGAATATCGATATATCGAAAATATCGGCTTTGATGGTATCAATACCGAGATATCGAGTATTGTCAGCCCAATACCGATATTTTGGTAATATCGGATATCGATATCCCATCCCTATTACGAGCTAAATGTTTTTTGGTGAGGATGGGGGGTGTATTGTGCTGCCCTCTGACAATATCACCAATCGTGCAAAATCATTATTTATTCCGAAACAAAGATTTTAAAGTCTTGTATTTAAAATATTTTGTAATGTTCTATAAACAACGAAAAATTTATGTTATTACGAGTATTTTGGTGTTACCTCATGCATTCCAATTTACCATTGTTTTTTATTTTGATTTTTGAAATGGAAGTTATTCTTGTATTTTGCGGTTCGTTAGGGGCCTAACCAACCACTATGATGGAAGGGAAATGTTGTCGTCCATTCTGCTCAGTAAATGAAGTTGACTTTCCGCTTCACTCGTCAACCTAGCCAGCATAACTCACTCTTAACCCTCACTCACACGCGCACGTGAATACTTCCGTGACGCACACTCCCACCTTGTCCCATTATAATCATAAGTGAGCGCCTCAGTGTGAGGGAATTGATGAGACGTTTGCCCTCATATTTCTACGCTCAATTTAACTGCAGACTTCGTCCCCTTTCGGCGAATCATTCCACCTAAACGCCTTCGGTGATGGTGGGTCATTATGCGCATGTGTCGAAAAAAAACCTTTTACCGACCAATCCCATTCATACTGATTTACTGCATCGCCGTGAGATTGCAACGTGAGATCGTATGCAGCGCCCACCTTCTCCAGATTCAAGGATGTTAACTAATCGATGGAGTTGGCCAGCCTTTGATTTCGGGTAAGTTCCATTCTCGCTGCAGCAATCATTCTACCAACTTCAATTTTTCGAACGCTAATTGGAAACGGTATCCTCTCATGG
The DNA here is from genome assembly GCA_009739505.2 of Apolygus lucorum. NCBI lineage: Eukaryota > Metazoa > Arthropoda > Insecta > Hemiptera > Miridae > Apolygus > Apolygus lucorum. The sequence goes on along the minus strand of CM019168.2, from coordinate 50,084,012 downwards.
AATTGGGTGGTATCTTCAAGTAATTCTGTTTGAATTTCATCGACCTTGTGTGATTTTTGTTTATTATTTTCAATAATGAACCTTTGGAATTGACCAAGAAAAAATTTTTTTTAACACCCCCTCAAAATTTGATGGTTTACGTTTCAAGGTACGTAGAATCCAAAAATCGAATAAAAATTTGGCCGTCCGTCCGCCGTACGCCGTACGCGGCACTTTTGCCACTTAGCATTGACCGATTTTGATGAAATTTGGTATGTAGGCTCCATTTGGGGTCTAGTTGTGCCCCGGAGATTTTGGTTGATGTAGGTCACTTCTAAGAGTTCCAAAATCAATTTTGAAATTTTGAAAACGCCCTAACTCAAAAAAGTTTGATATAAAGGTATTTTTTCCTTCAATTTAAGATTCTATAGAATTTTTAAAAATTTTTGAGACCACCCGCAGCTCTGTAGGACAAACCGTTCGCTCACTACGAGAATTTAAAGTTTGGACGTACGATAAATCAGAAACACGAGCGTGAATCGCAAAAGAGGCCTAATCTCCGTTCATATTAATTCTGACCGTAATGCGATCGATGTTTTTCTTCATGTTGGATGGTTGGTGGCTTTGCAGACGAGTGATCTATATAGAAAAATAAAAAATGATAACCCATTGTGTAATAATTTGCAGCGTTTTGGATCCCTGGTTGGCTTCTTCTCACTCTTGATCGTTTCAAGCATTACGTATAATTTTGGAATTTTCATAGTTTGTGCTTGAATAGAAGATAAGTTCAGTTAGAATATAGATTGTTTCCTGAGAATTTCAACAGCAGGAGTTAACGTGATTCTCTTTGAACAAATGTCTGATGATTTCTCATGGCTTTCTCAGATGATTCGCATTGACTTATCGAGGTCACTGATTACAAATGATTGCATAATAAAAACACGAAAGTGAGATAATGGTAGGTATAAAAGAAATGGCATTTCGTGTATTCTCTCTACCAAAAAACCATGTTCTATTCATTCCATTTCCTTTAAATTAGAGAAGGTTTGCCCAAAACCTGGTCCGAGCAGTTGATTGCGATTTGGACACGGGTCGCGCCTGACTGGTAAATGAGAGACGCGACCAAGATGATCCCCGAAGGAAACCCGCGGTTCGTGACAGAGCGAATCCCTTCCGACTCTAATTGTAATTACCGATGACGACGGGTCCGGACTCCGGACATGTCTTTTGCCCTCCCACAGCAGATTATCATAATAGTCCTCGTGCGACGAGCGCGGTGCTGAGAGGGAAAATGTACCTGCCGGAATCTCTTCTTCGTTTCAATCCTTCTGGATACTATATCATATCTACTATCCATCTTGTCGTTACTTCCTTCAGGTTGTTCCTGATTCCTGTTGCGAGAAGACGTTAATTTTCGAATTAGAGCCGCTCGAGTGAGAATCTAGAGCAGGAATGACGGGGTATTACTGTAAAGAGATACATCTCACTTTGAAGACCGTCAGCGATGTGGTAAATCAAATGAATACCTACGGGTTTGTGGTTGCTGTAGAATTGGTTTCTCAGATTAATTGAAGGGGAATTCACTGAATGGTTAAGCATTTAATTTCTATTTGTTGAATACATCTTGGAGAGGGTTTTTTCATCCTACTTCAGGATTCATAAGGCCCTCCATCATTTAACCTTTCCTTGGTATCTTTAATTATATATTCGATTCTCAATATCTCAGATCTTCATCGTTTCTAGGACATAGATCATTCGAAGAAACATGTTTCCCCAGAACATGGAACAGAACGAATATTGATGCAAAATTAATTGATAAATCTGACGTCACACTTTGAAGACCGTCACCGAAGTGGCAAATCAAATAAGTAAGGATTGTTTATTCAGATTTAATGCAGGGGAACTTGCATGGTTGGGTATTTCATTCGTTCCACATCTGAGAGACATGAGTCATTACCCATGCGCTCGAAAATTCTTGGAATACCTATGAGGCTTTTTGACTGTTAACGTTTTGGTTTATTTTTATTTGCGAATGATTACTACTAGTACTTCCCTCAATCCACATAGAAAGCGAAAATGGAGTACTTGATCGGGTAAATCGGTTCTGATATTCACATTTTAGAACATTACGTTGAAAGGTATAGTTTATGGATCCAGATTCTTCTTGGGAGCCGCTCGGTATGTCTACGCCTTCAGATGAAGAAATGGTCGAAGTCGTTATTCCTTAATAAATTATAACTCAAAAGCTCGAAGGAAGAGCCGAGGATGAAAAACGGAATGTTGTCTGGAAGTGACTCAGAGGCAGCGGACAGTGCGGGTCACCCTTCTGCATTCTACAGGTGGTCTCCAGGGGAGGTAGGCAGTGTACTAGTGCCCCTCGCCATTTAGGTGAACCCGTCTTGAGATCTTCGTCCTCAGCAATGATTCTCTCGAGTCATTCAACTGCCCACTCCTGGGAGTTACGTCATTTCCCCTGTTTGGTAGATACCGTAGGATGACTATGTACCTATCTATAAATAATTTCCAATGGTTAGTCGAACCGCCAGTGTGATCTGGCACAAAGAAAGGGAGGATAAAGGAATTTGGATAGTTTTGATTTTTGACAACAATATTATGTATAGAGGTGTACAGACAGTGAACCAACTAAAGTGAAAAACTCTTCTTGCTCCTAAATTGGAGGAAAGCGAAAATTAGGTCGTACAGTCCCAGCAAGAATGTAGCGACAAGACTGTAGCGACAGCGAAACATTTAGTTGTCTTTCAACGTTTGCCCTACAGAAGAGACCCTCAAAAAGTTTCCAGAAGAAAAGTTTGCATTCTGACTTCTGATTTGATCAAGACAGCAATACTTCTTTTATGGGTTCAAATTAGAAGACAATTCCCAATTCGTCACAATTCTGTTCTATTTGGACCGAAGATGCAGGTAGCAGAACCAGGCTGGGAGAAGTTCATTCAAATCCTCACCGTTTTGTTTGAAAACTCCCTTTTTATATACCTACTCTTAATTTAATGCTCCATTCAAATTTCTGGCTGAAGGGAGGTCTTCAAATGTGTCTAAGTAGCTTGAGTGCACTCAATGTAACACGACGAAGGTGAAGTCGTAGAACTTAGAAGGAATGTACCCACCTATTTCATTTGACAGTTTGGTGTAACATTAGCAGCTGGGGTCCAAAGCCGAGGCTCATCTTTCGCTCCAGCGAGTGCCTTTTGAAGCGAGTCGCCTAACAAAGTAACAGCCTTTGAGGAGGTCCTAAATGAAGTGGGCTGCGACCAGGGAGAGGGGGTCGGGGAGGGTGTGAGGTTTTGTGCACTGGAGCACAAGCGCCTCTTTCCAAACGAGAAGGCTAGGTGCGCATTCCTTCCCTACTCAAATGGACATAAATAACGCGACCGGGATCCGACGGGTTTACCTTTCCACAGGTAAGAGGTAGGTAAGGCTGTAAAAGAAGTAGAACCGATTTTTCAAGAATTTTTTCTCGAGAGCACTAATATTGTCGTTCTTTGAACAACTGGAGTGTTGAGCACGCTTAGACTTCCTTTCAAAGATAGTTTTGTACCGTTGATACAGGTTACAGAAAGCTGTTATAACGAGTACACAATGAGATATAGCGTACATGTTACCCTTTCGGTTTATTATTTTCAATAATTAACGTTTCAAGGTACCTACATTGAATCCAAAAATCGATTTAAAAAAATCCGTCGATCCGCCGTCCGCGGGACTTTCCTTAGTTGAAATTGGCACTGAAATTTGGTATATTGTCTCCATTTGGGATCTAGTTGTGCCGCAAAGCTTTTGTTTAATCACTTCTAAGGGATGAAAAATAGGGGCTGTAATTTTCAAAACGCCATACCTCGAAAGCTCTAGCTATGACAGTATTGTTTTTTCACCAGCTTAAAATAGAATCAAATTAGACAACCCACAGCTCTAAAGGACGAACCGATCGCTCCCTATGAGGAATTAAGTGTTACAATGAACTTACAATGAATCAGAAACACGAGTGTGAATCGCAAAAGTGTTCGCTGCTTAAACTAGGCCTTATAGGAAATAGGCCTGATAATATACGTTCTAATTTTAGCTGATCGAATGCGATCATTGTTCGTTTCATTGAAATGAGATTTGCGTTAATTTCAGTTGTGCACCCTTAGCAACCACGAACTAAAGTTCGTAATGAAGGCACCCACAACTTTTGGATTTCAATGTTATTGCTAGTAGGTAATATTAATGAAAACGCCGCTTTTTATGCAGATAGATGATGTACACAGTAAAATAATGAACCATTGTGTAATAATTTGCAGCTTTTTTTTTTCTTTTTTAAATGAGAGCGAACAAATTGCTGCGCAGCACAGCTCAGATCTGCTTGCTCTCATGCATATTGCTGAGCTACACGTTTGCAAAATATGAACTTTGTAGTGGAGTGCTGGAATTCGTCAAGTTCTGAAAGAATGTTTTCTCGTACCAGCCAGTTATAATTGTAATATTACGTCTAGTCTCAATGTATCCTACTATCCTGGAAGAGTCTATTGCTCTTCCTCGTAGAAATGTTGTGGGCTGGACTCTAACCTCCCTGGGTGGGGTCGGCACTAATTTTCCTCGGTGAGTTTTTCTCCAACTTCGCCGATTTCCACCATAGGAATGAAATGACAATCAGGTTGTCGGCGGGATAAATATTTTTAATTTTTGTTCATTTCCCTTTAATTAAAAAGAAAGATCTCTAAGAAGACACTCGCTGGATATGTTAATATTTGAGAAGCTTGTGTAAAATAAATAATTTTTGATTTCATTTTACACCTTGACAACCTGTACTGTCACACCTGTGCAAAATTTGTCATCGAGTGAAGTTTTTTCTGCTACTTTCAACCAGAAAACCGCAAGGTGAAAAGTGGTATCATTCCTGCCTGAGACTGAAAAATTCCGTGTCACTGAAATTAATCTGGTGAACTGAAAAAATATAAGACACGAGACAAGCCATAGACGAAAATTGTTTAGGAATTTTTTTAATCTGAATTACGAAGAGAAATTTCGATTTTGCTTCCGCTACTTTGGTAGACCCGGGAGCAAAATCATACTGTAACTGTCCCTAGCTATGAATCACAAGCTATGATTGGCTCAATAGCTTCCTTCAAACATTGATTCATCACTACTGAATAGTCTCAGTTTGCTTGAGCGTTGAGAGTAACTGGAGTGTATGATATTGGGTTGTATGATAAATGTGGTTCACGTACAGAGCTCAATTACCAATGTAACGTATTCCTCTAATATAACGTTCACCCAGGCGTCATTACGTCAAGTTGACATTTGTATTTTCCTACATGCCTGTTTTCGTTTGACATACAAACTGATGACATCTGCGACCTTCCACGACGGCATGTCGTGTGTCCAATTAGACGATTTGCGACTATATATTTGTAATGTCCAAGATCAGTTCGTTCGATTTTACATTGATGTCCATTGAACCTTCTCTGCTTTTGAGTCGATTAGGGACGACCCTACTTCTTGTTGATGAAAGATACCTATTTTTGAATGAAATAGAGCAGGCGTCACATCCGAACTTTTGTAGCATTGATGCGCGGTTTTGTCTTCGGGGTTTGAACCATGTTGGTACAAGAAAGATACTCTGCATAAAACGCGGCTCATCCATTAATACTGCTCACTACTAATAACATTGCTATCTGAGAGTTATGGGCCTTCATTACGGAATTTGATTTTTGGTAACTGAGTAAAACGCAAAACTCATTTCAATGAAATGAACAATGATTGCATTTAATCAGATGAAATTTGAACGGAATATGCCTATTTCCTTCAGTGAAAAGTCTTTTGGGAATCACACTCAACTGCTCAACCAGTTGATTTCCACTGACCATTTCTCACTTGCTGACTTGATGCCCAATTTTCATCAACCTTCCACCCGAAACTCCGAGCTCCAGGGAAGCAATTCAGCTTGCTTGAACGTCGTCTTTCATAAATTGAGAACACCGTCATTGTTCTACAAACTAATAGTTTCTGTATTTCTCACTTTTACTATTGTTATTCATGATCGATAATTTATTGTAACCATTTTTTTGTGTGGAGCGAACGGTTTGTCCTACAGAGCTTTGGGTGGTCTCATTAGATTCTAGAAATTAACTTCTATTCCAAATTGGTGAAAAACAATATTTTTATGTCGATATTTTTGAAACCAGGGCGTTTTGACTGACCCCCCTTAGAAGTGACTGACAACAAAAGCTTCGCAGCACATCTAGACCCCAAATTAATGGAGCCCTTATACCAAATTTCATCAAAATCGGTCCATGGTAATGGATTTTTTATTCGAGTTTTGGTTTCTACCTCGAAACGTAAACCATAAAATTTTGAGTGTGGGTTAAAAAAAATTGTCTTGCTCGATTCCGAAGGTTTGTTATTGAAAATAATAAACTAAAACTGCGAACTGTAGCCGTATGGTCACCCTATTACATACCAATTGCTGTATCTAACGATCTATCTGAAAATTCAACGTTCATTATGCTTCAAACAGTTTGTTGATTTTGTTTATTTTTGTGTTGCAGGTAAGTGTCAACATTCAATATTCATCCCAGGAATTAGAAAACCAGTTCTACTACCAGGTAAGATTATAATTATTCCTGGACTCCAGATGTTGAAGTAACCCATAATCAGTGTTCAGTGAGCTAAAATTTCATCCCCCTTTACTTTTGAATCTTGCGAAGTACCAGTTTTCTTGAGGTAGGTACTTATCTTGTAAAAATCAAAAATTCCTCTTACATTCCGTGTTTCGGACGTTTTATTATTTCTTATCTTATCAGTAAATTTCAGTGGAGCTAGTTGATCCGAAAATATTCAGACATTTAAAAAGAACGGAGATAAGAAAAACGTTGTCTATTTCCACGAAAGTAATGAATTTCAAAGTTAAATCGATTTCGACGGTTAGGTCATCATCAGTAACAATCAATAACTCACTTCGCGTTATTTTTTGTTGCTGATGATGACCTAATCGTCGAAATCGATTTAACTTTGTAATTCATTACTTTCGTGGAAATAGACTACGTTTTTCTTAACTTCGTTTTTTTATTAAAATAAATTTCCCCAATCTCGAAGCGAGTGATTTTATTCGAGTCAGACATCTCCTGTACGAGAGCTCAAAGTATAATTCGTCGGAATTTGCTAATCTTGGCCAGATTCAGCAAACTCAAAAAAGTCAGTATTCCAATTTCCAATTCAAATCTTACTATTGAATGAATAATAAGGGGTTACGAAATCTGGTCATGTTTCATATTAACGTTCATCAAGGGTTAGAAACATGGTTTACTTTCATGATGCCTGCCGGAATTAGCTTTCTACCTACTTGAGGGGGCTTGAGGTTGAGATATTCTAAAGAATGATTCATAACGAATTGTCAGCGAATGATTTATTTTTCAATGGCCAGTGTCCGGTGATATAGAAATTACCGTTCGCCTCCACGCGCTGCAATCTCATCGCATTCCCCGCTTGACTTCTCCTCTCCACCTTCTTTCAACTTCATAAATAACCAATTAAGGGCTTGGAGTATATTTTTCACCAGTTGTCATAGATGAATGACCAAAAAACGTGACAACAATCCTTTTTTTCTACCCTTTCCTCCTCGCCTGGTCTGCCCTGCGCACTCAGCACGGACGTATCTCTATAACTATGCAAATTTCGTTCAGACTTGGCTCAAAGGTCGAAATCACATATCTCATGAGAAATGCTTTATTTTTAGGCAATCAATGTCCATTCAGCCAATTCAAATCTTGCCTGGGGCACATGAGAAATGACTGTCTTATCCGAAGAATAATGTGCCTAATACCCAATAATATATTTTATAATATACTATTCTGAAGCCGAGTTTATGGAGTCTACGAATGGCAATGTACGTTGCGTCCACGGTTATGTGCAGGAGATCTAAAAATATAATTTTTTATTGAGCAATTTATTTCTCATGGCTCTCGCATCGAGCTGAACTTTTTGAAGACCTTTTGAAGTTTAATCAATGAAATAATATTGTGGAAAAGCACCCAGTTATTACCTATTATAATTTTAAGATCATAAAGAAAAGACCAAGTGATGGACCTTCCACCAGCTCCCCAAACACAGGATGAGAAACTCCTATAAGTATTTAGCTTTCTAAGGCCATTGACGTAGTCCAGTGGAAAGTCTTGAACGTAGTACTCTTATGAAACGTACCTCTTGCTTTCTTACAAAACACCGTGAAACCTTGCCAAATTCAATTTAAATACTTTCAAATTCAAATTGGTCAGCTTTGGCGCAACCTACAACTTATATACATTGTTCCTCAACTCAATGGGCTGTCTTACCCGTATGGGGCAGATACTGAGCGGAGCTTGCATAGCAGTAAAATCAAAACTCCCATATAAATTCTATCTTGACGAGCTGTCCACGGGCAGGTACTGAGTGGAATTTATATTATCCTAACTTAAGGCGAACCGACGCAGAACTATCCTGGCTTTCTAGCCGAACTCCTTATCTCACCATTTTTTGCTATAACTGATCAAAATTCAATAATAAGCCATTACTATATTATAGTAATTATTAGTAATTACTATAACGATAATGATTACTTAATGATTACTAATTACTATAATGATTACTAATTATTATAATGATAATGATATCATCATCTCATACAGGTAAAGTTGAATAGTAAAACGAGATCCATCAGATTATGTGTATCCATCTATCCATAATATTCTTACAAATGTGTTCAAAATCGATAAGTCGTATCGTATTCGTATTCTGCACGAAGAACCAGATTTCCTTGCAAAGTTTAAAAATCACGTCACTTGAAAACCAAAAGGCCAAACACATTTCTCATTCTAGGGAATTTGATTGATTGATAGCATTTATGGTTACTTAAACATGCTTTGCATTCATTCATGTTTTGTTGTACAATTGGGGTTTAAAGTCAATTAACTTTTTATTGCGTGATAAATATCAATTTGATCAAGATGCTCTCTCGATTTTTATTGAAGATCTCCCATCTTACTTGAATATATAGACGAATTGTAGACGTCACAGTGGAAAAAAAAACTTCTAGTTTAATTGCCTTTTAAGCGTTTTGAATAAAATTAACTATACCTATCTACCTACCTGAACTCCGTTATTCCCGGAAACTGTTCTCCATTACGGTTGAGTGTGGAACGGTGTTTTGCTTCCCCGAGTGAAATGAATTCGCCCACGTATCATTCACAGTTGAAAGACCCGTCTCGACTCTGAGCTAATTGATACATCCTTAGCTAGATACATTTATGTTGATCAATATTCATTGGTTTGATGTCTGTTCGTCCGCTGTTTTACCGTTCAAAATATCACTGCCATTTTGGGTGGGCACTATAGCTTCCTCGCGTTGAATAACATTTAGGTACCTTAAATGTATGGACACCACCTTTAGACCTATTTATACCTAGTTGGGGGCAAAAATTGATTGAATTTATTGTTTTAGATCATTATCTTATACATACGTGATTTTTCTTGTTCCTCTTTCAAATTAGTTATACATTTTAGTTCAAGAATGAACTATCAAGTGACATTTTTCAACAATATGTTAATTTATTCTTAAATGTTCTTCTTTAATGGATTAAATCAAGGGAGATGAGAAATGGAAATTATTCATTCATTTCGAATTCTAAATCCGGAAAATTTACCCCTAAGTATACCTAAAAAGTACCTATTTGTGTCAGAAAAATCAATATGAAGCAGTTTTCAATGTAGGTAGACTAATCACGGTAATAAATTATATTGTGTTGTATAAAATCAGACGAGTAACGTTCCACGTATTCACCTTATCGTATTCCATCGGATTATCGCTTGACGACACTTTTACGAATCGCCCCGCAATAACTGAGAAGTCGTGCAATCATAACCATCCGTATCTTATCATTTGAATGAACGGCCCACGAAGCCACCGTTCGCATAAAATGCAGTCTGCCTAACAAGGTGGTCTTCACCTTTATGCCTCGAAGGAAAAAAAAGAGTGGAATTTTCTCAGGTAAGTCGTTATGACGTTGGGGCGCAGGAAATAAGTGCTGCTATAATTTTATTGCAAACTCAGGATGTGAGGAAATGGAAACAACAAAGGAGAAACCTCGTTTTTACGGTGGTGGAATGCGTTGGAATGTGCTGATGGTTTTATAAATCATTTCCTACTTCGTATCATAATCTTTGCAGATGCGCTGTTTTTCTCTGAGAAGGCGCCATAACTGTGGAATGCATGGGCATTATTCTCGCCGGCATCTGTACACAATCTTTGCAACTACGTGCATAAAAAGATTTCATTCTGTATCAAAATGTCCAATTTTCTACGTAAATTAAATTGCTATTTATTATTTTACAACGCTTTGATGCATCTGACGAGAAAAGAGATTTCGTTATAGAGAAAACAAAAGTTTTGTTTCAAGCAGGATTCTGTCCTTATTTTTTAGTAGTCATATAATATATGACTACAAAATTACCTATGTCCTGTGAGTGCTGTTACATATTATGTAACAGCACTCACAGGACATAGGTAATTTTGTAGAGGCAAACTATGACCAAGGCTGGGAGATGCCCTAGCATGTTTGCTATTCAACAACATTATTCCATAGATCTTTCCGTGATCAACATGATCTTCCCATTGCAAGTGCCATGTACATACTGAGGTGACTTGATGAAGTACTAATTTTACGTTTCTTAAAATAGCTGGATTCACAAAATGTGGGAGGCTTAGGTAGGCAGGTCTTCTGGAACCTCTCATTTTTAGGACGTCCCACAGTAAGACTTGGGCGTCCTTATGCGATCGATCTGGGGTAAAGTTGGACAACACTCAACAAAAAAAAAAAAAAAAAAATAACAACACAGTAATCCGTTTTAGACCATTCTGAATCCAAATCCGCGAAAAAAAAACCATAGGTGTATGTCTGTGTGTGTGTGTGTGTGTGTATGTGTGTTTGTGTGACAAAATCTTGTGTCGTCTGCACAGGCCTTAGTACTCAACCGATTTTCCTGGTTCTTTTTTTGTTCGACGCGGAAAACTATCTAGTTGTGCACTACGTCGCCGGAATTTCGAATTTTGCCTTTTAAGGGGAGGAAAGGGGGGGTTAATGCTCGAAAAACGTGCGTTTTTGGGCATAATCTTGTGTACTCTGCCCAGGCCTTAGTTCTCAAACGATTTTCGTGGTTCTTTTTTCGTTTGACGCGGAATACTATCTAGTTGTGCACTACGGCGCCGGAATTTTGGATTTTGCTTTTTAAGAGGGGGAAAGGGGGGGTTAATGCTTAAAAAACGTGCGTTTGCGTGCATAATCTTGTAAACTCTGCCCAGGCCTCAATTTCCAACCGATTTGCGTGTTTCTTTTTTGTTTGACTCAAATAACTTCCGAGTTGTACATGATTTTACCAGAGTACCAAAATTCGCAAGGGGAGGGGATGAGTGGGGGGATAATATTCACAAAATATCCGATTTTTCAATATTTCGGTTCCTTTACTGCTTACTAATTGTACCCAAGCTTTGAAATTGAGGAAAAATTCTCATTATACCTCCGGATTTTCATGAATTATTCTCTGTACCACCATGGAACTAATAGTGGTGCCACCATGGTGCCATGATGCCATAAACCGCTTATTTCGTGTTTTTTTGTTTCACCTTGAATACGGATGTGAACTTCGACGGACAGCCTACCAAAACTAACAGAAAAACTAACGTTCAATGTTACGACGTATTTCCGCTTTGGTGCCAGACTGGCACCATCGGTGGTGGTGGGGAGGGGGGGGGTGAACTCGAATTCGCATGTTGGGTATCGTAGATCATGGATTTTAAAATGCTCTTCAGATTCGAGGCTCCCATGCCGCTAGAAATGTTAAGGTGGATAATGTTGGGGGGGGGGGGGGTCAGTATTTCTTGCATAAAGTAATAAATAAATTACATCGAGTGAAACAGTTTTATCACTTAACAACTGGTTAAACTGATCTAATGCTTATCCAATGGGACGTCTCCTGGAATGCATGCATTACTAAACAATATGTTTGCTTTTGGGACTTCCAAGTTTTGCCATGTTCATCTGAAACCTTCTTACAATAATGGTCTTATTCTCGTAGGAGGAAATCCTACCTAAATTTTCTTTTTTATGGTTCAAAACAATTTTATCCAATTTTCTATTTAAAAGAACTTGTTGATATTCGTTTTTCGTAAAGTATTAATTGATATTCGTTCGTTCAGAGTTGAAAAGAAGAAATTTGCATAAACATAGTGGCTACTCGTATTAGACCAGTTTTTCCACCAGGAAAAAATTAGGTCCAAAGTAATGGTTAATCACAGTTTCTCTCATCGACTCATTTTACCAGACACCCTTGAATTCAATTGGGGAAACTATCAAAAGAACTTGTAGGAATGTCCAATACCTACGTTACTGAAAATTCCTACATAGTTTCCCCATTTGGCCCGACGACAATCTGGTCAATTAGGACGTAGGGGGGATGCCAATCGACTGTTCATGTTTTTATAAAACATCCCTAATGGACCACTTTCCAGTTAGTCTTGGGAGACAGATTCAGTGACTAGGAAACCATGTAGCTAATCAATATTGACGTTATAAACATATTTTCCTCTACTAGTTTCCGTGTAAGTGTCTGGGTGTTTTGCAAGTCAGATGGAGCTTCACCACCCTCAATTCCCCTCCGTTCGACCAGTTGTTTCGCGTTTTGTCGTCTCCTATAAATAGCTGGAGGGAGCGTTGAATATTATTCATGATCGAAGGTTACTCTCTGGTTCCATTTACGCGAAACGGGTGAAGGCAGAAAACCATTGAACTCACATAGAAAATATACACGTTAACGATGAAGTTAACCAGTATTTACATAAATGCATGTGACTATATTAGGTGGCAGCTAGATATCATTTGACCAGTTCCATGACAGTTTTTTCTTTAAAAAAAAGACTTGATATTTGAGGTGAGAAACACGTACAACGTAAAGACAAAGTCTACCGATGTATTTTATGTACAACTTTCAGAAATTCAAGTCAGAGTGTGACGTAGTCACTCTTGATTTGAGATGTATATTATTATTCCTGAGTATAATCATCTCATAGTTCTAAAAACGACCTAGTCCTGAAAAATGGCGGTTATAGGATGTATTATCGGAGCTTATTCCAAAACCCTCATTTCAATTCACTGACAAGTTTCGAATACCCCACATTTCCTTTTTGTCAACACAAATTTTATGGTATAAAAGCACTTCTGAATTTTCAACCTGTTGATCGTAATGAACCTGCATTAGCTCTTCTGGGTTGGGTACGTGCGGTTCCTTGAAGTGCCTTCGGCAAATGTAGCCATTCTTGGTGGATTCTTCTTGGGTACTCAACTGCACAGCAGCTACTCATAAATGGATATGAGTGGGAAGATGGCGGGGAATGTGACGGTATCGGCATATTAATCAAAAAACGTCGGAGGGAGTTATCAATTTAAATCAATTTGCATGTATTTGTAGCATCGAGGTGGTCATAAATATACGAGCCACTTCCTTGTGAGAATGTCGAGAGCAGGAAATAAGTTTCTCAACGAAATTGGAGTCAGTGTGAATATTTATGACATTATTTTCCATGTTTAACTACGCTCAATTAAGCAAAAGCTGGAAGGACCAAAAAAAGTACAATGGAGACATCGGCGGTCCAACGACCGCCATTAATATTCCGGAATCCAATTACTTCTGTATGTGGGCAGCAGGGACAAGTTTGTGGATGCTGGACAAGGCCGGTACACGGGTTTTTGTGTTCCATTTTTGTTTAGGTCAAAATAAATTGTAAACGGTCAATCGAAACCTGATTAATAACTAGAATATACAAATTACAAGAGGGTCCCGAGGTGAATATAGAGAAGAGATGCGGTGAGGAGACCATTACTAAACTGTGGGCGTTGGGCGTTCTATCCCGGTACCGGTATAGGACTTTGCAGACTGCCCCAGGGTTTCTTCCACACCAACTTGATCTCACGTACACACGCGGACACGACACCAGCTGGTTTTCCTTTCTTGTCGAGTTGATTTAGGAGGTAATAAATACGGGAGACGGGGCAGGATGGATTTAGATCCGAAACGAAATCCTCGGTATGTGATCACTTCATCCACAGTCGCCCTTTCTCAGACTCGCGTCACCTGTTGAAAATCAACCGCACACTGCACAACAAAAAGAAACACCCTAGTGCTTGCAGAGGGATATAATGAAAGGGACTCACCCCCAAGTTCGGAAGTCATAGAAGAAGCTGAGAAGAATGTTGTGTCGCACTCATTGCATATTATGTTGTCAATAGTCCAACTATGACTAAATTCGACATGAATGCGTAATATAGCAAATCGAAGAGTTTGAATAATTGTGTTGTGACCTCGAGATACCCTACCTGATTCCTCACAGACAAAACAGACAATCCTTTTGTTGTATGAAAATTTTTACTCAACGGTTGTGAGGGGGGAGGTAACTTTTTGCTCAATTCCAAAGGTTTCTGATTGAAAATAATAAACCATTATTGGTAGCCGGGGGTGTTTCTAGGATGCTGAATCTTAATTTGAGCTGAGAAAGAAAATTCTGACACTTTATGTAATGCCATCTCAAATCTATAATCTTAAACGTTCGTATTTGATTCGATTAAGCAAAGAGGTTTACTGGATTTGAACCAGGAGCCCAAATTGAGGAGGTGTTCGATGAAAAAACGACTGACTCAGACGAGGTTTCTAAATGTCAAGGACCAGTTGACAGCTATTGCACAAGTGTAGTGATGAGTGGGAGGACAGAATAAATGCAGTTCAAAATGAAAATTAACGACAACCCCTCGACGTATCTCGTTTCACAAATCAAATCTGGCGAGAACCTTCTAACGAACATTACCTTCTCTAATTAAGTAATCTGAGTTGGAGAAGAGACGCCATTTAGAATAATTACCATAGGGGAGGAATAGGGGAAGTCTTGAAAAGATGCGGCTAACAGCGATTACGACGAAGCGTGTGTGGCCCTTGGTGGCCCCCTACTTACTTCGCACTCATTACAGCTTCAGGGCATTATGCAAATACCTCAACCAGTCGAACCCAACTATTATGAAAAAAGAAAAAAACTGCCTTTTGTCTGACTAACTGTTTGTCTTGCTTTTACATTCGAGCTAAACTTTTTTTTTTTCATGTCCTTCTTGTTCGTCTCGGGGGACATCCGTTTCCCCTCTTCCTCGACGAAGGTTCGGGATGCCATCTTGAGGGGCCTTTAACCAGCTCCCTTAAGAGTTTTACAATGGGAATATTATTCATCGGGCTGGGCATATAAAAAAGAAAGATCTCTCCCGATGCCGTAGGTAGTTATGCAGGGTTTTGAGGCAGCCGCGAGTAGACGTGCTTCGAATTTCCAAACCTCCTCCTTCTTTTTTCGCGTCTTTTCAGAATCAAGAGTCCGAAGTGTTTTTCCGTGGAGAAAGAGAAAATATCCAATTAGGGATATTCGATTCAACGGGACATAGTTCCCGTAACAGGTGTAAGTACAGAACTTGTTATGTAAATTAATTCATGAACCGTTGAAAGACAGAAGTTCGTTGGTAAGGACGACGGGTAGATTTTTGAGTTTCTCCAACAATTTTCAGTCATGAGACAAAATTTAATTTAAGACTTGAAAAGGAATGACTGAGATGATGTGCTGTCGGTAATTGTTTTAAATATTCTAAAAAACGCGTGGTATTCAATTGAAAAGGTTCTTTGAAGTACGAGGTTGGGTAGATATTAATTATTGGTTTTAAAAAACCTCTAGAGAATATACTAAAACGGAATGAAACGAAAAAAGCTTCAAATTATTACAAAGAGGCTTATTATTTTTCTGTATAGATCCCATTCCACGAAGTACAACCCAACCAGCTAAATGTTGTTGTGTATCCCAAAATTATCTGTGCCTTCTATTCAAAATTTGATTCTTGGTTGTTCGGGAAACACAACTGATTCTATTTGAAGATGCGTCAAAAGATTGCATTCGATCAGCTGAAATTTGGCTCATTTTCGAGAGCGAACGTTCATGTGCGATCACTCGTGTTTCTGACTCATCACGTCCATCCCTCAGAGTATGGTTACCTATGTAAGGGTTCGAAGCATTTGGTTACCATCAATTCTAAAGGGTGATAAATAAGGAAAGAAATTTCTGAAAGCGCCCTAGCTAGTATACTCTTGATATAAAGGCATTATTTTTTACCAATTTAAATAGAATTGAATTTTTAGAATCGAATGAGATCTCTCAGAGTAGGTTAAACCGTAGAGCTCCCTACGAGGATTTAGAGGTTGGAATTACAATAAATCAGAAACATGAGTGTGATTAGCAAAATACTGTTCATTGAAGAAAATAATTATGTATAATCTCTTTTCAAATTGCAGCTGATCAAAATATAATGCGATCATTTTTCGTTTCATTGAAATGAGTTTTGTGTTGTGCGTCCTAAGCAACCAAGGAGCAAATCTAGTCATGAAGGAACGCTCAATTCTTGGATAGCGGATGTTATTCCTGGTACTTAGCATAGAAGTAAAAGCCGCTCTACAATAAAATGATAAACCATTGTGTAATAATTTGCAGTCTTTTTGGTTTCCACATACCTAAAAACTTGAACCAAAAAATTTTGAGGGCGGTTAAAATGTTGTTTCCTTGTTCGATTCCAAAGGTTCATTAGGTATCGAAAATAATAAACCAAAAGGATCCAGAAATTCAATTATAGTCGAATGTTCAATGTCGGTAAACGTCAAAGTAGGAGTAGCACAGCTTTATAGGATCTTTCATGAAACTGTGTGATCCGATTCAGCCTGGATTTTAAACGATGAATATAATTAATTGATTTAGAATTGGTATATAGGAGCCTCAGGCAAAGGGCACTTATTTCACTGAATGAAGAAACGCACCTGAACTGAATTTGGCTCAAGTTGGAAGGATTTGAAGGGATTATTTGTTCGATGATCGATTGAAATTGTCTTGTAGTCGAAGAATGTTTTTCGACTCACATGACATGAAGCGCAGAGCAACATAGTTCGTTCTTCACTCAAAAGAAAACTCTCGAACAAAACATTGTCACAGCCGGCCATGAAAGGGTCCGAGATTCACGGGATAAAAATCAAATAACCACCTATACGAGGAAAAAAACATTACCTACCGAAAAAAGAACAAACTATATCGTGCGTTCTACGTAATTTCGACCCCTTACGGCCGCGGACCACCCAGGAGGTCCCTATAGAAAAAGAAGACCTAAAAAAATTGAGAACTCTTTTCAACCAGAAAATTAGGGAGCTGAAGGATTTTTCATGGGATTAATCAATTCTCTATTAGCGAGATGCAGCTCAAGAGAATGTCTTAATGCCGTTAATGGGTTTCGTCCGTCACACCCTCCATCTTCATCCTTCGAATGTGACGGCTCATTCCGTCACAGCTTGATATGCTTCGGACTCCGTTACGAAAGAACAACTTCTACCGCTCATTGTGAACAGTTTCAAAACAGAAAACGAAGAAATAGAAGATAATTTTCCCTGTCGTTTGTATGAAGTCGAAGAGAGAAGTTTTCCGTTCTGGAAATGATCCGTCGGCTTTGTGTATTTCTCTTTCTTTTACATTTCAGTTGTCGCGTTGACTGTTGACGCTTTGTATTATCTCTCACTCGATTTTTGTCTCGATGATCTTACAAAATGATATCAGAGGATCACGTAAGCCATCTGCAGTTTATGGCAGAATAATTATGATATTCCTAAGAGATATCAGACTAACTTTTGCCACAGAGCTGTCACCACTGCAATACTGTACACAATTGCACTTTGTCGAAAGGCAGCTCTCATCATCGAACAAACCGAAGGACGTGCGCACGCGCAAACGTGATTTTATCGAACAACCATTTCTCGCGATCTAATATCCCGATTTCCCTCAAAACTTGAGGGTAGATTGAGCCCCAAGAATTATATAAATTGATTCCACGAAGATTCGAACTATAAAAGCGATGGTTAATCAAGCATTTTTGCACCAAATTGTGCTGTAGGTCCGTTTGAGTTCCCTTTCACTTGTTGATCCTCCCAGATCTCTTCAATTTCTCTGAGCCAATAGGATTCAAGTTCTCCTTTCACTTATGTCTGCTTTAATCTAATTGGATGTACCTTTCACTTTCTGGACCTATGTGATTCAAGCTCCATTTCACCTGTGACTATATTTTTAAGCTATACTCTTTGTGATGTACCCTCACTTATTGTTTGTTACTGATGATGATCTAACCGTCGAAATCTATTCAACTTTGTAACTCATTATAATAAAAACGGAGTTGAGTAGAACGTTGTCTATTTCCACGAAAATAATGAGTTACAAGTTAAATCGATTTCGACGGTTAGGTCATCATCAGTAACAGACAATAACTGAAGGTACATCAGAGAGCATAGCTTATATAGACACAAGTGAGCACAAGGGAGCTTGAATCCCATTGGTCGAGGAAGTGAAAGTCATACCCAATCAGATAAGTGAAAGGAAAATCCTATTGGCTCAGAGAAGTCTTCTCTATTTTTATTAAAATGGTTTTCCACAATCTCATCGCGAGTGACTTTATTCGTATTTGTAACTCATTATTTTCGAGGAAATGGACTACGGTCTTCTTTACTCCATTTTTTGTTAAAATGGGTTTCCACAATCTCACAAGAGTGATTTTATTAATATTTTAAGAAGCTGTACTTCCCACCCAAATAGGCAGAGGTTTCTGCAGGGTTCGAGTGGTATCAACAAGATTTACAAACAGTGTATCCAGAGATCGATTATCTCGGATGGTAAACTAATCTGTTAATCTACATTGATCGATGAAACCTTCATGATAGCTGAACAAGTAGAGACGATGCAGGTTGTTCCGTCAAGATTTGTTAGGAAATCATCTGCTAAAAATCCACTTCGTGTCCACGAACCAGATTAGCCAATTTACAAGGAACAAGAACAATACAGAGATACGTGCTTTATTTGTTGAAGAATTCGTCAAATAGGTAATTTATTAACCATCAAGGGATTTACGTTATCTTTTCATGTTACGAAGAACAATTGAGACGGAACTGAATGAAGAAACAAGGCAAATATGAGATAGGTAGGAAATAAGATAATGCTCGTTGACTCAACGGAAACGTGAGCTAGTGATTAAAAAACACACATCGCTGGGATTTTTGGCTTGGGAATAGGAGTGCCATAACATGAACAGAAAATGTGTAATATAAAAATATATGTACAGAAAATTTAAAACATTATTTTGCTATTGTTGGCTTTTATTTTTGCATAATATTAACAAGTACGAGTAGTTTTCCATCCCTACTTTGGTTTATTCAGCATACATTTTTATCAAAGTCCCATCAAGACTGTACAGAGATGTTATACAATTTATACCGCATAAAGAATTGACTTTATAGATCAAACCATTTAGAGTACTGCAGCGAAATTGATACCTACTGGTTGAAATGGTGATTTCATTCAGACCTTGTGAGTCAATCACAACTTGGTGCCACATCAAGATATCATTATAAGAATAAAATATATTGCTACATGCTTTTCTCTATAGAGCGATGTTGTGATTGAAAAGTATGAGTGATCTCTCGGGATGATTTGCGACAAAAAAGCAATATCTGGCTATCGAAGCCCCCCCCCCCCCCTAGCTTAGCAGCAATCTGAACTACCGAAGTGTCGTCAAAGGGTGCGACTACCCAAACAAGTTGCTACTGACTGATATTTTGGTGGAGGGTCGAGAGATATGACGAGAAAATCGATCTGCTGTTTGCTATCTGACACTCGAAAACATTTTCATATTCCCGCGGCGGGGCGTGCTCGGCAATAGAGATTTCGAGATAAGTGATTTCTGTAGAACTACTTGCCGGATTGTTGACATACCTACACCTTGAAATAGTACGGGAGAATGTAATATCGGTGGTATTATCGCGAGATCTCGGATTTAGAAGATATGAGGTTGGTTGCTTGGATGGAAGTTGAGAAACTCATCCAAAATAGAAACATTATGAATAAAGTTGCACACATGATAGTTGCATCGGTTCACATGATATCCTGGATCCCTCATATCCATCAGGCTCTTGGTTCAAAGATCCAACGTGGTATCCAAAACTTGTATGACGTGTTCAAAGATATAGTAGTCTGATATAATGAAACATTTCGTAGGTGTGAGAAAATATGAGAGACCCGCGGAATTATAACTTTTTTTAATACTCCGATTTATTGAGAAGGTGAACGTCCCTAGCGTGCATTAGGGTTTTCCGTGATGCCACGTTATTCCTAACAAGTCCTCGCTAGCACGAACCTGTCAGCCCTTTCGAATTATAAAGGGCTCCATTAGAGGCCGCCATCGTCGGTAAATATTTTCGGTATAAAGCAAATAAGGGTATAACTCAAACAGTGTCTCTTCATGGGGGAGAAAGCTAGTCTGCTCTCCTTTTCTTCCCACGTTATTCGCCACTGCGAGGAAAGTGGAGGGGTAGTAAATTTCTCGTATACCTACAGATTCTAAGAGATGGTTTCAAACAAGATGGGATCAGTCGAGTAGTCGCTTAATCGCGTGGTATCGGTTCCAGTGCATCCTAGAGGAGCACAATTGATTGATTCCATTCATGACAAACAGGTATTTTTACAAGAATCAGGTCAATCCCTTTGAACTTTAGTTTTGATGACTGTTTTTTCCCAGAATGAAGGGTTTCTATCCTGGGGACATTTTTCAAAAAGCTCTTAAGCGTTCACAGTTATAGAGTTATAACGCTCCGGGGCAATAAGCCCTCACATCTCGGAAATAAGGCAGCCCTATACGCCTATGAAGGGATCTTAGGCCAGGCGCCATCTTCTACCTGTTCTCCCAAAGACCCGTCTGCCCTCTCCTAGGCTCCGCTGCCAAGTGGTGGGGAAGTTTAATTACAACCCGGAGATAACCTATCTGGCTATTTTGTCGGCTCTTTCTCTTCACACTTCTTTTATTCAATGAAAACGCGCCTCTGCTCTCCTCTTTCGGGTATCTCCGGCATTTTTCGGGCGGTCGTGAGGTGGAATGCTGAGGGGATTTTTTTTCCTTCTTCTTTTTATTGGATCGGTGGGGTCCTCTTCGGACCTCGATGACGCTGGTAGGCACTCGTAGCTCTTTGCAGCAGGTACCCAACTGCAAATTTGCACAAATGTGGAAATCTATACTATTTGATCACTGATAAAAGATTATCGGATTTTGTATTTTAGCTTTTCATACCGTCAGAGATGGTCACACAGTTCTTACGGTATTTTTGGAATATGAAGAAGAAGTTTCTAGTTGTATCATAATTAGCTATAATTATCTTCACTCCTTAGATTCTTAAAAAATAAATTCTTAGATCAAGTAAAGATAGAGCGTTGTGGGAGCAGTTCACAGTCTCAATCTTCACCGGAGAATCTAATTTATCTCCAATAGGTAATACTGCTTTGAACTTCAACAATCGATCATAACCTGGCTGTCAAAACAAACAACTATAAGTTAGGTAGACCGGTTTTCTGAGGGCAAAAGCCCTCGAAGTGAATCTCTCGAGAAGGTTTCGGGTCTCAAAAGGCTTCCGCAAACTGTAAACAATGATGCCGAAACCATTTTTTCCATTGATGAACAAACTCAAAGAAAAATTACTTATAAAAACTGTTATCGCCCGTTCCACTTGTTCCTCGGGGTTTCGTGATCCTTCGCATTATACAAACAAAGTGAACGGTTCTTTTGTGGCGAGCCGTTCCTTTTCTTTTCGGGTACCTCCCCTCAATGGCCACGCACGATTTCACTCTCCGCCGCCCAAGCAGTCGTCGGCTCTTACAAGAGATTTTCCGGATTTCGGTCGGTGTGTAAGATGAAGACGTAGAAGAAAACTGATCGAACGTGACGGTTTTTCGACAGATTTCCTGGGCCATCACGAGTTTTTGAGTTTCCTCACCCCGAGAAAATGATTTTTGAGATTATAATAAATATGTTCTCAGTTTTATTAGGTGTGGAAAACGGAGATTTGGTGGGTGGGGTGTATACCGT
Organism: Apolygus lucorum; assembly: GCA_009739505.2. Classification (NCBI taxonomy): domain Eukaryota; kingdom Metazoa; phylum Arthropoda; class Insecta; order Hemiptera; family Miridae; genus Apolygus; species Apolygus lucorum. The sequence continues at coordinate 50,062,005 of CM019168.2, read as the reverse complement.
ATCGAGGTGGCCATCATTTATCTATAATGCTAGGTTACCTAAACTTTCATATTTTTCTTTACTTTATTTGTTACTTGGTTAGAATGTCATAGCGAATAAGTACCTCTCTCTGGATAGCTACGTGTTGGATCGTACAAGTGATCAACTTACTTTCGTTTGGAACATCCCATCTCGAAGGATGTCATAAAACGATTGGGACCCCAAAACGTAGAGTAGCGGTCCCTTTGAAGTAGCGGCCCAGAAACCGGGTCAGGGAACCCCTAAACAGTGGGCGGCCCGTCGGTCCCACCAGACTGAGAAAGGGCCCGAAACCTGGATGCATCCGCAGACCAAACCTCATTGTTTTGGAAGGAAACCCCAAAAAAAATTTCGGGCCTCGAGGCTACAAGAGATTTCGCAAGATATGGCGCACTCTCTTGCCTAGGCGAAATGTGGCTGTCATGCCTAGGATGGCGAAAATGTTGTGATGTGTTCCGTGTCAACTGCCGACCCCTTTTTCAGGTTGGGATGGTCACAAATGCTACCCTTCGCTTGTCAAAATGTCTCGGACAGGCTGTTAGGTTGTTCCTTTTATCTTCAACATTTTTATGGTTTGTTGTTCAACTTGTTCGAAAGGCACCTGTTGATGTTCCTGTAACGTAACTGTTTACCGATGATTGTTACTTTTAATTTGCAACTAGCTTGTTAGTATAATATACGGATAAACCTTCACCACCTTACTTGCTCACTACGAAAACCGGTGGAACCCTTGTGTGAAATTCAACCGTCAATGCCAATTAATTTCAGCGTAAATTTCCAAAATCCTCAATAATTCACAATATTTCATTCGAAATTTGTGTTTGTTGAAAGTCACATTTGGACATTTCGCACGCTGGGAAGAACACTGGTGCATCTCCGAAAATGCGGTACTCAACAGCCTTCGGAACAGGACTTGATGAACCACTGTTCTTGCCTAATGCACACGCTGGTCATAACGTTCAGAACCTCAACAGTTTGTCTGCTCTCTAACGGACTCAGTTTCAACTATCTTTGATCCACTATCACCCCCAGGTAGACCACTTCAATCTTTATCTCATGGTATATCATATTTTTGGAGATGTACCAGTGTTCTTCCCAGCGTGCGATTTGTGATCCTACTCGGTTTAATTGAATCGCTTGGATCAGAAAGGGCAAGAGTGACATTTCAACAATCCCCCTACCTGGCCACCTGAGGATCCCCATCAGCTCGAAATCTTCTTCTCATATCCCTCTCAGATATCCAATCTCCGTGGTCTTCCTTGACGTTGGGCTCTTGAGATTATTAAGCTATGTTTGAAAAATATTAATAATATAAGGTCGGGATCGATCTTAGAGAACCTCAATGGAGGAAAATATAAAAGAAAGTGCATATTGAACCACTTGAAAGAAAGATAAGAAGTATATAGTTACTTATTCTTGCGGATTATGAGTGCGGGAATTCAACTTCTTGGGGCCTTTATAAAAGTGATGCTTTACCTGTTGGAGGTGAACGTTAGATTCATCATAAATATCGAGTGCTTTTTTTTTGTTTATTATTTTCAATAATGAACCATTGGAATCGACCTAGAAAACATTTTTTAACCACCCCTCAAAATTTGTTGGTTTACGTTCAAAAATCTAATAAAAATTTCGCCGTCCGTCCGCCCTACGCGGCACTTCCCTTAGTTACCATGGACCTATTTTGATGAAATTTGGTGTCTTGTACCCCGATGTCAGTCTGTGATTCGAAGTCATATTTGATATCAGTCGGTGATCAGATATGAAGGTGTGGGTTTTTCATCAATTTAAAGTAGTATTGAATTTTTAGAATCGAATGAGACCATCCAGGGCTCTGTAGGACCAACCGTTCGCTTCCCATGAGAACTTATGGGTTGAACTTATGATAAATCAGAAACAAGAGTGTGGATCTCAAAAACCTAATTTCCGTTCAAATTTTAGCTGACCAAAATGCGATCGTTTTTCGTTTCTCGAGTTGTACTCAGTTTTACATCCTTAGCAACCAATAATCAAATTTCCTAATGAAGGCACCCATAACTCCCTGTTTCTTCGAATTGAGAGTGTAGCGTTTATTTCTTCAAAATAAACTGGATTGTGAAGCGAATATATGGTTGTTAGGTAGTGACAATGGCAAAGCTGCGTTTTTTACAGGCGAGTGATCTAGAGAGAAATGTGGAAATCCTACTTCCTTTATCCAAATTTCAAATATGGATTACTGATGATGTTGAAATTTCATGTTTTCTCATTTCCGAAACTGGGCTGGTTTGTTGGCTAATTCTGCTTGGAAGCTCGGGATGTAATTTGTCAGTTCAACAGGAAGAGCAGGCCATTTCGGCCTTCCATCAAAACCCGCCAACAAACTGTCCCTCAGTCCCCCAGTTACCTAAACTATTTTTTTCCCTCCTCCTCCGTCTTTCTTCGTAAGAAAACGATACCAGAACGAGTGGCAAACGGCCAAAAACCCGCTCGACCCATCTGCTTCCAAAATGTCCCGTCATCTCTTGTGTGATTCATTGGTCACCCCCCTCTGGCAGTCCTGCTCGACTCTGCTATAATAGCTGAACTACAAATGAAGACGGATGAGGAGGTGTCCGGTGCGCGCGGCTGTGGCGCCATCAAACAAGATGCTAACTCCCTTCTTTCTTCCTTTCATTCTCGTCTCATTTTTGTATTTCCCTCTCAGGCGATTAGCTGCTATTAGTCGCCTCTCGTGTTAAACGATAATGACTTGTAACATGAATGGAAGAACTAATTAATTTTTTTGGGCGGACTTCCAAAGAACCTTTGAATTGTTGGGAAAACTGAGTTGTTTTTGCCACAAGTTATTGCTGGTTAACAGAGAAGAAGCTGTCAATAAGATAGAAGGGTTTTTGCTCGGTTATATCTTTGTTGATCGGAGGCATGGAAATACCTTGAACATGCCAGGAGAAACGAAAAGTATCATCGTCTGCTTGTTATTCAGGAGAAGATTGCCAGGCGTAGTGTGGATTAAAGACGTACCTATATCTTAGCTCAAGAATCCTCTCCAGTCGGTCCTCACTTTTTAAGATCGTTACTGATGATGACTAATTATCAGAGACCTTCAAATGCCACATTGCCACGGCGCCATACTAAAATGCCACATTCGGCCCATTTTTCGGTAAAGTGCCATATTTCGTTAATTTCTTTGAAAATGCCACATTTTGTGCCACATTTCGCCTTATTTTACTAATACTTATTTTTACTACCGCCCGAGAACGCCCAGAAAAATATGACGAATGGATGTTTGCTAAAACCAGGTAAGATTAACTTATCATCACAGGTCAACGTGGGTCTTGTTAGGGTCTCATGTCCGTTCAAAAATAACTTTCCTGGATGCGGATTAGAAAGTCCGATGCAGGATCATAATGGGAAGAGCATGTGTACCTGAGTAGATACATCCATTAGGGTCGGGGAGCACCATTCGGTATATATATCATTTCTGTTTCCCACGTCCTTCATACCAAGCTGAAGTTTCTTACTGTAAATATCGCGCTCATTTTCGTTTTTCCTCAATCTTCAGTATGCCTAGAGATTCTAGTTTAAACTTGACCCTTTATAAGAAGTGGATTACTGGTGACAGCAAATTGTTTTATAATTGAATTTAACATGTTGTAAATACATGTAAATTTGTTGGAAATACATGTAAATAGTTGATATACATAATACAATAGTTGATATGCTTTCCAGTTTTATCATTTAATGGTTTAACATCCCTTTTATGGTGGGGAGGGGGTGGAAAGTTGAAAAAAATAAATACCACATCAGCTGAAATAAATGCCACATTCGGCCACAATAAGTGCCACATTGCCACATTTTATAGTGCCACATTTTATAAAAATAAGTGCCACATTTTGAAGGTCTCTGCTAATTATTGTTGATATAAAAAACAAGATTTAAATAGGAAGAAAATAAAGCGTCAGTTCCATTGCCTCCTCATGGCTTGGGGTTGTTCCAAATAATACGTCCGTGTCGAAAAGATTTTCTGCATTCTGATTCGATGGTGTTTTATCTTCTGCAGTTACCCATCAGAAGAAGCTGGGGTGGACCATACTCCTACATCTCGGCTTAAGAATCTCTTCTGTAGGTTAATCTAGTTAACATCGTAAGATGTTCAACGTTTCAACTATTATATGTAGTGAAATAAGCGCCTGGTGCGCAAATGGTATTATCTTTATTTTTTTCCCAATAAATGAGCTTTTAATAAATGGCGAACCTTATAATATTTTGTGCTCTCTTCTCATTTTGTTGAGCATTTACGTCTTGAAGTATAAAATAGACAGGTAAATTCATCGTCGTTGGTATGAAACTGGGGTGTGTGACTTCTTATATGGCTTGAATACCTGTTAAAACGGCAGTAGGAGGAGGTAGTTAGGTATTACGAAGAAAGCTTCTGAACCGGGACCCTCGGGTTCACTGAGGGGGACGTTGAAATATGCAGATGTGATTGGTCCCCACCCCTAATAAGCCATTGTGAGTTCATCTGTGACGCAACCTTTCCCTTCCTAGCATTTCAACACAGCACCGGACCAAATCATTTGCCTATGACGCTTCTTCTATAAATACGACGATCACAAACCCATTAGGAGGCTAAAGAAAGGCATTACGTTATTTGCAAGTATAATGTTTCAAGAAGATATTTTCCAATTCAAATTGAATTCGGGATTTATCACCTCATTACTAGTATGTATCACAAGGGGACTTCTGCACCACTTATATTGTGCGTCTGGTTGATATCATGGTGGCTTTGAGAGTTACCTACATTTCTGCCCTACTCACTTGGCCGATGTTCTTTATCCGTGAAAGTCATTACAGAGGGGTCTCAATGAACGTGGGAACTAGTTTGTGGTAAAAGAGTCAAAGCTCACTCGAGACTTAGAAAGGGTTAAAGGTGGCAGCGGTTTGTGGTGGAATGCGTGAAAAAGTAATTAAGAATTAATCGCTCCTACATTAGCCCTTTGAGAAAAACTAGAGATTAGGTGAGTGTGACTGGAGAGGTGAAGTATTCTAATGAGGCCCTTCTCGTCTTTCAAGAGGTTAATCTTTCCGACCCTCTTCAAAAATACGATACCTCCTACACTTTTTTTAATCGAATGAAGACCTAAAGGAATGAATGAACTAATTTCAAAATTCTCACATCAAGAAACAATATTTCTGGGAGTGGTTTTGTTTTGTTCTTCCTCAATCTCTCGAGACAGGGTCCATTGCTTCTAGCTATTCGTTGTTCAATGGGCTTGTTTTAGCAGGTCCTCATTGAGATCTGGGAGATCATCGAAATAAAATTTATATTTTGGAGGAAAATATTCGAAAGTTAACTACAAAAAAAAAGTTCACCGTTCTTGGTAATAATTAGAAACAAGAGAATCCTGAAGGTTCAGAAGGCTGAGAATCAAGAAATCGCAGAATGGAGAAAAAAGCAGGGAATTTTGTAATATAAAGAGTTTTGTTCCTGGGTCCCATTGATGGGTCGTTGAAATAACTGGTCAACAGAGAGCAAACAACTGCTTTATCTTTACAATAACATGAATTATTAATCAGAGGCTTACTTATTGGCGATATCTTCCTGCTAATAGGTTGGCCGTAGTAAGATTGCTTCTAAATATCTTCGTATCGACTCCAGCTTGGGGTTATACACCTAGTCATGGACTCCTTATTTCATCATACATAATACATTACAGGGTTAAATATGAATGTTATGTTCCTTTACATAATACACACTTTATTATAGTGTGTACTGTTTATTACAATGTCTTTCTCGTGTTATCAATTACCTAGGTACTCGAATGTTGATTGGGCCACTTCAGAGCAGATATTTGTAAGCAAAAAGGAAGACCCGCTTCGTATTACTAAGTCCTTTATTTATGACGATCGTTAAGTGGAGAGGTAGTTAATAGTCGTTTGGAATGAGGTGCGATTGCATTATCTGAAGATATGCAAATCCCGCTGTCGGTTCAACCTTTCCACCAAATTCCTCCTCGACTTTTTTTCCCTTCATTCCCGTACCACTTGTTGGACCAGGCGGAATGCTGGAGAGCCTGTTTATTCTTGTTCGCCATCCCCTGGCCTTCTATAATGTACAGTCGTTGGATATAGAAATTCCTGAGTTGCAGGGGTTACCCTTGCCTTCTCGGCCATATTAGTAATTCCAAAAGGAACGAAAAGATAGCGCGAGGGAGACGAAGACATCAAGATCAGATTAAAGGCGAGCGAGCCCTCACATTCAAAGTTTCCCATGGGCTCCTCCAGCTGTAGTCTTCTGGAGCTGTCTAAATCCTGACCAATTGTTCATGGAAGGCTCCTACCTAAATATTATAGAATTGTGATGACTGACCCAGTGTCTCCACAGAGTACTGGAGACAAGTTGTGTCTCCAAAGCCTCAAATTCGATATCATAATTATACACCATAATATGAGATGTTTAAGGAACGTGATCATTATTAATTTGCTACTACTTTCATATTTTGATAGAAACACAAACTTACACCCTCGCAGCATATGACTTGAAATTCTGAACGTAGATTCAATATACCCCCCAGCACTAGGGTTTAAATAAACCAATATTTTAGGAGATAAGAGCCGAATGTTCACTTTGAATATAACACCTTGGTGAATTTTCGAAGTAATTCTCAGTAATCCCATAATTTGTGAACTCCCGGATCTGTTTGCCTCGGATACCAAAAAACTACTACTGGTCGAGCTCTAGACTTTTCTCACATCCTGATCCTTTGTGATTCATCATCCCCTCTAGGGTCGGACCGCTAATCCTTTGTCTCTTCCCTTGCAAGTGGCTCGTCCGACTCGCCGAGCAGAAATTATTATTTCGAGGACTAATCTTTTAAACGAATCATTTATAATCGTGAGCGTGTGGGGCCTTCCGTTGAACACTAAGAAGTGATGGGATCCTTTCTTCCTTCCTTTTCTACTGGATGCGGGAACAAGTTCAAGTGAAAGAAACGACGTCCTGAGAAAAACGTCGCGGAATGCGGATAATTGAATTCCGACTTTAGAATTGGTCATTAGTCAACTCTTTACTCTGATGTGGCTCAGAGATAGCAGCGGTGGTTAATATGATTAGTGAGACCACCCACCTGGAATTCAATCGAAATGTTATGAAAATTGCTCAATTTACCATACCTACTCTGTAAGGAACAACTTCTCCCGATTTATATTAAAAAAAATTAAAAAAAACCTTCTTTGGCGCAGCAATTCGATAATGATCAAGAATTTTAGTAAAAATACTAATCAAACTAGTGGAACGGGAAAAGTTTCTTCTATTCTTCTCTGCATTCTTGAGCAATTTGATTCTATTGAGGAAAACGAAATCAATTGGAGTAGTAATGCTCTGATGGCTGTTCCCCAAATTGCTCATTTGCACTGGTATTAGTTACTCCATCATTAACTGTGATTTTGTGTGATATTATACTTATTTAATGTTCCAACTGCAATCTTTAGTATTCCTCTGATGATTTTGTTTTTCTTTTCAGGTAAGTACCTATCTCAGACTGCAGTCGGTCTCGTTCTACGGCCTCGTATGGAAAGGTAAACGTGCAGATCGTGATGAAAATCAGTTTTCGTTAAATAATGATGAGAATAATGTGATTTCAAGCATCGATTTTTGTATTCCAAAGGAAGCTCCCACTTCTTCATTTATAAATAGGTTGGTTAATCGGATCTCAGTGAAAGTTTCTAAGATGGTTCTAAATAACCTCCAGCAAGCTTAGAATAAATTGTACCGATTTATAATGTGTTATGGGCGAATCTCTCCTGTAGCAATTTTTAAAACCCCTGAATATTCTAGTATTGTTTGAATCAGAAACTCCAACATTTTCATTGAGATTGCTTGTATAGTGGAAGGAAGAGATGATCTATTTGCGCCCATTTTAGCAAATTTTCTTTTAAATAAATTGAGCTATTGCAATAGCCTCAAAATGGAAAATATGGAAAAATGTTTTTAACTCAAAAAACGTCTTTGAATGGGTCCAATCTTCAAAAAAATTATAGTCAAAAACATGTTTTTGAGGATTTAAGTAGAAATTTGTATTTTGAATAATATTTCGTAATTAGTGTAAAATTTCTTAAAGTAACATTCCACCAATAATTAAAGGTGCCAGTTCAAAATGAACTAGTTCGTGGGGTCCAATTTTTCAAAAATAGAGTCTGCACGTGTTTTGGGAATTTTGTTGGAAAAATCTTAACATATTTTTTAATCTTAACATATTTTTTATTCGGTTTCGCTGTGAAATTTGTCTTGTGGATTGAACCATACATCAAGAATGGTTGGAAATTGGTTGAAACATCCCTCTGAAAATTCGCTCATTTTCTCTTGCTGCTCAAATGGGACTTTTTCGAAGACGTATAATCTTTTTTTCAATAAAAAATAGTCCTATTTATATCACTAGCTCAAAGTTCTTGGTCTCTCCATGTAAGTACCTATCAACATAGACCTGCTCCTTCCTCACTCGTAAGATACTACAAATGCTCCTCTTTTTGGAAGGAGGTAAGGCAAACAGGAAATCCTAATAAATTGAGATTATTTTAGCCGTTTTCTTCGTTGACTCGGAGCCTGTCGACCATCATTAGTCGGCCTCAGATGAATAAAAAGGACCCGTCACAAGAGAGTCGCTTCGGAGGGTAATAACTTTCAAAAAATACCTTTGTCTCCAGTAGGATAGTCATCTTCTAATGTGTACTCCTGGATGCCAATACTGCTCCTAATGGTTGTGTCTCTATTACTTACTTATGTACTCAGCTCAGGAGGTCTATAGGTTCATCGTTCGCCTTTTTTTGTCCAGACTCAGTCATGAGAATTGTCGGACATTCTTGTCTCACGCTTCATCCGATTGTCCTCGCTCGACCCTAAATCATACTTTCCCTAGCCACCCTGAAACCTTGATTACTCTTGACGCTTTTAGCACTTTTTCGATTTCCTCTGGATGTTCATCTCTAATAGTGTTTTATTATCTCAATAAATCAATGGGTATGACTCAATCGCTATGACTCCGTAGTCCAAGAGGCATGAAAGGATTACGGAAGCGTTCATCTTTGTGTCTAAGATCACTATCTTGAGCGAAAAAAATACCCCTCAAAAATGGTTTACGTTTCAAGGTATGTAAAATCCGAAAATCGAATTAAAAATTTTCAGTCTGTTCGCCGTACAATACTTTTTTTAGTTACCATAGACCAGATTTTGATGAAATTTGTGCTTTTGTTTATTATCACTCCCTTTAAGGGGTAAAAAATAGGGGTTGTCATTTTCAAATTAACCTTGTGCTTCTCTAGCATCCAACAATCAAATTGCGTAATGAAGGCACCCGCAACTCTCGGATAGCGAAGTTTTGCTCGTAGGTAGAAGGTATTCATGGAAAAGCCACGTTCTACGCGAACGGATGATCAAACCAATAAAAATTACAATTATGATTGTTGTACTATTTTCTAATAATAAATTTAAAAAATGAACTTCTATTTAATCCAAATCTTTGGAAAGGAAATGAAACCCCTGATATATGGAATTTATCACACCATATTTGTATGGCTAGGCAGTTTTTGTACACCTTGACGAACAAAAGAAGCTTAACTTTTTCGAGTTTGTATTTGAAGGTTTCTCTCGACATCTTCATGTTCTTTTTGAATCTCTCTTCATTTTCCTTCAATTGAGGGAATAAATGGTGATACTCCCCGAATTTTTCCCTCAATACACTGTCTGGGTGGGCCTTGAATCTTCAGTTTGGAAGCCACACACTAACCACCATTTGGTTGTTGCCGATATGGAAACTTCTTCGTAGCTCTCACTCGAAAACATGGTATCATCGCAGCTCGAACAAAACTGACGATAGATTCATTAAAAATTTTAAAAACTCGTAAAGGAGAAGGAGAACATCGATGGTGAACAGCTGCAGTGCAGCAACGTGTTACTTACGTTATTTCAAAAATTTTGATTCGAAATTATTTGATTTTTTAAAATATTATTTTGGGATAATTATAATAATAGTGAGATGAAGAATTTATTCCTGCAAAACGTACAAAGGCTTTTAAAGTAATAACATAGATTCTACTGAACTAGAGTTTAGTAAACTCAGCGGAACACGCTGATCATTTAAAAGAAAAACACAAAAATCGGTCCAGCCGAACAGATTTGAGTAGAAAACAAAATTTACAAACAATAATAATTCACAAACTTAGAATTTTTCTTGTAAGATGGCGATTTGCCGTACTCTGGTAGTTACGCCTTTATTTGAATGATACATCTGTATGGTGTTCGTACGCGCAAAATAACAGAGGAGGTGCGCTCTGTGCGCAGGAATGGGGAGTAATAGCCTGGAATTAGACAGATGATGGCCACTTAGGTGATGGTCCACCTCCTGCCACGCCTGGCGCCGTCCATCATTGCGGATCGCACACCCAGCACTCAATAGCGCCAACCGCGGAGACCAAATTGAGTGAAACGTTTTGTATTATCTGTTCTATTGGCTTGAACAGAATTGTTTAAGAGGCTATTACAACAAAGTCTGGACGTTTAGAAAAAAACAAAGGTGGATAATATTAGCGCAGACACCATTTGATCAATCCTTCCAAATCTTTGAGACTATCAACTTGGAAAGGGGGTCGATGATTTTTACGTCTACTTAGCACTTGTAGATTGAAATACCAAAAGACGCCGAAGGGTGGAGAGACCTAGCTGTTTAACTTTGGTACAGTTACCTACATCCGAATTAAGGGAATGTATAAGAACTTTGACTTCGTGGGTCTGATTATCTGAGATCAAGTGTTAGAAGCATCGATCCACCTGGTGTTTGATCTGGCAGTAAATCAGGAACTGATAAGTCCGGGGGCCGTCGTAGGATGATCTTTTACGTCTACTTAGTACTTGTAGATTGAAATACAAAAAGACGCCGAAGGGCGGTGAGACCTAGCTTGTTTAACTTTGGTACAGTTACCTACATCCGAATTAAGGGAATTTATAAGAACTTTGACTTCGTGGGTCTGATTATCTGAGATCAAGTGTTAGAAGCAACGATCCAGCTGGTGTTTGATCTGGCAGTAAATCAGGAACTGATAAGTCCGGGGGCCGTCGTAGGAAGTGGACGGCTCTCGAGCGATTTCGGCCCTCGAGGCAAAAACCCCTCTCGAGCGCGCGGCAGGCACTTAGGTCAAGTGCAAGAGCTACCCTTTCCACCAGACCTGCCCTTGGGAGCCCTAAACCAGATTTGCCTTTAGCCGGGTTTCGTCCCTCCCTTGGGGTACGGTATTCATGTTTTTCTAGGGTATTCATGTATTCAAGATCTGCCTTTCCCGAGCAGTCATGTTTTGGATCTGTCGCTTTTGAAGAAAATAATCAATGTTTCTCTTACTCTAAACCTCGTATAAAGCACTTTCATTGCAGCAACTTGCCTTCATGGTTTTGCAGCAACTTTGGGGAGACGTCTTCCTCCAGCCCAAAAATTGCCGAGTTTTTGTTGCCCATGTACAAATTTCAATCTGGGAATAAATGTGTAAAAGCTGTTGTAAATTACTTTCAAAACTCGGTATTTACCGCCAAGAACGCAGAAACAATCATTCTCAGTTATAGAAGTAAGAATGTTGTCTTCCTCGCGAAACAAATATCAGTACTGATCGGCGGCATAATTTCCACACTGCAGTTCACCGTACGTGAAACTTCTCTGTAATTTCAGCAAATGATTTATGATGAGTGGTCTGCTGACCACATATAAATCCCCGTTTTGGATCAGACCAACTTCAATACACTCAATAGTTCCAATAAAATTGGTCATACTGTCAATTAGGCATGAATTAACAAGAAGCAAGAAACTATCATTCTTCATCATCTAAAATAGATTTGATACAAAGTTGAAAAAAACCTACATTCTGTATATTCAAGAATAGTTCTTGGTGAAAAGTAAAAAAAAAAGTAAACACCCATTTCAAGTTGGATTTTCGTCCGACTCCCATTCCTGGCATCGCGGACGTCATCAGCTGTCTTCCAAAGGGAAGATCAGAATTTGTTCTGATGATCCCGCTCATGGCATAGCCTCACCGCCCTGGGCAATGACAGACCCGGACGCATAAAAACGCACGCTCACGGCGGCGAGATTCGAACACACAACCCCCGCAGACATCGGCTCGAACATCGCCGCCATAGAACGCGCGCTGCAGCGACCACGGCTACCCTGGCTCCCTGTAGTTCTTGGTATTCTATAATTGTACACCTAAAAATATGTAGGGACAACATGAATAATTGCATGACGAAAATAATTTTAACTTGAGTAAGTTCCCCGTTGATACTCGTTCACATTAAATGAAGGCCCATAAATTTTATGGGCCTTGTTCTATGGGCATCAATTGACCTTTAAATCCGAAATTTGGTACTTGGGTGTTATATTTACTAAGAATCAAATACCTACCAAAGGTCACCTTCTCTGGTTGTCACACATTTGTTATTGAATCCACCCAAAAAGCGAAGAAAAAATAAGGACGAAAAAATCAAGGATGTTACTCATCTCGAATGATAACAATTCAAGGGCACGTTGTTTATAGGGAGTCGTTGGCCTCTCCAGCCCTTCTCAAGGGACCGGTGTGTTTGTATTTGTATTAGATTGTGCCTCGGTGTGTGTGCGTGTTCGTGTGTCTTTTTCACCACCATGGGCTCTTGAGATAGGCCGTTGGGCTCCGAGCATCCGGATGAAAGTTGATAAAAGGAAAAAATAATAATAAAAACGGAGTAGTGAAGGAGGAGAAGTCATGTCTTCTTATCCTCCGTACATGTCAGGATTTTTATTGTTGCTGTCATAAAGGGAAGGAAGATGAGCGTAATTCACTTTGTTCGGTAAGTCTCAAGATTTCTTCTTATACATTCATGAAGTGTTGTCCTCGTATCTTCGCTCAACACTAAGTAAGACGACCTGTAAGTTCACAAGGAGGACCGCTTTTCGATCACTGATTTTCTCAGGTCGTTCTTATTGATTACCACATCTACGTTAAACATACGTTTGCCAAGTTGGATGTGGCGACCTTATCCACATCAAGGCACTTAAAATACATGATTCAATCACATATAATCGGCTACTGCGTTAGTAAAATTATTATTGGAATCGGAAGCAAATTATAAAATAAATAATGGAAGTTGTGAGTTTATTTTACGTTCAGTTTTAAGTGTCTGTATAACTCTTGTCCCAAGTTTAAGTACATGAGATCGTTGTCTGTGTTTGACGGGATTTTCAGTGTTAACTCCTAGAAGGTTGTATGATCTTTATCAATACCCTACAAACACCAGCGTGTGCGCTCTTTTATCTAAACACCAATTTCTCGCAGTCTAGTTACTCGATTTTTCTAAATTTCAGGAATAATTTTGAGCTGGGCCCATGAACAATGTACATTTTGGTTTATTATTTTCAATAATAAGCCTTTGGAATCGAGCAAGAAAAAAAAAATTTTAACCCCCCCTCAAAATTTGATGTTTTACGTTTCAAGGTACGTAGAATCCGAAAATCGAATAAAAAAATTTCCGTCCGTCCGCCGTACGCCGTACGCGGCACTTTTCTTAGTTACCATGGACCGATTTCGATGAAATTTGGTATATGGGCTCCATTTGGGGTCTAGTTGTGCCGCGAAGCTTTTGGTTGATGTAGGTCACTTCTAAGGGGTGAAAATTAAGGGATGAAATTTTCAAGAGTGCCCTAGCTCGAAAACTCTCGAAATAAAGGTATCGTTTTTTCACTAATTTTAAATAGTACTGAATTTTAAAAAAATTTTGAGACCACCCGGAGCTCTGTAGGGCAAACCGTTCAGTCCCTACGAGTACTTGAAGGTTTTCCTTCGATAAAACAGAATCATGAGTGTGAATCGCAAAAGAGGTCTAATCTCCGTTGAAATTTTTTCTGACTAAAATGCGATCGCTGTTCATTTCTTCGATTTGTATACAGTTTTGCCTTCTGCGTAACCAGTAATCAAATTTCCATAATCAAAAGTCAATGGAGAATACTGAAGGCGCCTGAGTGGTCACTGATCAGCTGAGTGAGCTCCAAGGCCATTTCCTCTCCTGTTGAACGCAGGAACCTGAAATTTGAGAGGGCGGGTCAATTGAGAATGCTGAAGGCGCCTGAGTGGTCACTGATCAGCTGAGTGAGCTCCAAGGCCATTTCCTCTCCTGTTGAACGCAGGAAGCTGAAATTTTAGAGGGCGGGTCAATGGAGATTTCTGAAGGTGCCTGTAAATAATAAACCTTTGAGCAATGATTTGCAGCGTTTTATTCCAGTGGATACGAAAACGTGAAAAATCGTCAACATAATTGTTAACATTTTTTTAATCGTGTCTTTTTCATCTCTGAAAACCATTAACATGATCGTGAAAATTGTCTTTCATATTGGGAAATGATTAATGATACTGCACAATAATACAGCCAAGCATTTTTACACAGACTTATAACTTTTTCCATATTATCGTATATGTGGAAACTGTACTGCCCATCTCAATTGGCAGACTTAACTTGTTAGTTTTTTTATCTCCTCAAAATAAAAAAATTGCTTTTGCTTCCTTTGATAGACTCGGAAGCAGTATGAATCGGGCACCCATATATCCATATCTGGCTTGTTTGAAATTTTTCTTGGAATACTATTAGTATTTACTATATTTATTGAAGCTGTGCTGCTCATCCAACGATGTTTTAAGCTTGCAAAAAAATTCAACTTCTCATCGATATTAGTTTGGTATTAGATATTTTAAATCAATTATTGGTATCGATTCTTCGCTAGTATTGAACGTACCTTAATGTGGAGAATTCGTATCATGTGCCTCGCGTTTCATTCCATTACCGGCAGCTTACAAAGCATAGCTAAAGTGCAGCGTTTACTACAACTTTGGGGTGGCAATGTCCCCAATATCCTTGGAGTAATACCTCGCATTCCTTTCCGTTCCCCCATATACTTCGCCATGTAACCAGGACAACCAGGCGTTGCGTACACGCATCAGGTACCCCACGTAGGTTTTATGTATATTGCACCTCCCCTTTCAAACAGGGGTGCAGCTTGGTAGTGCCTCAGACTCGGCTTGATGCAACTGTTAAATCCTTGAGGGTGGAAAAAAGTCTCCAGGGGCGCTGCAAGGATGCTGCTCATTCAGGACCCGATCCAAACTTGCTTCTCCTGAGGAAGGGGAAACTGTTAATCAATAAATGTTCCCTCTCGTTCTCTTTCAACCCTCTGCCAAGACAACGTATATTGACCTGGAGGAATTTTCACACTCCGGCGTTCGTCTGCATCGTGAATCTGTTGGAAAGCAACTCATTTCTTCTTCCTTCCTCTTTTACCGGAATTATCAACAACTTTTTTTCGTTCTTATTTTGGCTCAAGGTTTGTTATTTCCTATTACAGCTCTTAATATTCAAAGGAACAGTCTCATGTTGTTGCGAAAATAGCATTTATCCCATCAAATAAATTTGAAGTTGTACAAAATCAACCTACAGGCCCAAAATCGCCAATGACGATATTGATCCTTTAAAACATAAGCCCAGGAGTTTTATGGAATGTTTATGATGTTAGGTAGGTACCTATAGTTTTAGGATGCAGAAATATTTCACTGACAATAATTGATCAGAAATGCAGTGTTACCAGGTACATTACAGACAAAGACATTTGTGTCTCTCAACCGTTAGCTGTAATGTACGAGTGTTATTGTGCGACCACGTACCTAGTTGATCAGCTGTCTAAGTTCATCATGTCTCCCTCACATGTCCAGCCAATTTAGTAAAATACTTATAGTTCCACAACCCCCCCCCCCCTTATAGTGACCCTCCCCCCCGGTTAAATGTGTATTTACCTCATTCTGTTATTAGAAAATCCAATTGACCTGTTGATTTCTGTACGTTGTAAAGTTGATCATGCCCCTTTGAGGTAAGTTCGTTACACCTAGCTCTGCATGAGGCTGTCAAGAATGCAGATAAGAAGGGTACAGGGTCGACAGAACATGGCAGATTCTGGCTTATGCCGATGACACTGCTTTGTTGAGGCGAAGTCTTGATGCTCTGCAGGGGGCTTTTGGGGTTTTGCATGAAGGGAGAAAGCCAATGGGTCTACGAATAAATGAAAGCAAAACTAAATACCTCAACATATTTCCGCCGAGCCGTGTCCAGTGGGTGCCCAAAAGGGTGACGTTTGGTTCTTATAAGTTTGATGAAGTCAGGTCCTTCACCTATCTGGGGAACTTGGTCGCGAATAGAAATCAAGTACAGGGTGACGTATGCCCACTAATAATGGCAGGCGGCCGAGCATTATAAAATGCTGCTAAATTGGCTTATGGCAATGTAAAACTCTTTGAGAGCCTTGTGATCTCCAGATCAACGAAGATGAGGTTGTATAGAGACCTGGTGCGGCCTGTGGTTTGTTATGGATCAGATGCTTGGACCATGCGGGCTGAGGATGAGGCAAGACTTCGGATATTTGAAAGAAGGACTATGAGAAAGATCTAAGGAGCGGTCAGGGAGGGCAAAGGGTGGAGAGCAAGACGGAATGCAGAAATTAATGAATTATTAAAATTTGATGACATCCGATTCATCAAAGATGGGCGCATCCGGTGGCTGGAACATGTCGACCGCATGCCAATGGGCGGCCTGCCCGAGAATGATGCTGCGAGCTAGTATGGAAACTAGAAGACGAAGAGGTCGTCCTCGGAGGCTGTCTTCATGAGGTCTTGAGGGACTTGAGGGCCACATTGGCCTGTAGTGCTGTGTAGTTAGTTAATCCAATTGACCTGATGATTTCTGTACTACTCAGAGGATAACTTACGAGACTAAAAATCGATTAAAATGAAGTTATCTCCATGCCATTATTTTATCTATATGCACCCAACTGTCTTGCATCCATCTTTATTCAGATGTTCTCCAGTTCTTGAGAACTAGTTAACATTAATATAATGTTAATTCAGTTTTTGACATCCAGCATCCTGTACCTTCTAGTACATCCTTACTAAACGACGATAGAAGTATCAACCTACCTTATCTGCCACTTTATCAAGATCAATTAAACATTGAAATCGTTGGAAATCAGCATATTGATTGTCGCTTATATGCCATCTGCTATTTCAAGTTTCAAATAATATTAATGGTCTCTCGCTATACCTGTTCATACTGATCGAGATTGTACGAGAACTGTCCTTATCTGCATTTTTATCTCGTTTGTCTTCGTGCCATCTGGCACTAGACGATATTTGCAGACTCTTGACCATCTTGCATCCTCTGACATCTGCAGAGGTGGCCAGACCATGCCCGACTGGTCGGCAGCTTCCTACGTGAAATCCTTGCGAGTGCGTTGACTTGCGGGCGCCTCAGGGGGCTGGTGGGAGAATCAGGTTGGCCAGGCCTTCAGCCTTCCTCCGGGCTTTGTGACTCATTCCTCGTCTCGACTCTCGACTTGATGATGGAATGGCCGTAATTACCATAATCCTCCTTTTTATCTCCCCTATTATAACCGTTGGACGTATCTCTAATGGCGTATTGTAGGTATCTATGGACTAGAGAAATCGTATCTATCTAGAACATCGTGAAGTAATCAACAGATGCGGCTGCATCGACGCGTGGAAGGTTGAAATGAATAATCAATCCACATACTACCTGAGAGAAATTGGACTGTGACCATATCAACAAGGACTTTGCTCGACAAATGAACGCTAGCGATTGCTAACTACTGACTTATTAATTCCATTGTTCGGAGTTTAGATTCATGATCCAGCTCTTTCTATGAACCTTGTAGAGCGACATCTCATCCCTTGGATTACAACTGGAAACCTCAGTAGGTATTGAATATTTGAGTGTGAAGGACACAGTAATGTGAGGTGAGGCACGCACAAGGTCCCTAGTGATGATCCCTCTCGGGATACTAACAATTAATTAGGGCCAGTGCAAAACATAGTTTCAATTTCACAACAGAGGTGAATAATCGTGGAAAATGAGAATTTATGGACTTTCAATCGGGAAAATTTCGATTTAGTGTCGCCCGTAAAACCCAATTAAAAAAGTCGTCAACATCCTTAAATCGGTATTATGTCAAGTGAAGTGAATGTCTCAAGGATCCTAGAATTTAGAGGATAGTATCTTATTTGTGAAAATTGTATCCGTAAATTTTGCCTCAAGAAATAAACCTTATAAAACCAATCGAAGGGGTGTTTTCAGAGTATTAGGTATTGGAATCAACTAGGTAGATGTAAGAAAAAGTCAGGAAATGTGGGTCAACCAGGTGATGTATTTCAAGCCTTAGGGACTGAAAAGTTTGAAACCATTGTGTAATTAAAGATCGATAGAGTCTAATCCAAACCTCATCTGGTGATAGTAATTAGGTCTCAGCGGTCTGCAAAATCGATCTATCAGGCTGAAGGATACGGTACCTACATTCATGTTAGGGTTATTCCTGGATTCCACCGTGGTCATATTGACTTGGTACGCTCTGGATATGGATCGTTTTGTCTTTATCTGACTGTACAAGACCTGCCCCTGGGGTATCTCCCACATGAAGCTTCGTTCAGACAAGACCTGTTCCCATGGGGTCGAGACTCGGGGCGGATGATAAATCAATTGACAAACCCACATGGTCCCGGGATTGGTGAAAAATCATTAGCCGGTGTCACTCTTCATATCCGCCTACCATTCTCTGCATCCGCCGCTCTGCCTTCTCCTTTCGAAAGGATCCAATCTCTATCCCAATATTTTCATTCCCACCGTCCAGAATTGTTTCCTCTTTCTCCTAGCAAGCGTTCCATGACTGACTCGATATACTTTCTTCCCATCTCTGACTCCTTGGGGTTTCGCAAATTCGTCATTACATATTATAAAATTACAAAAACGGTTGATTATGAACAAAACAATCATCATAGCACACCAGCTCAAAAGCCTTCTAAAAGCAGGCAAAAAATCGTAGATATGTGGAAAGAAAACCGTAAAACCGTGACATAAAATATCAACAAAATTAAATATAAACATGTAATCTATTAAATTAGAAAAATGTTTAATGTGAATCGAACCCGGGTTTCCGAGACGATCGGCGATGTGCACGGACGGTTGGGATTTTATGTATTAGATTTTACTCTGAATTATGTTGGTGGAAAATTATGAATTAATGTACATACCAGTTACATGGTTTGTTCATAGGTAAACGAACTTTCCTACGAGTATTTTTTAATTTGTCAAATGTTCATATTGATTTATCTGAACTCTGAAGTGTGACTTGTGTGCCGATACTATATTGTCAAAATAAACCATTTTAAACTTTAGAGGAATTGGAATTGTAAACTAGTGTCCATGCATTTCCACTGCTTTATTTTCGATTCTATTTTAGATTTATTTTTTGACACAATTCAATCCCATTTTGTACTGTACCGGTACCTCATCTAAGAATCCCATTTTAGCGCCCCATAAAAACGTCTCTATCGAAAGTGGTTAATCCTGGCCCTACGAATTATCGGAAACGAAAAAACAAACGTTTCTAAAGAAACAAAAACAGACAGTAAACCATCTGTTTATAGGGCATTGGACTAATTTTAGCGAACCTTCGCTACGATGTCTTTTATGTTCATTCTTTCTCGCTGTTCTTCCGTCGAAAGTATTTCTGGATTTCCGTCCATCGTTGTCGAATCTTAACCAAATCGTATTTACATTGCGATGAGAGCACCGCATTGAAGATAGAACCTTGATTTGAGCGACATCAGAAAAGGCTCCCATGATGGGTGGCCAGTGTAGCTCCCTGATAAAGAATAACAAGGACATGTAGAATTTGTTGGAATTCCCTAATACGAATATGTATGAAATATGATTTTCAAAATCACTTCGATGGGTTTAAAAAAAAAGTCTGCCAAGTGGGTGTGGCACATAGCTTCCTCGTATCCATAACCCGATTATATAGATGATCCGATGCATAGTAGTTAATCTGAAAACACCAATCTCTAAGTACCTTTCACTACCCCCATAGGGGACCATCTACACGCTAATCTGGACAATCCTAGAAAATTTCATCAAATTCGGACGAAAAATGTAAGTGCGGTAGTGATTTGATCAAAAAATTTCTTAGCTTGACTGGGATTCGAACCTGGGTCTCCAGGGTGGGAATCTAGAGCATTGCTCACTGATCTATTAAGGGGTTGGTTGAATGGGGTTTGAGATCCTCAGTCACACACGACTGTTACGGCTGTTACAAGGATTTTACGTTTGCGCATGCGCAGAGGCTACTGTAAATTTTAAGGCCTTGATTTTCATTGGGGACCATCTACAACCTAATCCGCGTAATCCCTGAAAATGTCATCGAAATCGGGTAGAAATTGTGGAATTTATGGCTGTTACAAGCAATTAACGTTCGCGCATGCGCATCGCCTACTATCAATCCGGGGGTGATGATTTTCATAGGGAACCATCTAAACTCTAATCTGTAACATCCCTGAAAATTTCATTGAAATCGGATGGAAAATGTGGAAGTTACGGCCGTTACAAGGGAATTCACGTTTGCGCATGCGCAGTCGCTTCTATCAGTCCGAGGATGATGATTTTCATAGGGGACCGTCTACACACCAACCCGCACAATCCCTGAAAATTTCATCGAAATCGGATGGAAAATGTGGAAGTTACGGCCGTTACAAGGGAATTCACGTTTGCGCATGCGCAGTCCCTTCTATCAGTCCGAGGATGATGATTTTCATAGGGGACCGTCTACACACCAACCCGCACAATCCCTGAAAATTTCATCGAAATCGGATGAAAAATGTAGAAGTTATGGCCGTTACAAGGAATTCACGTTTGCGCATGCGCAGTCGCATCTATCAGTCCGAGGATGATGATTTTCATAGGGGACCGTCTACACACCAACCCGCATAATCCCTGAAAATTTCATCAAAATCGGACAATAACTTCGTATAGTTATGCGCGTTACAAGGAATTCATGACAGACACACAGACACACAGACAGACAGACACACAGACAGACAGACACACAGACAGACAGACACGGAACCAAAATTGTTCAAAAAGGTCTAAAACGCAAAACGCGAGTGAAAATTTTGATTTTGGAGAACTTTTTTTTTCGTCCTTGAAAAGTGAAAACAAAGCTTCCGCTACCTTGGTAGACTCGGAAGCAAAATGTCAATACGATCCAAGATTTTTTGCTTCCGAGTCTACCAAGGTAGCGGAAGCTTTGTTTTCACTTTTCAAGGACGAAAAAAAAAGTTCTCCAAAATCAAAATTTCCACTCGCGTTTTGCGTTTTAGACCTTTCTGAACAATTTTGGTTCCGTGTCTGTCTGTCTGTCTGTCTGTGTGTCTGTCATGAAATCCTTGTAACGCGCATAACTATACGAAGTTATTGTCCGATTTCTATGAAATTTTCAGGGATTGTGCGGGTCGGTGTGTAGACGGTCCCCTATGAAAATCATCATCCCCGGACTGATAGAAGCGACTGCGCATGCGCAAACGTGAATTTCTTGTAACGGCCATAACTTCTACATTATCCATCCGATTTCAATGAAATTTTCAGGGATGTTACAAACTAGTATTTAGATGGTCCCCTATGAAAATCATCACCTTCGGACTGATAGTTGCCACTGCGCATGCGCAAACGTGAATTTCCTTGTAACGGCCATAACTTCCACATTTTTTACCCGATTTCGATGAAATTTTCAGGGATTATGTGGATTAGGTTGTAGATAGTCCCCTATGAAAATCATCATCTCCGGACGGATGAAAGCGACTGCGCACGCGCAAACGTGAATTACTTGTAACAGCCGTAACTTCAACTGTCCCCCAGGGGTCGCGGGTTCGAATCCCAGCCGAGGCTAAGTATTTTTTTGATCCAATCATATACATTTACTCACTTAATTTTTCATCCGAATTTGATGAAATTTTCTAGGATTGTCCAGATTAGCGTGTAGATGGTCCCCTATGAGGGTAGTGAAAGGTACTTAGAGATTGATGTTTTGAGATTAACAACTATGCATCTGATCATCTATGTAATCGGGTTATAGATACGAGGAAGCTATGTGCCACACCCACTTGGCAGACGTTTTCCGATTAAGTTATGTTTTTTTCTCGTTTCCCCGGCTCTTGGTGACGTTGTAAATAGATGAATGAGCAATCATCTTCCCAGCCAGTCCCCAATTACTCTCCAATTTGAGCCAAATCTTATGAATTGGCTTGTGAGAATTCGGTCAGGAAAATTCAATTAGTGGGAAACCTGAAGTATTGGGTTAGCGTGAGTCGGACTTGAAATAACTCATTAATTTTTTTTCCTACCTACTGACTAGAATTCTAAGAACCTGCCGTTTTTGAGTTGATATTCATTATTACTTCATTGACACTTACTTTAAAATTTCCTCCGAGAAATTTTAAAATTTCCTCTGAATTATTGAGCCCAAATGAATGTTCGAAGAGGAATGATGGATTCAAGAGTACGTATACTCGTATGTTACCTACATTGCAATGGACTCACCTTAAGTGGCAATATTGCACCTACAATGGTGACTGTAAAACTCGGCTTTCCTATTATTAGTAGGTACCTACCTTTCGATAGAAAGTGCCTACTACATTAATGTCAGTGCCTATTATAGGATAATGATCTGAATTAAGGAAGAATTGATAACACTGAAAAGAGTCTTAAATATTTTCCCCAAATTACCTTGGATATTTTCCTTTTTTTTTGTTGATATTTTTCTCAAAGTTTTGGGTATCTTCAGTCGGTAGCTACGTGTAATATTGACTAAATTCATAATCAACTCTCATTTAACCATGATTCATCGTTCAGGGCTCTGGATTGTCTCATTCGTTTCTAAGACTTGAACACAATCTAAATTGACGGAAAAACGTCAGAAATGATTTATTTATGAATTAAATAATTTATGATCCTCATTAGCGAACTGGGTGGCGTCAAAATTTCTTTAAAATCGTCGCTATTTTAAATTAATGGAAAAACAATACCTTTCATAGAGCTAGGGCGTTTTGACTATGTTCCCCCAAAACAAGAAAAAATCCCTTATAAGTGACTGGCGACAACCCAAACTTCTGGGCACATCCAAACCCTAAATGAAGCCGGTATCTAACATTTCAACAAAATTGGTCCACGGGAACTGGGCAATGTCCTGTACGGCGGACGGACGGAAAAATGTTTATTTGATTTTTGCATTCTACAAATTTTGAGGGGTGGTGGGTATTGCTCGATTGTAAATGTTTATTACAAAAAATAATGAACCAAAAGTTGGTCCAGTTGAGCTCTCAAAAGCAAACTATCCGCATCCATGCTTCGAAGAAAGAACACTTTTAAAAATATTTATTAATGCTTTGTCTAACTACTAGAAAAATTCGAAGTTTTGCATTGTGTAGTTGGTTTAGATGGGCCTCTCATCGAAATTTTTCATCATGTTCATAGAGGTCACAATCGTCACGATATCTTCACATTCATTCACAGTACGTATGTCTAAATCGTGAGGATATTTATCTAAAAAGGTTCAATCTGATGTTGATCAGGTGCATTCAATTGTGGTGAGTTGAGTTTTCATATTTTGGATTAATTGAGAATATTATAGATTGAAAGTACGAGGATCCCTAGGAATCCAGGGAAAGAGACCTCCCTCGCCGGTGTTATTGAAAATAGTCCTTGAAAAGGAATTTCTAAAAAACCCCATAAGGTTGTATGGTATTAGCGGGGACGTAATTATCTCGTCAGAGCCGGTGGGCTGGTTTCACTACCCGATCTTCCCCCTCGCCTCGTCCTCTCTTGACATGAGATCTGTAATAATGGACTGGATGGAGGACCACCGAGGGAGTATCACGTCTCCCTTCGGGGGTCGGAAAGCTTCAAGAATCAGGCAAAGGTTGCCGCGCATCAAGGGACGCATTCGATTCTGAGACCGGAAAAGTCTCTTAAAAATGCCTACGAATATTTGTATGATACCAGTTATTGGTGGTTTACTGCTCAATAGGAAGTTTTTTAAAAACATAAAGACTAACAGAAAATACCCCGTTAAAGATACTCCCAGAAAACGCTAATTTACAAACAATATGTGTTTCTCCTGACACTGACACTGACAGTGTCCCCAAAACTTCCTCAATCGAATTATGCAGAAGGGTTCCAGTCAGCATCACTTTGAGGTCTATATTTTCTTCTCCAAATGTACATACAAGTTTGAACTAATATGTTTGCCATGTTTGCCCCTTCTTCACGATTTCAAGGCAGTTTCAATTGCGGGAAGACCTATGAAGTAGAGCCGTCCCAGTGTCGTGACGACTAACGTTGGTTTTGAATGATCGTATGCAATTAGGTTGTAAATTAAAATACTTATTCTTTTCATTGCCTCCTTCAAGTAGCTCGGATACTGCATTTGTGGAGAATGAAGTTAAATTTGAGTTCTCTATCGGAAAGCTACATTTTTTTAAGGCTCCTGGAAACGCAGGAATTCTATTACAAGATAGACTGGGGATGTCGGCCGACCCTGTCTAATGTAAACCTCTGTTTCCTTGAGGTTTTATATACAAACAACCCTCAAGACAGGCCCAGTGTTAGCTGTAGCTTCCTTCTCCCCTACTCCCACCCTCATCTTACGTGTTGGTATTGTCCCGATCCAGGCCTGGATGTTAACGGCCTTTAAATAGATGATATCTCTCAAGAAGTACGAGTAATTTATAGCCCCGTTTACTCACCCACAGACAAAT
The DNA here is from genome assembly GCA_009739505.2 of Apolygus lucorum. Classification (NCBI taxonomy): domain Eukaryota; kingdom Metazoa; phylum Arthropoda; class Insecta; order Hemiptera; family Miridae; genus Apolygus; species Apolygus lucorum. The sequence goes on along the minus strand of CM019168.2, from coordinate 50,037,312 downwards.
AAACGTTTAGGCCTTAGGGGAAATTAAGTGTTCCGTTGTAAAATCCAGACAATTAAACTCAGACTGGTTCGGGATTGAAAGGTTTCTCTTAATTGTGTGTTTTTTACCTCAAGCTTTGTATTGGGAGCTTTCATTCACTTTCGCTTCAGATTTGCTCAGGAAACAAAGGATAATCATAGAATAGTCTATAATTACGGATCTTTGATGATGAATGATGATTTGTGGTCGCTTCTGTGAGTCAATTTGATTATTTTCGAAAAAAGATAGGTACTACCTAGCTAGTTTCTCGCTAGCGCCTACCTTCGTCTTCCTCTCCTTCACGTATAAAGATGGATATCAATTGGTCTACACCTGCGTTAGTGTTGATTGTGCAGTAATAAGACAAGGCAGTGAACAATATTTTCGCCCCCAGTCTTACGAATCGTTGACCGCGCAAGAAAAAAACCGCGGTTATCGGAGAGAACTGTGGTTTGTTGGTCACTCGTCAGCCTTCCACACACGTACGGATCGCACGGTTCAGCCCTGAGCTCAGCATTTTTGAAAAGAGTCGGACTTTGCTCTTGTGACCGCTGACGAAGTGGAAAATAAATAATGTTGGGTCGACCGATTCGACATCGAAAGACATTTGCAGGTTTAGAGGAAATCCGAAAGCGAAAAGTTGCAGCGAAATACTGGAAATCGACAACTCTGAGCATTGTTAAGGGAATGCTTAGAATTCAAAATATCTTTAAAATTGTGGTAAAAACAAGAACTATAAGTAATTTATAGTACCTACAATAATACAATTATTGTATTATTTACCAGATTATCTAATCTTTAAACAAGAAATCCGAACCTTAGGTATGTGTACGACGCCCGGACGTGGGAGACCCGAGTTCGATTCCAGGCCGTGATATCAACTTTTTTGTAATTAGATAAATTACGTGTAGGTGTATTTAAAATTTTGTTGTTGACATCTTATGTCATGATATTGCGCTTTTCTTTTCACATATCTACGATTTGTTGCACGTATCTAATCTAATAGGTACATAAAAAAAAATCCCAACCGTTCGTGTACGTCGACGATCGTCTGGCAAAACCCGGGTTCGATTATAGGCCGTGACATCAAAAGTTTTGTCTGATTTAGTGAATTATCCCAATACTTACCCAAAACTGTGTTCTGTGTCTTCTGGTACCTAGATAAATCAGGAGGAAATTATGCTAACATTCGAAATTATACCTATTGGTTTAGATGCACATTCAATTGTTATGTCGAAATGATGACAAATTGTATGAGAGTAAATTTCAATCAATTTTTTGTTTTTTAAATGTTCATCGGTAGTTCTTGAAAAGATTCCTTCTAAAACATGTAGACATAAGTGGCCCTTTGTCCATAAGCCAATCAAAAATACTTCAGGAATCGATTCTATAACTAATTTGCAGCTATCACTTTTCCCTCCGAACACTTTTTTATCCCGCTTAAAATGCAACTTTTTTGTTTGAAATGAAGAAAAATCTTCAATTTTTCCTTCAATTTTTCCTCCTCAAATTTCATAATTAACCAACAAATTGGGCTATCGTTGGAGAGCTGATGAAATGGAGCATGCTTTCGAGGGCTTTTTGGCTTTTGAGGGCCTCTGAATAAAACCGTGTTTTAATAGGAAAAAATCACAAAAAAAGAATTTAGCAAATTTTGTAAGTTTGAGGTCGAAAGCACGAAACAAAATTCAATGTGATAAAAGTGACATTTTCAGAGGGGTAAAAAAGTACTAGTAGGGGAAAGGTTTGAAAATTATGTAGGGTAGAATCGATTCATCTGTACATTCCTGAAGTAGGTACCTATTGTTGATTGGTTTCGGGGTACCTATACAACGTTCCGGGTTATATGAGATGTACTTAACTACCTACATAAATATCCTGATAAATTATTCCGAAACTCCAAACTTGTAAACTCAATGACCTTCAATTAGGTATTATTCATTAAAGGATATTTAAAACGTGGAAGTTTAGTGGGGATAATGTAGATTTCATCTCATTTACCTACCCTCATGACGTGATCGTCTACCGGAGGCCTCATTTGTATGCCCCTTTTTCACTCTGTATTAAATGTTTTTTGCAAGAATACCTTACCTAAGGAGAGGAGACGAGTTTTTCTTCAATGCGCCCTCAGCAATCTCCTTATCGCATTTATAGTCCATCACATGAGAGACATGTGGCGACAAACGATTCCTTCTTAATGCAAACAGCGTTCCGCGTCCTCGCATTATTGGTACTCGAGCATTACTTTACTATGTGAATCACATTCATTAGCGGGGTACGTGAGTCGCATGAGCCATGAGCAACAGGACGCGATTTCCCATTGTTCAACGGAACGGTGGCGTAGAAGGATACGCAAAGATCACACGCATTGTTAGCAAATAAGTACAGACATTTTTCGAAATTTGATCAAAACAGGGTTAAAATATAGGTATAGCTTTTTCAGATTGAATCAAACAGTTTTCAAAATGAAGTCAACACTTTTCAAAATGAACTCAACACTTTTCAAAATGAAATAAACAATTTACAATATGAAGTAAACATTTTACACAATGAAATAAACAATTTACATAATGAAATAAACACTTTCTTATATGAGTTTCAAAAGCTTGTAAACAATAATTTGAACGAGTTGACGAGTTCACAGAGAAGGTATTTCCATCTCGTTATTACGTGAAAAGCACACTCAGAAGAGATTATCATCAGAGTATAATGTATGCACGGTCTTTCCCATATTCTCCCCAACTGGTCAACTCGTTCAAATTATTGTTCACAAGCTTTTGAAACTCATATAAGAAAGTGTTTAATTAATTTTGTAAATTGTTTATTTCATTTTGAAAAGTGTTGAGTTCATTTTGAAAAGTGTTGACTTCATTTTGAAAACTGTTTAATTCAATCTGAAAAAGCTATATATTTTGTAATCAAATGTAAGTATTTTAGAAACCCACAGCAAAACCACTTTTGAATTTTAATTTAGTTCCGGGGTTTTCTTAGGATTATTGTTGTTGATCTCCTTGCGTTCATTAAAGTAATAACTTGGTTCTCACTATCCTTTAATTTTCATGAATTAATTATAATCATTTTACGTTACTACAATTAATATTTTTGTTTATAGGTGGAGTGGTGACTATTTGTGGCGACGGTCCCTGTTGTACTGAGGCGATGGAGAGGCAACTGAGCTACCAAAGCAAGCGCCAGTTTGACTCAGGTCTTCGCCAAGAACTGGACACTTTGGCCAACGTCCTTCTCGTCAAAGCTACCAAATTTGACGGTAAGATCCAAAATCTCCTTGAGTAATAAATACATGATTTAACACCCGTCTCCCGGAGTTGTGCAGGACTGTCAAGCACACATTTCTATGTTCATGTGGCGATTCTCTCGTGTTTCTGCCATATTCCTCGGAGAATTGCAATTGAGTTTTTCATATTCAATTTTCGATGGGTTGTCACCTATTCATACAGGGAGTCTACACTAAAGCTGGGAATAAATGCATGGGTCGGTTTTACCACAAATGTGCAACATTTGTTGTCCTGAAACTCATCTTCACCACCCTTAAAATCCTACTTGCTTCTAAGATTGTTTTCGTGTTTTCGACCTTCCCTCTCTGAAACGGCCATAACTCCCTCAAATTACCAAATCAAGTCAAATATGAGGATGTCGTTGGAAATAGTGTAAAAGTTCTTATCGGTTTAATTAAAAACTCCATAAAAAAAAAAAAAAAAAAATAAGCCAAAGACAAATTTAAATTTGTTCTCGAAAATTATCATTTTTCAGACTAATTTTTTGCTCGTTACAAATTCGTTTCGTCGGGCAGTCAACGGGAAAACTCGCCCAAGATCTCAGCTTTCCAAGGGTAAAGTCAGTTGTTGTTTTTTGGAGAAGTCTTTTGAGAAAATTGAGTTGTACTCGTATGCGAAAAAACGTGTGGGCATATTTTGCTACCGAGTCTACCAAGGTAGCGGAAGCATTTTTTTTCCAAGTATGAAACAAAAAAAGTAAATCTGTCGTCAAATGCCTTTAGTAATGCAGGGCTTTTTTTGTTTTTTTGGAGCATGTGTGGAAAAAACCTTGAACGTCTGCCAAGTTGGTGTGGAACATTCCTTTTATCCATAATCCGATTGAGTAGATTAACGTAAAACTCTTGAAGTAACCATAATGTCTACGTATTCCATCCGAGTTGGATGAAATTCTTGGGTTGAGACTCTGGATGGTTCCCTATAAACTTCATCCGTATGTGATCATCATGAGATTGAATTTTTGATAGTAGTAAGTAAAGTGATTGTGAATTTTTGATAGTAACCTACTTGCATTTACACAATCAGGTTATGGATACGAGGAAGCTGTGTGCCACACCCACTTGGCAGACGTTTAATTTTTTTTTTTTTTTTTTTTTTTTCAAAAAACGCCTAGCATGACTGAAGAAATTTGAAGATGGATTACTATCTCGGTAGCGAAATTGTCCTAAAAGCACACGTTTTCCTCATAAAAATTCATTTTCTCGAAAAAGTTTCATTTAAAAAATAGAAACTGACTATACCGTTAGAATACTGAGATCTTGGGCTCGCTTTTCTCCTTAATTTCTCGAACATAGCGCTATTTATCACTCATTAGTTGAAAAATAGTAATTTTCGAAAAATATGTAAAACTTTTTACGTCCACAAATAATTTGTGGACAATTTTAAAACAATTATTGTTTTAAAAATTTGTGTTTCCCACTGAACGCTCTTTCCCTTATTTGAATTGAGGGATAATTTAACGCAGCCTCTTATTTTAATTTATTTTGTAAACTAAGGGAGCTAGGGCCGTTTCAATGAGAGAAGGTCGAAAACACGAAAAAATCTCAAAAGCCAAGTAGGATTTCAAGGGTGGTAAAAAAAGTTTTAGGACAAAAAATGTGGCAAATTAGTTGTACAATCTACCCCTGAATTTCTGGCCAGCTTTAGTTGTGATACGCTGTATAGGTTTGATGGTCCTGGTTTGAAATATTATGTTCAATATCAGTAAATTGGTTTTAATGTGTTTACTTTGATATGTTGCTGCATTTGAAACTAAAAGAGCGTAGAAAATGAACAGAAATTCGAATTGTTCACCCTTCGGATATTATAAATCAGGCTTCAGAGGGCATTAGCCCGTGGGGGACCAGAGCATGCTTTCGATCAGCGTCGAATGTTTGGTTTCTTTAGTCGAACACAAACAACTTCAACATGCTGCTCGAGAGGTAAACACCAACAAAAGGATGGGGGACGCAGCTTTCGATGCAGGAGGAGAGGATATGATCTTGTTATATCGAGGGTTCAAGGTGAAAGGGTGTAGGCAATGGGAAAAAGTTATTCTGATTCGGGAGGATCTTCTTTTTCAACGATTAATGCACGCTGGTTTTACCGAATTCTCAGGATCTCCTGCGGTTCTGATTACACGGTTTTTTGAGGACCGGAACCGTTCCGGTGAATCGCCTCGCGCTAAACGACGATTCGATATTTTCTATTGCCTGTAGTTACGAATTCAAAATCGAATACAATCAATTGTGGGGTGACTACTGAAGAAAGCAAAAGATTTTTCACACCGGTATGCTCGGAATACTCAGGGACTACCTACTCCGTACCCTCAATACATTCGTAATTTGAAATTGTAGTCAAGTTTTCTGTTCATCTTAAATTCCTTGATTAAATGATTCGGCTTAAGATTTATTACGAACTAGCTGAAAATCCTGCTAAAAGAAGCCAAAAACAAATAGTAGATATGTGAAAAGAAAACCGTGACAAAAAAATGTCTCTTGGTAATTTTTTTTAGAGGCATTGTTTTCGAGTTATTTCACTTTTAAGATTTTGTTCGTGATTTTAACCTTATCTCAGTAAAACGGCTATAACCCCCCAAATTTCCATGCAAATTCAAATCTGATTATACCGTTGGAGAGAGCGTAAAATTTTGTCACTCCTCGACAGAAAAAATCCTTATTTCAAATCGGAAAAACGGGTGAAAATTGAACTTTAAACGAAAACTTGGTAAAATCTTGAGACTCAACTTTTTTTAAACGCTCAAAGGTTCCGTATTCCGGCACGTGAATTTTCACCTGTAGACCTATAAGATGCGCAAAAATCTCAGCTTTCCAACGGTTTAGTCATTTTTATTTTTAAAGTAGGATTTATTACAGAAATTTGCGTTTGATCGCGGAAAAACGTGAATTTTTTTAAAGGAATCAGCGCTCCTAAGGCGATCTGAGGGGTTTAGGGAGGCCTCGCTGTCTCCTGCGAACTCTTCATATCGCCTTAGCAGGAGCGCTGATTCCTTTGAAAAAATTCACGTTTTTCGTGATCAAACACGAATTTCTGTAAAAAATCCTACTTTAAAAATGAAAATGACTTGACCGTTGGAAAACGCTTCTACACCGTTTTTGCGCTTCTTATAGGCCTACAGGTAAAAATTCACATGCCGGATTACGGAACTTGAAAAAAGTTACGATTCTCAAAATTTTACCAAGTTTTCGTTTCATGTCCAATTTCACCCGTTTTTCCGATTTGAAATATGGTTTTTTTTTCGTCAAGGAGTTACGAAATTTTACGCTCTTTCTAAGGGTGTAATCAGATTTGAATTTGAATCCGTTTTACTGGGAGAACGTCAAAATCACCAACAAAATCTTAAAAGTGAAATAACTCGAAAACGAAGCGTGAGAGAGATTTTTTGCTGGAAATGAGCTGTAGAATCCTCGCCCGTGACCGTTTTAAAATGTAACACCCTGTTCAATAAACACGTAGTTCATTACATTACAAATAAATGTTGATGTCACGGCCTGAAATCGAACCCGGGTTTCCCTGACGATCGGCGACATACACGTACGGTTGGGATTTTATGTATTAGATTTGACCAACAGGCAAAGTCCTGTAACGCATTTTACAAAACAAAATTGGATAACTATGATAACCATGACATACAACTGTGTTACGTTGGCTAGTTACAGAAGGGGGCTTAAGGTGCGAGATTTGTAGGATTAGAGATTATTAAACAGCGTCATTCTTCAATCCAATCAATTCAATTCAAGTAATGGTAAAAAAATGTATTTTATCATATATATATATCATAATATAGGTATGTATTTATCAGTTTATGTATCATAATATAAGTATTTATCAATTTATTTACCCAGAGGGAGCAATATTACTGAGATCCTACCCTACAACACGGGGCAAGCCAAACGTGGGATTGGAAATCTGAGCAAATCGCTTTATGCGTTGTTTTTATTGTAAAAAAGTGTACAAAAAGGAGCCAATAAACAAATATTTATCTATATCTATCTATTGCAACTCAAATTTTAATTTAACACAACTTATAACAAAAAGGTCGTTTTTTTCAAGAGTGCCTTTGCGTTTTCCTTGGAAAAAACGCCCAATTTTCCGGCTTCTCTCAATTTTTTTGAAGGTATCTTCACACTTTTACAATTGAATCGGTTCAACCCCGTTTTAGCTGACCGGTCACACTCTCGATGAGGCGGGAAATCTTACGAGAAAATCCGAACTTCCTGAGCCCTGCCCCCCAATCTTCTTCCTTTGTGTTTCCGCTCATCGTAGTTTGTTTCCTCTGGTAATGAAAAATGTTGTTTGTTCCACCTGTTATCGAAGATGGAAACTGAAGGTGAAATGTGTGAGTTGCGTCAGTGGTTTGGTAGGTACCAACATCCGTTTTCGTTGTCAACACAAATTAAAGAGAATCGGACCATGTAGATAAGAAAAACGCTGCAAATTATCACACAATGGTTTTTTAATTTTTAATTTTTCTATATAGATCACTCGTCTGCCAAGCCACCAACCATCCAACATGAAGAAAAACATCGATCGCATTTCGATCAGCTTTAATTTGAACGTAGATTTAGGCCTCTTTTGCGATTCACGCTCGTGTTTCTTATTTATCGTACGTCCAAACTTTAAATTCTCGTAGTGCGCGAACGGTTTGTCCTACATAGCTCCGGGTGGTCTCAAAAAATTCTAAAAATTCTATAGAATCTTAAATTGGAGGAAAAACAATACCATTATATCGAAATTTTTTGAGTTAGGGCGTTTTCAAAATTTCAAAATTGATTTTGGAACCCTTAGAACTGACCTACATCAACCAAAATCTTCGGGGCACAACTAGACCCCAAATGGAGCCTACATACCAAATTTCATCAAAATCGGTCAATGCTAAGTGGCAAAAGTGCCGCGTACGGCGGACGGACGGCCAAATTTTTATTCGATTTTTGGATTCTACGTACCTTGAAACGTAAACCATCAAATTTTGAGGGGGTGTTAAAAAATTTTTTTTCTTGGTCGATTCCAAAGATTCATTATTGAAAGTAATAAACCAAAATGGGGAATCTGCTTTCTATGTTCCTAGTCCCTGGACCTTTTGTTCAAGTTCCACTGTAAAATCAACGAGTTTTAGCATGGAACATGCTTTAACCTTGAGCTGACAAAAAGAGTCACGTTTTTGAGATACGGCAGTGTCACGAAATTTTGCAATGATTTCCACTTACAACCAAGTCGTTGCTACGGAACTTTGTCTTCGTTATTCTTGTTCGTAGAAAAATCGTTCACCATTTGTTGGAAAGGCCTAAATTTATGCCTAAGTTATAATATACTGCCAAAACCGCTATTACTATGGAAGAAACTGAGAAATATCCCTGAGTTAAAAGAACTGCGAACAACATTTATACTTCCGTTTAGGGGGAAAAACACGGCTAAAGCATGTTCCATGTTTCTTGAATTTTAGCCAAAGGCAGGCAGTAAGCATCCTAGGGTCCAGGAGGTTTCATTCATTTTGATTTTCACTGTGCTGAACCTTCAAAAATAATTCGAAATCGTATTTCCTCTGATATTTACTGTAATATAGGTACAACCAAATTTCCTCATTAAAATTGCAATGTGTCAAAAATTATCCTCACTCTCAGAATTCAATTTCCTGTAACAATAATTATCTTCACCGCCTACCCACCTTGACTTCGTATTTACCCCATGTGACCATTCTGTTGTTTCCAGCCATCTTCAAGGAGATGATGACTAAAGCCAAGTCAGACTTCCACTCGATGTTCAAGAAAACCTACGGCATCATCTACGAGCAGAACTCGTACGTCTTCACAGATTTGTTCGAGGAGCTGGAGAAGTACTATTCCCGAGGGAGGATCGATCTCATCGAGGCCATGGACAACTTCTTCAACACTCTCTACCAGAAAATGTTTACTGTACTCAACCAGCAATACAAATTCGATGCTAAGTAAGTATAATATATATAACAATATACCTATTCTATACTTATGTCAAAACTTCAAACCCTGAAGCTGGGATTTTACATGGTATTTATTACACAAAATTTAGGAAGTAGGTTCGTTTTTAGATAAAAATATGTTATGTATGTTATCCAAGTTTTTTCAATTCTAAGATTTTCTGTTTTTGACCTAATTTTATTAAATCTGCCATGACTCCCATTATTTACCAAGTTCAAATTTGATGATACATTATCGTTGGAAAGAGCGTTAAAAATATTCAAGCTACCTTGTGCAAAACCAAAATTTTGTAGACAAACCATTCTAAAGAAAGGGGAGCCGCGGCTGCGCCCAAAATCTCATGCCCAAAATTTCGTTTGGAAAAAGAACACGTTTTTTTGCGTTCAAACATCATTTTTCCCTCGAATCTCATAGTAAACCTAAATATGGGTGACCCACGGAATTCGGGAACGTTTTTTTCCGAAGAGCGCCCATCGAAATGGAGAAAAATTTAGAGAAAAAAACTTCGATTGAAAAAAAAAATTACTTAACTGCTTTTTGACTTGACTTTTTTAAAATTTTCATTTCTAAAAGATTTTGGTTTTGCACGAGGTAGTTTGGAAATTTATCGCTATTTCCATTGATATCCTCAAATTTGAAATTACTTGGTGAATGCCGGGAGTTGAGGCAGTTTTAATGACAAGGTCAAAAACGCGAGAAAAAAATGTAAAAAATGAAAAAAAACTTGGACAAACAAAGGGTTAGAACAAATTTGTTGAAAGACATTTTTGGTTGGAAATACCTTGTAGAATCGAACCCTGACCCACCCCATTTAGTAGAGGTACCTCCCCCCTCCCTCCCCCCGCCAAAAAAAATCAGAAGTTGAGTGATCAAGGTAATTTTAATGAAACTGGATTGGTGGCTTTTCGTGTTCCGGAAGACCTATTGTGAGTGATCACTTCTATCCTTGTGTAACGAGCTGTTGAACACGACCATGTTGTGGGAATTAACCATTTTTTACGTCTTAAAAGGACGTTCCAGTGTAGAATTTGGATTCTATCTATAAATTCTTGGTACAGACCCAAAAATAGCCGAACCGATGTGGAGCCGTGGAAAAGAAAATACGGGGTTACTCAATACAATCAGCTATTGGGTAAACCAGGGATAATACTACAGGGGATTTTCAAGAAGCTAAGTGATCAGGATATCAATTTTTGGAAATTAAAATAAGTTTTGAGGTGAAAAAATGTGTCCCCGAAAGGACTTACCCCCAACCCTCAATTTCATATCTCATTCAACCTCCAATTTGTTGTTTGTCTTTGCTTCGAGTGTTATGGTCTCCGATGGAGTCGTAATTCATTTTATTCTCACTATTGTCTATTGTCGATTGCGCTGCACCTCAGTACCAGCCTTACTAATTTTTCTACATAATTTTTTATTTTTTATATTATTATTTTTTCTAGATACCTAGAATGCGTTAGCGAAAAGATGAAGGAGTTGAAGCCGTTCGGAGACGTTCCCGACAAGCTCTCGGTTCAACTGAAAAGGTCTTTCGTGGCGACCAGGACCTTCTCCCAGGCCCTCAACATCGCTGGAAATATCGTCAAGAACATGCAAAATGTAAGCAAAAGCCACATTATACCTACTGGGTTTTTAAGGTTTTACTCGTTCGCCTCTTTGAAAGTTTAGATAGGTATTGCAGATACTGAGAGATAGCCTACCCATGTTTCTCCACCTAGAAACATGGGTTTTTTAGATATAATAATATAATATTGAAGAGGTCCCAGTCGGTCGCCGTTCGCCCTGTTCCGGGTTGGTATTTCTCTCAAGAACCGGCGCTCAAATTTTATAAGTTCTACTTAAATTTGAAATTTTAAAGGATTTTTGAAATTTGTTAGTAGTATAAAAAAAGTCAAGTTCCTTGGGAACTGAAAGATTGCCTCTAGAATCATCAAAAAATGGGAAAATTGAGAAAAACCGTTCATTTACTAACTGAATTACCACTTTTTGCCGGCAATTATTGTTCAATTTTGACGATTCTAGCAACAATTTTTTTGCTTTTCAATTCCCTAGGTAGATGCACTAATGAATTTCAAAAATCCTTGACAATTTCAAATTTAGGTACAACTTTTAAACTTTGAGCGCCGGTTCTTGAGAGAAATACTAACCCGGAAAGAGGAATGAACGGCGAAGTTAGTAAAAAGGTTGACTTAAATTCGATTTTAAGGTAAAAGCGTTTTTTCTTAAAAACTCCAGCCTTATGAAAACAAAATTGATTCGTAGATGGGTTTTTTAAGAAATTATTCAAACGTTATGAAATTCAAAAGGTGGTTGAATGGTAGGAACTGTTGTGTTACTTGCTGATCTCTATTCAATTTAACCTAATGCCAGGAGATGGCGACTGTGTAGACAGCATCGTCTCTACCTTGATTTATTCTAATGATTCTCAGTTCCACACATTCAATCGCCTAATTAATCACGTCTCCTACTATCCTAACTAAAATAGTTAAAATGCAACAGGAACAACCAAATAAACAAAGACTACGCTCGACAATCATCAGGTAGAAATCGTTCGAATGTTATGAAATTCATCTTCCTCTCCAAGTTTCAATTGGTAGTCGACACAGTTATGTGCCTCTATAAAATTACAGTATGATTTTTGATGTGTGCGGCGTCTCATGATTCATTTTATTACCATCAGATCGCAATGTCGAGCTCGTGCAACCGAGCGGTGGCCAAAATGACGCATTGTCCAGCCTGCAGCGGGCTGATCATCAAAGAACTGAAGCCTTGCTCCAACTACTGCTCTAACGTGATGAAGGGCTGCCTCGCGTATCATTCGCAACTCGACACGAATTGGAACGAATTCATCGGTACGACCTCATTTTATTGTGAATTTTAAGTCAATACGCACTCATACCTTCAGACCTGACATCTTTAACCCTTAACTTGGCAATGTAGCTTTATAGCAACATCAGTCTTCCCACGGCCATCGAAAAATCCCAAAACTTTATAACGCTTCAATTTTGGATATTTGAAGACAAATCTCGCCAAATGACCTTAATTTTCGTTCATTTGGAGGAAACTCTTCGAATAAGCTTGTTATGATGGTTTAAATTCGGATAGAGACGATGTATCCGAGTAATTTCGTCGTTTAAATTTAGGGATGATTGTAAAAGCTCCTTTATCGCTTCGGGTATCTTGACTCTTCCCTGTGTTTATATGTGGGAATGTTTAAAGTATGCTCATCAAAACAAGGAAAGATGGCAAAAAATCAATGAAGTTCACGACCATTTTACTAGGGGCAGTGGAAAATACATAGAAAGCCAAAATCGGTTACGAAGATCAGATAATGCACATACCTACTGGGGTAAAAAATTATATAATAAAATGCCATTCAGATTACAAGACATGTCCCAAACCAAATTTATTACTTTCATCACAAATATTTTGAAAAAAGAGGCTTTTTACTCTGTTGAGGAGTTTTTAGATTTTAATTTTGATAATGAGGAATTTCACCATGTCGGAATTTCCTATTTTTTACCCCAAAATCGGATTCAGCACCTCGAAAAACCTCCTAAGGCAAACTTTCAGCCCGAACTTCCTAAATTACGAATAAACAAAACAGTGTAGAAAATACGAATGTTTAAAAAAACCGGGAAAATGACATCATCCTGGAATAGTTCATTTATGGCCGCTTGAAGCGCTGAGATCGAGAAATCTTTAGTCCTCAGATGCAAAATTTCACAAAACAGTAAAGTTCGAAATCGAAAAACTGAAGAAAAAAATAGAAAAAGCAAGATGGGGAAAATTAGGTTTCCTCTGTTTTTGTTTGATAACTTTTCTCTTAGAAAACACAATTTCGTCGTCCCAATGGGCAACACTGGGAGGAGACGGCGATCTGAACAGCCCAATCAGCGAGCGTTCCCCCTTCACGTCCGTTTTCCCGGTTAGTTTTGAAATCAAAAATTTTGATTGTCTCCCAAAAATAACAGGAGACTTATTTTCCGAAATCAGCCCGATTTTCATCTATCCCACACCATTAACTATTCAGGAAAAATGCAAACAGAATTCGGTGAAATTCCTCATTTGACCTGCTAGCCATGTTTGACTCAACATGTTATTGACTTTATTTAGATTGATTAAATAATTTATTATGTTTAATAGTCTAATCTGCGGTAGACTGCCCAGTTCGTAGGGCTACCTCTACAGTAATGAATTGATGGCCCCGGGAGCCGCCGTGGTGGGTGGGTCCGGGACGGGTGGGTCCGGCCGGCACGGTAGCGCCCCGCACACACCTTATTCCTGGGAGTACCGATCACACTAGTTCCTATTACACTTAGTTCCTGTTCTTCATCGTTTTTTATTGTTCTAGCTCTTCATTGTTAACTTTTTTGCCTAATTATAGTTGTTGTAGATGCCTTGCCCTACATGTTAGAATTAGATAGTAAGTTAAGTAACAAGCTTTAATATTTGTATCGACTTATACTATTGTGAGCTGCCGCTCAGCAGCTCACTGTTCCCCCTAACAGGCCACAGAGGCCAGTAAGTCCTGACCCCCCTTTGAGAGCAAACCCCCAGGCCACAGAGGCCTGTAAGCCCTGAAAACCCTTGGACAGGAACCCAGGCCGCAGAGGCCAGTAAGCCCTGAAGGAGAAGAGAGAAGACCCCAAAGGCCACACATCAAAAGGGGCGTGGCCCCTTCAAAAGTGCCCTCCCACCACCTTGGGCACAAAAACCACAATCACACAAACAGTCAAGCTAATGGAGGAAAACCTGCAATCTTACCAACTGACATTTGGTGGGGTGAAGTTGGACAACCTGGAGGGGAGGAGAGAGAAATGCCCATGTCATACTGGAAGAGCTTCAATCCCTGATGCGCCGCCTAGCCAGCAAGTCTTTGACGTGTACCCCCCTTACCTTTGAAGCTCTCTCCCCGTACCGTAACGCTCGAACGGAACCGTACTATATCGTCCTCCTGCCTCCCCAGTCAAGTAAAAGATAGGTTGTAACCAGTGAGTGGTGCCATCCGATACTGTGATTGTCTGTCCTGCCTCCCCTGAAACCGTGTCGCCGTGGTGTCGCGCTCGTGTCTTCAGTCCTGTCCCGGCTACCCCCCTTGAACTCTCTCTCGCCTCTCATCGTGACCAGGACTCGCCTCGGTAACCCTGCAGCACGTGAGTGTAACTATAAATCTATCTCAAATTGGCCAATTTAGGTAGAAGGTGGAACAAAGTGAAACTCAGTTTAGTCACTATTGTATATCTAGTTAAGAGGATATCGAACTGGAACATTAAGCGTAACCATAAGAAACTTCCTAGTCAGCTTGTACAACGTACCGTAACTCTAGTAAAATTAGTCAAAAGACCACATTTTGTTCTTAACAGTAAGCCCATCAGGCAGTGTCGGGTCGTTGGCCCCGTTACGTATCTCGAGTCAATCTTATTAAAATTACGTTTTCTAATTCAATCTTTTCTTTCAACTCACCCTGGTTCTGGTTCTGACTTGTAACGGGTATCGGTGATAGGTAGTTAAACTCATTGCAAAACACAGTAACGTCAGTAAAATCATTTTTATTCAACAACCGATACACCTTAAATGGTATAAAATACAGGTAAAACAAAGGTATCTTAACAGTAACCAACAGTATCGTCAAGGTGTGTCGCAGAGCCTCATCTCCCAAGCCGCCTCGGACGGAGCTACCACGACCCACCAAAGTTAAGTATAACAACAATTCTTAGCCTAAGTGTGTCGCTCTTCTACCTTTCAGTGACCCGTTACACCCCCAATTTAACTAGGAACATTTTAACTTCTCCCCTCCCGATCGACTGGTACTCAAAACCCCCAGGCTTACAAATTGGTGGCAGCGGTACGGATTCCTGCAAGCGTGAACCCGGAACTATATCGGACTCGTAACTTTCACTCCTCGAGTCCGGTGTATTGACGGATCGCGCGTGGTGGCGCCCTGCACGAACCCACAAAACAAATATTTGTGCCTGGAGTATCGGCCGATCCACTTTCAAATAGTTCAAAACAAGTCAGAACCCAGGGTAGTAGGTAGGTAGGACGCCTCGTAACGGTAATTCCGAAAGTAGGTCGCACCTCACCACTATACCTGCATTCCAACGAACTGTGTCGTCACACAGGGACACAATACAAAACCGTATCGTCATACGGGAACACACAACAACTAATACCGAACCACTAGACAGTAACTGTGACAGAGAACCGAACCGTATCGACTGTGCTGTGTTACCCATTTTTCCGCGTCCTTACAAGTGAAACATGGTGCTCTCGGACGTCGAGGATGAGGAGGAACAGCAACCCTTCAACAATAAGGAAGCGGTCGATACACTGACCGAGACTATGAAGCAAATGAACGTATTGCTCAAGAGGTATCACGAGACAACCCAAGATGGTGACAAGGACGGTATTCCACGTTCACTACTGTTAGAACTGGAACCGTGGGACCCAGATACACCGGGGTCGCTGAGTGTCGGGTCGTTTTTCGCAAATTTCGACACCGTAACCAGTGGGTTGTCTCAAAAGCAGAAAATGAGACTCTTGAGAACCAAGACAAGAGGTACTGCGAAGCAGTTTTTGATCGATAGAGACGATACCCTCGACTATGACAATGCCTACGAAGTGATACGGGACGAGATGACGAACTGGTTCATGCGCGAGAACCCTCAACATGCGGCAGCCCTACTCTGGACCATCAAGAGGAACAACCCAGAAACGCTTCGGCAGTTCGCCGATCGAATCAGGGGACTGGCTCGATGCGCCGTATTGGAGGAAGGAACGCACCTCGACCGTCATGAAAAACGAGAGTGGGTCGAGCGGAAGACTTTGAGCGCCTTCGTGAGGGGTGTCGGAAAGAAGATGAGCGCATTCCTCGTAACCAACCGTCCCACATCACTCCGCATCGCCCTGGAACGGGCGGAAGAACTTGAAAATACCTTGACAGAGACGGAAGAAACGGAGGAACGATGGGATCTCGCGGCTGTATCGGGAGAATTAAGGTGCTATAACTGTGGTGGAACCAACCACTTCGCCGCTCGATGCCCCCGAAAGGACCAACCGGTACCCCGACGGGAACAGCGTGTTGGTGATGACCGCCGGAACAGGTGGAACAGTGACGAACAGCGACCAAGAACTGATGAACGACCCGCGCCTCGATACCCCTGTATCTTTTGCGCCGCGATGGAACATTTCCCCGTGGATTGCCCTAAGAGTCCGCAACGAACCATATTTTGCAATTTTTGCGGGTGTCGGGAACATCTAGAAGAAAACTGCCCCGAAAAACGGAAACTACTGCCCGTGTCGCAACCAATCGCCGACCCGAAACACGTAAACGAGGTCAACCGTTACAAACAGGAACCGGCTGGACTCCATGTAACGGCCGTTGAACGACCAATGATACGAACCCTAAAAGTGGAAGTGGGCCTCGGAAACGAGACCCGTAACATGCTAATAGATACCGGAGCCGCCTTATCGGTACTGGCGAGACCTGTATCGGGAATTCCGATGGTACCGACCAAGGTCATGGCATGGGGAGCGGATGGGGCCCTATTACCTTTCGCTGGGGAACAGTGTATCGACACCCGTATCGGCAAATACCAATTTAAACATAATTTCCTCGTGTTTGCCCGGAAGGGCGCGACCCTTGATTTACTGGGTCTTGATGTCTTGAGACGGGTACCAATGACGTTCACAACTGGACCGACGATGGGAATGAGAACGGAAAATGAAGCGGAATGGAGGAACATGGACCCTCTTTATTGCGAGTTGGGAAATATCGGGATGGTGTCGCAGCTCGGGAGGAGGGAGGAAACTGGGTCACCGCGTCTGAGCCTTCGTGAAAGCGCCGACACAGTCCTCCCCAGCACCTCTCGAGTTGTGATGACCCCCCCCTCACCCCCGCATCACGGAGGTTCGCAGGAGAGCCCCGTCGTGACCTTCGAGGAACGCTTCACAATGGAACCCGCCCTTGAAACTCCGGACAACGAGACCTTGACCCAACAAAAGGAACTGACAGGAACACCGGGTGTGTCGCCGGGTGTATCGCCGGGTGTGACGGCAGGTGTATCGCCCCCAACAATGCAAGGGGAACTGACAAGAACACCGGGTGTGTCGCCGGGTGTATCGCCGGGTGTATCGGCAGGTGTATCGCCCCCAATAATTCAAGGGGAACTGACAGGAGCACCGGGTGTGTCGCCGGGTGTATCGCCGGGTGTATCGGCAGGTGTAACGCCCCCAATAATTCAAGGGGAACTGACAGGAGCACCGGGTGTGTCGCCGGGTGTATCGCCGGGTGTAACGGCAGGTGTATCGCCCCCAATATTTCAAGAGGAAGAGACAGGAACACCGGGTGTGTCGCCGGGTGTATCGCCGGGTGTAACGGCAGGTGTATCGCCCCCAATAATTCAAGGGGAACTAACAGGAACACCGGGTGTGTCGCCGGGTGTATCGCCGGGTGGAACGGTAGGTGTATCGCCCCAAATATACCACAAGGAAGTGACTGGAATACTGGGTGTATCGCCGGGTGTATCGCCGGGTGTATCGACGGGTGGAACGACACAAGAACCCCAAGCCAAAACACAGAATTGGAACTACAACTTGAATAGCTACAGTTACCAATTTGGTGACAGTGACGTATTGGAAGCGGAACCTATACCTGAATGTGAATTGGACGAGGAAGAAGATTTCCCGGAAGAACAAATGACAGTAGCTACCCTGCAAGCTGGACGACCGCCACTAACGTCAGACCAGAGCGCCCCCGAGGTGTCGGGAGGAAGACAACAAAGGGCTCTAGAGGTCTCGACGAGTGACGATAATATCGTTCACGATTCGGCAACACCAAACGACATAGAGACCGAGATGGAGGACTGGGAAATGATACCGACGGATCAGTGGGACGAACCACAACCGGAGTTGGAAATAACCCTCGAAACCAAGCTAGCTCATTTATCGGGCACGGATCGCGAAGCAGCAAAAGAAACCCTCTTGAACTTTCGTGACCTATTTCAGCCGCCAACCAGTGAGGGATGCAGTCTCGAGGTCTATCACGAAATCACGACTACGCAACCCGAAGTGACCGCTCAGAAGCCCTACCCCATACCGCACGCGCTCCGAGACGTGGTAGAAAAACAATTGAAAGACATGCTGGAAGCTGGAGTCATCAGTGCCTCAACCAGCCCATGGTGCGCTCCAGTTCTCCTTGTCAAGAAGAAGACACCACCGGGCGAGGAGCAAAAGTGGAGGTTTTGTACTGATTTTAGGCAATTGAACAAGATCACAAAGGGGGATGCGTATCCAATACCTCGCCTGCAAGAGACCCTCGCTCTGCTGGGTGGTTGTCAGTGGTTCACGACAATTGATCTCCTATCCGGATACCATCAGATACCCGTGCACCCCGATGCGAAGGAAAAAACAGCGTTCTCAGTCCTGGGGAGACACTTTGAGTATGACAAGATGCCCTTCGGGCTGAAAAATGCTCCCGCGACCTTTCAAAGGGTCATGAACAACGTTTTGGATGGAGTATTGGGAAGGAACTGTTTAGTATACCTGGATGACGTGATCATTTTCTCCGCGACGCTGGAAGAACACCTTGAGCGGCTTCAGGAGGTCTTCGAACGTTTGCAGGATGCCCGGTTGCAAGTGAACTTGGCAAAGTGCGAATTTCTGAAGACGGAGGTACGCTTCCTTGGTCATCGCGTCACTACCGGAGGAATCCACACCGAACCTGAGAAAACCCAAGCTGTCCGTGAATTCCCAGTACCGACGTCCTCCCTCAAGCTTCAGTCCTTCTTAGGACTAGCCGGATTCTATCGACGATTTATACCGAATTTTGCAGAAATCACTACACCGCTAACTGATCTCTTGAAAAAGACGAATCCATTCGAGTGGAACCAGGTGCACCAGACCGCCTTTGATGAGCTCAAGAAGCGCCTTACCGAGGAACCTGTATTGGCATATCCGGACCTCACCAAACCGTTCGTTTTAGCCACAGACGCGTCAGGAACGGCCCTCGGAGCGGTTCTGTCTCAAGAGCACGACGGAGAAGAAAAACCCGTAGCGTACGCAAGCCGCAAGCTCAACCCCGCCGAGACCCGCTATTCAGTGACAGAACGGGAATTGCTCGCAGTCGTATGGGCCGTAAGGCATTTTCAAGAGTACCTACTGGGACAACCCTTCGAGTTGCAAACGGATCACATGGCTCTCACAGCTGCGATGAGATTGAGGGACCCCACCTCCCGTATCGGTCGCTGGGTTTTGCGCTTGGCGGAGTACAATTTTATACCAAGATACCGCCCAGGAACCGCCATGAAGCACGCGGATGGGTTAAGTAGGATGGACGTAGCCGCGCTGACACTAGAATTCCCGAAAAGTTTGATGATTGCGGCGCAGAATATTGATTCGTGGGTCCAAGCTACTGCGATCCTTGAAAAGGGAGGAAAGACGCGGCGGAACGACGGAGTGCTCGAGACACAAGTTCGACTGGAAGGAAGGGACGAGTGGGTACCGCTCATGCCCGTGTCCTTGAGGGAATGGCTCCTTGACAGGTGTCACCGGAACGAGTGGTCGGGACACCCGGGAGCGGAAACGACAGAAAAGCTAGTTCGAAGATTGGGATTTTGGCCACATTTGTCAAGGGATGTGAAGGAATACGTGAAAAGATGCGGGACATGTCAACAACGTAACACGCCGACTGGTCTTCGACACCCGATCCAGAAACCCCTCTTGCCCGATAGGCCAGGACAGATTGTAGGGATAGATTTCGTAGGACCAGTCACGTCCGGAACTACCCAAAAATACATTCTGACAGCCATCGATCATTTTACGAAGTACGCCGAAGCCTACCCCGTACCTGATTGTACCGCCGGCACCGTAGCACGCGTTCTGGCAACCCGCTACATCCCCGTTCATGGTGTACCCGAACGACTGATCTCAGATAGAGGAACCGCTTTCACGGCAAAGTCAACGAAAGAATTGTGTAATAAATGGGGGATACGGCAAGTTTTTACAACAGCGTACCACCCCGAAGGTAATGGCGTTTGTGAACGCTTCCACAAGACTCTCGCCAACATCCTTTCCAAGATCATCGGACGAACCACCGCATGGGAATCAGCGTTGCCCATCGCCCTCGCCGCCTATAGATCCCTACCGCACAAGAGTACGGGTTTCTCTCCGAACTTTCTAACTTTTGGAAGGGAAATGAGATTACCCAATGAGACCTTCCAAAGTATCAAAGGTCCACAAGAAGAGACTACTAGACTCAAACATTTACAGATAGCCAGAAACGCAGCAGTCCAATGTCTTCACAACGCATGGAAACGAAGGAGTAACATCATCAACGCACGCTTGGCAGCCAGATCGTTTCAACCTGGAGACAGAGTATACTTAAAGGAAATGCAACCACCATCTGGAGCAGCCCGTAAACTATGGAGCCCATGGTCAGGACCGTGGGTCGTCACCCTGAAACATTCGGAAGTCACATACGACATCAGAGACATCGCTGACATAAAACGTCAGACGGTGCATATCAACAGACTGAAGCCTGCTTTCGCAGCTGGAATCCCAGACGACGCGTTTATGGAACACCTGACCGAACTGGAACGGGAACAACCCATAGTTCCGCTACCCCAAATCAACGACCCAAGAAAGGAGACGAATGAAGACCCCAATTTGATGGAGTGGGTTACAGAGGAACCCTCTAACCAAAGCACCCCGACTATAGACTCACCTGATACCACAGCAATCATCACGGAAACGGAGCGGAGCCCCGCTGGACCCTCAGGTTCCACGACCAGAGAAACGTCAGGAAGCTCCGCCACCTCCCCGCCAGCAGTAACAACCCCACATCAGCAGGAGATCTGGGACCAAACCACCGAGTCCCCTGACACACCACCGAGCGAAAGGAACGGACGACCCGTAGCCTCACCGTCACAGCAGCTAGCCACAACCAGCCGCCAGACCAATGAAGACACGGTGAACCGTCCCGAGCCGAGGTACTCACTGCGACCCCGAGTACCGGTGAATTACAGCCAGATCAATACGGGGAAGTGATGACTTACTGACTAACTATGACTACGACTATGACTAACACTTACCTGACATGGGACAAACACAAACACATACACATAGACATCTGAAACATAAACACACACACGCCTTAATAAGATTGCACTCGAGAAGAACCCTTCAGGTCAACCAGTTAAACAGGACCCTTCAGGTCAAACCATTTAACTAGGACCCTTCAGATCACCTTCCCAAGCCCATAGACCCGGAAAACCCGTTTGTAGACCCTTCAGGTCTAATCATGCGAAACGAATCGAAATTTAAACTGAGACTCACCGTGCTTTCAAGCCTGGATTGAGCCAAAACTGCGCTGGTTCGCACTGAAGTAAATGCCGTACAATTTCAAGGGGCAAAATACTATTAGGGGCAACTTGTGGTTTCTAGGATGACGCATCAACACCTAAGGGATCCCCGAGTTCAAAAGGGACCACCACCGCCGGATGAAGACATCGCCCTTCTCCATCGATACCTCGACAAGGAAGAAGCGCGTCTCGCCGCCCTACCGCGTACCGTCCTTAACACCACGGAGCCCCCATACAACCCCCGTTTTGTGATGCCCACTCTGGCCACCCTCATAAAGTTCATGTTGCGCACCGAAGAACAGCGGGCAAAAACCATCCTCGCGGAGGCCGCCTTGGTTTCAGTCACCGAAATAACCGAACTCCTGCCAACTTATCATCGTATCGCCCAGGAACGGGATGCCCTGCTCGAGAAGCAAGACGAGTGGTTGGAGGAGAAACGCCTCCTTCTGCAGGCACTGGTGGAACACGAACAGTTAGACACCGTGCCGGTACAGGCAGCTGCGGAGCCACCCGCGGCGACGACCGAGCTGGCTGAGACCCAACCAGCAGAAACCCAGGAGGACCCCACCACCCTGCCTTCTTCAACCAAGGAGGACGCAACTGCCGCCCCAACAACCACCCCAGAGAAGAAGGAAAGAAGGACAACCAAGAAAGAGAGCGTCGCCACCTCGTCGTCCTCCTCCTCTTCATCGTCATCCTCCTCGTCGTCGTCCTCCTCAGACTCTTCCTCGTCAACTTCGTCCGAACCTAACCCACAGCGAACCAAACGCCGAGTCAAAAAGAAGACCCGACGGGAGCGAGAGCGGTCCCCATCAATCGATCCTCAACCACCGGCATCCCCCGAGCAGGCCCCAACACCAGAGGAAATAACGGTGACCGTCACTCTACCCTCACCTGTGACCCACCTCGAGGAATCCCAGCATGAAGAGGCACCCGAACCAGCACTAGGGGATCAAGACCAGGAGTTCGCCACGTGGATGTCGACTCCACTCCAGACACCGCAGATCCACCTCAAACGATGTGAGACTCCCAGAACCGTCTCACCCTTGGTCCTCCGACTGAAAAGGTCGTCGGCCTCAAAAGGACCAAGGAAGTGCCCCGTCTGCACACGCCCATGCCAGCAGGTCCTTAAATTTCGATGCATGGCATGTAAAACATTTTGGCAGAGGCTAAAGAAGTCTTACAACGCCCAACGGGAGCTACCCACCTGCCCGGACAGCCACCAAGCGAAGCGACAACCCTCGACCTGCCCCGGATGCCGACGGTTCAAGTATGAGGCAGGGCTGCGACGAGCGTACCCCTCGCTACCCCTGCCCATACCCAGCGTCATCGAGGACGACGCTGGCTCCCGGAGCGGTGGGGGATGTGAGCTGCCGCTCAGCAGCTCACTGTTCCCCCTAACAGGCCACAGAGGCCAGTAAGTCCTGACCCCCCTTTGAGAGCAAACCCCCAGGCCACAGAGGCCTGTAAGCCCTGAAAACCCTTGGACAGGAACCCAGGCCGCAGAGGCCAGTAAGCCCTGAAGGAGAAGAGAGAAGACCCCAAAGGCCACACATCAAAAGGGGCGTGGCCCCTTCAAAAGTGCCCTCCCACCACCTTGGGCACAAAAACCACAATCACACAAACAGTCAAGCTAATGGAGGAAAACCTGCAATCTTACCAACTGACATTTGGTGGGGTGAAGTTGGACAACCTGGAGGGGAGGAGAGAGAAATGCCCATGTCATACTGGAAGAGCTTCAATCCCTGATGCGCCGCCTAGCCAGCAAGTCTTTGACGTGTACCCCCCTTACCTTTGAAGCTCTCTCCCCGTACCGTAACGCTCGAACGGAACCGTACTATATCGTCCTCCTGCCTCCCCAGTCAAGTAAAAGATAGGTTGTAACCAGTGAGTGGTGCCATCCGATACTGTGATTGTCTGTCCTGCCTCCCCTGAAACCGTGTCGCCGTGGTGTCGCGCTCGTGTCTTCAGTCCTGTCCCGGCTACCCCCCTTGAACTCTCTCTCGCCTCTCATCGTGACCAGGACTCGCCTCGGTAACCCTGCAGCACGTGAGTGTAACTAGGGGAAAACCCCCAGTCGTTGGACACCCCCCCAGTCGTTGGACAGTGAACGGTTTCCAGGTTTTACTAAGGTTGTGATGAATATTTCTTTGTGTTGTGACATACCAATGAAAACTATGAAGCCAGAAGAAGAAGAAGGAAAGAAGGTTATAACTATACAATATAATCACTAGGTTTAGGAGTTGAAACAAAGTGGAGGCGCCGGAAAAGTGTGGATTCCTTACGAAAATGGTTAGCTGACTGACCCCTTTTCGTAAGAGTTTTCAGTTTTTCATTTGATGATAACTTACTCCATACAATATTTAATCCATAGTTCGATTGTTACTGATCATTTTCGAGTAAAAAGTTCCTCACCTGACGCATAAATTAAAATTATTTGCTTGTGTCCAATGACTGGATACTGTCTAGATGATCATTCCCAGTGGTTAGACACCTGTCCAACAACTGGGTTCTACCTTGTTTCGCGATGTGCCTAGTGCTTGGACACGTCCTAAACAGCTCTTTAATTATTAAAAAAAAAAGAAAAAAAATCATTACTATTAAAAATCCTTTTTTTCTCAGCTCATATAAATTTTATTTACCTTCTGATCTTAGGAAAATTTGGAGGAACCTTTAGATTCACTAATACATAACATTTTTATTATGGAGTTTGCTTGGTACCTTCCTGCGTAATTTTCGCCCCTTAATTTTCATTTCAGCTTGAAAAGCCCTCAAGAAAAATTATGATCAGACTGATGAAGCTACCTAATGATTATGTGATACAATTTTTAACGAAAAAACGTCTGCCAAGTGGGTGAGGCACATAACTTCCTCGTATCTATAACCCGATTGTATACATAACCAACCTCTGAATATTGTAGGAAACTATAGAAGTTATGGCAGTTACAAGGATTTTAAGTTTGCTAATGCGCAGAAAATACAATTTGGAAGCCATGATTTTCATAGGGGACCGTGTCCACCCCAACTCGCATTAAACCTGAAAATATCATCGATATCACATGAGAAGTGTAGAAGATATGGCTGTAATTAGGAAATGATCGTTTGCGCATGAGTGGGGGAAATGATACTCATAGGGGACTGCACTGTCAGTCTAGGGGAAATGATATTCATAGGGGACCATCTACACACCATCCCGCATAATCCCCGAAAATTTCATAGAAATCTGGTGAGAAATGTAGAAGTTATGGCTGTGGCAATAATTACACATTTGCGCATGCGCAGTGGCTACTATCAGTCGGTTGGAGGGGGGGGGGGTGAAAATTTTCATAGGGGACCATTTACACGCCAACCCGCACGGTCCCTGAAAATGTCATCGAAATCGGATGAGAATTGTAGAAGTTATGGCTGTGGCACGGATTTCATGACTGACACGAAGACAAGGAACCAAAATTGTTCAGAAAGATTTGAAGTGGAAATTTTCATTTTGGAGACCATTCATTTTTTTCATCCTTGAAAAGTGAATACAAAGCTACCGCTACCTTGGTAGACTCAGAAGCAGAAGCAAAAGTTACCAGGCTACCATCATCAGCCTAGTCGAATAGATTATTAAGTTTAGATAGGCACCTGAATTATCTGATGAGTTGCCTTGTATGTTCCTTTTGATGTTGTTATTATTAAATTTATAAAGACTGTTTTCCACAAAGACTTAATTTTCCATTAACATATTTTTGAAATACAAACATTCAAAATGTTCAAAAGCGACTTGATATTACCAAGCTTTATTCAAGTCCCGACCTTCAATGTTATTAATAATGAATAAAATGTGTCACATTTCCCAACAAATAGTCAAAATATGAACCTAGAAACATGGGAAAAAATTGTATGACGAAAGTTTCCAGATGTCCAACGACTGGCGCATCGCTGTCCAAAGTTAGGATTTCTTGTCCAACGACTGGCAATTTGAAAAAAAATTTGATAGCACAACTTTGGACAAAGATTGCAAAATTATCATTGCACATAGGCCATTTTTGAAAAAAGCGGTGTTTTCGTGAACTCATACCAAACAAAACTAAAAAAAAAACTTTGAAATCCATCCAGATATTAAATGCATGTAAGTAAAATCGTGAGAGAAGTGCTCTTAAGGTGTCCAACGACTGGGGGTTTTCCCCTATAAATCTATCTCAAATTGGCCAATTTAGGTAGAAGGTGGAACAAAGTGAAACTCAGTTTAGTCACTATTGTATATCTAGTTAAGAGGATATCGAACTGGAACATTAAGCGTAACCATAAGAAACTTCCTAGTCAGCTTGTACAACGTACCGTAACTCTAGTAAAATTAGTCAAAAGACCACATTTTGTTCTTAACAGTAAGCCCATCAGGCAGTGTCGGGTCGTTGGCCCCGTTACGTATCTCGAGTCAATCTTATTAAAATTACGTTTTCTAATTCAATCTTTTCTTTCAACTCACCCTGGTTCTGGTTCTGACTTGTAACGGGTATCGGTGATAGGTAGTTAAACTCATTGCAAAACACAGTAACGTCAGTAAAATCATTTTTATTCAACAACCGATACACCTTAAATGGTATAAAATACAGGTAAAACAAAGGTATCTTAACAGTAACCAACAGTATCGTCAAGGTGTGTCGCAGAGCCTCATCTCCCAAGCCGCCTCGGACGGAGCTACCACGACCCACCAAAGTTAAGTATAACAACAATTCTTAGCCTAAGTGTGTCGCTCTTCTACCTTTCAGTGACCCGTTACACCCCCAATTTAACTAGGAACATTTTAACTTCTCCCCTCCCGATCGACTGGTACTCAAAACCCCCAGGCTTACACTATGTACATATAATATATGTTTGTAGGAAGTAGTAGGAATGTTTCGGAGATTTGTCTCCGAATATCTTTGATATTTATTTGATATTTTATTCTTATTACTGTAGGTACATACTATGTAAAGAGTTAATTACATAATATGTAATTAAGAATAAAATATCAAATAAATATCAAAGATATTCGGAGACAAATCTCGCGAAATTACCTCAATATCTTGTTAATTTGGGTGGGAACGGGTGTAAGAATTATCTCATTTTTATTCTCGATCTTAATGTCAAATTTGATGAAGGTTCATATTGGCATCATATTGGCACTGAATCTATCGATATCGTGGCAATGTAGCTGCGAAGCTGTATCTGTAAAATTAACGGTAGCGATGGCCTAAGACCATAATGTTATTTTTAACAACATTTTCTCCTTGTTTGTTAGCTTATTTGGTACCAATTAAAAAAATATTGGAGCGATTGGTCGACCTTTTGCGAAATATTGGTTTTTGCTAAGTTAAGGTTTAAAAGGTCAATTTTGAAGAACTACATAGGTGACGAGTATCCACAAATTTCGTTACTGCTGAGCATCGATTTTAGCAACTCACTTTACATGCTAAATCTGATATCTAGTGACTAGTCTTGTGTAAAATGTTGATTTTATATCCTCTAACAAGGACATGGAAAGCCGATTCACTGGTTTCTTATTGTTGTTAATTTGTTGTTTTGTTAACAGTTGAAATGGAGAAGGTAATTGACCGTCTGTTGGGGCCATTCAACATCGAGATGGTCGTGGAGCCCATCAACATCAAAATATCGGAGGCCATCATGAACTTCCAAGAGAACGCTACTCCCGTGTCGCAGAACGTAAGGATTTTAATTTACACAACTTGCTTGTTCCAATGGTTTATTTAGAGAGGAGTTCTGCATTTTGGGCCTAAAAATCCGATTAAGGGCCCTTGAAAGCCATTTTTAGGTATTATGGTTTGACGGCTGAACGGGTCAGAAGCGAGCACATGAGTTAAGTACCCAAGACAAAAACGCTACAAATTATTACACAATGGTTTATTATTTCTATATAGATCACTCGTCTGCAAAGCCACCAACCATCCAACATGAAGAAAAACATTGATCGCATTTCGGTCAGTTTTAATTTGAACGGAGATTAGGCCTGTTTTGCGATTCACACTCGTGTTTCTGATTTATCGTACGTAAAACCCTTAAATTCTCGTAGGGAGCGAACGGTTTGTCCTACAGGGCTCCGTGTGGTCTCAAAAAATTCTAAAAATTCTATAGAATCTGAAATTGAAGGAAAAACAATACCTTTATATCAAAATTTTTTGAGTTAGGGCGTTTTCAAAATTTCAAAATTCATTTTGGAACCCTTAGAAGTGACCTACATCAACCAAAATCTTCGGGGCACAACTAGACCCCAAATGGAGCCTACATACCAAATTTCATCAAAATCGGTCAATGCTAAGAGGCAAAAGTGCCGCGGACGGCGGACGGACGGCCAAATTTTTATTCGATTTTTGGATTCTACGTAACTTGAAACGTAAACCATCAAATTTTGAGGGGGTGCTAAAAAAAAAATTTTCTTGGTGGATTCCAAAGGTTCATTATTGAAAATAATAAACCAAAAAATCGGAAAAGTCAAAGTAGTACCATTCAACCTAGACAGAATTTCTACACTAAAGATGGACAAAAATCCAAAAATCGATTCTACAAGGGATTTCCTATCACCGTTTCTCTACACAAATTTCATAGTAAACCTTGAAAATTATACCGTTGAAAAGCTCACAAATTGGGCATGTTTTTCACTTTTTCCATTCGATCTGCGTCCATAGAAAGGAGCAAGGATTCAAAGCTGAAAGTTTGATCAAAAACTCAAATTTTAAAAAAATTTCTTCTTTTATTACTTACTTTTGTTAGTGTTATATTTTTAAAAGATTCTTGTTAAGCACCAGGTTGCTTGGAAATTTAACGCTCTTTCCTACGATATCCTCAAATTTCAATTTACTTGGTAAATAATGGGAGTTATGGCAGTTTTAAAGGCATAAGGATCAAAAACACGAAATCAATCTTGAAATTGAAAAACCTTATAACAAACGCTGCAAATTATTACACAATGGTTTATTATTTTTCTGTAGATCACTCGTCTGCAACGCCACCAACCATCCAACATGAAGAAAAACATCGATCGCATTTCGGTCAGCTTTAATTTGAACGGAGATTAGGCCTCTTTTGCGATTCACACTCGTGTTTCTGATTTATCGTACGTCCAAAATATCTATATCAAAATATCAATTTTTCAAATAATATTCACACTCGTGTTTCTGATTTATCGTACGTTTATTATTTTTATGGTTTATTATTTTATTATTTTAATGGTTTATTATTTTTCTATATAATCGTCTATAAAGCCACCAACCATCCAACATGAAGAAAAATACTTGGAAAATGTCACCCCACGCATATTTGAGCAAAAACCTCTTTTTTGGCCGGTTATTTGCCCATAACTTCTATACGAATTAAGCGATCGGAATAGTTCGACGTTAGGACCAACTAGACCCCAAATGGAGTCTATGTGCAAAAGAACGGGGGTTTTAGACCGATTCTAAGGCCTTTTATGGCCCGGACGGCGGACGGGGGACGGCGGACGGACATAGCAAATTTGGATTCTACGCACCTTGAAACGTAAAGTGACAAAGTTTGAGGGGGGGTTATAAAAATTTGTTGCGATACGATCACATAGGCTTATTATTAGAAATAATAAACCAAAATCGCTAAGAGACATTTTTTGTTAAAAATACTTTGTATGATCAACCCCCTGGAATTCTGGTTAGCTTTAGTCTAGACACCCTGTTCATTGGTTACCTATTATCAAGGGGGTGACTCTGTTCATTTTTCGTTCTTAGATTGAACTAGAACTCTGATGTCATTGTTTCGCTCTGATTCTCAGGTGTTTGGCCAATGTGGTAAGCCAGTTCTCGGAAGATCCCGTCGGGAGACCTCCTCGACGACGACTCCTGCACCATCAGCAACCGGCGAAATCCCCTTCGAGACTCTCGACTTCAACGTTTCTGGCGGGAAAAAGGGGCGCAAGCAGAACTATCAGCTGAGCAGTGGCGCCGGAGGGACTGACGGCCTCGATAAAGTCATCAGGGAAGCCAAGACAAGGCTGAAGGACACCAAGAGCTTCTGGAAGAAGCTGCCCTACCACATGTGCGGCACCTCGAAGGCTGACGAGCAGGATTGTTGGAATGGTCAAAAGAAAGACAAGTGAGTAACATTTTCAATCGTAGTTAGTAATAAGGTCATGGTATCATCCTTCCTCTACGTAGAAGTTATTTATGCTTGAAATTAAGATGATGGATAGCAAAAAAGTCCTGAGGTCAAGTTCTGTGATTTCTGCAATCTCTGGGTGTTCAGGGGTTTCTCAGACGATCGTATGTTTGACATAACAAGCATTCAAGTTGTCTATATAGAATGAGGAATTTCACCGAATTCTGTTTGCATTTTTCCTGAATAGTTAATGGTGTGGGATGGGATAAATGAAAATCGGGTTGATTTCGGAAAATAAGTCTCCTGTTATTTTTGGGAGACAATCAAAATTTATGATTTCAAAAAATAACCGGGAAACGGACCTCTTGAACGTGAAGCGGAAACGCTTGCTGATTGGCTGTTCGGATTGCCGTCTCCTCCCAGTGTTGCCAGATGGTATGACGAAATCGTGTTATCTAAGAAGAAAGTTATCAAACAAAAACAGGGGAAACCTGATTTTCCCCATCTTGTTTCTATTTTTTTTCTTCAGTTTTTCGATTTTGATCTTTACTGGTTTTGTGAAATGTTGCATCTGAGGACTATAGACTTCACGATCTCAGCGCTTCAAGCGGCCGTAAATGAACTATTCCAGGTTGACGTCATCCTCCCGTTTTTTAGGACGTCCCACAGTAAGACTTGAGCGTCCTTGTGCGATCAATCTGGGGTGAAGGAGGACAACACTCAACAGAAAAAAAATAACCACACAGTAATCCGTTTTGGACCATTCTGAATCCAAATCCGCGAAAAAAACCATAAGTGTATGTCTGTGACAAAATCTTGTGTCGTCTGCACAGGCCTTAGTTCTGAACCGATTTTCCTGGTTCTTTTTTTGTTCGACGCGGAAAACTATCTAGTTGTGCACTACGTCGCCAGAATTTCGATATTTGCCTTTTAACGGTGGAAAGAGGGGGGTTAAAGCTTTAAAAACGTGGGTTTGCGGGCATAATCTTGTAAACTCTGCCCAGGCCTCAATTTCCAACCGATTTGCGTGTTTCTTTTTTGTTTGACTCAAATAACTTCCGAGTTGTACGTGATTTCACCAGAGTATCAAAATTCGCAAGTGGAGGGGGCGAATGGGGGATAATTTTCACAAAATATCCGATTTTTCAATATTTTGATTAAAGCGTATTACAAGATTGGAGGTCATTGGTGTGGTCGGTAAGGTTAGTGCATATAGCCACATTTTTCAAGGACTTCGTTATCTTCCAGGTACGTGACGCCTGTTGTCGGTGACGGCATGAATAATCAGCAAAACAATCCTGAAGTGGACGTCGACATTGCACGACCCAACAGTTTGGTCAACGAGCAGATCTACGCCCTCAAAACGATCACTTCTAAACTCAAAACTGCATATATGGGCCACGACGTCGAGTGGATTGACACAGGTTCGTACTCATATCTAATCAAAAAAGATAAACTGCCGCTTCAGTCAATTAATGAAGCGAAAATGGGGAGTGCTCATGGGTCGGAAAAACTGTTTATTGTTATTTTTAATCTAAACTAGACCTCATTCTGAGAATTGTGACACCACCGCAACCAACTAGCTTGAGAAGACATTTTCTATGATTTTTCAAAGTTCGAATGTTTATGACGTCACAGTGGGCTGGGGTGTCCCGCAAAGACGGGAGGGACGCGTAACGTCATCAACATTCGAAACTGAAAAATCATAGAAAATGTCTTCTCAAGCTAGAAAGTCGCGGTTGGCGTCAAAGTTCTCAGAATGAGGTCTATTTTCGATTAAAAATTTAAGAAAAAAATCAGGCACACTCTCCATTAAAGGCGTCTGGATCTCCAATGGCTTGTCCTCGACCCAAGCGCTCCCAGTGGCCTTCCTGCTAACTTTCTTTCTAACTTTTTCCTCCACTTCCACTTCATTCGTTCGTTATCGTTATTCTAGGTAGGAAACTATAGCGATCCTGTTTATGGTTACCAGATTTATGTATTTTTGTGTAAGGTTTCAGCAATGTGGGAGTAAATTTTTGCAGTGTCCATCTCTTATGCTTATACAGCTGAAAGGATCCTGTTATAATTATCCTCATCCTTAACTCTAGGTAAACCTTAACCCTAGGTAACTCTAGGTTCAAAGACTGTGAGTTAACTTCGTTATTTGTTCAAAGAGTTAATTTGACTTCCAAGCTAGAAACAGTTCCTGTCTGTTTCATGATCTCACTAGTTCTTTGTGGCTTTCAATGCGATGTGATACTTGGGTTAAAGTTACACCTGATATTTTCCAGTTCCTATTTTCTGTCCAAGGCTGAAGAAATTTAGACATAGGCTGTAGAGGAAATAGGCAGAAAAATAAAACAGCTTACCTATAAGAAAATATTATGCCATAAAAAATCATTCTTACAACTTGTACCTGCCTATTTTGTTCATAAGGGCTGTCAATTTGAGTGATATCTATCCAGAGGTTTGAAACTCAAATTTGGACTACTTCTTTTGGAACAATTTGGCTGGCTAATGAACTTAGCCTAGGGTTTAGGAAGAACAATTTTTGTACCAAATTTAGAATAAACCTAAAAAAAAAACAAAGCGCGAGAATGAGATAAGAGAGTTAGCAGGAAGGCCGCTGGGAGTGCTTGTGTAGAGGACGAGCCGCTAGAGATCCAGACGCCTTCTCCCCCCATTGTTGTGTGATGTAGCATCCATGATGTACCAAGAGAATAAAGACACTCCATCTTGATCGTGTGATTTTTTTTTTTCAAGATGGAGTGTCTTTATTTTCTTGGTACATCATGGATGCTACATGTGATTTGTTTATAAACAACAGACCAAGATGAAAGGTATAAGTCGGTAGAATTTGATTGGACTGAATTTCCAATAGCCTACAATAGATTTACAATAGCCAGAGGGAATTGAACATCGTCACACTAAAGTTGGTGTTCCAGTAGTAAAAGTTACACAGATTTCAATCAAAAGTCACTACTAATTAAACGGGGAGTAAGTAAGGAGTTTTTTTCCCCTACCACGAGAGCAATGGGGCAATAGAGTTCGGAGCAGCGCCTCCTGCCTTGCTTCATTCAATCAAGAGCTTCTAATTTATCCTTAAACACTTCACTTTCATGGTGAAGATTACCTTCTAGAATGGACTCTAAAGCCATATTCGACTGGCAGGGTTTTATTTCGTGTAATTGATTGATATGATAAGCTAATTTTCCTATCAAAGACGAGTCTTGGTAGTTTTCTTTCCCGCTTTTGATTTTGGCAAATGTGGTTTTTTGACCACTGTGCGCTGCCCCAGCTCTCGTCAATACAGCTTACCTACCTAATGGATGTAACTCTATCGTATTGGTTCTGTTACAGAGGATGACACAGTGGGAGGACACGAGGGAAGTGGATCAGGTTATGGACCCGATGATGAGGACTCGGGTGATGTAGGGTCTGGCTCTTCGGGCTTCTCGACGGAAAATGACCCAGAGCCGCCCACGAGCGAAACTGGACTCCCGACGCCCTCTCACCATCCGAACGAAGAGGACAACAGACTATACCCAATACCTGAACAACCAGGACCCACGTTGTACGTCAACAACGCAACCAACCAGCACACTTCAGCCGCCACGACTGTCCGAGACCAGATGCTGAACAGAGTCGTCCTGTCGTACCTCGTGCCCATCGTCATCGTCTGGTTCGGAAGCTCCGTCAACGACATGTGGCACTGACACATGCTTCCCCTCTTCGAAGGACGGTGGCTCGACAATCTCAAAGATCGTTTCGAGTAGCCGAAACCTTCTTCCGCTTCCCATAATGTGTGGATCTGGTCAAGTGCATCGAATGCACCTAGTATATTTCTGTCGATTTAAGAATAGGGTCTTGCCGAGTCCCACTGCCGCGTAGATCATTGCTCTGACGGTTCATGTGATACAAGAAGAACTGATAGACCCTTTCTTGTATTGATTAGACTATACTCAATAGAGCTGTCAGCGTGCGAGTTTGCCCTTAGAGCTGCCTTGGGAACCATTCAAAAGAAATTTCATAATGCAGTTTCGAAGATATTACAAGCACCACAATTGTAATTCCACCCCAATGACTTCTAAATCAGATCTGGATACCCTATTCGACAGTTTGTCAGGCTGTATATGGATCCAGCATTCCCAAAATGTGTACAGCTCTTGGCAAACTCGTGATCTGATAGCTCGTCTTGTAGTTTCAAGCTAACTAAAAGGAAATCTCCACAACTTGTACTGCCAAAATGACTCAGAAATTTTCTGGAATGGAGTTATTCGGCGAGTGTATTCAATAGAAACGCACATTTCTCGTTACATAAATGGTGCTGCTATCTTTGTAGAAGGTACGATTTTTTCAATCAACACTCGTTATTTTTTAATTGTCCAGATACCTACTTCCGCCGAATAATGGTGGCTGGTTTCATCTGAAGCCTGTTCCCTTCCGTGCCATAAGTGTGATGTAGATTGGTGGTGGACTTCTGCTGGCAGAATCTATCTGTGGAGTAGGCTTCCCAGTCATTCGAAACGAGAGCAGGAATACAAATGAGGTTACGAGATTCTCCTGTTCGCTCGTTTAATCGTAGTTTTCATACCATCTTGACAATCATCGAAACATAATCAGTTTCTCTACTTCTGAGAAACCTTTGCGACGTTCGTACCCAAAGTTTAAACAAATCACACAAACTATACGTTAATAACACCCATGTATTCTAAATCCGTAGTATCATTAAATACCAACCGAATTATCTCGGAAAAAACTGCGTTTTCAACACGAAATTACAAAATGGCTGTGCAAAAAAGTAAACAATTTAATTGGCAGAAGTAACCATTTATTATTATCGAGTTGTTGGTATCGAAGAGGCTGTGCTGAAAACGCCAGAATTTTTTCAACAATTATGTTCAAGAATATTTAGGTTAGTGGCATGGAAACCTATTTTTGTCTTTAGGGGGACTCCGCGATATTTTGAAAAAGAAGAAAATGATTCCTCTAGCTGACACTCATTTTCGAGTGGTCAGTACCCTCTTATGTATGTGCAGTGTGTCCCATGTGAATCCAGCTTAAGAGGTTGCAGTTCTACCAATCTAACAAGGCAATTTTTCCCTTCACACCCGAATTTACCCAGCGACTCTCCCTAGGTACGACTGCAGCTTAGGCATAACAGTCTCTCCTACTGAACTACGCTAAATTTACATCTTCGATCGATTGTACTTACCAATTAAAGAACCGACTGTTTGACCAAGTACCGTCAATGCATGTAACTTCGGACACTTTAGTCAGTTTTTCCTGTGTTTCAGCAGCTAAAACCTAGTTGAAAAATCTGGAAAAAATAATTTATACAGGCTAGCTATTCCTCTATCGGATGAGCCTAAAAACCATTTGCTAGCCGAATAATGGGGTATTTCGGTGGGTCGGAAATTCAGGTTTTTGACCTCAAATTTGGATTCAGCACCCTTGAAAACCAATATACTACAACTTTAAGCCCAATGATACTGTAACATGTGGTAGAAAAATTAATTGAACAGATCACACGTTTGAAAAAGGCGGGCCGCTATAAATGCACACACACTAGGCAAGGACTGCGCCGCGCGCATGTGTGAGTAGTATTTTGTACTATCCAAGAGGTCCTCCAAGGGTTTCTGTGCATGGATACTTTTTTCAAAGACAGTTGGCTAGCTACGTCACACCATTCAAATCTTCAACTTTCCTTAGCTTCTCTGATTTTTTAAAAACATTTTCTCGACGAACATACCCGATTACAAATAAATATAAAAAAAATTGTCTGAAATACCCCATTACGTCTGTTTAAAAAAAAGAAGAATGTCCGAAGCTACCAACAACGTGCTGCTAATTTCGGACACCCATACAAATTCCATAGAAACCGAAGATTTCATTCTTAATTTGTAACTTCGGACACTTGTTCGCGTTTTTAAAAGTTTTCAAGCGGGAACAATTTTTAAAAATTGATCAAATCAGAGCCAGGAGCTACATTGATCTTTTCCCCTCGAGGTTTGAGTGGAGCGCGTTGTTGGAGAACATTAGAGAGTTTTTGGTGCCAAAATCTCACGGGCCCCGTTAGGAGAAGACTAGCGCGAACAACAGAGGATGCTACCCAGTTGAAGGGGGAAGCCCGTTAACTTTGGACAGGGGGGGGGAATGGAGGCGCTCGTCACGGTGGGACTCTAGGAACGGGTGACTGTCTGGGGGCACCCTTTCATCGTCGCCCGCTGATGTCGGGAGGCAAATCCATCATCACCCGCAAACTCCGTGCTTTGTGAAGAGGTTCCACGGGCCCGTTAGTGTTGCCAAAAACTCTCTATTGTCTTTCAGAGACAATTCAAACGACGATGCCCATGCAGGGTGGTCTTGTTCAATGTGCAACACATCTTCATTGCGAATCCTGAATTTGGGGAACTGCTGAAGGACTTTCACTGAGGAAAGGGGAAAAATGCATGTTGCTCTAAAACCTGCAATGAGGTTCTGTGATTTATTTTCCAGCAAGTCAAGGGCCTTTTTCAGGATGCCAGGGAACTCACTTTTGGGAAGGACCCCTCGATTTTTTTTCTTCCACTCAGTTATGACTACATGCCATTTCCTTTTCAATTGAGCAAAAAAGGCTACATCAAGCGGCTGTAGACGGTGAGGGCAATGGGGAATTTGCCTCAATTTTAGATTCTGGAATTTCAAGTCAAATCCTATAATAGGGCCCTAGAATAACGTTTAACACTAGGAATAACCAAGGGGAAAAAATTACCGTAGGAGAAAATGCCTAAACAAGTGAAGCCTCTGTTACAAAACACCGCGAAAATCGAGGAATATTGTTGACGTCATACGAAAAAAAAATGACGCGAAAATAACTCCGACAACAGACAGAGTTCTAGCACCGCCACACAAAACGATCCAGTGAAATGGCTACTCGAATAATGTGATTCAAATCTTGAAACTAAATAAGAGAAGATGAAGACTAATAATGCTTGATAAACTAGTAGGTAGAATCGTATTGTAAAAAAGTGAGTAGTATTGTTTCTTTTGGTCACTTTTGTGTCTTGAGTTCTGCGTTCTGCCCTCCTTCCTAGTTCACACACTCTTGTGTTAATCCTTGTAAGCTAAAAGTTCGTGTATGTTCCGCTTCTGTGGTAAGCGCCACAGAACCTCCTTTGAAGTCAGATTGGTAGAATATCCGTTACGTTTCAAACATGGCTGCCTCTTACACATTGCCACCACATTTAAAATTTCCATCTTCCTTAAATTCTCTAAATTTTTTGGATGCGTTTTCGAGCAGCTCACTATGGTTTTATTCCATAAAAATAAACCCTCATTCGAAAAAAAAAATGTGAGGCAAATTCCCCATTTGATGGCAACAAGACGAGCTCAATGTTGGTCTCTTTACAGTCCTATTACTCTGATGGAAACATGGGAGGATAAATTGCCCCCAATCAATATTTTTCTGAGAAGCTTCATCTTAACTTCTCTGATAGCATTTTCGAGGTAAACTGGGTTATACACCCAGTAAGGCCGCACTGGAAGAGGTTTTCCCACTGTCCGAAGTTTCCCACACAAAGTGGAAGAAAGTACATAAATACTGCTGCAGTCGGAAATTATAGCATTAGAGCAATGAAACTAGCCAGATCGCTTCATAACAATATCCCCTACAAACTAAAAGTATTTTTGGTTGGTTCACTCCACTCAACATTGCGTGCTAAAGGAGGTTTTCCTACATTCTGAGAAAAACGATAAATTGAAAATGATATACTTACAATTATTGGACGACAACCGAGCAATAAAAGCAGAACTGATGAGCGGGAAATGAACACTAACAACAGGTGATAACGAAACTCACGAACGAACTGTCTAGGGCCAGCACTGTGGATGCTGTTGAGGCGATTTACCGCTAAAATTCGATTTTGTCCGAAGTTACATGCATTCACGGTAATCAATCATTTCAATCACTCGATATCCCTTCTTACTCTTCACTGGTCTCCCTGAACCAACAATCACTTCCTGCACACCTTAATTGCATCGAGGTGCACGATTTCCCAAGACTATAATGAACTGTACATAAAATAGGTATTTAATATTCAGACGGGAGTTTTTTTTAATTTAATTTTTTTTTTTAAGTGCAAATGGAGATGATATTTTATTCGATTTGTGTGTGTAAAAAAAATTGTATTTTTAAGATTGAAATTATTATTTTTGGACTAGTCGTAATTTATTCGTTCAAAATTGTACCGGAACTGGAGTAATCGTGATAATTCTTACCTTATAAGTTTTTCGGTGTGTATATTGTACAAAAATGAATATAACGTTAGAGGCTGGCTGCCTTGAAAAGGTGGGTCGAGCCTAATCGGGTTTTCTGTTCATCACGAAGGAACCTTCTTGAATTTCGATACTCATGGACTCCTACAGTCCACATTTGATATCGGCGGACGAAATTCCGAAATCCGCATTTTCTTTCACCCATTTGCACGTTGTATATTTCTGTAAAATTGTGTTGTACATATTAATTGAGGTAACCCTACAAAAAACAAGTCTTGGTTTTTGTGATTGATTTTAGTGATAATAGAGTAAATATACGAATATAACGATATTTTTTATTCAAATAACGTTAGACTCTGCAATATTCTACTTATAGGTTTTTTCTAATCAATAATAATGTTAATAATGAGAAGAACTGGTTGAAGCACTCATCTATGGAAAACCTTATTTATTGATTTTTTCGTGTTCTGCAGCGTAATTGTGGAATGTTACTTGAAAAATTGTGAACGTTTTAATTTTGTACATACAATTGAACTGTACAAACTCGTATACAGAAGTAAACCATGCTTTTTTGTATTGAAGTTGTGAGTGTGGATTATTTCGAGTTAACCCTCCCGTTCTTCGTCTCGAGTTTTCGCTACTTTCAAGTGGAGGCGAGATCTCGACTCAATGCTGAGTTTGGTGTATGAATAGAGAGCTCCTAGTAGGTTTGGTTTGGCTTAAATACGGCGTGAGGTATTCTCAATCCAGCGCCATATTGTGATAAGAATGCGCCATATCCAATCCAGCCTCGGATTCTACCGTAATATTACAGCACTGGATTGGATATGGCGCATTCTTATCTCAATGCGGCGCTGGATTGAGAAAACGTCACACCATATTAGCCAAACCACAGCTACTAGGAGCTCTATAGACTTGTGTGAGTGACGTCACACAGAATTGATGTATCGATTCTTTTACTAATCGATAGGGTTATTCGAATCTCGTTCAAAGGAAGACATTTTGTTTCAGCTCGACTCTGATTGTAAACAAGGTTTTTCATTAAGCAAATATGTGCGGTTATTAGTTGCTCTTCCAGTCTTGGAAGTGATATTCAATTTTTTAGTTTGCCAAAAGTGATTACAAACAGTGTGGAAAGACAAGAGAACTTTCCGAGCATTGGTATTTGAGACCCGAAAAATTCAGTAAGAACTCTTGACAACCTAGGTTTGTGGTGTTCACTACTTTCTAAAGGTGAAAACAATCAAAATCATTAGAAGGTAGGAAGGTTTTATATCGCAATGTAGAGTCAGAAAGGGATGCAAATAGGCACTTGTATCTGGTTCTCTATGTAAATAGATATCCAAGTAATAATAAATTTCAATGTGGCGAATGAATATTCCAATTTTTATTCTGAAAAATTCACTTCGAGAGTGTTTAACCCTCCAGTGGTAAACCAGCTCATTTTATGAATAAGTACTGTAGTTCAAAGCGGTAACCTGAGGGCTGTGATTCGCAGTTTTCTCCTAGAAACTACCTCCATGTAGGACCTTACCCTCCTCTCCCCTGTCCCCCAACCCCCTCAGGGGTTAGTCGCTTTCATGTAAAAAACCGTGAAAGTATCAAATCGCTCTGCTGTCTACCCTTCGTGTATTTTTTTTTTTTTTTTTTTTTTTTTTTTAATCTTGTATAAAATTATTGAGCGCTCTTCTGACCCCAAGTAATGGCTGCAGTGGCTTGACGTCAAATGAGGAATTTCACCGATTTCTGTTTGCATTTTTCCTGAATAGTTAATGGTGTGGGATAGATGAAAATCGGGTTGATTTCGGAAAATAAGTCTCCTGTTATTTTTGGGAGACAGTCAAAATTTTTAATTTCAAAACTAACCGGGAAAACAGACGTGCAGCGGGAACGCTCGCTGATTGGGCTCTTCGGATCGCCGTCTCCTCCCAGTGTTGCCCATTGGGACGACGAAATCGTGTTTTCTAAGAGAAAAGTTATCAAACAAAAACAGAGGAAACCTAATTTTCCCCATCTCGCTTTTTCTATTTTTTCTTCAGTTTTCGATTTTGAACTTTACTGTTTCATGAAATTTTGCATCTGGGGACTATGGATTTCTCGATCTCAGCGCTTCAAGCGGCCATAAATGAACTATTCCAGCATGACGTCATTTTCCCGTTTTTTTTTTAAACATTCGTATTTTCTACACTGTTTTGTTTATTCGTAAATTAGGAAGTTCGGGCTGAAAGTTTGCCTTAGGGGGTTTTTAGAGGTGCTAAATCCGATTTTGGGGTCAAAAATAGGAAATTCCGACATGGTGAAATTCCTCATTCTGAATATTCCAACCAATATTCAGACTTTTCCAATTCAATGGGAATATTCATAATTTCAATATCAAATTCTTGAACTTTTGTACCACCTTCCTCACCACCGTATTCGATGGGCATAGCTGTGCATGCAAGCGTAAAAAAGTAATCGTAAAAAACACCATTTTTACCAGTAGGTACGTATTTCTGTGTTTAATAAAAAACTGTTTTTACCGATATATTTTTCATTGAATACCTATAGAAACACTTTAGAGATGAGTTGAATATCACATTCAGACCGAAAACTATTCAAAAAATATGATAAATATTGATTCATTCGGTAGGAAGTACCGAAAGAGCGTCGCTCCTGGGTCCACCATTTGCAGGATGAGAAGAGGTCTACCACGGGAGGGTTAATTGACACTAATGTATGTGTCAGCCTGGTTTGCTTGTCAGCACGACAGTTGGACCTTACATGACACTATTCTTGAATAGTGTCAAGACCGCTCAGAGTCTTTCAGCTGTTTGCTATCTGTTCTCTACAAACGATTACGTAGGTAATTGATTTAAAAGAATATTATCACCATCATTCTGTTTACATACCAAGAAAATAGGTATGTAAACAGACTGACCTTGCTGGACTGTTGAATAAAAATGGCGCTCCTTCACGACCTTGGATTTGATACCAATAATCGATTGACTATCGAAGATAAATGCTTGCTGAGTTAATGTCTATAGCTTGGAGAAATGTATATGAATACCGCCCTAATATGTTGTAAAATAACGCGTCTGATCACATTTTGTGGTAGGTCACCTCAACGCCATGGTGATTACAAAAACGAGCATCCTCAACGCCATGGTGATTTCAGAAACGAGCATCTAGGGGGAGAAAGTGGTGGACCCACCCTGAGCGCTGCCTAGTGACGATAATATGAACCTTCCGGAGCTCAAAAACCTGGGTTATCTCTTATCAGTCAGAACCACACACCATAAATGCACTTAAAGAGGGGCTCGCATTTACTTTTAAAGGTTCTTCGCCCAAAAAAATAAGCAATTGCTGTGCAAACGTTTCACCCCAGAAACCACTATTTTCTAAAAAGAAGAAATCCAAGAAAAACCCCGCCAACAACAAAATGAGCAAACAAACAAAATTCCCCATTCAAACACACACGTTCCAATAAAGAACGTGACGATTACCACTGAGTTTATTCATGTAAATTATTTCAAAACTAGGCTGTGTAAATGCCGATAAAACAAACTTAGTTATGTTAAACACCAAACAAGTAGGTACATACTGCCAGTCTTTTGTTTAGTGGGATATGGGTGAATATATAGAACTCAGTTACGAAACAAAATATCAATATTCAGAAAAGAGTACCAACAAACACAATTCACAAATATACGAATATAGCAATTTAGTTTTCAACATTCAAAACGAATCAAAGAGAGTTATATATAGTTATAATCAAATACATAATCGGTGCGTAGCAATCATGTTAGAAATTCAGTCTTTACCTACTCGATCATCCCTACAAACCAACACGATCAAGCTCAGAATTACACCATTAACAGGCGACAACTAATACCAGAAGGGCAGAAGACGGATCAGAAGGGTATTTTGAATTGGTTTAGCTCCAAGATTCAGACATATTTAGCAGGTACTTACCCACTTTAATTGGGAAAGTGTCGAACATTGAGGTATGAATGCAATCGACCAAGCTGCTACCTACGCCTACATGACTGCCTGCGGACCTACTTTCTCACCCATTTGGTGAGTCTAGAGCAGTTTCCACCGGCTCTCGTACTTTTTAGCTACGAACAGCACAGAGAAGTAACCTGCTCGAAAACTGTAAATAAATAAGCGCTAGAATATAATCAAAATAATCTTTGTGACGCCCCAACACCAGTAAAAACCCGAAACACACTTGGAAGGAACACACTACTTGATAAACTCATTCATAGTCAACAGGCATTCAGAAGTGATGAGATGACATACAAACAGAAGAATTTATTTTTTATTGCACTATTCACTGTAACCTTTTTCATACAAAATATATCATTTACTTTACATGATCCTTCTCATATTTGACTTGAGATGTAGTAGAGTATCACTCCTAGTTATCGATATATTTGTGTATTTCAACTTTTATGAATAAACTATATTTTCTTGATTTTGGTTTGGATTTGTGTAGGGTAAGAGGGGGGGGGGGGGCATAAGGGAGAAAATTACCCTGAGGAACGCTAATACAATATTTACCACGTAGAATAGAAGAATTTGTATACCTTATCAGTGACTCAATAGAAGATACCTACAGTGCCAGGTTATCTTTACCCCAGTTTACTCTCACAGTAAAACATTCGTAACATTTAAATGTTAGTTTTATCAGTTAATACTCGTTCAACAAATTTGTGGTATTCAGGTACCTACCGATTGATAGGTATACATCATAAATACAAAAAAAGTCGCTCGATATCCAAGATTCAAACTATCATCCACAACCCCCCAGAAATACAATATAAAAATAGGTATTGGCAAAAAGCTATTGGACAAATTTGGAACATTTTTAGGCGGGTACTTGTACCTGACATTGAGCCGAAACAACGAACTTCATTTGGTCATGTAACAGTTC
This sequence comes from Apolygus lucorum, assembly GCA_009739505.2. NCBI lineage: Eukaryota > Metazoa > Arthropoda > Insecta > Hemiptera > Miridae > Apolygus > Apolygus lucorum. The sequence continues at coordinate 49,994,429 of CM019168.2, read as the reverse complement.
AGCAGTCCTAACGCAGTTCAACTGTTCAGTACTCGGTGATGGTTTTAGGGCGGGTTTTGAAGTAGACGTAGACAGCGATGAGGAGGAAAAACGCGCCGAGGGCTGGGAGAGCGATAGTGAATATTTTTTTCTTGTTCTCGACAAATTCCTTCTTCCTCTCTTTCTTCTGCTTGTTTGTTTCTTTAACTTTCCCTTTGAGCTGCCTCATGATGATTTGGACGATCTGGAAGTGAAAACAGGTATAACTAATAACGTTTGTGGCAAATCGAGCCTCATCTACAATCTTTCGAGATTGATGATGGTTTTTTATCTAATATTGTGCGCCCAATTCATTGGTGAAGTTGGCTTTTCGATGCGACCACTAGGCATTGCGAATCGTGATTCAGTCAGCATCGCACAAGAATCATCTATGGATCACATTGCACAAGAATCATTATGGATTGTCAGCATCTCATCACATTAGAGATGGGCGAAACGGTTATATTTGCGTATTAGGTCCCACCATTACCGTTCTGGGTGGGTAATAGGTTCCAATAACCTGTTATTTATTAATAGGTTATCTCAGGGACTTTCTCACAAGCTCATTCCGACATACCATTCCAAGGTATCGTTTCTTTGATTTCTACTTTTTGTTCCCGACCTATGTTCGTTTGTTTATCATGTTATATTGTTATTCCATTCCAAAGTATCATTTCGTTGACCTCTAGTTTTCGTTTCCTACCTAAGTTGGGGTTTCTATCAAGTTATTCCCAACATACATACGTGTTAGTGTATTTTCACTCTTTTTTCGATAAAAAAACCAAAGCTATTGTTCTGGCTCCACACGTTTTGGAACCTTCCCTGAAACGTTATTTAATAACAGGGTTATTTTGGTAATAGGTTCCAAGCGGAATTAATGAAACCCGGTAGTAGGTTATGTTTAACTGTTACGTTAAATACTACCCATCTCTACATCACATCTACACGGTCATAATGGAGAACTCTCCCTATTCGAAGCAAGTGTCTAACCAATAATTCTAATTCTTTCCATGTTTTCTAAATCACATTCTAGGGTTTCGAAATTCACTTGAAACAATAGCAATACCCAAATTGGGTGTTTACCCATTTAAAATATAATGGGGAATTTGCCTCAATTTTAGATTCTGGAATTTCAGGTCGAATCCTATAGTAGGGCCCTAGAATAAAGTTTAACGCCAGGAATACCCAAGGGAACAAAATTATATATACCTACCTAATAATAATGAATTTTATTGGCCAAAATAAACAAATACATACAACTTTAGGTATGAATATGGCTAGCCAAGGGAGGTGTGTGTGAGCCGCAAGTGGTGCGGGGCCTGGGGAACCCCGGCCCCGCCCGGGCCCACCCACCATGGTGGCGTCCCAAAGCCAAAAGCACAGCGTCCTCAGAGAACGCTCCGCACATTCGACCCAAGGACGAACCAGGGCAGGATGCCACCCCCGGGCGGGACCAAGGCAGCGCCAACCCACGATACACCCGCAAACGGCTCCAACACCGACAACAAGAAGAGCATCTTAGACTAAAAAACAAAGCTCACGCATAAAATCTATAACTAATCTTTAGAACTGATAAGATTTTAGACTTTAGAAGACTTTTTTTTAGAATTTAGAAGACTTTAGAAAGATAAGATGAAGGCGACTCTCCCTATTTCTTTGAATTGAGTGTGAAGCGTTTATTAACTTCCCGCGACCGGGGATCGATCTCCTATCATTCAAATTCTGAATCGGAGCTCCTACCACTTGAGCCAAGGAAGTGAATGGACAGAAATGCGAAGAGGTAGCTGATCACAACATTCCTTCTAAATATTCTTGATTGTGAAGCAAAAATATAGTTGGTACGTGGTGAAAATGGCAACTCTTGACATGACACCATCTGCTCCAAAACCCAGTTCGTCTGCTGAGTTCGCTGCTGCGCTGCATGAATCAGTAGATGGTAAGGAACTCCGACAGTGCTCCGAAAGCCTAATCTCTTCCCAGTGGGTAGATTGGGCTTCGGAGGGCATTGGGGCCCGCGACTACCGCCACTTCCACGCCGTCCGTGTGGCATCTCTGCCAACTGTGGTGAGGTGTACGAGAGGTAGTCGTAGGGCAACCCTACCCCTTTGCCGCGCCTGTCGGAGTCGAAGTGAACATCTTTATCATGTGGTGCAGCAGTGTCCACGAACTCATGGGGGCCGCATTCTACGTCATGATGCGGTCACCAAGCAGATAGCAGGTGCCTTGTCATCTAGCGGCTGGGATGTTGAGAGGGAGAGGTTATACCACATGCCGAGTGACCAGGGTAAGAAGCCCGACATCGTTGCCGTCAAGCCCGACCAGTCTTGCATTATCCTGGATGTCCAAGTTGTCAATGGCAGCTTGGACATGGAGCAGACTTGGCGGGCTAAGATAAGGAAATATGACACGAATGATTTACGGCAAGCGGTGTCGGAGCTAAAAGGAGTGGCACCCAACAACATCAGGGTGATGGCTGCAACATTGTCATGGCGCGGAGTGTGGTGCGGGAAAAGCGCCACGGAGTTACGCGAGTTGGGCATCTCGGTAGGCGTACTCCGTGGTATCACCACCTGCGTCCTGCTCGGCTCATATTTGAACTGGTGGTCGTTCTATAGAGGCACTTCCCTTCATCCCTCTCTCCCACCCCCACCATCCTCATCTTCCCTAATCCCGAGGGCCGGCGTCGGGTGAGTCCTGGGCGTCCTCCCCATTATATTTGATTGATTTATTTATTTTGTATTAATGGCGTGCCCCCTGCGTCTTTCAGGGGAGTTTCTAAAAAAAAAAAAAAAAACACTACCACCGAACCGCGCAATTATACTGGGCTGCAAAAGGTCGGATGGCCGAAATTGCCGCACCGACTAGGCGTAATTTAAAAAAAAATCTAATCTAAACTAGACCTTATTCTGAGAATTTTGATACCAACTGCGACCTTCTAGCGTGAGAAGAACTTTTTCTATGATTTTTCAAAGTTTCGAATGTTTATGACGTCACAGTGGGCTGGGGGGTCCCGCCCAGGCGGGAGGGGCGCTTGACGTCATAAACATTCGAAACTTCGAAAAAACATAGTAAAAGATCCACTCATCCAAAAAGAGAACGGCTGGTGTCAAAATTCTCAGAATGATGTCTGCTTTCGATTAAAAAAAATATATATAAAAAAAATCAGGCGCACCCCCTATTCTAGACGTGCTATGCTGGTTCTTGAGCTACGAAATAAACTTTGTACGACCTTTCCTAATTTCTCACTGCATTTTGTAGGTAATAGTTACTCAAAACATGCGAGAATCACATTCAGAATCCACAAGGTTTTTTTTTATTTTTTATCAGGGTTAGGTATAATATCCAGGTGTCTCAAGAAATTATAGTTTCGAAAAGTACCTCAGCAAGAAAATTGGATTTACTAACCTACCTTCTCTTGACATACTCATACCTGCGTATCTTTATACCCAGAACCATATCAGACATCTTGGGAGGTACGTTTAAACTTACCGTCCCCTTCCAGCCAGAAGGGCGAATTTGGCAAAAACGCACTTCTCGAGTTTTAGATATGGGTTTTTTCGTTTTTTCCTCCTCTATTCAAATTTGAAAAGCGCGCGAAGATCCAACCAATCAGGAAGAAGATATTTGAAGTCAAAGAGAAAACGTTTGGGGAGAATATGATAAGTTGACAGCCAGAAGGGCGAATATGACTGAAATCTAGGATGAAACCCTTCGAAGTAGCCTTAAAAACGTTGCTGTCCACTCTTATTTGTAGCCCAGACCACCGAAAAAGTGGTTCACATCCTGAACACTATCGGAAAAGACAAGCGGAATAATGTGAGAAGGTTATTAACGCTGTCAGTGTTATCGTGTCACCTTTTTACCGGTAGTTGCCGTCACTTCTAGCAGCCAGTTGCCGAATGTAAAACTTTAATTTTTTCCGAATTTCATGTTTTATTCCTCTTTCTTTGCTTAAAATGGATGAAGAGGAAGCAGTAGAGCTCTACGATATTGTCGACGGGTGTCTTGTGCAGTGTTTTACAGAACAGCTTTTCTCTGCAGAACAGCTAGACCCTAATACTCAAGGTTTGTGACTAATTGTTTATTTGCTTCAATCTCAGATCTGTAGTAAAGTGAAGATTACAGCATGGGTGTTTCGTTGAGGGGGATGAGCTCAGTAACTGAAGCCATAAATTGTCATAATTAAGAAATTAAGTTCTAGTCGTGTTTTGATCGCCAAAAATTCATTAGCCTTACCAAGTCTTCAGCACACCTTTTTTAAAAATTGGTCAGATTTTGGCGTCAACCTGACTAACCGAAAAGATTCAAATGGACAAAAACTCAAAATCAGCAAGTTAAAAAAAGCGATTTTTTTCAAGGGATCAGAGCTGATAACATTATCCTACTCCTACAACCCGGAAGATCCAAGATGCACGCTGGAAATTTCTCCTACACAGTGCCCTCAACCTCGTAGAAATTCGAAGAAGAGAAGTACTGCGGAAATTCTTCCTGATGTAACCTCAGAGAACCCTCAAACTCGTAGGACCACGAGGAAGAGAAAACTCGGCGCTGCGCGCCTCGGCGGGGGCTTCGCCCCCGGATGATTTCCGCTTAGAGCCTAATGGCTAAAATGTGACATACCTTGAAAAGGTTTTTGCTCCCTCTCCCTCTTTATCTTTCTTCCACTGTAATATTTAAGATACCTCCTTATTCATAATAACATCAGGTTGTCAAGCATATTTGTCGTCAAGCATATGATAAACCATAGCGCTACTTTCCAGTCGCTTTTTACTGTCGATTTTTCCTGTCGTTTTTCGGCGGGGGGTCCCATCGCTAAAACCTTCTCAAGGTTAAAATGATATGGATGCCTAGCTTTGAATTGCTGACTTACAGTTCGGTAGTAAAATTTAAAATTTGAGGATTTCCATGATTGTGTTTACTTTCCAGCTTTGAGTTGGTAATGGAAATAAATGGGGACAGGGGAATAGGGGTTCAGAACAATAAATAACTTCACAGGCAGAAGGGCGAATACGACTATAAAATGGAGCGATGTTACAGCGAAAGGGCAGATATGGCTAGAGGTATTGATGATTGATTGAGCCAGTTTACAGCAAAAGGGCGAATATGGCATACAAATTTTGTTTTTGAGGCATAACTTATTTTGAATTGGTGTTAGAATAAATGCAAGCATATCAATAGAATCTGCACAGAATACAGGTTTTATTCTTACCAAAAACATACTAGTTGGTTTAGAATTGAGAGTCGCTAGAGAAAATCGCGATTTCCCAAAAATTTGGGTTGTGCTGTATACGCCCTTCTGGCTGAACGGGGACGTTACTATCTACTGAGTTAGAATTCCGAAGCAGATCGGTTTGCACTCATTGGTATCTGTGTAGGTAGGACTCGTTAACCTTCAAGAAATATGCCACACCAACCGGCGAACACAGATATTAAATATCTAGAAGTACGTACCCTTCGTTGTACTATAGTGCTAAATTAGGAACTAGGTGCTGCACTGTTACGCTGTAGCAAATAGAATTTGAATTGCATGTGTAAAAGCGTACTTACTGAAGTATCTAGTAAGATGATCCTCGACGCTGGAAAGACGATTCTTAACCGGGCTATAATCTACCCACAGATGAGTACGTGTTGAGGATGTATTCTAGAATATGATCTCTTCCAGATTGTACGTACGATCAACAAGTTGTAAAATCTGACAGCATGACAGGAGACACGACAGGAGAGTAGACGACACGCAGGCAAACATGGATGTTGAATGCCATGCTATCATGGAAAGGAATTCTTTTTTTTCTTCCATGTATGACATGGAAGTTAGGACTTCCACCTCTACTGTCGTGGACCACTGAAGAGGTTGCAAACATCTACAGACGATCTTGGAAATTCTAGTAGAGGACCCACTTTTGACCTGACTTAGCTTCGTCACTTTGAAACCATCCATTCACTTCACACAACAACATGGTGAAACCATTCGACATTGAAAGGATTCCACTTCCATGGCCCTAACAATCCATGCCTGCAAAAGTGCATGGATGAGGGGCACATGGAAGTACACAACGGAAGTAGTGGTTGTGTATTCCATCAAAAATAATAAACTCACTCACATAAGAAACTAGCTGCAAATGCACAGGCCGATGCCGGTAGATAAACTTGTCTCCCACTCTCCGGTACTCTGACTCTCAACCAGGAGTTATCCAATCCCTAGTATTCCAATACTAATAATATATTATATTATACTAATATAATATAGTCAACCAATCCCTCTGACAGATACAGGACTTCAGACGCTCAACTAGATCCGTCCGTGGGAAGAGTTCACAACTAACAAGAAGCAATCAACTAAACTCAAGTTTTGTTCGGTTACAGTTCTCTTGTATAGAACCATGGCAACAGGTGACAAGATTATAGACTTGTTCACTAATTACCAGGAAACGTTGAGCGGCGACCAACAGCTACGGGAGGTAAGTAGGCATTTTATCCAGGAACCAAACTCTAGTTCTATAGCTTTATACAGTCGAAAATCAATGGCGAAATATCTACAAGTGGAATTTTGTAGTTATTACCCAAAACAGCGCAATTGAGCGAGTTTATTTATTTATGCGAACCTGCGCTAAAGTAAAACTAGATTTACATCGTAATCGGTGTATGTTTTCACGCTGAATCGAATGGTTGGTAGGATTTCTCGCCTAGCTCAGGTTCAAACTTGTCAAGAAACCTGCGCTGCCTCATTAACCCCTGGTGAGTATAAACCCTCTGACGGAATCCCAGTGTGAAAAGTGTCTGACAGACACGCAGCCACTGTGACGTTGTTTTTGACATTTTGGCTCCCTGGGTATAAAGTGTCTGAGGGACAGTGGTTTGCTCAACTCACAGTGTTTGAGGGACACGATTTTTCAGAATCTGGGGAACAAAGTACTCCTTGTGGAGGTTAGGTCACAACCATAACTTGTCTCCAGTACTCTGTGGGCACAACTGAAGGTTGGAATGTAACCTTCTATAGACAGGGACAGGTACTGAACGACTGAGATATTTATATGCTCACTGCTCCCAACATACCTCTCTGAAATTTCACTCGTACCTGTCAGACACTTTATACACACCAGGAGTTGATTTATCGTTGAACCTCTAACTTCATTCCTGCAATTGCCCTCTCGTTATCAAGATTATTTCTCGACTAGATATGCCCATTTTCCAACTGACTTCACTTCGATCCTTGAGGTCCACCATGGCACGCTATTCCATGGAGGATACGCTGATTCGATTTTTACGCATAGCTTTGCCAATGGAAACGAGTCCTATCAGCTACGGGTCAGCTGCAGTAATGAAGTACTCACTTCTATTTCCGGAAAAAATGGAATTTCGGAAATTTAATATTCAAACAGTTTCTTCGCCCAAATAAATGCCATACAAAGTTTGGCATTGACATCAGTGAGAAACGAACTTAAACGCTCTTGCCAATTACTGAATCAATTATGGTAGTTTAGGTACAATGTCAAAATCACGAAAAATCTTAAATGGAAAAAAATCGGATTCTAAGTTGATTAAAATATATACAGGGTGTTTCACGAAAAGGTTACGCCCCCCCTCATTATCGCCCCTATTCTTCATGATTTTTTGTGAGGAATTCAGGAAAATTACTTTCTCGCAAAATACTTGCGCGCAATTGACACTAACTTTATTTTTTCAAATGGAGCCCCCCCCCCCCCCTTTTTTTTAATTAAAGATTCGGATTGTACATCAAATTTCATGAAAAATTCATACCCGAACCAATTTTTTTTATTGCGCGCTACCTGAATTTTTGAACGTTCTAAGTTGTGCAACTCCACAATTGCTCAAAAATTAGTTTTTGGAGAACGTGTGGCACATGTTTTGTCACCATTTTTTGACGCTGAATCACAGGGTGTCATCCGTTTTTCAATTTTACTGGAATTTTTCTAAATGGTGGCGGAAAATGCAGTTGTTTTTAGGGGAAAATCGCACTTTTTAAATCTTTATGAGTTATTAGGCAATTGTATTTCGTTCGAGGATGGTCGTGCTGTCAATTTTTAGATTGAACTCAGTTTTTACGATAGAGTGTCCCACGGAAAGGTTAAACCCCCCTTCATTTCCCCAAAATACAGCGTAAACATGATTTCGACCACAAAACTGATGATTTTATGAAAGAAATATTCCTTTTTCCTCTTGAAATCTTGGTCTTCCTCAAAACGGATGACACCCTGTGATTCAGAGTCAAAAAATTATGAAAAAAGATGTGCCACATTCAGGGTTTCCAAAACCTAATTTTTGTGCAATAGTGGAGTTGCGCAACTTAGAGCGTTCAAAAAGTCAGGTAAGTAGCGCGCAATAAAAAAAAAATTGGTTCAGGTATGAATTTTTCATGAAATTTGACGTAGAATCCGAATCTGTATTAAAAAAAGGGGGGTTCCATTTGAAAAAATGAAGTTAGTGTCAATTGCGCCAAAGTATTTTTCCTGAATTCCTCACAAAAAATCATGAAGAATAGCGTTGGTCCCAATTTTTACGCCGTATTTTGGGGAAATGAAGGGGGGTGTAACCTTTTCGTGAAACACCCTGTATAGGTATGTTTTAGGACATTTTTTGTTGCAAATTAGTAGTAGGAACACCACAAGAAGTACTGACCACAATATCTAGTATGTTTAATAATTTCAGACTATCTACGAAATCACCAGGGATTTGGATAAGATAAGTCGTGAAATCTCTACCGTTCAGCAGAGGATACATTTGGATCATGGCCTCGAACAAGGTGAGTTACGCACTTCACCCCTTTTAGCAGAGATGGGGGAATTCTTATTCATAAATACGATTACCAATACAAATCAAATCTGCGACTTAATGATTATGAATACGAATACAGGTATGAATATGAATACAGATACAATCGTATTGACACTTTGAATACGATTTTCCCCCTTATTCGTATTTTGAATACGATTTTATGATTTTTTCTGATTTCCCTAAAAATCGATTTTTTTTACGATTTACCCTGAAAATCATACTTTTTTAAAATGATTTTCTCCCGAACTCTGGACATATTTATAACCTGACATTGCCAAAAAAATCAATCAAAATTCGAAACGCTCACAAATTCTAATAGGATTTTTCTCGCAGAATCGAATGAGACCAATCCCAGGTCGCTACGACCAACCAAATAGAAAGTACGACGAAATTTCCCCAGAAAATCGTATTTTTTTAAACAATTAGCACTGGAAATCATTAAAAAATTATGATTTTTACCGGACATTTTGTCGTACTTTCTATTCAGTTGGTCGTAGCGACCTGGTATTGGTCTCATTCGATTCTGCGTGAAAAATCCTATAAGAATTGGGGAGCGTTTTGAATTTTTATTAATTATTTTGGCAATTTTAGTAAATAAGTACGACCAAAATTGCGGTAAAAATCATAATTTTTTTAAATGATTTTCAGTGTAAATTGTAAAAAAAATACGATTTTCAGCGGAAATGTCGTCTTACTTTCTGGACGGTTGGTCGTAGAGACCTGGGGTTGGTCTCATTCGATTCTCCGTGAAAAATCCTATAATTTTTCACTAAATATTTTTTCTATAAATTTTTTCCTATAATTGTTCTATAAATATGTCCAGAGTTCGGGAGAAAATCATTTAAAAAAAAGTATGATTTTCAGGGAAAATCGTTTTTAAAAAATTCGATTTTTGGGGAAATCATAGAAAAAATTATAGAATCGTATTCAAAATACGAATACGGGGGAAAGTGTGAATACGATTGTATTCATATTCATACCTGTATTCGTATTCATAATCATAAAGTCGCAGATACGATTTGTATTCATAATCGTATTTATGTATTAGAATTCGCCCATCTCTGCCTTTTAGTAATGAACTTCTGAATCAGCAGTCTGTAATCTATAAAGTCAGTTTTGTTCCGCTCATCCTACCAACTTGGTCCTAACGCCGTGTACTTCGTCTTCCGTGGCGTCCTGTGTCGTGACTTGAGAAATTCAACGATTTTTCAAAAACTCGATCTCCGACCTTTTTGGCGATGGACTTTTTGAGAACCTCCCATCATCTTGACTTATTCAAGATATTTCTGAGATTATGATCATTCTAAGGTTTTAACCATAACAAACAAGAATAGTTCGTAATTTACCTTTAATGAAGGAAGCGATTATCGTTTTCTCTTGATGGGGCTATAGGAGGCCACCACTGAACAAACTAGGTTGATACTTATAATTTTGTTGAATTACTTGAAACGTTGTCACTTTTTGGTTTATTATTTCTAATAATAAGCCTATGTGATCGTATCGCAAAAAATTTTTATAACCCCCCCCCCCTCAAACTTTGTCACTTTACGTTTCAAGGTGCGTAGAATCCAAATTTGCAATGTCCGTCCGCCGTTCGCCGTCCGGGCCATAAAAGGCCTTAGAATCGGTCTAAAAAACCCGATCTTTCGCACATAGACTCCATTTGGGGTCTAGTTGGTCCTAACGTCGAACTATTCCGATCGCTTAATTCGTATAGAAGTTATGGGCAAATAACCGGCCAAAAAGAGGTTTTTGCTTAAATATGCGTGGGGTGACATTTTCCAAGTATTATGTTTTGGTTAATTATTTTCAATAATGAACCTTTGGGATCGGCTAAGAAAAAAATTTTAACCCCCTCCCCACAAAATTGGTTGGTTAACGTTTCAAGGTACGTAGAATCCAAAAATCGAATAAAAATTTGGCCGTCCGCGTCACTTTTGCCACTTAGCATTGACCGATTTTGATGAAATTTGGTATGAAGGCTACATTTGGGGTTTAGTTGTGCCCCAAAGATTTTGGTTGATGTAGGTCACTTGTAAGGGTTCAAAAAAGAATTTTAAAATTTTGAAAACGCCCTAACTCAAAAAATTTTGATATAAAGGTATTGTTTTCCCTTCAATTCAAGATTCTATAGAATTTTTAGAATTTTTTGAGACCACCCGGAGCTCTATAGGACAAACCGTTCGCTCACTACGAGAATTTAAGGGTTGGACGTACGATAAATCAGAAACACGAGTGTGAATCGCAAAAGACGCCTAGTCTCCGTTCAAATTATAGCTGACCGAAATACGATCGATGTTTTTCTTCATGTTGGATGGTTGGTGGCTTTGCAGACGAGTGATCTATAGAAAAATAATAAACCATTGTGTAATAATTTGCAGCGTTTTCGATTTTCCTTGAGAAATTTCAAGTTAGGAGTTAAGTAGAATGTTGATAATTTGAGCAGGTGCTCCACTTTCAATTACCACCAAATTTATTGCGAAAAAGAGATTCACTATCGCTTTTCCAACCAGTTGGTATGAAGAGATCAGAACATGACTGTGAATCGTTTCCAATTTGTTTCTACCCGCTAAATATCATTTTCTGAATAGATTAGTACCCGTCGATGGAACAAATCTAGTTCCTCATATTGTGATTTTGTTGATATTCACAGTACCTGAGATCTTATCGAGAACCAAGGATCTTCTAGAATCATGTGGCCCTCTGTTTCAAAAACTGTCGGAAACTATCCCGAAAAAGGAGTTTTACAAATATCACGACTCCTGGAAGTACGTCACCCAACGGCTGGTCTTCGCTGCTGCTCTCAGGCATTTTCTCTTGAAACACGAACTAATTTTGAAGGAAGACGCCGCTCAAATACTGTCACGTACGTTTGGTTCCTTACAATCTATGTATGAGCTAGTGAAATGTGAAGCCAATTTTGGTGGTTGGTGGCATTGAAAAGCTCATTTCGAAGCTTCAACCATACCCCTTGGGCCACCAGTCAATTTGTCATCCTACTTTCTTATTAATTTATTTCTGTCTACTTTCTATTTATCGGGAGCATAGAAATCCAATATCCGATCTCACATTTTCATGTTAGTTACATCCTATGCAGATTATTAACTAGATTAAATGGTTATTTCAGTGAAACCTGAGCCTGCTGAAGGATTCCATCTTGACCTCGAGGACTATCTGCATGGTCTTCTATCATTAACTTCGGAACTGGTAATTTCAAACTATCTCGCTTCATTCCAATTTTCTCAACATCCACAAAAAATTACCTTATTGTTTGAACTCTACTGGAAAGTAGAATGTTGGCGTAAGGTTTATCAGTTTTTTCCTCTCTGGCCATTTGGCGGCTGACCTTGCTTCAGGGGTGCGCTTATCAGTGGGATGAGTATTCCCACTGGCCGCCCCAAGTGGCTATATTCGCTCAATGGTGATATCCGACAGGCTCGGTACTTTGTCTCTCTCAGAGAGTATCCCATCACTACACAGCCATCGCCTGCTAGCCCTCAGGAGCTCGACCTGGGAGGTCGCTAGTGCTGCTGCTGATCTTTACTGTACCAGGCAGCAGTTAGTAAGGTACGACCGACCAACAGCTCCAAAACCCAGCTCTTTTGCTGAGTATGCTGCTGCATTACATGAATCAGTATATCGAAAAGAACTCCAACGGTGCTCTAGAAGTAGGTTTCAGAGAGCATTGGGGTTCCTCGACGAGGGTGGTTTCCCTGGCCACTCTGGTGAGGTGGAACAGTAAATATCTGTATATATAAGATCAGTATCCATTTTTCCCCCTAGATAGATATGTTTGGCGCCATTTTGTACACAAATACAAGAACATAAATTTACGACCCTCCTAACTACCTTTCTAACTAACTAGCTACTTAACTATTCTTCCTCGACCCTGAAAAAAAAGAACTTTTTTGCACCCAGCACCCACATTTCGTTGAAACACGCATCCCCTTCAAATCAGTAAAAAACCGCGAAGTAAACAAATTTTGTTTCATTTTTAGTTCCGAAACTACGAATAAAATACTAGGTACTTTAGTTTCAGGTCGACTTTCGAAACTAACTTAGTTTTTGGTTTATTATTTTCAATAATGAACCTTTGGAATCGACCAAGAAAAAAATTTTTTTTAACACCCCCTCAAAATTTGATGGTTTACGTTTCAAGGTACGTAGAATCCAAAAATCTAATAAAAATTTGGCCGTCCGTCCGCCGTCCGCGGCACTTTTGCCACTTAGCATTGACCGATTTTGATGAAATTTGGTATGTAGGCTCCATTTGGGGTCTAGTCGTGCCCCGAAGATTTTGGTTGATGTAGGTCACTTCTAAGGGTTCCAAAATCAATTTTGAAAATTTGAAAACGCCCTAATTCAAAAAATTTTGGTATAAAGGTATTGTTTTTCCTTCAATTTAAGATTCTATAGAATTTTTAGAATTTTTTGAGACCACCCGGAGCTCTGTAGGACAAGCTGTTCGCTCACTACGAGAATTTAAAGTTTGGACGTACGATAAATCAGAAACATGAGTGTGAATCGCAAAGAGGCCTAATCTCCGTTCAATTTAAAGCTGACCGAAATGCGATCGATGTTTTTCTTCATGTTGAATGGTTGGTGGCTTGGCAGACGAGTGATCTATATAGAAAAATAATAAATAATAAACCATTGTGTAATAATTTGCAACGTTTTTAGTTTCAACAGTTGAAACTAAAACTATGTTCACTCCCAGAGGGGTGGGAAATGAAAGTGTTTAAACTTGTTTTTTATTCTTCTTTATTTTCAAACACATTAAACGGTTTTACAAAATATAACAGTGTCCGTAGACGTGCACTTTAACAACTTTCGACATAGACTGCCGGAATAACGAATAGGTGGGTTTGGAGGAAAAGGAAGGGAGTTTACCTGATGGATTTAAAAGGTCTGGGCTGAAACGGTACATGCATGTTGCATTGTTTGCAGAGAAGCTCAATGAACGGTTAGGAATTTTTGGTAGAGACCGTAGGGCTACTGTTGCGGTGCAACAAACTAATTAAGAAGTTTGATTCCAAAAGGTATTATATCCATTTTGGTCAAGCGTGAGAAAAACGCGAAAACCCATAGCTACCTGAAAAATGTGCTTTAAACCAACGATGTTATTTTTTATATATTTCTAAATTATAATAATTGTTTTTGGAAAAAACGGTAAATTAATTCAAGGTTTGAAATAATTTTGAACGAGATTTGAAATTTCAGATTTATGGATGTAGTACTTTTTGAAACGAAAGTGGCGTTTAGTACATTTTGGAATCAAACGATGTGGATAAAATACTTTTTGAAATTAAACGGAATATTCACCCTCGTTTTTCAAGGAAATAGATTATCTATTTCTCCAAAACGATCGCAGTTTTTGAAGAACTACCCCCCTAAAACCCTGGGAATGTGTTAACTCAATTTCGATAAAAATGGTCTTTAGTACCTTTTAGAATCAAACTCCTCAATTTAGTTACAAAAGTTAGTTTCGAAAGTCGAACTGAAACTAATAGTTTCAGTTCGTATCTAATTTAGTTTTAGTTTCAGAACTAATTTTTGCCCAACTCTGGCAAAAACACGGTGCCATGGTACCACTTTCGAGCGCCCTCGATTGTGGTTCCTATCCCAATATTAAAGGATAATATCTCTGAAATCCTGCATCGAATTCATTTCCAGGCTCGACTGTCCGTCACTAGCGCTACTTCAGGCAACTACGAACTTCCCATCAAGATTGCCAGCTTCGTCTCTGAACTGAACGCTGGGTTCATGCTCATGAATTTCAAGAACGACGCCCTCCGGAAACGTTACGACGCTCTGAAGTACGACCAGAAGAAAATTGAAGAAATCGTGTACGACCTGTCGATCCGAGGGCTCAAGCCTGGAAATTGAGTTTGAACAAAGTTCTCCATAGGTATCTCCGCCTGTGAGTCCAAACTATTTGATGATCTTGTTTATCTTTATTGTGTAAGTACTCGTGTATACTGTTACAGTAGGCAGGTACAACAGACTGCCTACAGTAGGCAGGTACAATCATTGATCTGATAAATACCTAAACGAAATCACTGCCCCAACGTACTCCAGTTTTCCAGTTTCAATAATAAATTGTTGACGAAATCATTCTCTTATAGAAACTAGTCATTGCTGCATCATTACTTTTGCGATACCACCGCGGCGCACAGTGGGCAAAATGACCAATCTAGGTGGACAAAATTATTTTTTGGTCGGTTTTTTATTCAAAATTGAATAAAAAGATGCTGATTATGGGAAAAATAATGAAAATATTTCTTGACTTTAATGAAAGTAGGTAAACGGTATATCATGATATTTTTGTACATGTTTAATCTTAAATTCTTGACATTATGATTAGGTACTGATTAATTACTTTGAGATTAATGACATTATTACAGTGTTAAACGGATATAACTCTGAAATATTGAATTTGAAAATATTAT
This sequence comes from Apolygus lucorum, assembly GCA_009739505.2. NCBI lineage: Eukaryota > Metazoa > Arthropoda > Insecta > Hemiptera > Miridae > Apolygus > Apolygus lucorum. Next base: position 49,979,169 of record CM019168.2, on the reverse strand, counting down.
AGTCATGTTCTTATTCGACATTGTAGAAGATTCAACTGTTGATGTGCTTGAAGTTGCTTCTTTCAAGATACGGCTTGTGGACCTTTCCTGCTGAGTAGAGAGCAGTGAGCGCCGCAATGCATAACTTTTCGGGACCAGCAGTCAACAATTCTTTCACTTTTCTTCTTTTTGTTGCTTGAGTCCTCAAACGGGTTTTCGGGACGCACAACTGGTTGGTTCATGATAGCTTGAGTAATTTTGTAAGAAATGACAACTTCAAACTCTTTCCCACTCAGCCATATCGAATATTTGTTGGAAAAAATGCCTTCTTTCCTATGGCTATTCTCCCACCTCTCTCCGAGTTTTTTGAAAAGTCCATCACAGCATTTTTGATAATTTTTAAATTTAATATTTCTTTAGGATCGTCGAGAAAAGTTAGGGATACATAGTAGCTGATAATACGATCTTATTCGAACAGGAAACGGCGACACTTTTGATCGAAGTTTCTACAGCCATAGAAGGTTTTGACGATGTAAATATTAACGTTTTGGGGACTGCGAACTCATAATGAACAATGACTAATATTAGAGATTCCCATGTTTTGACTCGACTTTTGTCCACCTAGATTGGCCATTTTGCCCACTGTGCGGCGTGCCCTATCTCTCCACTTCATTACTCGGTACAAACCAAAATAGATGTTGACATCATAAATCCTATCAGTTGGTGACTGTTGAGGTATTTTTTCCAACAAATTATTTGAAGGCGTGATCAATTGCATTTTGTATCCAAGCTTATTCCTTCCTTTTGTATCCAATAAGTCTCTAGTGTTTCAAACAAAACTTAATATATCTGAATTTTTGATTAATTAAAATCAGAATTGTTGTACGTACATTCATATACTCAGTGCATTTATGCTTTCTTGGTATTATAATTAACTCATTATTTTTTATTAGTTTTTGAAAACGTCAGGTTCTAACTTTAAGTAATTGTAGTTCGTAGGTACTCAATTAATTTCTTTTTTTTTTCATTGTTGGCACTCGTACGTTTATTGGGTACTTCGTACAATGTAAATTCAACAACTCTTCAATAAACCTTTTTTATTAGTTTGAAACAAGCGGATTTTTGGTCAATAACCCTTTTCAAAATCTATGACGTTCATCAGTCGTCCTTCTGTGTTCCACAAATCCACGTTTTGTTTGAAAAAAGCCGCTACGTCTTCTGCCCGTGTTAAACCAGCAACGTGAGGAGTGATGATTACCTGCGGATTAAAGACTGCTAATTAATTTTGATCATTGTAAAAACTCTTGCAAACGTTTCGCATGTTTTATGTTGAGTAATAGTTTGAATCAAGTTATTACAATATTCCATGTACTCAGGAATCGAATTTCAATACTCGAAAAGTCAAATCAAATCACTTCAATCGACAAAACAGTGGCTGATTCCATGCAGAACTATGCTTAAAATGCTTGATGAGCTTCAAATAATCGTATCTATCAATCTCCCTCAGATGTCCGCCATCACTGACGGCTCCTCTCATCAGTCCCAATACAGGGTTTCCTTCAATATTATAATGGTGTGACGTTCCACTACTGCCGAGTGAATATTCTCACGAAGTACCGATATTAATGACTCGAAATGAGGAATTCGGCATCAGCAGGTACTTCCTACCAGCTCAAATATCCGAGCGGCCTCACCACTCCATCGGTGATAAATGAACAAGCGACGAGCGGGTGACTACCGATGGAGAAGAAAAGTTCAGATTTGTTCATTCGACGGTAATCCTGAATTGAGTATTTTCTAACCAGAGTCCTTCTCAAGAATTTCTCATTCCTCGCTGCTCGCAGTGTCTCCAGTGAAGAGAGCATCTTAAAGACAAGAAGTCAAGGATCTCTCCGCCATCACCAGAATGGACAACGCCAGAACGGACATCACCAGAACAAGACTGAAGCTGAGTATTCGACAACCTACGTACTGCATTCTCAAAGACATTTATACCATTCCTGATAATTCACTAGAATATAATTTATCATGGTTTAAACGATGATAAATTATATTCCAGTGAATTATCAGGAATGGTACCTATAGAAAATTTTCTATACCATAAATAGAAGTAAATAGAAATTTTCTATTGTAATATTTGTATGGAGTGGGAATCTCATTCGTAGTTAGAACTATCAAGTCTCAGAACGTCTCAATGGATCAACATGGAATTCCTCTCTACAGGGATACTGTGGTGACTTCAAATTAGAATAGTAGGTAGGTACACACTGATGTATCCATTATCCATGAACAGCTGATCTCTCGGTCTCTTATGTTTGTTTACCTTTGAGTTCTGAGCACAGTGTACTGGAAACAAGTTAACAGAGGAGAAAGCTAATGTTAAAATTTCGTGCAAGCATTTTTGAGGCTGCCTCAGTTGCACCATCTACTTTCAGCTAAAGAACTACTACGGAAACTGAAGTGGTGGGGGGAGGCCACATTCTCTTCATGCCGCTTCTTTTCAAATCCTTTCGATTGACTAGAAATAGATAACTTGACAAACGTCTAAAGCTTGGTTCACATAGGTGCGTAATGTCCGTAATCCGTAGTGCGTAATTGGATGCTATTGGCTGGAGTCAATTGAGGGGGCGGGAGCAATCTTTGCGGACAAAGACTTTTGGAGCGGAGTGTATCGTTTTGAAAAATTAGATATTTTACGCATTACGGATGAACTTCGATAAATTTCGGCAAACTTCGTGAAAGCTCTCGTCGTCTGTTCATCGTTGACTCGATCTCATTTTTGGTTTATTGACCAAACAAGCCGATTCCGGATTCCGTGTTGTTATTTGCTTTTCATTTTCGTTTTTGCATTGTGCTTTGCTGGATTTGAATTTAAGTGATTTTAATGAGAGCCTCATTGATCTCGTCCGATCAAATTATGTCAATAAATCCTCAGAAATCAAATCATTCTCCAATAACCGCATGAAAAGAGTCTGCGTATTATGTGGAAATATGATTGATTCAACTTCCGAAAACTTATTTTTCAATTTATTCAACTTCTGAAAACCTGGGTTAAAATACATTTTTGAGAGAATTTGGTCGTTTTGAACATTGCGATTCTTCACAACAATTCAATAACATTATTTTTTACATCAAAGGTACTTACCTCGTTTTCCGAAATGGGCATACCCAGAGTTGGACATTAGCTAACTAATTTATTAGCTAGTTAATTTTTCAACTAATAGCTAAATTAGCTTATAGCTTTTTTTCAATATCTAAAAGATAAATTTAGCCATTAGCTGTCGAGGAACAGCTAAATCACCGCAGTAAATTTGTTAGCTATAAGTTTTCGACTAATAGCTGATTTAGCTAGAAATTTTAGCAGTTCCTCGACAGCTAATAGCTAAATATTTAGCTGTTAGCTTCAGCTAAATCGTAGCTAATTTAGCTATAGCTTTTAGCTGTTAACTATAGCTAACTTTTGCCCAACACTGGGTATACCATTCACCGGGCCTACAAGTAGGCAAATCACCAAGAAGACGATGAAAATAATTTTTTTCGAAGTTAATAATTAATAAGAAATTATTCGATCGATGAACAGTGCGAAACAGCAAAACAGCTGAATGCGGGAAAAAAGGCGAGCGGGAAAACAATTCTGCGCAGAACCTACTGCGCGCTTCTGCGTAATCGCGTAATCAGTTGGCCATGTGAACGCTCTTTTACGCATTACGGACCACCCCCACTTCTCTTTTTGCGCATTACGGATTACGGACATTACGCACCTATGTGAACCAAGCTTTAATCACACCTACAGCATTAGTTCATATTTCCTCCGATAAGGATAGTAAAGCATTTATCCCTTGAATCAGCTGCATCGCATTATCTCAAGCTTTACCAAAATAGGCAACTGAGCTTATATCATCTGATTCAAAGGAAAAACGCTTTATTGTCCCTAGCGGAGGATTCATGAACTAATGCTGTAGGTGTGGTTTAGACGCTCGTGATAACTTGTCATTTCATCGTTATTGATTTGCAAGAATTACTTAGAAAAACCAATAGAGGCGAAAGGTATTTTCCAAGTTGCCCCTACAATAATTGTACAACAATTATTGTTGTTGTCCCTATTGCTAGTAGTTCAAATGTTCAATCGACAACTGCCACCCATAGAAACGTTTGAAACCGTGTATTATTGAAAATCGCTCGATTTTTTCATACATATCGACGATATAACTAAATGTTATCAAATTAATTACTTAGATGCAGCCGGTAACGCCCCAAGGAGAAAAATATGTGTTGAATAAGGTGACTTGTTGCAATGAGGTTGGGAACAAGCGATCTGTTGCACTCATCTAGAACTACATCCTGGAGCTCCACCAATCAGAATGCTTCTTGGGCTCCCAGCTTCTGCTTTCAGCCCAGTGGTTCTGAGTTTCTTCTTTCTTAGTGTATTAAAAATTTTCTATGTGACTTTATAAATCTACAAGTTTATTGGAGTCATCACAGGAGTCACCTGAAATCAGATCATCACAAGTATGTAGGTCTAATATTAGGGTAGGTCTTGAAACGTTCAACACTATCGGCGTTCATCTGTGACGTCACAAGAAAGCCACCAATAGATTTGGGACTGATTCGCAAAAAAGTCACTATACATAATTCCCCCAGGAAAAAATAGCTTCGACCCCGCAACCTGAGACGAGGATGCTCCACGATCAAGAAATTGTTGATGTTTTCAGAGGACGTTATTGCGTTTGAACCCTGACACATGGCCTACAAACCTCGGGTAAAGTCCATAGCTTGCTTTCCGAAGGAAGAGGCTCTGAAGGGAACACGTCCAAAATGGCGCCCCGCAAATACTTCTTCTCTAGGGCATCCACCAGATCACTCTCCGTGACCAGAGATCCTCTACCGACATTCACCAGCAGGGAACCTTTGCACTTCCTCAGGTTACTAGCGTTCAGTAGTCCTGCTGTGCTTGGTGAATGTGGCAACACGTTTACGATCAAATCACAGTGCTCCAATATTTCATCCAGTTGGTTGGTTTCTCTACAAAAAGAAATCTTTCATTAGTGATCAGCTAATTTATGTCCAAAATAACACATCTCAACCATCTCCACAATAGTGTTTAATTATTAGGTAGATCGGTGCATCAAGATTCCATTCAAACTTTTATTATACAAAGTAATATCTTGTGGTTGTGGACTTTTTTTTCAAATAAAAGGGTGCTTTTCGACAATGAAAGTCCTTTTTCCCGTTTCCAATCACTTTATTGCTGGAGAGCTTTCTACAACCCTCTGGTTTTCTTTTTCAATCCAACAGCAAGAGGACGAGATTACTGTGTAGGCACTACTTCAGATGACTTCAGTTGTTGGTCAGATGACTTCAGTCATCTGAAGTAGTGCCTACACAGAAATCTCATTCTCTTGCTGTTGGATTGAACATGACTACCAGAGGATTGTAGAAAGCTCTCCAGCAATAAAGTGATTGGAATTGGAAAAAAGGACTTTCATTGTCGAAAAACCCCCATTTACTTTATACAAAGATAAGTCTATGAAAAAGGAAGGTAGTAGCGGAGTGAAATTGGGGAAAACGGAAACGTAGAGTTGTTTCCAAAGAGTGAATTTTGTAATTTTGACCTCTGATCCACTAGTGGTGACAAATATAGAAAAATACCATGGTATACCTGTACTCATCGATTGAAGGAGATTTGAAAGCCGGTTTGGACCTAACCAAACACCAAATTCGGGCTCCCAATGTCTTCAGAACTCCGGCAACTGAAAAGCCATAAAATTAATAATCAATTTTGCAAAGTGAAATTTTGGTTTACTAACTGGATAAACTAAAACCTCAATGTGAACCATATTACTTCATCACATTGGTAATAATTTCTCGTTAATACCCGTTACTCAGCTTAAACGGCCACCAGCGACAGTTTAACTTTAGCGACGGACATTAGCGGAACGTGAATCCTTTCCAGTGAGATCTACCTTAACCACGCCTCGGACTGTGAACGGATCAGAACTTTTCTCCGGTTCTCAGCCTTAACTTTTAGTCCTGATGAAAATCATCGAGGAAGAGACCAAGGAGTGATAGGTCAACTCAGGAAAAAAATCGGGTGAAATTAGTACCGAGCTTTTGACTTTGATTGCAGTAACTCCAAGAAACCCCTAGAGTTCCACAGAATGTCTCAATTTTGGCGCATTATATTAGCTACTATCGTTATTATCAGGCTAAGCAAATATTAAGTTGTCGTTCAACATAACAATTACCTACTGTGCGTTCCAATCTGTCCTCCTCCCAGGACTCCCACTTCCATGTCACCAATCACTTTGTAATCTCTGATTTTCCCGCCCAAGTCCCATTTGCTCTCCTTTTGAGCGTCCCACGATCTTCGGAAATCTCTCTCGAATGACGTGACGTGAGCGATCACGTACTCGCTCATTATAGAACCGAAATGGGCTCCACTGAATCGTGCGACAGGGCAGGGGGGAAACTCCTGAAACAGGGATTCATTTTGGATATGAAATAAGTATGAACAAGGATATGATTCTACAAAGACATTCCTCGAGTCCTCAGCATTACTCCAATATTACCTATAATAGTAAATTTACCTCATTTTTTCGAACATTTCAAAATCCTGGATCAGGTTTACTCCCAAGTTTTGCTACACACGTACTAGATTAAATTAAAATGGATTATGGAGGCCTTTATGATAAGATTTCACCTTGATTTTTTCGTATTCTCTGATAATAGGCTCTACTCCTGCCCATGTTCCTTGAATCCATTTTGTGTCCTTGAGATGGTACAAGTGCTCAGCAATTTTATCGAAATCCGCTAGAATCACTTCTGCCTTCAATAGGCTCTGCAAAATATCTGGGGATTCTGAAAATTTCAGAAAAAAAACTGTAAAACACTGCAGATGAACTGAAATAATGAAGGAATAATTAGTTATTACGCCTATTAGTTATTTTCCCACACGTAGATTTGTCCTGCAACCTACATAAATAGGAACTTATTCATATGCGAATAATAAAAAATGAATGAGAAAACAACTTTGGACAAACAACTTTTATTTTGAGTTTAGCACACAAGAAGTCCAGCGATTGTAACAGGTCTACGCCCTCACCCCACTCTCTGGTCTACGTTATTTCCTCTTTACAGATGAAGTAATGAAATGACTGTAGCAGGTCCCTAGACCCAATAACCTTTAGGATATCTCTTGTTTATTTAAATAAACCCCAGAAGCTGAGAAACGATCTTGATATAAATTATAACCAACCAGGTTGTACCTCCTGTACATGCAGCGATGGCAAGAGTTTGGAAATGCAGCTGAAAATTCTTGGCACGTCACTTAATATCGCCACACTGTTTACTCGAGGTGACATGTTTCACTTCCACTTTAAATAGTAATTTTTCCTCAATTATGTTTTACGCGAACACAGATGATGATGCGAACCGGAAATTAACCCCAAGTGACAGCTCACTGGTCTCCGAATAAAAAATTAACGTCTCCTTCAATCTTGGGACTGCAGTCCTGCATAACTTTCCAGCAATATTCCTGTCATCTAAGGACAGCACAAATTGCTTATGTAAAAGTAGGTTCCATGTCATGGAAGTAGTGTATAATTAAATCTAGTTCCATGAGCTTTGGTTAGAATTTAAAATCCTACTCCATGGTTCGGAATCTCGTATAGAAAGGATACAAGTTTAGTGTAGTGCTCAATCCAAAACAATTAGAAAGAGCACTCTATTGGGTCTTTTCATAAGCTCAATATACGCATGGAAACTCCCTTCAAACGACATACGTCGTTTTGTTTTGAAGCTCCGATCCGTGAAATCATGTTGGCAGCGCTTACTCTGCCAGGAGCACCAACCACTCCACCAATATCCGTTGATAATTGTAGGTGGGATGAAAATTGAAACCGGTACTGAACGTATTGTTCTGAATAATCAAGTACATTAATGGGACGATTGGAGAATTTACACGAGAAACTTATCTACTTGGGAGAAATTGATCAAGGATACGGCAGGAACATACACATTTCACCTTGTTTTCTTCAATGCTGCTTACTCAAGTGCTTAGCTAATGCTAAGCTATGCTTTTGAACTGGCGTGAAGAATGAAACATTCATTATGTTTTTTCGGTGTCCACGAAATTTCGTAGTCTCAAAATAAAGTGGAATTATGAGCGATCCCAGCAAGCCTCTGCTGCACCCGGGTGGGTCTAAACAGGTCTAGTCGCTGGTACCTACCTACCTAGTTGTTCTATCGTGTACATGGTCTATTCTTCCTGCTGGAACACTGAAGATCCTCCATAAAGTAAAGATCCTCCATAATTTACTGCGAAGCATTTTCGATAAGACTCATCATCTCAAGCTGAGCTAAATCTTCGTTGTTTTCCTAATCACGGACTTTTCCCTTGAATCCGTTGGCAGTACTGCTCACGGCCCTGCTCCCTGCTCGCTTTTGAAAACCATTCACCAAGCCCCCCCGTTCCGAAGTTTCGACCCGTCAAAAAACCGTTTTGAGGGCATTTCCCTACGTTTAAATCGCTCTGAATAACTTTATCAAAATGTGATGTACTCATTTTCAATGGTGTTTCCTCAAATGCGCGGATCGGGCGCGGTTTTTGGGCTCACGCACCGAATTCCCGCGTCTGGCATGTCGGGTTGATTCGTCTTCTAGCCGCCATGTTGCCTACATCGGGAGAGGCATCTTTCCCATCGAACAAAGTGAACTTGAGTTGTTTTTTGTGAAGTGTGGACTCTAAATAATAAATATGGGAACGAGATAAAGTGAAGTACAGTTGTTTCAGAAGGGCCCCGTGCCCTCAGTGGGCCTTTTTCCTAAGGAAAAGGGACCGAAAAAGCGGTTTTTCCGCAGTGTTTTGTGTGGTGCCAATGTGCTAAGGTTGTCAACAGTATGAGCAAGCTCTTCAGAGCGAGGGCGCTCGATGCGAGCAAGCCCCTGCCGATTTACATGTCGGAAGAGCTTCCCGATCTCCCGGAATATTCTGCCATCAACCGGGCTGTCCCTCAAATGCCAAGTGGGATGAACAAAGAAGAAGAATGCGTAAGTTTTCCCTTTGAAAATCGGATTCCAAACCAAAGAAAAATAAAAAATCACCCTGTCTTCTTCCTATTTTGTTTTGGCCTCCATTTTTGCGCGGAGGTTACGTTCACCAGAGCGACTCGCCTCCTCGAAAAGTGTCAAATTTTCACGAAAAACAAACTTCCTATACCTTAATCACACTACTTCCACTTTCACCACGGTGATTTCTAAATAATTTGTACGATGTTTCTTCGTACTATGTCTCTGGGACATTCGCTGTGGGTAGGAAACAGTAACATAACCTGATCCTGGTAAACAGTCGGCGAATTGCAGCGAATTCGGTGGACTTTCATACAATTCGCAGTATATGGCTGATTTTGACACGATTTTTAATGCATTTACAGTTACTTGCAGAACTCAGCTTTGTTGATTTATGCCGATTTGTACTTAGTGATATCTGATAAGGAAGCTGTCAATGGGTTTGATTGGTAAAGTTTCGTAACCTTCCCGCGGTGAGAGTCCTCCAATTGTATAGAATCTATCGGGTTTGGGAAACCGGTAAAAGTGGTCGGAAAAATCTGGGATTTTCGGAAGAGATATCGGGTTGGTCGAGAGTTTTGGTTCCATTCTTTCCTCAAATGCTTTCCCAATGCCCTTTCCTGGCTGTGGGATAACAGCGGAAAATTCCTTTCTGGAGCTGGGAAAAACATCATGAAGTTGCTCCTGAAACTTTTTCACGTAATATTACCAATCGTCAGATTCTTGAGTCTTTCGAAAGGCACGCAGAAATACGTGTATGTACTTGACGAAGCATTCTGAAAATATTCAAAATTCGGACATTTTGGATTATGTGCCGATAACAACACTTTTTATGTCTTGGCCTCTTTGTTCGAGGTCTATTAATTACCTATGGTGTACTGTACAAGGTTATTTTCCAATTTTGATGTAATTGTTAGAGTTTGTACCGATCAGCCCTCAGACGCTCACGTAAAAAAATGTGATATCAGTCCGCCTTTCAAATAGGTTCTACGATTCAAAACAAATTGGCTTTTAAAATATAAATGTGATACCTATCAGTCTGCCATTTAAATTCATCTATTTATGGGGGTTCGCGAGTCAGCATCGAAAATTTTTCGACTTTTTCGTTTTTATTTTTATGAAAGTCTTGCAGGTTTTCCCAGACCTTTTGGTATATAAAAATATTAAATTTGAGCAGTGAAAAGCAGAGATATGAATTTTCAAAGATTGAGGAGACAATCTCTGTTTCCAGGGGATAGCTGTTTCCCGCTCCTGGTTCATAGTTTCTATATTTCTGTAACTACCTACCGTTCTTTCCCTGTTCATAAGTTCTGATTGATATACTATGTCCTACTCCGTGGTTCCAGCACAGGTTCCCATACCACCAAATAGTACAAAAATAGCATAGCACTAGACTAATGAAGAAATCAAGTGAACCAATAGTGTATAACCATGATTCTTATCAATACCTACTACGTGATATGAAATAACCTTACCTAACCGGTGCAAACACTGACTGATAAGAATCATAGATAAGGAATAATCAGACCTCATTTTCAATTCCTTCAATATGAAATAATTACGAACTATCGATCAAATTCCTCGAAAAACGGTAACCTTTCACAAATCGCGGTTTTTCTCCAAAGCCCTAGTTTTTCGTCACTCAGGTATCTGTTTCTCGACGGCCAATAGAGCTGGAAACTTCAATTTTTTGTTATATTGTCGAGAGGGGTTTATTACAGTTATTGAAGAAGTTTGGACGGAACACTCCCAACAGAAACATGGCTAGAATTAAAAAATCATAAGCATGAAAAGTGTGAAAAAAGTGTTTTGCTATGTTGTCTCTAGGTAAAATAATATTTACACAACAGAGTTGAAACTCGCTCAGTGGTTATGTGAAGAGTAGATAAAAATGTTAAAAAAAGTATGAAGATATGAATATATCCATAGAAACAGGTACATGAAAAAGTGTTAAATTAGAACCGACTCATGAACCCCCTTAAAGTGTTCATGTTTTAATTTAAACCAACTTTCAATAGTAGTTACATTAATGGTGGCCAGATGATCAGAAATCGCGAAGAAAACTAGGTGGTAGCTTTTGAGGATAGTTTCTGAAAAATGTTCATGGCCTGGAGAATTGGGAAAAGTCATGGAAAGTGATCAATAGATCTATGTAAATTAAGTCAAGGCCAACGTTTATATTGTATTCGTTTAAAAATGCGGGTTCCAATTATCAAGTACTTCGATCAAACCTAAATTCTTCAATTAACCAAAATGGTAACAAGACATTATTGCAATGAACAGAGAATTTCCACATTTTTTACTAACATGGCCTTTTATACGTACGTACCATCGGTAAAATCTAGTCCTCTACGAACAGGAGGATCAACGGATAAAATTCGCTACATTGCCTCTCGATGAGTACATAATTAAATTGATTGGAAGCAGTGCAGACTGTGTACATTGCAAGCTGTGTGATAAATAAAGCTAACTTCTCATTGAATCCAGCGAGGAACCACTTGTATAATTTTGGATTATTATTTTCAATAATGTACCATTGGAATCAAGCTAGAAAAAAATGTTTAACCCCCACAAAATTTGATGGTTTACGTTTCCAAATACGTAGAACCCAAAAATCGAATTAAAGAAAAAAATACGTCCGTCCGCCGTACGCGGCACTTTTCTCAGCAACCATGGACCGATTTGGTTGAAATTTGGTATATGGGCCGCGAAGCTTTTGTTTCACTTCTAAGGGTTGACGTTTTCAAGTGTGCTCTAGCACGAAAAAGCTCGAAATAAAGGTATTGTTCTTTCACCAATTTGAAATAGTATATAATTTTTAGAGACCACCGGGGCTCTGTAGGACAAACCGTTCGCTCCCTGCGAAAACTTTAGGGTCGGACTTACGATAAATCAGAATCGCGAGTGTGAATCACCAAAGAGGTCTAATCCCCGTTGAAATTTTAGCTCACTAAAATGCGATCGCTATTCGTTTCTTCGAGTAGTATTCAGTTTTGCGTCCTTAGCAACTAGTAGGTAATCAAATTTCCATATGAAGGAATTCCAACTCCTCATTTCTTCGAGTCGAGTGTGAGGCGTTTAGTTCTTCCAAATAAACTTGATTGTGTAGGTGCGAAGGCAGTATGTGCAGTAGGTAGGTAATACCTATGTTGGTGCTTCCCCTCCGTCACCAAAGATAATTTGTCATTCATAGTTTGTTGCCTTCTTGTTGACAAGGTTATTGGTGAGGGTAGGATAAATTGCGGCGGATCCTCAGTATGTATGTTGTTTATTTCGCATGTCGAGCTAGCTTTCGCCCAAGGGGCATCTTCAGGACACTTTCTTTATGATTTCCAATTGCTTTGGTAGTAGATGTATGGTGATTTCATTTCTACTGTAGTTGCATATGTTACATCTATTGGCCCAAGCAGAACGGTGTTGGGTTAGGTAGGATTGTGCTTTACCCATTTAAGTTAAGTTGTATAGGTAGTAGTTTGGGTGACCTCTATAGTTGATTTCTAGTTGATACCAGTAAGGTCCATTCTTCATGGCGGGACCTGCCAAATCGAAATCGTGAGTTGGTGTCAATTATACCAATTATACCAATTATACCAATTTGTGACCGGACGGGGCAAGGGGGAGATAGTAAGAAACCACACCAGGTGTCCAAAGAATGCCTTTATTCAGGGAGTAACAAATCCCGACCCTTTTTACCCTATAGAAATACCCCTCTTTATTAATGACTACACTATACGGTACGCTCACTACCCTATTTCGCCTACATGCAAGGTTTAGCGCACAATTGCTTAAATTATGTTTGTGAGCCATACACACAGAATACCGGAGACAAGTTATTTATCATATACCAGATACTCAGGCAGGAAAGCACAGAGTACTGGAGACAAGCAGGAAAGTGACAGTTCTTGGTTGAAGCAGAAGCACCATGGTGACTACCCGAACATGTGGCCCCTAAATCAGCTAAAAAAGTTTTAACATTTCTTCAAGAAAAGTGGGATACCATCATTCATTGATTATAGAACCCAGCAAGTAACAGTTGAAAAATACAAGCATATAAGCCCCAGCATTTCCGAGGCATTCATTAAATTTAAAGGACTCGGGGTTTCTTAAAAAAAAAAACTCTGGACCATTATTGAAGAAGAAAAAACCAAATCTAAGACAGGATCTGGAAGTCAGAACCTTGCTATCAAACCACATCCCATCAAACCTATAACTAATTATAAGTTATTTATATATATAATTATATTTATTTATATATTTATATAAGTTATTTTATTATTTATTATAGTTAATTATTAGTTATAACTAATGGAGAATGGACCTTACTGGTATCAACTAGAAATCAACTATAGAGGTCACCCAAACTACTACCTATACAACTTAACTTAAATGGGTAAAGCACAATCCTACCTAACCCAACACCGTTCTGCTTGGGCCAATAGATGTAACATAATCATTTGGAATTTTCATAATCATTTTCCATAATCATTTCTACCGTAGTTACATATTATGTAACTACAGTAGAAATGAAATCCAACCATACATCTACCTACTACCAAAGCAATTGGAAATCATAAAGAAAGTGTCCTGAAGATGCCCCTTGGGCGAAAGCTAGCTCGACATGCGAAATAAACAACATACATACTGAGGATCCGCCGCAATTTATCCTCCCCTCACCAATAACCTAGATAATTTGTCTTTGAGGGGAGATTTAACAACAAAAAAAAGTGACATTGGCAAAGCTATGATCTTTGCAGACGAGTGATCTGCACAGAACAATTATGAACCGTTGTGAAACAATTTGCACCGTTTTCGCTACCCACTTGTATCAAACTTGTTACTAAGGTTTGGCGAGCTGAAGTACTTGAATGCCTTTCGAAGGTTACGATCAGCTGCTGTCATCATACCGTTAACATCTCTCCCGTTGAACCTACAGCACTGAAATTCAGTAAACAGCCTCTCGGATATCACTGGGAGGGATTGAGTATGAGTCAAGGAAGACAGGTCAGCTCTATGAGCCATACATACATCAGGAAATCGTCGGAAATTCCGAAATGAATGAACGATTTTCACTATTATGTTGACAGTTCCACAAATTAGACTCGAGACAAAATGTCTATCAACCCCCTAATTCGCAAAAGTTTTCATTTTTGTTTTGGAAAAGGCTTCGATTGAATTGGTAATAGTTTCATTTGATTTGGAGATGGTTCCATTTGGGGTGGATCCTGGTTTCCAGGATTTGACCTGGAAACGTTACATAATGTGACATCGAAAACTAACGACTTGCAAATCAAGTTTAGTAGTTAACCCTGCTGTACAATAACATATCCCATGCGAGGGTACTGTCCACCTAGCCTACTAGTTTTTTAAGCCTACTTCTGTTTTTCCGCGCCTTCTGCTGATAAATTATTGAAATATGAGAGCAGTGTTAGCTGGGCCCATTACCTATTGAAATTTGAGAGAGCTAGATTATATTTTTGTACAACATGTACTTGGCGGAATCTAGAATGCTAGTGAAATTTCGTTGTTACGGGGAAAACTTCAACATCTTGTCGATAATCAAATTTGTAGATTTGTGGAGGCGAGTGAATTCTTATAGAAATGCACTAATTCGAAATTATCATCGATACGTTTTTACAGAGAATAATCCATTAGAGACTCTCACGTTATCCATAATGGATTTGGATAGACGGAATGAAAATAGATAAGGGGTGCAACTCGCTTCACAATAACAAAAATGTTTATAATCGAAATATCCTTAGATAATCGAGACAAACAATAAGAATCACTCTCATCGTGTCACAATCGTTTGCAAGAATGGATGATCGAGTAGTTTTTATTTCAATGTAAATTGAAATAAACAGGCCTGATTTTGGTTGTATTTTCTATAATGAACCTTTGGAATTGATCAAGGAAAAATTGAACCCTCAAAAAGGTTTACGTTTTAAGGTACGTAGAATCCAAAAATTTAATTAAGAACATCGCCGTCCGTCCGTAGCACTTTGCCCAGTTCCCATGGACCGATTTTAATGAAATTGGGTTTATGGGCACCATTTTGGGTCTAGTTGTGCCCTAAAGCTTCTGTTTGTCAGTCAGGTAATAATGGAGAGTCGTTCTAGCAGGAGAAGGTAGTTTCTAGTCAGCTGTGTGGTGTCAAACCGAGGTTGGATCAACCATAAAATCAGTCATTTTTCCGTTGTTTTGACGAGAGTCCATGACGACCGATAATCGTCATTTAAGCTGAGAAATTCTTTCGATTACAATGAAAAACACGGAGAAAATTCTATTTTGGAGCCTAGAATTTCGATTTCAATCCATGTGGATCTTTCAAAAATGGCTGAAAATTGGTTACAAGTGTCTTTGAAAATTCGATCAGTCACTCATGCTGCACGAATGGGGCTTTTGGTTTATTATTTTCATAATGAATCCTTGGAATCGACCAAGACATTTTGTTATCCCCCCCTCTCCACCGTTCAAAATGTGTTAGTCTACGTTTCTAGGTACCTACGTAGAATCCAAAAAGTTAATTGAGAACATTGCCGTCCGTCCGCAGCACTTTCCTTAGTTATCATGTACCGATTTTGATGAAATTGGGTTTATGTGCACCATTTGGGTCTAGTTGTGCCCTAAAGCTTCTATTTATTGTCAGTCACTTCTATGGGGTGAAAAGTAGAGGATACAATTTTCAAAACGCCCTAGTTCGAAAACTTTCGGAATGGAGTTATGGTTTTTTCTTGAATTTAAAGTAGTATTGAATTTTGGTTTATTATTTTCAATAATAAGCCTTTGGAATCGAGCAAGAAAAAAAATTTTAACCCCCACTCAAAATTTGATGTTTTACGTTTCAAGGTACGTAGAATCCGAAAATCGAATGAAAAAATTTCCGTCCGTCCGCCGTACGCCGTCCGCCGTAGGCGGCACTTTTCTTAGCAACACTGGACCGATTTGGTTCAAATTTGGTATATGGGCTCCATTTGGGGTCTAGTTGTGCCGCGAAGCTTTTGGTTGATGTAGGTCACTTCTAAGGGGTGAAAATTAAGGGTTGAAATTTTCAAGAGTGCCCTAGCTCGAAAACTCTCGAAATAAAGGTATCGTTTTTCCACCAATTTTAAATAGTACAGAATTTTTAAAAAATTTTGAGACCACCCGGAGCTCTGTAGGACAAACCGTTCGGTCCCTACGAGTATTTGAAGGTTTTCCTTCGATAAAACAGAATCATGAGTGTGAATCGCAAAAGAGGTCTAATCGCCGTTCAAATTTTATCGGACTAAAATGCGATCGCTGTTCATTTCTTCGATTTGTATACAGTGTTGCCTTCTGCGTAACCAGTAATCAAATTTCCATATCAAGCTTTCTATTTTTCGAATCGAGTGTGAAGCGTTTAGTTCTTTCTAATAAACTTGATTGTGAAGGTGTGAAGCCATTATAGTGTGGTAGGTAGTACCTACCAATAGGTAGGTGTGGTAGGTAAAAAAAATTGGTAGGTAAAACAATGTTTGTAGGTAAAAAACGCTGCAAATCATTGCTCACTGATCAGATCACTGATCAGCTGAGTGAGCTCCGAAGCCATTTTCAATGCTATTGAATGGAAGTGCTCTTCCAGGCGTCTCCAGCATTCGAGGATATCTTCTTCACTCCTCACATCACTGATCAGCTGAGTGAGCTCCGAAGCCATTTTCAATGCTATTGAATGGAAGTGCTCTTCCAGGCGTCTCCAGCATTCGAGGATATCTTCTTCACTCCTCACATCACTGATCAGCTGAGTGAGCTCCAAAGCCATTTTCAATCCTATTGAATGGAGGTGCTCTTCCAGGCGTCTCCAGCATTCGAGGAGATCTTCTTCACTCCTCACATCACTGATCAGCTGAGTGAGCTCGAAAGCCATTTTCAATCCTATTGAATGGAAGTGCTCTTCCAGGCGTCTCCAGCATTCGAGGAGATCTTCTTCACTCTTCTGATCACTGATCAGCTGAGTGAGCTCCGAAGCCATTTTCAATCCTATTGAACGCAGGAGCTGAAATTTGAGAGGGAAGGTCAAGGGAGAATACAGATGGTGGTAGATGCTATTGATGGAGAACCAGTGATCTATACAGAAGGATGATCTATACAGAAAATAATAAACCTTTGAGCAATGATTTGCAGCGTTTTTATCATCAAATGAGACCGCACAGAGCTATTTAAGACCAAACGTTCGCACCTATGGTTAACTCTTATCTCTTCATGTGAAATGTAGTTTGCTTATTTTTTTTTACATTGACGTTATCTTTCGTTGGATTACCGTAAGAAAGGTACTGATAAGTTGTTGACGACTGGATCTATCAAGTTGGTAATATTGGAGAGTCGTTCTAGCAGGAGAAGGTAGTTTCTAGTCAGCTGTGTGGTGTCAAACCGAGGTTGGATCAACCATAAAATCAGTCATTTTTCCGTTGTTTTGACGAGAGTCCTTGACGATCGATAATCGTCAAATAAATCGTCGAAAAATTCTTTTGATTACAATGAAAAACAAGGAGAAAATTCTATTTTGGAGCCTAGAATTTCGATTTCAATTCATGTGGATCTCAGTTCATAAAACCAGTCCTATAGCAAGTCAGAAGTGAAAATTTAGGTAAAAACGAAATTTTGAACAGGATATTTTAAAAACGCTGCAAATTATTACACAATGGTTTATTATTTTTCTATATAGATCACTCGTCTACAAAATCACCAACCATCCAATATAAACAAAACACTCGTCTGCAAAGCTACCAACTATCCAACATAAAGAAAAACATCGATCGTATTTCGGTCAGCTATAATTTGAATGGAGATAACGGATATTAGGCCTCTTTTGCGATTCACACTCGTGTTTCTGATTTATCGTACGTCCAAACTTTAAATTCTCGTAGCGAGCGAACGGTTCGTCCTACAGAGCTCCGCGTGGTCTCGAAAAATTCTAAAAATTCTATAGAATCTTAAATTGAAGGAAAAATAATACCTTTATATCGAAATTTTTTGAGTTAGGGCGTTTTCAAAATTTCAAAATTCAAATTTGAACCCTTAGAAGTGACCTACATCAACCAAAATCTTCGGGGCACAACTAGACCCCAAATGGAGCCTACATACCAAATTTCATCAAAATCGGTCAATGCTAAGTGGCAAAAGTGCCGCGTACGGCGGACGGCGGACGGACGGCCAAATTTTTATTCGATTTTTGGATTCCACGTACCTTGAAACGTAAACCATCAAATTTTGAGGGGGTGTTAAAAAAATATTTTTCTTGGTCGATTCCAAAGGTTCATTATTGAAAATAATAAACCAAAACGGCTGAAAATGGGTTACAATGTGTTTTTGAAAATCCGATCAGTCACTCATGCTGCACAAAAGGGACTTTTGGTTTATTGTTTTCATAATGAATCCTTGGAATCGTCGTTGAGGTATCTTTTTTATCCCCCCCCCCTCAAAATTTGTTGGTCTACGTTTCAAAATAACGTAGAATCTGAAAATCGAATGAAAATTTCGCTGTCCGTCCGCCGTACGCGTCACTTTCCTTAGTTATCATTTAGGTACCGATTTTGATGAAATTTGGTATATGGGCTCCATTTGGGGTCTGGCTGTTCCCGGAAGCTTTAGGTTGATGTCAGTCACTTCTAAGGGTTGAAAAATGAAGGCTGTAATTTTGAAAACACCCTAGCTCAAAACATTTCGATGTAAAGGTATAGTTTTTTCATCAATTTGGAATAGTATTGAATTTTTAGAATCGAATGAGACCACACAGAGCTCTGTAGGACTAACCGTTCGGCCCCTATGAGAACTTAAGGGACTTACAATAAATCAGAAACACGACTGTGAATCGCAAAAGAGGTCTAATCTCCGTTGAAATTAAAGCTGACCAAAATTCGATCGTTGTTGTTTCTTCGGGCTGTACTCAATTTTGCGTTCTTAGCAACCAGTAAACAAATTGTCGCATGAAGGAGCCCCTATTCCCTGTTTCTTCGCATTAGTGTGAAGCGTTTTGTTTCTTTCAAATAAACTTCATTGTGAAGTAGGTAAGTAGTGACAATGACAACGCCGTGTTCTCTGCAGACGAGTGATCTACATAGAAATAATAAACCTTTGTGAATAATTTGCAGCGTTTTTTTATTACCCCTCTGGTTCAATTAGTTCATTATTTTGTAAAAAAATTTAATATATCAGAAAGACTCAATTTTGTTAATAAAAGCTCCATTTTACTTAGGGAACTATTTCTTCGAAGATAATATTGAAAAAAATTATTTTAGCATGGAACATGCTTTAGCCATTATCTAACTGGACAAAAACGTGACTAAACCGTGGAACGAAAGTAGCGCGGGATTTTGTAATGATTTTCACTTACAACCGACCCGTTCCTAGGGAAATATGTCGCCGATAATTTTCATTCCACGAAAATCGTTCGCCACTCGTTGAAAAGCCCTCAATTTATGCGTAAATTTAATACTGCCGAAACAGCTGTAAATAAGGACGAAGCTGAGATATACCTCTGATTTAAAAGAACTGTAAACAACATTCGCGGTAAAAACCAACATCGATGAAGTGGATTATAATTATTGATGTTGTTGGTTTGCTTGATTTTTACGAATGTAATCAAAGGATCTTGAAACCTAGGCGAGATTTTGTTATGATCGCGGGCTTTTAGTTGTGATGAGTCGACGCTTTAGATGTTTTCGATTTCTCAATAATAAGAATAATGTTGTGATTGAGACTGCTTTACAATGTAGTGAGTCATCGTCTACTTCCACGGAAGAGCGAGTAAGGAAGCTCATTTGCAAACTTGTATTACACCAAGAACATTCGAGAAGCTTCGACCACTAAAGGCATGGCTAAAGGATGTTCCATGTTTCTTGAATTTGGGCCCAAGGCTCTAAGCAGTAACCATCCGGTGGTCCAGGTCCCCTGGCAAGGCCCGAAGGGCAGAGTTTTTAAATCTTTTTACCTTTAACCCATTTCCGGCCACTGATGCATTTTTGCATCGTCATAATAATGATTTTTTTAAATATTAAAATAGTGGAAAATCTTTGTAGAAGAATTTTTTCTCGTTCATGCAGTTCTTAAACTTTTCAAAAACAATTTTCTTCGACATTCGGGAGCTCAATGTGATTTTGGGAAATTTTTTTGAAAGAAGCCTTTCTTCGGCCAAAAGCAAGTGAGCGATCCTGGGCGAGTGAGCGTTCTGGCCCATGAGTCGAAACAGATTCCGGTTCATGAATAGTTTTTTACATTTTACCTACATTTTTTAGATTTTTAGCAATGAAATGGATAAATCATATCGATTTGGAAAACTGAGACGTCTCAAATCTATAAAATGTTAAATTAATATAATTTGGAGCATTTTTGCTCTCGATTGGAGAGCATTTAATGATTTAATGATGCCTTACTTCGGCCGGCATTCTGTAAAATAGTTCATCCTCCTTCTCCCATTACTCTGTTATTTCTACCCTCGGCTTGAAATGGGTTAATTACACAATTTAGGTTGACCTGAACTGTTCATGTGAACTACAGTTTCTTCCCTTCAGTAATAATATAAATTACATGTTTCTAAGTTTTGGAGTTGGATTACAACATAAATGCCTCGAACATTTAAAAAACTCTGCGCTCCGCACCTCGCCAGGGGGCAAGCCCCCTGGACCCCCGGTTACATCTATTTACATACTTCGGACGAAATTATTGAAACACAGAATGTGTTTTAGCTCACGCGTTTCACATAGTTTCGCTACTTTCCTCCCATTAAATCAGAATCACCAGGTTACACGATCCTTAGTTCCGTATCATCGGTATCCATGTTGTCGTCCCAGATTTCGTAAGCTTTTTTTTCTAGTGAGTCCATGGCTAAAACACATTCTTTGTTAAAAGTTGCTTCTGTTTATTGGGACAGGGAAAATTAGTCAGAAACACGAGTGAGAATCGCTCTTGAAATTTCAATGACGGAAGTAGACCAAATCTCGGTTCAAATTTCAACTGATCAATTATTGCGATCTTTGTTAGGTTTTACGAATAGAATTTCATGTCACTCAGTTGTGCTATAACTATGGTTTTCTTCCTGTTAAGAGGTACTTTCTGTCGGAATAAACCTGTTAACTACTAAAAAGTACAAGTATTTCTTCAAAATAAACTTGATTGTGAAGCGAAATATGATTTTTGGCTAGTGGCAGGTAGGTAGTACCAATGGTTGGTAGGTAGTGACAATGGCGAAGCTGCGTTCTTTGCATACGAGTTATCTAGACAGAAAAAATAAACCTTTGTGTAATGATTTGCAGCGTTTTACACAAGGTTATTGTAATCATTGTCATATAAGCCGTAATTTAGTGAAACCACTCATATCAGAATTTTAAGAAAATGGAAGAAATGTTTTTGCATATTCCCCACTAGTTCTTCACGTTCCTACCCACGGGAAAAACCTTGAAGTTACTACCTGAAAATGAGAATATAAGTAAGGTATTTCGCAAGCAAAGCACTTCACCCAAAAAATAAATAAATAAATTAGAATAAAAAAGTCCATTCATGCAGCATGAAGCGAATTTTCGAAGAAATCTTTCAGTTGAAATTATAGTTAAGAAAAGAAACATTGGTGTTGCAATTTCGTTTAGAAAGTTTTTTTTACACGATTCTTGGTTTTCTTCGATTTTCAGTATAGCATACCAACATACTGTATGCACCGGGTATGCTTTGAAGATGTTAGGAGTCCATATTAACGTTCTTCTCGTCACCACAAACTCATAGAGTACCCACATGGTTATTGTTGGTTTTTTTTTCGATTTTCAGTATAGCATACTAACATACTGTATGCACCGGGTATGCTTTGAAGATGTTAGGAGTCCATATTAACGTTCTTCTCGTCACCACAAACTCATAGAGTACCCACATGGTTATTGTTGGTTTTTTTTCAATTTTCAGTATAGCATACCAACATAGGTACTGTATGCACTGGGAATGCTTTGAAGATATTAGGAGTCCAAATTCACGTTCTTCTCGTCTCCACAAACTCATAGAGTACCCACACGGCTATTGTTGGTTTCTTTCGATTTTCAGTATACCTACCATACCAACATACTGTATGCACTGGGTATGCTTTGAAGATGTTAAGAGTCCATATTCATGTTCTACTCGTCTCTACGAACTTAGAGTACCCACACGGCTACTGTATTTCTGTGTACAACAAATATACGCACGTATTCATTATATATAAATAAATACATACTTTTCTTAATTTTGGACAATTTTCATTTTTGAAAAAAGCATTGATATCAGAAATTTTGTGCTGAATCCGAATATACCATATATTATGATTTTGAAGGTAATAACCACAAAAAACGGGAAAACTCCATTTTTTTGGACTTCTTTAAAATTTTGGACCACTTTGGATCCAAAATTGCTGGCTTACGAACTTGACGTATGATTTGTTGTTACGAATATTTTGGCAAAAACTAAAAAAAATTCTAAATAATTACTCAAGTTATCGTGCGGAATGACACGTGAGATATGACTCATGACAACTTCAGGGATCGTTTCAGAATGTTCCAAAACGGATTTCAATGTAAACATTTTTCGAAAAAGTCCATTTTTTTCCATTTTCCTTGAAAATTTGCTAAAATAAATGAGTAATTAAGAAATAGAACGTATAAAATGTCGATAGGAAATGATTAAAAACATCGTTCATGAAATGTATAGACATTTTATGTAATTGTGTCAATTCGACATTAATCTTCAGTATGATTAATTGAGATTTGATTACTTAATACCCAAAAGAATGAAGTTTCTAAGATCATTTGAAAGGAAATAACATGGGCCAACAAATGGTGTAGTCCCTCCTGGCAAATTCGCTGTCGAGATGAGTCATTTTATTACGTAATTACGACGGGTCACTATTCTTTCCCGATCGCGAATTGTAATGTATTTTTCTTGTCCAGACATCATTGGACAGAAGTGGCAGTAGAAATTCGAGACATGGCCTAAACGACAATGTAAGAAGGGGGTAACGAGGGGAAAGGAAGAAAGTATGACTCACGGCAGGTTCAGGGGTATTGGATAAGTTCAGTTACTACCTGTAAATATAGGTGTGAAGGTTCTTGAGGTTCAGTCAGTTAACCTCAAGAACCTTCACACCTATATTCAGTATCAAGCAGTCGATAAATTAGAACCATTTACTACCTGTAAACGTATATATTTGTGGAAAAGGGTGTAGTTCTACGTTGTGGATACCCAACTCCCTGTCGGGCCTCGCGTTCATTCTTTTCAACGGGGGACAGTACAGTCCGCAGATTGATAGAATGCGGATGGTTTGGTGAGGTTTCCATGTGTATTACAATCCCAAAAACATAGTCCTTCTTCTACCTGCCACTCAAGCCAAGGAAAATGAGACCGAGATGAAGTGAAAGGATTGAATTATTACAGGCAAAACAAAACAAATATAGCACACTAATAAAACAGGTTCCTTGCCCTTGGGAAAGTCTTATCAATTAAGAGAATGTACATTCATTCATTCATTCAAAACTAAAATCACGCTTCCAGTACCTGAAGGATGATGATTCTTTCGTTCTTTCAAATTTTAGAGGCGACTGAAGGGTAAAAAGAAGGGCAAGTGAACTCACAGTCGAGATAAAAATCCTCCCTAACAATTGGCTGAGTGGAGGGGCTCTCTACCTTATTATGACTCGAGTTTCTTGTTGCCTGGATTATGATTACTGAGGCCCTTTCTCCAGCCTGACTCAACAGGCTACCTTAGATTTTGGAACAGGTAGTCGTCTATGTTAGCAGGTATATCCTTCGGGAAATCGGCCAACCGCATTCTTTCTATCTGCGAACAGTAGACTGAGCAATATTCTGGAGGGTAGGTACTAATCATGGAAAAGCCATGTTATTAGCGGACTGGTAATCTGTACAGTGAAATAATAAACCGTTGTGTAATAATTTGCAGCGGTTTTTTTTTTCGACATTTATCGCAGTCAAGTCAGAGAATTCTGTTGAAACCATTAAGAAGGAACACTTTTGATTATTGGAGCAGGGTTTTCCGCCTATCTGTAAAACAGGGAAAAGTTTGATAATTTCTTAAAATGTCGAGAGTTGTTGAACCTCGTACTTTTTGATTAAGATAGGAAAAGAACAGCCGGAGTGCCGAATGGTAACTAATTATGTCGATACAGGTGTTTTTTTTTTTTTCAATTTTTATTAATATCATTGTTGCAATTTAAAAATACTTTTGAAAGTCGGAATATGTTCCGGGGATGGCTAAGCCAAAATTTGATTAGCGCTGCAGTAGGTAGTCTGGCTGAGTTTCTGGCTGTTCTCACATCAATTTCTCCTTATACACCTTTTTTGCCGTTCTCGCTAACTGCCATCTTTGTTTCTGTTGGAGTTACTAAGTTACCCTTACTTTATTACTAAGTTAGTCTTACTATCTTCAGTAGAGCTCATGGACTCGTAGTTATTTAAACAAATGTCCTGACTATAATCTTCAAACTTTAATTTGAAATATTCTTAGTTCCTCTGTGGTGATTACCGGATTATCATTCTTGCTAAAAGTTTTGGCCCAAGTACAGCAGATCAACTAAATTTGGGACCTCTAACTCAAAATATTTAGTGTCAGTCAGTTTTGATTCTGTATCTTTGGTTCATTCCTTGTCTCTCGTGAAACTATATCTACCTACGAAATCAAGGGATTCTGATGACATTTTGGAGGTTTCGTGCGGATTTCCTTGATTGATTATTGATTTCTAGCGGATCTTTACTGCCCTTGGCCAGTGATGAACAGAAGTTATGTTTGAGGAATGTTCCCAACATTTTTTGCACATTATAGTTTTGCCATATTATATGAATATACGAGGACTCATTAATTCAATCTACGTCGGTAGTTTCTAAAGAATCAACTGGTC
Organism: Apolygus lucorum; assembly: GCA_009739505.2. NCBI lineage: Eukaryota > Metazoa > Arthropoda > Insecta > Hemiptera > Miridae > Apolygus > Apolygus lucorum. The sequence goes on along the minus strand of CM019168.2, from coordinate 49,954,246 downwards.
AGTCCATCTGGATAGTTGAAGTCATGCGGGTCAAAGCTGTGTTCTTTGCAAGTGATCTCTATAGAAAAAATAAGCCTTTGTGTATTCATTTCCAGCGATTTTCTCTAATATTTGGTTTATTATTTTCAATAATGAACCTTTGGAACCGCCCAAGAGAAATAAATTTCTAACACCCCCTCAAAATTCGATGGTTTACGTTTCAAGGTACGTAGAATCCAAAAATCGAATAAAAATTTGGCCGTCCGTCCGCGGCACTTTTGCCACTTAGCATTGATCGATTTGGTATTTACACTCCATTTGGGGTCTAGTTGTGCCCCGAAGATTTTGGTTGATGTAGGTCACTTCTAAGGGTTCAAAAATGAATTTTGAAATTTCGAAAACGCCCTAACTCAAAAAATTCGATATAAAGGTATTGTTTTTCCTTCAATATAAGATTCTATAGAATTTTTAGAATTTTTTGAGATCACGCGGTGCCTTGTAGGTCAAACCGTTCGCTCCCGACCAGAATTTAAGGGTTTTACGTACGATAAATCAGAAACACGAGTGTGAATCGCTAAATAGGCCTATTCTTCTTTCAAATTAAAGCTGACCGAAATGCGATCGATGTTTTTCTTCATGTTGGATGGTTGGTGGCTTTGTGGACGAGTGATCTATATTGATAGAAATAATAATAAATAATTTATAATAATAATAATAAATTATATAATATAATAATATAATAATGATATAATATAATAATATAATAATGATATAATATAATAATATAATAATGATACTAATAATGATATAATATCATAATAATAATGATATAATAATAATAATAATAAATGATAAATGATGATCTATATAGATAGAAAAATAATAAACCATTGTGTAATAATTTGCAGCGTTTTTAGGAAGCGTTTGTTGGAGTTTTATTTACAGGAAACACAGAAAAAACTCTCTGTTTAGTTCATCAGAGATTCGCTACACAGAAATGTTTTTAAAACTATGCCACTACCCTATTGTATTTAACTTTTGAAAGGTTGGGCCTATTTTGATGGGAATTGTCCCATCGTGAGTATAACTCAATAGTAAGATATCTCTTACTTAAAATCAAATTTCACCTGTGCGCTGCCCGGGAAATTGTTCGTTGTTTGTTTTTCGAAACTTAAGTTTTAACAGATCACCACATTTGGTATTTCAATATAGCGTACCCTACGGAAAGTAACGGATTATTTTAGACCATAACTGTGCGCAAATGTGCTCAAATTGTTAACGGGTGGATCGATTTTGATGGTGCTTACAACCCCTTGGGGTTCCATAAGTGATAGTCAATTTTTACCCGTGCGTTGCTCGGAAATCAATGAACCAGTCCAACCAACTCACCCGAAATTCACCATTCGGTTGGTTCATGTGATGATAAAGCAACTTGCTTTAGAATGTTAGCGACGTGCAGTTGTGCTGCTCAACTTTTAATGGGGAGATTTTCATGAGAGAGAGAGAGAGAGTTAAAGCATTAACATTAGCATTTTTGTTTTTTCAAAAACATACATTAGAAGGATTTAATTAATTAAAGTTTTTGCCATCATGGGCCATTTCATGTTGCTTGTAATTTCCCATTTTTATTGAATACAGGGTTCAAATACATTAATACATCAGTATTAATTACAAATATTTTAGTTGTTTCACTTAATCCTAGATCTTAACGCTTTGCCGCATGCTTCATTTTCTGCTTACTTATCCTAATTTAGTCATCGCTTATACTGCTGGATACAATCCGTCGCAGGGGGTATTCGCTGTTTATTTTTGATATCATGCCTGTTTATATATCGTTTATTGACATTTTATGTCTTTACTATGGCACATAAATGAAAAATCGTCACGAGGGGAGCGTAACGCGGAAATTTCTGATAATTTTCACGTACAACCAATCGTTCCTAGGGAAAACTAACTTCCTCATTTTCCACCCCACAAAAATCGTTCACCACTCATTAGAAAGCTCTCAATTTACTAAACATAAGACATAAAATGTCTCTCGTGGTTGCGTACTTGTACGAAAGCTGTATCCACCGTTTGTGTTTTTGACACGAGACCTCAGATAAATTTAAAAGGAATTGTTTTATAACTAATGTGCTTTCTTTATTTTATTCTCTTTTTTTCGTACAAACTCTCCAATAGATTATGTATAGTTAAATTCATTGACCAGAAATTGTCTATATTTACTTGCTTCTCTCATATATTTAACAAGGTTTCCCAATTTGCCGTTACCATTCAACAATTTTATTATCTCTCCTTCCGTGATTGACCCCTTACCCAAATATTCGCACCCTAAACTCCCTCAAAATCGGGCATATGACAAGGAAATGGAATGACGTTTCGTCTTCTTGGCGGTTGCACATTGAGCATTTATTCACTTGCCGTCTCTCCACCACCTGTAGTTAACCGTGAGCGTTTCTGTTCGGGCCCTTGCTATAATTCTAATTTTATACAGGGTGTCTACACTTTCGATGGGCATAACTTCAGGGTTCGATTCTACAAGGTATTTCCAACAAAAAATGTCTCTTAGCAATTTTCTTTTAACCCACTCGAAATTCCTTTTTTTTCACTTTAAAGTTTTTCTTCGCGTTTTCGACCTTACGGCACTGATGTGGTCATAACTCCCTTATTTCTCCTGAAAATTCAAATCTGACTACACCGTTAGAAAGAGCGTTAAATTCCTAAGCTACCCAGTGCAAAATCAAAATATTTCAGCTATAAAATAGTTTCAAAAAATCAAGTCAAAAAGCCAACTTTACAAATTTTTTGAAACTTGACTTTCTTTGACCAAAGTTTTCACTCTAAATCCCTGCCCATTTCGATGGGCGCTCTTCGGTGAAAACATGCTCAAATTGTCAGCTTTTCAACGGTCTATCAATTTTTCTTTTCAACATTCAAATTGGAAGAGTAAATCAAGTTTGAATGCCAGAAAACGTGTGTTACAAGCAAATCCAGCGTTTTAATCGGTTTTTATGGCCCCCCTCGACCTCAAGATGGCTTGACGATTTTGGTATCATTTCCTAAGTAATTTTTTACGCTGAATCCAATGGCGATACTTCCGAATGGTTCCGACTGCTAGAAAGTGGATTTTTTGAAGAAAACCATCGTTTTTCGTACATAAAATACGCATTATTCTTAAATGTGGTAGTGAGCATGAAGTAACACCTTTGAACTCAACAAAAACACCGAATTTCTAGCTTATTGAAGTTTTTGTCGAGTTCAAAGGTGTTACTTCATGCTCACTACCACATTTAAGAATAATGCGTATTTTATGTACGAAAAACGATGATTTTCTTCAAAAAATCAACTTTCTAGCAGTCGGAACCATTCGGAAGTATCGCCATTGGATTCAGCGTAAAAAATTACTTAGGAAATGATACCAAAATCGTCAAGCCATCTTGAGGTCGAGGGGGGCCATAAAAACCGATTAAAACACTGGATTTGCTTGTAAAACACACGTTTTCTGGCATTCAAACTTGATTTACTCTTCCAATTTGAATGTTAAAAAGAAAAATTGATAGACCGTTGAAAAGCTGACAACTTGAGCATGTTTTCTCCGAAGAGCGCCCATCGAAATGGGCAGGGATTTAGAGTGAAAACTTTGGTCGAAAAAAGTCAAGTTTCGAAAATTTTTTAAATTTGGCTTTTTGACTTGATTTTTTGAAACTATTTTATTGCTGAAATATTTTGATTTTGCACTAAGTAGCTTAAGAATTTAACGCTCTTTCCAACGGTGTAGTCAGAATTGAATTTTCAAGAGAAATAAGGGAGTTATGACCATATCAGTGCCGTAAGGTCGAAAACGCGAAGAAAAACTTTAAAGTGAAAAAAAAGGAATTTCGAGTGGGTTAAAAGAAAATTGCTAAGAGACATTTTTTGTTGGAAATACCTTGTAGAATCGAACCCTGAAGTTATGCCCATCGAAAGTGTAGACACCCTGTATATGTCATCCAAGTTCCTGTACTCCAATCCTCCATTCTGCCCTCTATCCAGTCTTGCGTAAAGCTGATGGTGTGCTGAAGTTTTCACCTCATTTTCCAGCTCCACTCGCCCACTTCGCCACTTCGATCTCGCTTTCTCAATCACTTAATTCATTGTTCTTTCTGAGATTTACATGATAGTTTGTGCATCGTGCTCATTTATCTTCATAAAAACGAAGACGGTTCTCAACATCACAATCAAAATTTAAAGAGGAAATAACTGATAAGGGAGTTGGACAGTACAAAACTATCGTGAGTGGTGTGAGTAATGATAATAGCGACTGTCAAAGGGGATGGCAGCGAGACTGCATTAGTACTAGTCACGACAAAAAGATCTCAACATTTGTAAATCAATTAACGGTGAAATTATACCATGCAAAGAAGGCCCCTTAAGTTGGATTTGTATGAGTGGAAAGTGTTTGCGAGGATCCTTCAGAACCAAAATTACTTCTCCAACCTGTCACGGTGCCCTGAAAAACCTCAAATTGGATTTTTATTGGGTTTAAAGATTTTTTTAAAGTCGTCATTGGCGGAGTGCCTCGTTCCCGCCCACTCCCTTAGTGATTTCGCCCACCGAGATCTTAGGAGGTTCTGACGTCAATGGCTTGGATTTCCCTGAAAACTTTGAACCAAGGGAAATCCTGCTTAGAAGAAAGAGTTACGAGTTAGATGAATTTAGTTACTTCATTCGTGAAGTTTGTTATGTTAATTTTTCAATTGGGCGGAAAGATGTTTCTCTTGATTCAAGTTCAATATTTTGACACCAGAGAAAACTTGGGTACCATTTTTGTTAAGCGTTTTTAATTTATCGATAAGGGAGCTTAAACATACATTATGAGACATACATTGCAGGACTATTATTTCGATACCTTAAAGCACAAAGGCGCTTTGTCCAAAAACGGAGTTTTGAGAAAAACGCAAAAGAAAGTATCACCAGTGCACAATTCCTATAATGGCTTTCACACTTGACTCTTTAATTTCTTCAATACATTTTCAAGCTTTAATCGTCAAGAAGGTCAGTAATAGTTTTGTTAAATTGGACTTTTTCTGATTTTTTATATTCAAAAATATAAAAACTGTGGAAGATGGATGGACATAGCGCCTTTGTGCTTTAAGGTATCGATTTGGCCCTGCTTTTACTTTCGGATTTATCCCCCTTTCCAAGAGGATAAAAGCTTTTTGATTTGGCGCTGTTGAAGTTCAGTGAGCAGCTTCCTTAGCTAGGATACCATCTTTGACATGTACTACAAAATAATATAAGTAATATTCAGGTATGGAATGATGAAATGGTAAACTAATTATCGTATTTTTGGCCTCTTAGGAACACCATCTGCAAAGAGCCATCGTGACCGGCCTTATAATCCCCACTCCCGAAGTCGAAATGATTCCAGACAAAGAGGCGTACGACAGGTCCTATCCCGCCAACTACAAGCAGCCACGCCAACTCATTCACATGCAACGTGAGTACCCTGACATCTCTTATCTGTTAATTTAATGGCTTCACCAATGGAGTAAAGATGGAATGAAGAACTCCCGGTTCTGTGAAAAGAGATATATAACGACAAAATCACGTAGCATCGAAGTCATTTGGCTTGAGGGTTTGCTTATTCCGTTATGGATTTTTGCCACTTGAGACTCCGAACAGTCAAGAAACTAACGATGGTTGAACTTTATACCGAAAGAAGCTTGAATGTATTTACCTTGGTTGGTTAATACACCAATGAGAATCTCCATTGAAATAAAGTCTAGGTCTACTCTCTAGCCGTTGTCTAAATTATATTAATGAGAAGTAGGACTGGACGGAGACTAAACTGTGTCTAGGGTAGCAACTCTGTCCTCAGGGAATCACATTCTTCCTACCGCCATGACTAACATACTAGCGTGATCTGTATACAATAAGAGTTGAGGATTTTAGAGCAAACGTCTCCCTACAATCTGAATCCAATCACTTTCTTTTCCAAATTCTAGTTGACTTCCCAAGTAGAATCTCCAGTTATTCCATCGTGTCGATCGAAACTAGTAATAATTTATTATTACACATGACAAACTGAGAAGTAATAAGGTAGTGAGGCCATCATGGAACACTCTCTTATCTCATGTCTTGTGTTTGTCTGTTCATGTTATTGAGAGCTGAGCTTAGCTAGTTCTTGTTGTTTACGTCAGTCTGACATCTTTCATAGTTCTTCACATTCCATTCACTCTTGCAATATGCAAAATGATCGCCTTAGACAAACAGTGAAGGGGTAATCTTGGGGACACCCCCTAGAAAATTATTGAAAATTTCAACTGCAAACCTGTAGCTTGAAAATACTGGGTTCCAACCCATGTAAATGCCCCATTTTGTTCCAAATACTGAAAGAATACTGGGAAGTACTCTTCCCAGAAGAATACTGGGGTAGTAGGTGCCTACTACCTATCCTGTTTTCTGCGACTTCGTCCACCCTATAATAGGGAATAATGTCAATTCAATCTCTATACAAGCCTACCCTACATAGGTTGATTGCTTGTATTTGCCCACCTCGTCAAAACCTAGAAACAGTGGTGAGTGAAACTAGTACCTACAATGGGGTCTTTCAGCCAATTTTTCAAAATTTTTTCTTCAAAAGAGTATGGCTCAGGAATAATGGTAATCGGGTCTGTTTGTCGAGAAAATGTTTTTAAAAAATCAGAGAAGCTAAGGAAAGTTAAAGATTTGAATGTTGTGACGTAGCTAGCCAACTGTCTTTGAAAAAAGTATCCACGCACAGAGAAGAGATGAAACCCTTGGAGGACCTGTTGGATACTACAAAATACTACTCACACGCGCGCGCGGTGTAGTGTGTGTGCATTTGGCCTTTCTTTCAAACGTGTGATCTCTTTAATTAATTTTTCTACCACATGTTATAGTATATTGGGCTTAAAGTTGTAGTATATAGGTTTTCAAGGGTGCTGAATCCAAATTTGAGGTCAAAAACCTGAATTTCCGACCCACCGAAATACCCCATTGTCAGCAGTGGTCATATAATAAGAAAGATGCCGACTCCCTCAATTTTCAGCTCAAAGTTCTGTTTTTTCTGAAATCCGATCCATCATGGCCGACATTCGAAGGAGGCTGATATAATCGATTATTTGAAGCATATCGATAGTCTATGACTTCCACTTCTTCCTTCCTCTTCTTCAATTTCGTAGATCTACAACCACTCAAGGTATTAAGAAGAGAATGAGTAATAATTACTATTGTAAGGGTTGTCCGGTATACTAAAGTTGAGATGCGTAATAGCAACGAATGAGAAGTGCCAGAATCTATTCATCAGTACGAGCTTCTCCCCACTTGCTCTGTCACCCCATCCTGTACTTCTCTTTGTTGTACTGCCACCCTGAAGATGTTTCATGGAAGATCAAGTTAACCGATCAGACAAACCCCATTTTCAAAAAATGTACCTCTTCTGATCCTGAGTGGTCTTGTTACACTGATTGCTCCTATTTCAGCATTTTCCATGGAAGAAGACATACCAGACTACGACATGGATTCGGAGGACGAAAAATGGTTGTCTCAACAGAAATTGGACATCACGCCGTACAAGGTAAATTCTACCCAACCATCTATGGACTCCGTGTTCTGGTAAACTGGCGCGATGAACCGCAAATAAAAACTACGTCATTATTTTAGTAAATAGCAACATCAGAATGTATACATTATTGATGTTTTTTGATAAACATGATTGTTTTATCCGATTACGCGAATCTTATATATCAAAAGATCTTCTATAAGAGCTTTTGGTGGGTCTACCAAAAGTTCTTCTATAACCCTTTGCATCTGCATACTTAGTGAAATGTTGTGCCAAAAGTATTCCATTTGGCCAGTGTTCAGCTGGCTACCTGAACTAGCCAAAGCTTGTACTTCTCACTAAAGTCACGCTTCCCTTCAGCCTTCACCACTGAGCCCATCGCTATAGAAAAATCCAACCAAAGTTCGTTTTTCACCAGCGGTAACCTATTTTCTGATCCGAGAACTGAACTTTTATTAGCATCATTAAACGAAGATTCGTCTCCTCAGATGCTGCCTTTATTTCCTCTGTACAGTCTTGAGTTCATTCTCATTACAATAGTTTTCTTCTTACTAATTGTGTGTCGTTTGAAGTGTTTTTAAGGTGACCTTTTTAGGACGTCCCACAGTAAGACTTGGGCGTCCTTATGCGATCGATCTGGGGTGAAGTTGGACAACACTCAACAGAAAAAAAAAATAACCACACAGTAATCCGTTTTAGACCATTCTGAATCCAAATCCGCGAAAAAAACCATAGGTGTATGTCTGTGTGTGTGTGTGTGTGTGTGTGTATGTGTGTGTGTGTGTAACAAAATCTTGTGTACTCTGCACAGGCCTTAGTTCTCAACCGATTTTCCTGGTTCTTTTTTTGTTCGTCGCGGAAAACTATCTAGTTGTGCACTACGTCGCCGGAATTTCGAATTTTGCCTTTTAAGGGGAGGAAAGGGGGGGTTAATGCTCGAAAAACATGCGTTTTTGGGCATAATCTTGTGTACTCTGCCCAGGCCTTAGTTCTCAAACGATTTTCGTGGTTCTTTTTTCGTTTGACGCGGAATACTATCTAGTTGTGCACTACGGCGCCGGAATTTTGGATTTTGCTTTCTAAAAGGGGGAAAGGGGGGGTTAATGCTTAAAAAACGTGCGTTTGCGGGCATAATCTTGTAAACTCTGCCCAGGCCTCAATTTCCAACCGATTTGCGTGTTTCTTTTTTTGTTTGACTCAAATAACTTCCGAGTTGTACACGATTTTACCAGAGTACCAAAATTCGCAAGGGGAGGGGTTGAGTGGGGGGATAATATTCACAAAATATCCGATTTTTCAATATTTCGGTTCCTTTACTGCTTACTAACTGTCCCCAAGCTTTGAAATTGAGGAAAAATTCTCATTATACCTCCGGATTTTCATGAATTATTCTCTGTACCACTTCTCTGTACTTCTCGGTGCCAGGATATGGTGCCATGATGCCATAAACCGCTTATTTCGTGTTTTTTTTTGTGTTTCACCTTGAATACGGATGTGAATTTGACGGACTGCCTACCAAAACTAACAGATGAAAGTTCAATGTTACGACGTATTTCCGCTTTGGTGCCAGACCGGCACCATTGGAGGAGGAGGGGGGGGGGGTGAACTCGAATTCGCATGTTGGGTATCGTAGATCATGGATTTTAAAATGCTCTTCAGATTCGAGGCTCCCATGCCGCTAGAAATGTTATGGTGGATAATGGTGGGGGGGGGGGTCAGTATTTCTTGCCCAAAGTAATAAACAAATTACATCGAGTGAAACAGTTTTATCACTTAACAACTGGTTAAACTGATCTAATGCTTATCCAATGGGACGTCCCCTGGAATGCATGCATTACTAAACAATATGTTTGTTCTTTGCAGTTTGAGGAAATGATGGATCAGTTGGAAAAGAACTGCGCTCAGAACATAGCCACTCAAAGTCGAAAAGAGCTTCTGTTGAAGGACGATGACGAACTGTCGATAGCCATCTACGATTACTGGTTGGCCAAACGAATCAACACGGTAAGAATTTTTAAGAATTACCCATTTCTTTAGTCTTACAAGTGATGTGGAGGAGCATCTAGGGAGAGAGAGTGGTGGAATGGCCTGAGCGCTGCCTGGCGACGATTAGATGAACCTTCCAGAGCTAAAAACCTATGTTATCTCTTATCAGTCCACTGATGTGATGACAACTCGGTTGACACATTTTACCGAGAATTCTAGTAGTTTTGCCTTGCTAATTTTCCGCGTGTGTTTTGCCTGATTTTGCGGATCCTCCAGTGCGAGAATCTGGACGACGGGTTCCCAGAAGAAATTTCCGTAATCCGTAAAATATCTGATTTTCAAACTAGTTAGGTGACATCCGCGGAGCTCACTCCCACCTCATCAATTCGTTCTAAGGAAGATGGAACCCAGCTTTAGGAATCGCCTACATCACATCGGGCGACTGATAAGAGAGATAACGTATGTCTTGAGCTCTGGAAGGTTCATCTAATCGTCACTATGCAGCGCTCAGGCTGTTCCACCAATTTCTCTCCCTAGATGCTCCTGTGATGTGGTGTATTGAAGGATTTTGTGATAAGAATGGTGGATGGCGAAATTCGAAATAGATTTGTGTAGAGTATCCAGTTAGAAACTGTTGATATCCTAGGATTACCTTGAGGTGTCAAGACATTTCTTGGACCTCCTCAGACACATTTTGATAGAATTCCGATTTTACCGTACTGAGTGCAGCCGTGCGCCCGGCGGAGGGTTAAGACGACTCTGAGCCACTCTCTGATACTTCATCTACTTCGTTTACTTATAGACAATTTTGTTTACAGCAACCTCAACCCCTGGTGCCGACAGTGAAAACGGAAGCCAACAACCGAGGCTCGAGCGGGAACCTGGACAACAACCCCTACCTCGCTTTCCGACGGAGAACCGAAAAAATGCAAACTAGGAAAAATAGGAAAAACGACGAAACCTCCTACGAAAAGATGGTTAAACTGAAACGGGATCTGACGAGAGCTTTACAGTTGTTGGAGATGGTCAAACGGCGGGAGTCGGCGAAGAAGGACTTGGTCGAGTTGACGGTTAAAATTTATGAAAAGAGGTGAGTTTATTAAGATTATTTTGATTTCTGATACCTAATTATGCACAAAATTCTGTTACAACTACTACAAGGTGGCGCAATTTAAGTCGGCTTAACTTCAGGAGTCATTCTACAACTAATTTGCAATAAAAACTGTATCTTAACAATTTTTCTAACCCACTGTTTATTCAAGGTTTTTTGTTTATTGTTTTTGATGGTCGCCGCTTGTTCTTAGTATTTCGCGGGATCGAAGGGCAAAAACTTGGAAAATTGTACTAAATTTGAAATTTTAAAGGATTTTAGAAATTAATTAGTGCGCGGCCCTAGAGAATTGACAAACTGAAATATTGCCGCCGGAAAACGATAATTGCCAAAAAAATGGAAAAAACTACTGAATAAACGGTTTTTTCATGTTTTTTCCATATTTCTCTGGCAGTTATTGTTCGATTTTGATGATTCCAGCGACAATATTTCAGTTTTATAATTCCCTAGAGCCGCGCACTAATGAATTTCTAAAATCTTTTAAAATTTCAAATTTAGGTACTAGTTTTTAAGTTGTTGCGCCTTCGATTTCCTGAAATACTAACCCGGAACGAGGAACGATGAATCAGAAATACGTGTGCGAATCGCTAAAGAGGCCTAATCTCCGTTCAAATTTTAGCTGACGAAAATGCGATCGCTGTGCGTTTCTTCGAGTTGTACTCAGTTTTACTCCCGTAGCAACCAGTAATCAAATTTCCTAATGAAGGCAACCACAACTTGATTGTGAAGCGAAAATATGGTTGGTAGGCAGTGACAAAAGCAAATTTGCGCAGGCAATTGATCTACACAGAAACATAATAAACCTTTGTGTAATAATTTGCAGCGTTATCCGATACTTATTGATGCTCATTTCGTTTACAGGTACCAAGCTAATGACCTGAGCGGGTCTCTGCTAGCGGAGGTTTCTTCTTTCAAAACACAGCGGCCGGCGTTCGCTCCTATTTATACTAATCAATTCACCCCCAACCACGCCAGTTGGCCTGTAAAACCGCCCAAGGTAATTACTAAACCACAGCACACCTTTGAGTACTCGACCAAAAAATAATATTCCTGCCTGCAACCTTCACTGGTTGAAACTCGTATACAGGAAAATGGATTAGGTATTCCTCCAGTATTCAACATTGTTCAACACAGAATTTCAACCTCTTCTCACTCATCCAGAATTTAATATTGCCTGATGACTTTTCATGGGACATTTCGAGCTTTTGACATGTTTTTGTTGACGGAAAACGAATGCTTCGCCCGCGCTCAATGGTTAATCATGATGTGTTCTTTTGGCAGACGTAAATACACTCGTAGACAGATAATCCGAATGGAAAGGTTAGAATCAGAGCTTGTTCGCTCTAGCCGCTTGTTTACCGCGATACCATAAAACGAAATCCAAGAAGAACACAAACATACGCAATATCCACCTAAAATTCCAAATTCGTTAGCCACGATTATTGAGAACTTGAAGGGATCACAATTTCAAAATATAGATTTAAAAAACTTTTGAGTTTTTAGTGGAAATTACTGTCTAAATCATAGTACCTACTATATCGTCGACTGGAAGGTAAAACTGACCTAGTGATAGATGGTAATAGGTTAGGTCAGATCGAAAATTACCCTAACTATTGGCAAAAAATCAAAAGTTCGGTAGTAGTAAAATATATTTGAGGAAGGAAGTGAAAGTCCAGCTTTATCTGAAGGACTGATGGAAATTTCACTGACTAAATGGCATTTGAGACCTTTTTTCTTAACTAGTTGCAAGTGAATATGACCAAGACTTGGTCACTTGCAACTAGTTCAAGTGTCATTTGATTGGTTTCATTTGTAATAAATTTAGGAAATGACGGCTCTTATCTCAGGAAAAAGCGACCAAATGCTTTCTGGTAAGTGTAAACATAAGGAGAGTAAAAATTAAAGTAGTTTTTTTCCAATACTGAACTCACGTGCCTCTTGCCAGGAAAAACTGGCTATCAGTACTTGTTCTGGCCATCAGAAACTACTGAGCAGTACTTGAACGGTGAGGAAACCAACATTTCAAGATGAATTTGGCGAAATCTAGATTTTACCGGTCTAATAAAGTTGAAAAGTTACTTAGAGCGCAAAACAGTCCATCATGAAAGACCAAAACTCCACGAGGCCCTCAAATGCAGGTGGTCGGTTTAACCTTCTGGTCGACGATATGATATATTCGGTATCCGCTCATAATTAATGAAATGAATATTATACCATGTTATGTTATGTTATTGAATGTTATACTATTATTTACATTTGCCTCATTACAAATAAATGCATTATAAAAATAAAAAATAAAAAAATAAAAAAATTTCTTATTGGAGCACAACTGCTGTCTTGATGCCACACGCTATTCGGAATCAGCAAGATTTTGCTACTCCAACACCTTCAACGCGGAACTTTCTGGAGAGGGTGGTCGCCCTGGCGGAACTGAGCGGTTACATGGAAGTTACTAAGTACCAAGTGCCAACTTCAAACCTCTTTTTTCCTCACCTCCATGCTCTTTGGCACCCAGTGTTACTCTCTTTCTCTTCTCTGATTATCCAAAGTCCAAAAGTGACGTCCATTCCAGGTGCAGAGTGTTGGTAGTATTTTGGCGGGCCAAGATGATAACACACAGAAGCAAAGGGCGCCCACCAGGGCTAACGTCAGTTTTACCCCTCACCTAAAGGGATTCCGCGTTGAAGGTGTCAAGGAATAGGCTTGCAGCCTATTTGGTATTCACAATTAATGACAAACTAAACCCATCTTTCATCATTGTCTCGGTCGGTCTGTATCCCGGTGGTCGATACTTGAGTACGTGTTTGACCAACCGGGAGTCATCCATCCGGTCGATGTATTGCAACCATCAATAAGATATTTCTTTTAAATTCGCCCATTCAGTTATGCAGCGCAAACGGGAATTTGTTACCTTAGTTTGAAACATGAAAATGTTACCTAATCATGCGTGTGGTCTTTGTAAATTTTTAAATGTTTTGGTTCATCAGTGACTGATGCCATTCTACATCTCTCTTTATGATTTCAGGATGAAGTTGGGACGAGTAGGAAAGAAAAGAGACCGTATAAAAAGAGGAAACATAAAACTGGTGGTTACCCGCTGAGTGATCGGCACCCTGGAACGCCTGGGACAGCGGGGGCCGCCACCTTATCATCGGGGGAAGACGAACCTTCGACTTTGGGTGGCGCCACGTCTCCGCCTTCCTCCCCCAAAGTAGCATTTCCCTTTCATCGAAGACCTGATTGTTCCTATCATGCTGTGAGTATGCTAACTTTCTTTAAAAATCGTGTTAATGTAGAATTGGTTGGGAAAGGTTCCACGTTCATGAGCACATTATAGTAGTCTATATTCCTGGGAAGACGGAAGTCATTGCCATCCCACATTATCTAGACATGTAGGAGGTGCGGCGACACTGCGGCCTGACCAGACCCAGCCTGACTGGATCTGATCAGGACCAGACCAGTGGGGTACGCGACACTACCACCTGACCAGACCCGGCCTGACTGGATCTGATCAGGACTAGACCAGAGGGGTACGCGACACTGCCTCCTGACCGGACCCTCCAATCCGAACCCCAGAAGCGAGAGGAGCCATGTCAAACGGATTTTGCTCCTTGATCTTGAGTCAGAATCAGATTTCGAATTAGAATTTGATCTTTTAACAAGTTCGTTTTGTGTCAAAACGATGAAAATTATTATACAAAGGATTTTGGTTTCAGTCACTTCTAAGGAGTGGAAAATAAGGGCTCGATATAAAGGTATTATTGTTTTCACCAATTAAAATAGTATTGCATTTTTAGAATCCAATGTGACCACCACCCAGACTCTGTAGAACAAATAGTTCGCCCCCCGGATTGTACTCAGAAACACGAGTATGAATCGCAAAAGAGGCCTCCGTTCAAATTTTATCTGAACAAATTGCGATCGTTGTTCGTACTCAGTTCGTGTTTGAGTTGCGTACCTACTCAGTTTTGCTTCGGTACTTAGCAAACAGTAATCAAATATTGTAATGAAGGCACCCAAGGCACTCTTTATGTTTTCGAATTGAATGTTAAGCGTTTTTTTTTTTCGAGTTAAGCGTTTTTTTTTTCTTCAAAATAAACTTGATTGTGAAGCGAAAATATGGTTGGTACCGTAGTTGTAAAGGCGAAGCTGTGTTCTTTGAGGGTGAGTGATCTCTACAGAAAACTAAAAGTTTGTGATTGTCTCCATAAACTAGCGATAGATCACAATTTGGGGAATTTAGGACACTTTTGAATAGAAACGACCTATTGAGTGATCAACACAGAGAGAAATAATGAAACGTATTACTGACTAGAACAAGAAAAAGTGTCAAAAGTCAAAACATGGTGGTTTTTGTTGTTGTTGTGCCTGTGGCGCGAGGGGCTCGATATCTGGTGAGAAGAGGACCTGATTCCGGCCCCGACCCGACCAAGATGGGTTCCAAACGGAGTCAAGAAGCAGAGCCCCGTCCGCTCTGCTCCGCTCCCGTCCTAGTGTCGCCGCCCCCATCTAAATACACAACAGGGGTCCGGTACTGAAGTCTGGTCTGGTCGGGTCGCAGTGTCGCCGCACCGTGGTACCGGACCTGACTTGAGTACCAGAGCCGACATCCCCTGTGTATTTGAATGGGGGCGGCGACACTGAGACTGGAGCAGACCAGAGCTGCAGACTTGACTCCCTGATCCGACCAAGATGGGTTTCGAACGGAGTCAGGAAGCAGAGCCCCGTCCGCTCCCGTCCCAGTGTCGCTGCCCCCATTTGAGTACACAACAGGGGTCTGGTACTGAAGTCTGGTCTGGTCGGGTCGCAGTGTCGCCGCACCGTGGTACCGGACCTGACTTGAGTACCAGAGCCGACATCTCCTGTGTATTTAAATGGGGGCGGCGATACTGAGACTGGAGCAGACCAGAGCTGCAGACCTGACTCCGTTGAAAATCCGTTTGGTTGGTTCAGGACCTGAGTAAGGTCGAACCCTTCGCAACTACCCTAGTACGCGCACAGTCCCAGCTACATCAAAAATCCCTCGTTGTCACACTCTTTCTCTTGTTATAGTCAGTGATACGTCTCATTATTTCTGTCAGGTGTTATTTCTCGATGTTACTTCTGTGTTCACTCAATTGTACCTATTCAGTCAACTCACGAAAGTGTCGTTAATTACCCAAATTATGATCTATCACGTACGTATAGGAACAACCACGTCTTTTTGACACACAATGAACTTGTTTTAAACATCAATTTCTAAATCGGAATCTGATTCCGACTCAAGATCAAGGAGCAGTAATTCGTTCGTCATGGCTCCTCTCTTTTCTGGGGCACAACTGGAGGGTTCAGCCATGTGGCAGTGTCGCAACCCCCTTTGGTCTGGTCCAGAACGGGTCCAGTCAGGTCGGGTCTGGTCATGTCGCAGTGTAGCCGCTGAGGTAAAAAACCCCTCTAAAAGCTGCTGTAGGGATGCTGTACTTCGCCTAGAATGTATTCACTTCATGTCACCGGCAAAATTATGCACTTTACTTAGCCTTAATAAGTAGTGTGATATATCGACAGCCCCACTGCAAAACCCTGTAAGTTCCAATTTTTCCAAAAATAAGCATTTGAGCCTTTCCAATAGATTGTGCTCTTGCGCACATTATAGTGTCGCCAAAATCGGGCTATGGCTTCTCATTTCTTTTCTGTGGTGAAATGTAATAACCTGTAAGCCAGGTTCATATGTTAAAAATGTCACAGTTTTTTTTCGTCTCTTGGAAACTTTTTGGTATTGAACATACAGGGTTTTGCAGTAGGGCTGTCGATTTATGGTTTCTACGGCCCACATAAAAAACTGAAACCTCGTGGTTGAAATTTATCCTATGGTTTCCAAACCATGGTTTTAAAAACTCCATTAAGGGGGTCTCAGTCGATTGCCGTTCGTTCATCATTCCGGGTCAGCATTTCACGAAATTGAAGGCGCAAAAACTTTGTAACGTTGAAACTTTGAAAAGTTGTACCTGAATTTGACATTTTAAAGGTTTTTAGAAATTCATTAGTGCACTGCCCTAGGGAATTGAAAAACTGAAATATTGCCGCTGGAATCATCAAAATCGAACAATAATTGCCAGAAAAATATGGGAAAAACAGTTTATTCAGTAGTTTTTCCCATTTTTCTTTGACAATTATTCTTCGAGTTTGATGATTCCGGCGGCAATATTTCAGTTTTTCAATTCCCTAGGGCCGGCCGTGCACTAATAAATTTCTAAAATCCTTTTAAATTTCAAATTTACGTACAACTTTTCAAGTTTTTTCGCTTTCAATATCGCTAAATACTAAAAAACGAACGGAGACCTCCTAAATCGAGTTTTTTATATCCACGAATGCAGACTTTCTGTTGTATACCTATAGGAGCTAATGAATTCAACAATGTTTTTGTGTAGTCAAGTTTTTAAACTCTAAGCTCTTTAACTATCTAGGTTGGTGATATGTGTTGAACTAGGTCAAAATAACACAGAAACCACTAGAATCTTCTATTCGTATCTTTACAGTAGAACAATGTTTATATAATAATGAGGAATTTCACCATGTCGGAATTTCCTATTTTTTACCCCTAAATCGGATTCAGCACCTTGAAAAACCACCTACGGCTAACTTTCAGTGGCTGAAAGTTTTACGTTCTTTTTGTCATCTTTACACTTGGGAAACTAATTTAGAGCCCACATTTTATCACATGATTACGCGGGGACTTAGTAAGGAATTTTTAAGCCAGTTTTTAAGAAACGAAAAGATTGTATTAGCGGCATTTTCCATTGGTCCGATTAAATAAATCTGGTTGTATCTCAGTTCCATCCTCCAGGTAGTTGAACTACCTGTGCTAGTTCATCCAGTGAGTCCAAGTATGAGAGAATCTCCCTCTTAAAATACCTAGGTACCGACTAAAATTAATTAGCCCTGAATTGGTTGTTGAAGTTGCTCCTTGCTTTGGTTTCAGCCTGTTTGCCAAGGCGGTATTGGCAGTTTCGGTTGGTCGAGTACTGAAGAAGGTGGCGCTGGAGAGGAGAGGTACAGGTTCAGCCTCACTGCTGTGTCTCACCCCAAGCCCAAACTGGTTGGACTTGTACGGCGACGAATAGGTCGCGGAGGAAGGTAACTAATGTGTTAAATTGTACAATGGACATGACAAATAAATTTCGGTAGGTTACGAGGAAACTTTGCTACCACACATCAAATTCATTGCTTCTTCAGCTCCGATGTCGATTGATGTTTCTTATTGAAGACAAATCGCTATAGCTTACAGAGTACCTCCAATTTGTTGTTGGAGCCTAGAATTTTGATCATAATGACCTGCGTACTCTACCTGTTATAGTCTTCAATGTCAAAGACATTTTTGAATGTACAAAATATATAATAAGCTCAGTATAAAAATAAGCTAAATTTTGGTAATCCAAAAAATCATTTAGCCTACGATATTCGTGAGGCTATGGCAAAAGAACGTCCATTGATCCAGTTCTCTGACGACCAAGATCTATAGATTGGCACCTAGACCTAGAACACGGTCTTTGGGTTGACTCAGGACTATATTTCCAAATTATCGTGTTTTATCTTGATACCTAGCACAACATGGTCATGGTGAAGAGTCTTTCAAACACACATTTCGCACTGCGAGTTCTCAAGGGGCGCTTTTGGGTACAAGGGGCGCTTATCAAAGTTTTAAAATTACGAGTAAAACACGCTTGAAGATTTTACTTTTTTCCCAACTCAATTGTGTCACTGCTATTTTAGCTAGATTTTTAATTTTTTCGCTTTCTGTTGAGAATTTAGTGTACTATCGATTGAACTAAGAACTGAATCGGATCCAACCAATAATATAGGGAGAAAGACGTAAAATCACCAAAAAAAGTTGGAATTTGTAAAAGCGCCCCTTGCGTTTTCTTGCTTTATCAAGTTGAGCCCATTCACATTAGACCCTTTAAGAAAAAAGTTGTGTATTTTTTATTGAGAAGAAGGCGTTTCACATAAATTCCATAAGGGCTTATAGTGCTCTCTTTCGGTAACGGATGGAGGTATCGAAAAGCCAGTAGTACCAACGTGTAGATCTTGGTTTTGCGGTTCCGACAGTGTAATTTCAAAAAATGAGGTACAAGGGGCGCTTTTTGTAAAACGCCTGTTGGCCTCCTACCCGAACACGACATCACATTGTGATGCGCTGCCAACCAACTGAGGGTCTCATCAAGCGCCCTTTGGTTATGAACTTTTCCCTTTGTTTCTATAAATTCCATAAGGGCTTATAGTGCTCTCTTTCGGTAACGGATGGAGGTATCGAAAAGCCAGTAGTACCAACGTGTAGATCTTGGTTTTGCGGTTCCGACAGTGTAATTTCAAAAAATTAGGTACAAGGGGCGTTTTACAAAAAGTGCATTTCGCAGTGCGATTTCTAGTCCAATCTTTTCCTTTCTATGGAAGACTTTGTCAGAATCGTGGACGCTCGAAACGAGTTCATAATATTACATTCTTCCATCGAGTTTGGCTGTTGAAAACTTGATTCGTGTATCATAAAGAAATTTATTCGCACAAATTACAACACATATCTAATTTGGTATTTTTGGTCGTTTCCAGGATAATTCTAGATCGAGCTAGTTCGTCGACTGACGACCTTTGGTCATCTCTAGATTTTACCGTATTAGATAACTCTCGAGCTCCTGTTCCAAGCGGAAGTTCAGCGCCTCAGCCATCACCCTCGCCTCCGTAAGTATTTTTCGTAATTTAATTATTATTTCAATATTCTCTACTTCATCCCTATTTACATTGGCGTTTCCCATTTTCATATTATTATTACAAGCACAACTTTTTTAAGAAATCAAAACATATTATCCCAATTAAAATTAGTTCATCTCGTCGTTTAGCATCTTACTATTTCCCTCAACTTCTAACTTCACTACCGAGCTTGTAATTTCAGACAACGTAACCACTAGAGTGCGCTGGCTACATCCCTTGTCTCTTTTTACCCCTCTCCTACCTCCTTTTTACCCTACCTACCTGGCCTACCTGGCTTACCTACCTGGCCTACCTTTTTACCCGGCCTACCTGTTCTTTGTAGAATCACTGATCTACATCAAACGTCGAGCTTTTGTTAGGGTCTCAGATAGGCCTTAAGTTGACTGGATTTTCTGAGAAACCGGATTTCCATCTTGTTTCCTGAGCTCAGATGTAACTTGACCCGTTGTTCAAAATATTCCTTTTCTTGTATGGGTTTTCAACTTCCAAACCAAAACTATTTCGTTGGCGATCGAAAGAAAGAAACCGCTTCAAGGTGTACTCAGTACGTACTTTCCGATTTAGTCCACATCGCTAAATTCAAAATTTCATTTCACCGTGAAAAGATCTTTTTATTGTATAATGAAGATTTTAAGAATAAAACAAATGAAGATTGAAGTTCGAATTTTGGGTGCTTTGTGAATTGCAGGTTGCGGTATTTCCGACCGAAAACGCCACCTCCTTCACCCGTAAAATCGGAACCAGCAGATGAGGATTCGATATTTGACGGGTCGTCATCGCTCAGCCTTCAAGTGCAGAACATGGCAGACTACGAGTCGACAGCACTGGACTTGGATTTGGGTGAATTGTTTCCAGAACTCGAACTAGATGCGTTAAGGTGAGAAATTATTACTTATTATCTATCCTATTGTTTCTAGACATTACAGTTTAGTTGGTTGATCTGTGGGTTGTACATTGTGGATTGTACTAGAGGTTGAGTTTGGTAACGAAATATACAATGAAGTTCTCCAATTAGAGTGAATTACAGGTGAGAATTACTAGTGGGTATAGCAGTAGAAGAGCAGTTCAACAACGCAATGAGACCAGAAAGTCAAGTTATTTTGAAGCTCTCTTTACTTTAAACAAAACTTCAAATCTTCGAAAGCACCAAAATCACTGCTCTGGTGAGTGATCGAACCGAAACTGAACCTTGCAAGTGTGGAGGCTCCATTTCTATGTGCACCCTGCACATGAATTTTTCAATTTTTAACTTCAAAATCGGATTCAACACCTAGAAAAACCTCTTACAAACTTTCAGCCTATACTTCCTAGTTTACGAATAAACAAAAACTAAAAAAAATACGGCCATTTAAAAAAAACTGTTTGCCATTTCATGATGATGTTTGCCCGGAATATCTCGTTTGCCAGTCGCTTGAAGCGCTGAGATTGTGAAATCTGACTTCCGTTAGTCCTCGGAGGCAACACAAAAATGAAGTAAAATGAAGTCAAACCACGGATATCTGAAAATGAGGTTTTCACTGTTTTTCCACTTCCCCTTTGATAACACGATTTCGTTGTTGGGCCAGGCAACACTGGTAGAACAAGGAAAGGGGTCAGCGATCGCAACACCCAATGAACAAGCATCCCTGCTGTACATTGAAGGAGATCCGTTTTCCCGGTCATTTTTGGAATTCATAAATTTGTAATGCCTCCCAAAAATAACGCGAAACTTACCTTCATCAATCAACCCGATTGTCATCTATCCCACACCTTAAACTATCCAGGGAAAATGCAACTAGAATTCACTAAAATTTCTCTTTCGTGTAGTGCGTGCTATAAGCGTGGGTGCGTTCTATAAGGTTTCGATTAGGTTCTACAAGTGCTATATTCGCGCCGATTTCTCTTATCAGGTCCATATGGGGTATTTCAGTCTTTTTTTTTTTCAAAAGAGTATGGCTCAGGAATAACGGTAATCGGGTCTGTTTGTCGAGAAAATGTTTTTAAAAAATCAGAGAAGCTAAGGAAAGTTGAAGATTTGAACGGTGTGACGTAGCTAGCCAAAACTGTCTTTGAAAAAAGTATCCATGCACAGAGAAGAGATTGGAATGTTCTCACTGGTAGCAGGTTCAAATTGAGGCTCCAGAACGTTGATCTTCCTCTTCTTTTCCGTCATATTTTAAACGAAAGAAAGAAAATAAATCGTGGGCGATGCACTAGCTGAAAATTTGTTTAAACCACAAAAGAAGCGAACAGAACACAACCGATTACAGACGGCAGACGGAGGTAATGCTAACGACTGAACCATAAAGTAACGCTATCTATGGCGGCCCGCCTTTTTTTCAAACGTATGATCTCTTTAATTCATTTTTCTACCACATGTTATAGTATCATTGGGCTTAAAGTTGGAGTATATAGGTTTTCAAGGGTGCTGAATCCTAATTTGAGGTCAAAAACCAGAATTTCCGACCCACCGAAATACCCCATTGAATCTATAATGTGTTTGCTTTTCTGTCTACATTTTCTCTGTTATGAAATTAGTTTTCTTAATTAGTCCTAATGAGTCTTCCAGTTATGACAAGTTACTTTAGGTGAGAATAGGTAAACTGGCGTGAAAAGTAAGAACAGCTTGAGAGAAATTTTTGAAAAAAGTAGGTAAAAAAATCAAAGTGGCTTAAAAGAAAGTTTCGTCATTTGATGTGGAGGAAAAACAGCTCAGATAAGAGCGTTTGGAAGGAAAAGAGCTAATGTGTGATGTATAGCAAGCCTTGGCCAAGTATTTGCATGTAACGTTGAAGAAAAACCTCTCTACAGTTGAGTTGTTCTTCCAAATTGTTCGACCAGTCCCCAAGCTGAGCCGTTTTCTGTTTTGGTCTCAAGCTGTTCTTCCTTCGCACGGCAGTAAAGATGCTGTGAGCTGATACAAGTCCTGCTTAGAATGTTTGTCTCTCCCAATGATCCGAATTCGTCATCTTTTATTGAAGACGTCGTTATTACAGTTCGTGCTTTCAATGTTTCAGGAACGAAATGGTAGGTAACAAAAGGCCTGGGAAGAGCAGAACGAGCCAGCCATTGGATTTCGGTGAGGGCTGCTCGTATTTCTCGGTTACGGACGACCGGTGGCGAACAGCGAGCGACGAGGCGGACTCGACGCCCAACGACTTCGCCTCGACGTTCTTCGACAGTTCGAGCAGTTCTAGTTCACTCAACCACCGGCTGCCCCCACCACCGTCTGGCACCGCTCTCACTGACAGGGTCCCACCGGTCGTGGCTAACGGCCCCATCAACCACAGCGACCGTGAGTATCTATGAATTACAGATGAAATTTCTCAGATGAAACAGGCGTTTTTGTCAAAAATTTTCAAGCACATTGACCGTCTTATATAATAATAAAAAAAACTCGGGCCTTGCCTTAACCCTCTGTTACGCGCGGTATCAAATTGATGCAAAATTTAGTTTTGAAACCCCCTTATCGTGTGGATTTGAGAGTACCCTTCTCGTTACCTCCCTAAATTCGAATCCTCTTCATAATAATAATAAGTTGGCCTGTCACAGGAGCCACCTGTAGTGCCTGTAGCTGATTTTTATCAAATCAATAAACCGCGCGCATCCATCTAACTTCTGGAATTTTCTTCTTATAAAACGAGGTTCTCTCGTCAAATTTTCAGTGTGCAGAAAAATTAAAAATTTCCTGTGAGTAATGTTGCCAATGGATTGTTTAGCTCGATGAGTAAATACCTACGGTGTCTAGATAAGGTAGGCACAAATACATTTTTTTGGTATTTTTTCTACTTCATAGTTTTGTTCAGTGACTTTACTTTACACAGTCCCTATCCATATAAGTTGGTTTCCCTTATACAATAATGTTTGTTATAGACGAAAAATTAACTTTCTTCTATTTCTCATAGCCCATTCATTTCTCAAAAACCGTTTTGTCAAAATGATACACCGCGCGTAACGCCGTTTTTTTCAGGCTGCGCTTATCCGAGGGTTAAGGTGGGTTCATATGAGCACGGTTGTGCGTTGGAGCATTTGATTGGCTGCGCCTCGCCGCGTACAAATATCTGAATTTTTAGATCACGGCAGTCCACTCTAAAAGTACTCGGGAGGCTGAATGCTACCAATCAAATGCTTCAACGCATAATTGCGCTCATGTGAACCCAGCTTTATACTGCTTAGGGCCTTTGGCCGTAATTCAAGAAACATGGAACATGCTTCAGCCGCGCTTTTTTGTGTAGTAGGGTTGGGGAGGAACGGGTGAAGAATAACTCCTCTCCCCTCCTCTCCTGTGGGAGTTTCGTGTCACCCGACTGTAATAATGAGAACAAATTAAAAAGAGAATAAGAAAGAAGAAGCAGAAGAAATAGTTCCAGTTGTCATAAAATGAGGACTGACTCATCTGCGATTTCATGTTTATGAATACGAATACAGGTATGAATATAAATACAAATACAATCGTATTCACACTTTGAATATGATTTTCCCCCGTATTCGTATTTTGAATACAATTTTATGATGTTTTCTAAAAATCGAATTTTTTTACGATTTTCCCTGAAAATCATACTTTTTTAAAATGATTTTCTCTCGAACAATGGACATATTTATGGCCTAACTTTGTCAAAATAAACTATCAAAATTCGAAACGCTCGCCAATTCTTATAGGATTTTTCGACAGAAATTACGACGTAATTTCTACTGAATTTTTGTAATCATGATTTTCGCTGAAAGTTTTTGTTTTACTACAACTTTCACCGAACGTTCTTAACGCTAAAAACATGATTACAAACAATTCAGTAGAAATTACGTCGTAGTTTCTATACGGTTGGTCGTGCCGACCTGGGGTTGGTCTCATTCGATTCTGCGTGAAAAATCCTATAAGAATTGGCGATCGTTTCGAATTTTGATACATTATTTTGACAATGTTAGGTTATAAATATGTCCAGAGTTCGGGAGAAAATCACAAAAAAAAGTATGATTTTCAGGGAAAATCGTAAAGAAATTCGATTTTTAGGGAAATCATAGAAAAAATCATAAAATCGTATTCAAAATACGAATACGGGGGAAAATCATATTCAAAGTGTGAATACGATTGTTTTCGTATTCATATTCATACCTGTATTCGTATTCATAATCATAAAATCGCAGGTATGATTTGTATTCATAATCGTATTTATGAATATGAATTCGCCCATCTCTGGATAAAACTATAGAAAACGCTGCAAATTATTACACAAAGGTTAATTATTTTTCTATATAGATCACTTCTTCTGCAAAGAACACGGCTTTGCCATTGTTACCACCTACCAACATGAAGAAAAACATCGATCGCATTTCGGTCAGCTAAAAGTTGAACGGAGATCCAACCCTTAAATTCTCGTATTGAGCGAACGGTTTGTCCTACAGAGCTCCGCGTGGTCTCTAAAAATTCATTACTACCTTAAAGTGATGGAAAAACAATATCTTTATATCAAAATTTTTTGAGTTAGGGCGTTTTTAAAATTCCAACCCTTATTTTCAACCCTTACAAGTGACCTACATCAACCAACAACTTTGGGGCCCAACTAGACCCTAAATGAAGCCCATATACCAAATTTCATCAAAATTGGTCAATGCTATTTGAGGAAAGTGCCGCCTACGGCGGACGGACGGCCAAATTTTTTTCTTGGTCAATTCCAAAGGTTCATTATTGAAAAATAAAGCAAAACAAAGTACAATTAGTGCCATTTTTTAAATTCTATGAAAATAATTTAAAAAATTATTCTTGCTATTGACTTTACATAGTATGCAAAGACTTTTGAGTATTTTCTGAGGAATATTCATTTCTTTCATGTCAATATACAAAAAATGTATCACAACGTTTACTTACTGTCAAAGGTCAATTTTGTACGCCAATAAAAATTATTTTAAAAAAAATTTACGGAATATTGAGTTTCTAGTAGATTCAGTTCAGTTAGATATGCCGGGACGTATCTGATACGCGTCGTTCCCTCGATCTGGCGACACTCTGACAGCACTGGGAGGCAATCTGGTGCATCCGAGTAAATTGTAACTCCGGGGATTTCATTCTCATAAATTTGCCATCCTGTTCTTTTCAGATGGTGGTTGGGGGCAGCTTCAATCGAGCGGTAATCAACTAGTGTCCAAGTGGAATGCGAATGGCGGTGACCTCAACGCACTGCCTGACAGTACTCAGATGCCGAGCCCCTTCAACACCAAACTGCAAGCTGCGCGATCCACCTCGACGCAGCTCAAGTATGTTTTTTTTTTTTGGCTCAATTGTACTTGTACTCATCTAAATAGCTCTGCACTCACCGACACCAATATGAAGCATCAACCCGAACAATATTTTCTATTTGACTGCTTAATTTTTCATAAGCCGTTCTATTGACTTTCCCCCTAGACAACCCAAGTCATTCTTCTCTCACCATCACCGTTGCTCTCGAATTACGAAATAATTCGTCAAATTTTGACCCTGTGACTCGAATCTCAAGATAATAGGGAAAAGGGGTGGAATTCTGACGGGAAAATGGGTGGTTTTTTTTCGAAAATAACTAATCAAAACCTCCATGTGATGCGCCTATTGATCCTCTGTCATCAGTTGTGGGGCATCTTGGAGGCTACCCTTCTCTTCTTCAATTTCTTAGTCAAAATCTCTAAAAAAGAGAGATTACTCGGCTAGAATAACGCCAAATCAAAGCTCGACCCTGTGTGACACGAAGTTCACGAATTCCTGGAGCTTTTTGATTAATCCATGTACATTTTTTTTTCTTCAAAAATTCACTAATAATGTCTGCCTTTCCACTGGGCAATGGGTAGCCTACAGCCAACGCACTAAGCAAAAGTTGAGCTAATCTACTGTAAGTAAATTTTGCAACCTACTTGAAATCTAAATAATAATGTATATTCAATAAATATACCGTTTGGAGTTGAATAGAAAGGCACATTTTATTTGTAACCCATCTTGAAATTATATGTTTTGGTATAGGTTCGACATTCGACCTAGGTATAATCCAAAATTGAAACGCTGTGGACAGAAATAAATAGAATTGAATACAAAGGGTATATCAGATAATGTGGTCAGTTGTTCTTTAAGGAAACGGCGTTAAATTTTCTCTCTCCCGACCCGGTTTTACATAGTGCTTCATTTCTGGGTTGTTTTTCTATACTAGTATCTCTACTGTAAAAACTGTTCCCTTTACAATCGAATTTAGGGGAGAAATTCGTGTTTGAAAGATTCAAATTCACCGTTTTGTTCCCTCATTGAAAAATTGCAGAAATTAGCGTCCTTCCAACGAATTAGTTGCCGTAAATTAATAAACCGAAGCTGCATTATTCGAACAAAATATGCCATTCATACTATCGCGAAAAACAGACAATCTACAAGTAGAGAAAGATTTTAAAACTCAGGACGAGTAACCTCGCAAGGAAGGATTTCAGACGCGTTTTGTGGACGCTTACTGTGGGCACTATAGCGGCGCGCGCGCGCGATTTGAGGTAGCTGACGCTCGCAGGTCGCTCGATCGCACTCTTTGGTCGTCCATGTAGGACGAGGCCTTAGCCTCACTTCTGCGTTAGTCCAAGGCCAAAGCATATTCCATGCTAAACCGCCTTGAGTGATGTGCTTCGACTTGGCTGTAGTGTGCGCACCTCCGTTTAAATGCCACTAACATCCAAGTTCTAAAAAAGATGACGTGGTGCGGGTATGTACTGTGATTGGACGAGACTAGTGCATTCGGCTTATTTGGACGTTTACCCCACATTCCAGCCAATGGGCGTCCATTTACAGCGCCTCATCACTGAGCGGTTATTTCAAATTGTAAAATCATTCAGATCAGTTTATTATTTCCAATAAACAATACATTCCTCAACTATTCAACTTTTTCACGTTTTTAGAGCAAGTTGATTAAAAATCCAAAATTACACGAGATTTTTCTTACACACTGAAATTGTCCATTGAAGAAGAAACAGACATTTTTGTCACACGTATTGCTTACCTACAATCTCCCTAAGCTTAGCTTTAGTGGTCACCTTTCTGTTCCTAAAACCCCATCTTTCACTTTTCCAGCGATGGAGTGATCGGAGGCGACAACGTACATACGAAGCGGCAAGGCAGCGCCAGCTCCCAGACGCCCATAGTCCACAGCGCACCTCCCATGGAAGTCACCTGACCAACCCACCCCCGCCTCCGCAGCCCTAGGCCCCGCCTCTTCTCCCCTTTTTATTACGTCATGTATGTGTCGCGCTCTATCTCTCTTCTACTCTCTCTTATCCCAACAAACTCATTAAAAATCGCATAAGAAAAAACATTGAAAAAAAAAAAACAAAAAAACGTAGTCTGTGATTGAATTTGATTATGTAATATAAATACAAGAACATAAATGTATATGTTACTTTGAAAAAAGTGTGTATTCTATGTGTACATACGCACAGCTGTTTACATCTATGTTTCATGTATTTAAATCTTAAGTGTGTATAAAAAAATATTAAAATCGTAGTAAAGAATGAACGAATTTAACGGCCTTTTTTTGCATGAGTGTGCGTTGTTCTTTTTCTTATCAAATCGTTTCAGTTTTATTTCATCATAATCTACACCAATCACATTCCGTTCTGTAAAATTGTACCTCCCTCCTCGTATCAGATGATTGTACACAAATATCCAGACTGAAATTTGTTTTCTGTGCATTATTAAAAACATCAAGCATATACCTGGAAGGCAGTTTGTTTTAATCATCGATGACAAGTTTCAACTAGATTCAGCGCTCCTAGTGGCTGTAACCAGCGTGGAAAGGTTAGGGTGGCAGAGGGATGTAACCGTCGATCACCTCCCCCTGCCATCCTGTAAACCTTATCCGACAATCGTGTCTCTAAAAAGTTTTTCCAGTTCGTTCCTGCGCGTCCGCCATTCATGAGTTCTTATCACAAACTGGACTAAAACACTTGTCAATTATTTATCACGACTCAGCTAGTCTTTATCTGTTATTTTTTGTGATTTTATTTCCTATACCTTCATCGATTTTGAATATAACTGAACATGTACGAACACGTCAAAATCATATCATCTACGAAACGCCTTCAAGGTACTTGCTTACCCAAGTCCTACTTTTTGCTCGAAAAGATGATAATAATTTTTATGAATTACGTTCTAAACGCTTATTGTAGATAAATGAATGTCTTCATTTTGATTGCAATGAAAGTCTACTTTTCTTTGTATAAAACTTAGGTGTATATAATATTCTAATCCGTTTTGATCCGTACAAAACAAATTTCTGAGAAGGGATTTTTTTTTTCTTTTTGATTCTTATTTTTTTCCCTGAGCTCTCGGAACGCAACGATCTGATGTTCTTTCAAAAACATACGAACATGGGCTTATTCGTGTGATTTAGATTTGAATCTTCTCCTAAAGTATTTTTCCCCCCCTCATTTGAAAGAAAACCAAATTGTCCCGTTTCCTCCGAGCTCTACAAAAAAAACCACAAAAAAAAACAAAAAAACATGAAAACGCTTATTGTACGTTAATTACATTTAATAGGAAACAATTAAGAAATTAATAATTGACGAGAAAAGTCCAAATGTTTATTATTCTGTCGTCTTTGTTTTCAAGGACATGTTACGGGTTCTATCATGTTCTTCATTACTTAGCTGCAGTTGTAATAAAATTTTAAAAAAATACGATGGTGATAAAGAAATTTGTCAGAACTTGAAAAAAAAACGAGAAAAACTCTGTAAATATTTAAAGGGTATAACAATTTAATTAGTAAGTATTTCGTATATGTTGTAAATAGTCATTGTAAATGTTTCATTGAAGTATCTTTGAGTTAGATCGTTTCAGTGAAATAAACAAAAATTCGTAACTGCTTGGTGTGTTTTCTATCCGTTTCCTGCGTGACAACTGAACCCTTCCTGAGGTGTCTCTTCGGAATTCGGGAGTTGAGCTTTCTGTTACATTTTTTATCCACTGGTGTGTTTGGTGTCCTTGATACTTCTATTATCAATAATTTATTGTGTAAGAAAGCGCGGAGAAACATCCATTCCTGAGATAATATCATGATTAGATGAAACCCACTAGCCAATGGGTTTACGAATCAATTAAAGCAAAACTAAATACCTCCAAATAACCCGAGCCGTGTCCAGCGGGTGCCCAAAAGGGTGTCGTTTGGTTCATATAAGTTTGATGAAGTCAGGTCCTTCACCTATCTAGGGAGCTCTAGTGCAGGATGAGATACGCTCACGAATAATGGCAGGCAGCCGAGCGTTTTATGCCAATATAAAACTCTTCAAGAGCCGTGTGATCTCCAGATCAAGGAAGATGAGGCTATGTATATCCCTAGTGCGGCCTGTGGTTTGTTATGGATCAGAGGCTTGGTCCATGCAGGCTGAGGATGAGGCTAGACTGCGGATATTTGAGAGAGGGATTATAAGAAGGAGAGGTCAGGGAGGGCAAAGGGTAGAGAGCAAGACAGAATGCAGAAATTGTAAATTATTAAAACATGAAGATATAGTCCGATTCATCAAAGCTGGGCGCATCCAGTGGCTCTCACCAGCTGCTTGGGGTGTCGATGTCAGTGTTCAAACGATACGAGATGTCCTCTACTCACCCCAGCACACCGAACGGCTCGTCTTCAATTTGCTAGAAATCACACTCCTTGGACTGAGGCACATTAGGCCTCCGTTCTATTTTCTGACGAGTCCAGATTTAATCTGTACACTTCAGATGCACGAGTTCGGGTTTGGAGAAGACAAGGCGAGCAAAAGGCTCAGTGCAATATCGGTGGAAGAGTGCAGTTCGGTGGTGGTTCAGTGATGGTATGGGGAGGAATTTCTTTGGAGGCAAGGACGGACCTCCACGTGTTTCAGGGGTCATCGCTGAATGTACTGGAGTGAAGATTCACATCAGCAAGCATCTGCGTATCTTTTGAACGCTGACATCGACACCCCAAGCAGCACACAGCGGGTGAGAGGTCTCAAAAGCTGTCTAGCTTTTAGCACCTAGCTGGTGCGGTCTCTGAGGGTTTGCATCACAATAAAACGGTCGTCAGCGGGATCCGTTGCCCTTGGACGCTCTGACCCCGGCCTTCTGGTGTAGCTACCAGTTTCACAGTACCTCTCAACTGCCTGTCGAACCGTTGTTTCAGGCAGCCCAAGGGCCCCGGCTGCATAACGTTGGCTCCGGCCATCCTCTATCAACGCAAGAAGTCTTGCGACCACAAACGCGTCTAAAACCATTTAAACGGCGGGTAAACTTTATTTTAATAAAATAAAAAATTATGAAAAACTTGATTGAAAAGGAGCAAGTACGAGAAAATTAATTTTTAATGCACAATGACAAGAAAGGCTTGCGTTGACCGTACTGAAGGCAGACTATAGAAAAATCATCTTTCGTCCTTTAGGCTTCTATTGTGAATTCAAGAGAGCATTACAGGAAAAAACTCGATACTTGAGGGAAAACTTGGATGGACCTTGGCACGTAATCTCTGTGAACCTTATTATTGACCTTACGATTGGTTCAAACCCAACTGTTAGCGATTTGAACTTGATTGTTTGGAAACAAGTCAACTGCGCCGGTTTTTTTGGTCTCCAGTGTAGTTGAGATAATTTTCTACATTTGGAACATCCACAATTGAAAAATACTACTAAAACGTATTTTAACTTTTCTCTCAGACTGCCGGAACTTGCCACAAAAATGTTCGGCGCGGTTTTTTCGGGAAAAACAGTGAATTTCCTTTAGTTTTCCAGTAGAGTAAAATTCTCTTATTCCAGGTCGCTGGACACCCTGATGGTGTCTGGATACCTCAGAAACAGGGGGTTCGGAAGGTGTACTATTGGAAACCTCAGTACCAATAAGTAAGTTGTTGCTCAGGGTGTGGAGCCACTGCATCAATATTCCATTAAGACGACACTCCAGGAGGGGACAGGTCCATTTGGCTGACATCTCTATTCCTGTTATATCGTAGTAATATTAAATTTCAGAATAATAAGTCGCTGATTGGGTCCAATCGGTGGAGATTCATCGTAGCTCTTGCTCTGAATATCTTCGGACCAAAAGGATTCCAACGATGAAAATCTCTCTGATGAGGACCACATGATAGAAGTGAATATCGATACCTTAAAGCACAAAGGCGCTATGTCCAAAAATGGGGTTTTGAGAAAAACTCAAAAGAAGTTTTCACCAGTACACTATTCCAACAATAACACTAGATTACTAAATTTTGTAATCTAGTGTAATGGTTTGTTGCACTAAACTCTTATTTCTTCAAGAAATTCTCAAGCTACAATCCTCAAGAACTTCAATAATGGTTCTTTTTCAAATTTGAGTTTTTCTGAAATTAAAAATGTGGAAGATGGATAGACAAAGCGCCTTTGTGCTAAGATATCGATATGGTGTCCTGTAAAATAGTTGGAGAAGCGATGGATTCAAAATCGTGTTTGTCCCGAGTGATCAGAACCAACCTTGAGGAAGAAGAAACGATTCGTTATAAAAAAAATTCACCCCTACCAACGTAACATTGATCTCACTCTTTCGATGTAAAAAAAAATCACAAATTTACAGCTTTTGAAAGATGGGTAAAGCAGGTACCTAAATAAATACTCATTCGTCCGGTATTTTTCAAATTTTATTTGCAAAATTTACATATTGGTAAAGGAATAATTCTACGTAAAACCAATAATTTAGAAACGGTTGTAAGCATTTTATTTCAATAAATAATTAGGTAAGTAATGAAGTAGGTACTATTGTAACTCAAAGAGCCATTATACAGCAATAGGTAGTTTTTGTACTTAATGAAAATCAAGTTTTTCATGGAATAAACTTTCGTTTTTTAAACAGTTACAAATAAATTAATATCATTTGTTTATTAACGTGAAAACGTATATTATTCTCATTATAGCATAACATCTTTGTAGAAACTGAAGATCTAAAGAAACTTTTGAGCTTATCACATCAAATAGTAGGTAAAGTACTACGACGACAGTAATATAATTTCTATGCGTGTGAGTGCATACTTGTATGCTATGAGACCTTGTACTCGTAGATACTCGATAGGAAAATAGGTTATTTCAGTAGGAAAATAGGTTATTTCAGTAGGAAGGTACCTACGCATCGTTACAGCTCTCTAACGAACTTATAACCCATATATTGATTACACCTACCTTATGGAATTTTCCGTGCTATAGACAGATCCTTCTTTCAACGAATTAAAAAAAAAAAGTAGCTGTTCCAATAGACTAAAATTTGTTGGCAAGGGCTTTTGAAATAAAAACTTGTTCAACAACAAGAATCGATCTTGATTCCTATAAACTGATTTTAATAGCCGAAAATAGGTTGGGTAATTTACATTGGTCTTGAGGTTATTACCTAAGGACTGTATTACCTACTTTTAATCGTTTGTTAGGTAAAACGTTGACAAAAACGTCAGATTATTGGTAAGTAAGAACATGAAATACGATTACCTGTCAAATTTTGTAGACGCCTAATTACGGGACTATCAAATTAACTAGATTTTCTCGACCTGAACCACGACGAAGAAATTGAAATGAAAATCCTACATTTTCTACCTAATATCCAATGTTTTCTTGTAGGTATTGCAAGAAAAGAAAAAAAATCAAATCAATTCTTCAAAACATGAATTTAAACAATTTTATTGCGATTTACTTGATTGATCAGTGCAATAAATTCGAACATCTTCTAAATTTTGGCGAGATTGGAACAGGTATATCAAACTATACTTCCTAGACCACGACGAAGACATTGGAATGAAAACCTTACATTTCCTTCCTAATGATGGTTCATCTCATATTTTGATAGTACCTACCTCCAAAATTTTAAAATTATCACTTAAATAATAGGAATTGTGAAACAATTTATTGGAGTTTATTAAAAAGATTAAAGTGCAATAAATTCAAACTTTATAAAGACCTACTAACTATTTAGAGTTAATCGATCTAACCACGACGAAGAGATTGTAATGAAAATCCTTCGTTTTCTTCCCAATGATGGTTCATGTCACGTTTTCTTGCAATACAACATACATCAATTTATTGCAGTTTATTCGATTGATTAAAGTGCAATATATTAGAAAAAAGTCAAAACTTGTAGAGACCTTCTTACAGGTATATCAAACTAGGTTTTTCGACCTGAACCACTACTAAGGAATGGAAATTCTTCATTTCCTTCCTAATGATGGTTCATCCAACGTTTTCTTTTACCTATATTTATCAAATTCTTTCTTCAATTGAAATATTCAAACAATTCATTGCAGTTTATTAAATTTATTCAAGTCCAATAGATTGTAATTGAAGTGGTTAGATGCCTATAACTATCTATTTGATCGAAAAGATTGTGTTCGAGTAGATCTCCGGAGGGAAAGGACGTTGTCTTTTTGGCTGAACTTCATTTCAGCTGACAGTTTTGAGGTGAGATACAAACTGTGTTCTCAATTTATGACAGTCAAAAATCAAGGTTATATGAGAAGCATCACTGCTTGAATTTCATCTTAAATCTTGGCTCAGGTCAAGAGCAGGAGAAAATGTCAACTTTGGGAAGGTTCGCACCTACTATTTTGAATTCGGAGATCTTTTCGATTTCTGTATATTTTGTTTAGCAACTTGAAAAAGTACATCTTGTAATTAAGATGTATTAAATTAAGGGTGGAATCTCCCCTTCTTTACCAACAAAAAACCCTCAATCTAGGGGACCAACGTAATTGATAGTCAACCTCCTATCGCTACAATGGTAAATGTTCCCTAATCAGGGGTGACACTTGATAAGAATCTCTATTTCGTCGCACATTGATCTCAATCCATACAAATATGCACCCAACATAAATGTTTGTTAATATTGTATTCAAAACTTCTTTTCAATGATAAGCCGTTTCTCAAAAGTGTTATTCTACATAACGCAAAATAAATAAGATTACTATAATATAGGTAAATTCTCTTTTTATGGCACCATGTTTCGTTTCGCTCTCAAACTCGCTCAAGTACCTCACTATTCATAAACCATTCACACATTTCTATTCCGACTTAGCATTCAACAAACGTTCTCATTCCACACACTTGTTTTTAAGAAGACCGTACAATATTTTGTTTATAAAGAGCCAAAAATGAAAATCGCTAATATGTTTCAATAAGGTAAGAAAGGACTTGAAAAGAAGCTGGAAATTTTTCGATTAGGTAAATTAAAAAACCAGTAATATTGAATCAAGGGATCAACATTCGGAGGTCACATTTGTAGGCGATATCAAAATAACTCCATTATTTATGTACACTGTTTCAAATGACGAGCTCTCAAGAAATTCATGCTCCAATTCTTGGAATTATAGTGCCAATGATTGGCTCAACATCTACAGTTCTGGAGCCAGTCGACTGGCTGGGTGTTTCTCCATCAGACGAGTCCAGTTACTGGCCTCTAGTAATTGTAGCTTGAGAGCTCAACTTAGCAATTACCAGGTTATATGTGCCACCATTTTACGAAAGCTGTCTAGGAAGGCTTATTCTGTGGAAGAATGCAATCTCTCGTACTACAAGGTAAGAACAAAAAACGATTCAATCAAAACAAATCGATTAGAAGCTACTCATATTGGATTACCTATAGATTTTCCCCTTAATGACTCATATCACAATGGCTACTCTGGAAGACATTTTGACACCAATTTTTGGCTACTAAATTGCACTACTTCCTTAGAAAAGGCTAAAGACTGATCCATATAAGATTTGTCTCTGGAGTCTGTTTGTTCACCATCAAGAGAAGTTTGAAAATCCCATTTAGCCAGGGAGTTTGAGTTTCCTCCTGCTTGATCCTCAGGATGGAATCCCTTGTCTGTGGCTTCAGCGTAACACGTTCCACGCGGATTGCCTACCAGCAGGCAAAAGTAATTCTCTCGCCAGCGCGGATTGTCTATCAGTAGGCAAACAAAATCCCACCCCCTGAGCGGCTGACGTTTCGAGCGCTTTCTATACGTTGTATGAACTACTAATTTCGGGCGAAATTGCAACCATTGCAATCATGCTACCCAGAACCAAAACGCAACCTAGTGGAGAACGGGTATTACTAAACGAAATCACATGGAAAAATCCTGTTGAAAAAACTACCAACAGGTTCAACTAAGAAGAAACAGATGGCAGTAGAGCGGCGAAAAAGTGCCTACCAGTAGGCACCCCGCGCTGTTGGCAAGACCACCCCATTTGGAATCCGTGTTGGTGATAAAATCGCCATTTTGGGACCCGCGTGGAAAGTGTTAACACGAAAAAAAAAACGCGTTTGTCCACTGTGGCGGAGATATTTTTTCCCCAAAGCGTGCAAAGATAAGGTGTCACTTTCATAACTGCTCATGACCTTCAACCTCGACTGATTCAGCTCCAGATTGAACAAATCGTCTCATAAACAGTTCATCTATCACCAAAAACAGGTAGAAAAGAGCAGTAACTAAGAACGAAAGAACAGTAGCAGATATTCTTGAAGTTATTGCAACAGGTGTTTGTGTGAGATTGACACAGCCCGCCATAGGGACCACGGGATTTGAGTGACAACGACGCGATCTGCGTCCAATGTGTTAAATGTCCCTCATCCAAGAAATTTTGTTGAGCCATCATCGACTATGATGGTGTAACTCGAAGCCCTTCAGCAAGTTGTTGGAGAGTGTCGTGACCTCTTCCTAATGTAAGATTTTTTACTAATAAGAGAGAAGTGGTAGTATGCCAAGACCACAGGTGTGCATTTTTGTGAGGCCAAAGACTTCAGGCGCCTACCTGTCTTTGTCCCTCATCTATCGCAGAGTTCCCCTACGATAAATATAGCGTTTTTCATATAAGTTAAACCTTTTTTCTATCAAATGAAATTTGTTCCAATCAGATGAAACCCGGTACCTACCTACTAAATGAAACCTCTTTTCAACCGAATAAAACTTTTTTTCAAACAAATGAAACCTTATTTCAATCAAATAAAATTCATTGGTCCAACCATATTGCTGACCAATGAGACATCGAGGAGGTCATAGTTTGCATCGTCGAAACAACATAAAGAACAGACTCCTCCAACTTCGTCAAAAACTTGATGATGAAACTGACTGCCGCAGCTGCTGACCCGCTTCATTAAATTAATTTGTAGTGCCTCTGTATTAACTTGTTTTGCAACAATCTTCAATAAAGTTATTTTTTATGGATGTTCGAAAAAAATGTATTTGATTGAAATAAAGTTTCATTTGTTTGGAAAAATTTTTTATTCGGCTGAAAAGAGGTTTTATTTGGTCGGTACGAAGTTTCATTTGAATGAAAAAAGGTTTCATTTGGCAAAAATGCGTACCTACTACCATCATCATTCAAGCCCAGAAAACTTTTCTTTTCATTTCAAGCGCTCGCCTACTAACCTCCTACCAACCTTCCTGATCGCACATCGGTTTTGGGCCGAGTGACCACCCAAATTAGCTCAGCACCTGCAATTAACGGTTTCGAGCCGGATTAAATCACCTCCTACCCGTTACCTAAGTTGCTATTGGTTTCAAGCCACATGATGAATCTCCCATCAAATTAGAAACCCGCTATTCCTCATCTGAGTAGTCTCTAAGAGGCAAAGTCAGTTCAATAAGCAATTTTAAGTCGAATTTCATTAAAACTTCACTTTTGAAAATAAGTCATAGTAGAGTCATAACAATTAGTATCATGATTGGATGAGTTTTTGTAAATAAAGTCATTGATTATTCTTTCATAGATCAGACTCCAAAGACAAATGTTTTCATTTCGAATTCAGAGATTTGTAGGGATTACAAAAGTCTTCCAATCCCAAGATTCAAGAGATAAATCACATGGTAAAGGATGTAAACGGGAAAGTAATCACCTTCAGTACACAGCTCTGAAGCTGGAAACACACTGTCCTTACGTCACATGCACTCACGCGGTTCAAGCAGTAAAGTGCGGTTCACCGTTTTCCCATAAGAACACAAGGTGCTGTCCCCCGATGAAAGAATGAACGCGAGGACCCTACCGAATCCTGAACTGAAAACATCCGTTCAACCTCCTCCGAGCTTGTCACTTGACCAGGGAAATCCGATTTTCAGTCACTTCCGCTCAAATCCGTTACCAGACTTATCGCTAGGTAGGCTTGGGTGAAAATGAAGAATGATATTCATACAGGGAAGGAATACGGGTGGTGATTTATCACTTAAACGCCTTCAGGAATTTACAATGGAAGCTGTGAAATATGACCTGAAATCTTACGTGGGCCACATCAAGAAGATTGAGGGTGGAATGCCACGTATGGCAGACTCAGTAAAAGTGGCAAAAAGTCAAAAAAATACCAAAAATCGAAATATTAGTTTGAAAAACTTTGTACGCCAAACCTACATGTGAACTTTACGCGTTTCTGTTAACAAAAATGAATCGATGAGAAAAAATATTGTGAGCAAATTTTTTTAAACGTTTTAAAAACAACTTTTGAATTTTTAGCCATTTTCTGACGTTTTTAGTAGGTTTTTAGAGCCCTTTTATGCTATGTGAGAACACATTTGCGCGTGAAAATCCTGTTTACAGCCCACGAAATTATGCACTAATTATGAATTTTGAGATTTTTGGTACTATATAAGACATTTTTTCGCAATTTCTAAGCACATTTTTCAATATTTTCAGAACTTTTTTGCGTAATTTAATTTACAATTATTCAATTTATGGCCTAGAAACTTTTTCTACTTAGAAAGAATGACTCACGGCAGGTTCAGGGGTATTGGATAAGGTCAGTTACTACCTGTTAACGTACATTTGTGGAAAAGGGTGTAGTTCTACGTTGTCAATACCTAACACCCTGTCGGGCCTCAAGTTCATTCTTTTCGTCGGGGGACAGTAATTCTTTCGCAAGAACCACATTGACGGCAGCTCACGTGACCTCACATTCACGTCGTTGGGAACACACGTGACCTCAGGTGAGATGAAGACTGGACAACTTCATTTTGGCGTGACGTGAGTTGAGATTTGACCAGGATTTGGAACAAAACAAACCAATGAATGCGCTTTAAGAGCCCGTTGTTGAGCGAGCAACATGGAAGCATGCTGGGCCCATAACCTGGTGAGCGAGCAACGTAGTGAGAGAGAAATAAATAATTCGATGTTTTATAACAACTAATAAACTTGATTTATTAACGGACGGAACTGAACATAGAAGAGGCGGGAGCGAGATAAAAAGGATAAGACGATGGTTACATCCATGTTGTTGTTGTGTATGGATGCCACTATTCATATTACTCAACACCCGTCAACATACAACTGATGATTGGCCGTGATACTAATGAATTTACCCATGTGAGTTCACTTGAGATGAACCAGCAAGTGAGGTCACGTGACGTGAGAGCAGTGTTTCCACCTATATGGTCATCAACCTCTACTTCCACCGCCTTCACAAAGAGAGCAGGACTGAAGCCAAAATAACAAGACTACACATTGAAAAGAGCTTCCTTCTACTTTTTCATGCACATTCTGTACCTCCAAATGAGCACTTAAAACATAATCTCAACCACCACCTTCAAACCTTTGATATCACTTATAAAACCAAGAATTTTAAGAGCGGCACAACAATCTTATCGAATAATCAATGCATTTCCATTATAAAAACCACGTGAAATGTAAAATACCGAAAGTACTCATTAACATTTCACCACGTTGCACCCTCCAATGTTGAACCCTCGCCAATAAAACGGTGTTTCTATAATGACTACCAGACAATTTCAATGCCAACGAAGAAACGCAAAGACAACAATAAAAATTTCCATTACCATTTAAAATGTAAAAATTGTATCGCCTATTTTTATAAATATCTTGTGAGATCGCAATTTTCCCTTCAAGTTCTTTTTCTTCTGTTTAAATATTACTTAGAAAGTACGAGTCAAAGCAAATCGGAGATAAGTTAGAAGACAAAGGTCATTCCGAAAGTTGATTGCAGAATTGACCCGTGGAATAAGTCACTTTTTTGATTCTATAAATTTGTGTAAACGTGAAAAATACCAATATGGTAAACCAGTGGAGCTTTACACTGCGGACAGTTTACTGTATTTTGTTATTTTAAATATTCAGGCCGCTCCACATTCAACTTTTCAGTTCACATAATTTCGTAAACCATCAGTTAACAATAATTCATTCACCTTTTTTTAAAATAAATATATTTGCAATGTACACAGCTCAGGTTATTTCGCCTTGGGAAGGCAAACTTGTATAATATCCTTTTATTTTCTTCTTTCTCATTTCTTGTTATTTTTGAGCATAAATTTATCTTTCCTTTTCTGATAAAATCACTTTTATTCTTTAATTCCTAAATGAGATATTTTGTTACACATTAATGCTAGGAGCGCACCACTTCCAAAACCAGAACAATATTTTTCTTCAACTTGAGCCTTCAAGGGAAAAAACCATTCGATTTTTTCGGTGAAAATAAGTTTGGAGCTGTCATTATGTTTGAGGAGAACTTTTGAAATAGACGGTATGATCAGTGGGTGGTGGAAGGAACTGGACTTTCTAGAAGGGGCTATTCGCTGCCACGGAGTAACATGGATCTAAGTGGCGTGGCAACACTGATTCCCTCTCTCCCTACCCCTTCAGTCGCCATCTTTTCTCCAGTTCTGTCTTCTCTCTGCCCATGTTTTCCCCACTTTGCCATCAAACTTGGTTATTTATATGTTATTTATAATCTTTGAAGAAGGTATTCAAATTTATTGAGGTGATTTGAACCAGTCCTTACTGCTGAATTTGTCCATCCAACACTTGCACTTTGTGATCTCTGCACCATCTTCAGCCATCACTCCACATCTTGGGTTCCCCACGCATATCCTTGAAGAACCCCAAGGCACCTCTCTCTACATTATATTTGAACTTTGAAACGCCTTCACCATAAATTAACCTGTTTTCTTTACTGCAAACTTACAACTCTCACCACCATTGAAAACACAGCCCACATTCTTCACTATTCTCTCACTCTTTACCCCAAAACAGTTCTTGTCAGCCACAAACCCGCGCTCCCAATAAATTTATTGTGGACGAGGAATATTCATTTATGAACTTCAAGCTAGACTTGTGTGGAATCAATGATGATCCGACGTGTTTCCCAATCACCAACCAAGTAATGAAAATTCTGAATTTTTATTTTTGTGTTTCTCTTACTTTCACTCGTTGGTATTGCTGGCATTCCACGAAGTTCTTGAAGGTTAAGTACCACATAAATGTATCTTTTATTTTTGGGAGGTTGGTAGCAATGAGACCAATACCAAAGCTTCACTCAGCCAATCACACAATAATTCACCTAATACGTAATTTTGACCACATTGTTAAAAAAATAACTTCCCTGCTTAGATTCGAATACCTCCTTCATTTACATGTTTACACCTGCTCCTTACTATTTTTTTTTTTCAAGATTGAAGATAATTCCCCACAATATCAATTTCTTCACCCATCGTCTCTACTTCATGACTATCTAAAACTCCAGAACTCAGTTGATAAAA
The DNA here is from genome assembly GCA_009739505.2 of Apolygus lucorum. NCBI lineage: Eukaryota > Metazoa > Arthropoda > Insecta > Hemiptera > Miridae > Apolygus > Apolygus lucorum. The sequence goes on along the minus strand of CM019168.2, from coordinate 49,913,418 downwards.
TCTAGGTGGAGTTCCGCAATGACCGATCAAATTCACGAGTTCTCATCAAAAGTAATAATGAAATGCATAACACTTAACCCATTCAATGCCAGCACTGAGTCCACCGATTTCACCCCAGGCCACGTATCAAAGAGACCGCAAACTGTGCTTCACATAAATTGGCAAAATGCTTCCCTGAAACCGGGTTTCTCCCAGCCAACTCTTTCTGGTGGTGGGGGGGGACCCTCCTCTTGACGTTCGTGGCAAACCAGAAGCATTAGAGTGGTTTTTGGCAACAGGCCACCGATTCGACAAGACTGAAAAATCCTCAAAGGAGGGGCTGTCATATGACAACACTGGCACAGCGGGACAGGTTGGCGTGTTGTCATATGACAACGCTGGCATTGAATGGGTTAAACTCCACACCATTCCCACTGATTTCTTTCAAAATGTCAACTTTTTTTTTAATCTCCACAATTTATCGATTCACGCATTATAATTCGAATTTGTTCGTTCTCTATGCTACCTATAACAAGGAAAAATGAGGGAGGGACAGGCCAACAGCAAAGCAGATATGTATAATTCCTCTGAGTTTGGTTCTATAACAAAATGACTAGTCGTATACCATTGAAACTAACTTTTATTAGAAGTAAAAAGAATGTATAACGTTCAGGATGGGAATCAGCTTTCAATGTGAAACAAAATGGTCTCTACTTAATACGAGTAGTTATCTAACAGGTTCTAAGTTATAGAGTTGGGCCATCGTGAGACGTGGGAAGACAAATTGGGGAAAAAAACAAAATTTGTAATTATGCAGAAATTTGATGTATAATCACTTGAATGTAATTATGCAGCCATTCGTTGCCTGGTAGGTTAACAAATTCAATGTGAAGTCAAATGACGCAAAGCGTTTCCTGCTGGCTCATGGAAAGTGTCTTAGGCCACAGAGGCATCGAACGTCAGGCTCCCACTAAAAATACCCGTGAGGTTCATAAGGAGGGCCTTTCAGTGGACTTTTTTCTCGAATAAGTTATAAGTAACATTCCAATCATCAGAGGTCACCATTTTCGCCTGGATACATCTAGGGCAGAGCCTTGAAGTGATATCACGTGACAAGGTGTTGTACCTTAAAAAAGTTCTCGTAACGGGTCATCCAATCTACTCCCACATCGAACGTGTTATCAAAGTAGTAAAGTCTCAAGTCTATGAACTAACGCATCATTTGGTCACAGTATGAAAGGTAAAGCAAAAGTTGATCTAATGGTCAATATACAGCACTAAAATGTAATTAATTTAACCTCATTTTTCGAACTTTGATCAGATGACTTCATCTTACTAGTCACCCAAGTTCGCTCACATTATGGTCAGGCATGCCAACTATAAACCTTCACTGCGGTCAAGATGGAAGTTAGACCAATCACATCTTTACATTGACTAATCTCACTTCCATGTGGCAAAGCTGTTCATTGATTATTGATGCAAATGCAGTAATAACTGTCAATGATTTATCCATCTCTGTTTCGAGTCCCTAGACTTTCAGCTTCTTTATTCTCCTTTTCAGATCAATATTCATCGCATCTTTCAATTCTGACAATCCAAATACCCAGTCCCAGATTACAAGTTATAATTTCAGACCTGTGAGAATTCGTTTCAGTTCTAAGGCTTAGATTTGGCTATTTAACCATCATTCTTTTCAAATTTTGTGAGGAGTGGGGGAAAAAGGAAGCATTGATTGGAGACTTCCCACGGTGGCCCAACACAGTGGCATCCAGCAATGAGCCGGAAGCCACATACCACGTCTCTTTTATTCTTCATATGACTAATTGGATTTCGATAACTTCATTTTTATAGATTTACTTCTACATGATCGAGCTATGCGTTTATATTCCTTATTGCCTGTAAGTATTATATCGTAAAATATAATAGGTCAACGTTTTCCCTTGGAGTACAAAGTGTGTTGAACCAAACAAATTATTCACTACAAATAACAAGATTTTATTAACGCAAGAAACCGAGCTGACTCAACTGTGGGTTAGAATCGAGACAAATTAGGATTAAACCAGGGTTTAACTACGAGGTAACATTATGGTTAAACATTGTTGAATCCAGAGTTAGTAGTAGATTCCCTTGAATTGCATTCGACAACCTCTCAACACTCTTGATGCTGAGGCCTATTCTCTCTGACTGACCGTAACCAGTGAGATCCCAATGCCAAGAACCCAAAGATGGGGGAAACCACTGTCTTTCCTACTACCTGTTACAACGTAAAGGTTTCGAGTTGTCATGTTGGCAACATTGTGTAGTCTTTCAGAATGGGTTTTTAATGATGTTGGTCTCATCCTGTTATGTATTTTAATAAACATCACACGAATGTGTTTCCATGGCGTCAGAAGTGACTTCTGTATAGTTTCCTTCAAAAAACACAGTGCTCGTTTTGTTGAGAAGTACGTAAACCTACGTGTAAGCGACTATGAGTGGATTCAATTTGCGTACCCCCGTCAACTTTGACTCTGATTTGGGGAAGTTATGGAAAGCATTCCACCAGCAGTTGAATTTTTATATTGCTGGAAGAAACCTGATGCCGTAAAAGTGGGCATCATGATGACCTGGGTAGGAAAGGTGTTGAAGTATTCAATAAGTTGGGAACAACTAATACGACGAAGTTTGATGTGGTTGTGGCAGCCTTTGAAACTCACTGAGTTCATGAGAATACAGTTTATAAACGTTGTGTTCAATAAAATTGTCCAGAAGGAGGGTCAAAATTTCGGCTCTTACCTTATCAAACACAAAGTAATCAAAAGTTACAATCTGATTGTGGGGATTAGAGATCCTGTTTTGACAGAAACAATGTTGCCAACATGACAACAAATAAATATGACATACAATGCATCGGATTTGAATTTATACACATTGACCTTTAGTGTTTATGAGTTGGTACCATTGGTAAGTGTATAGTTGCTGTTTTCAATATTTCAATTTCTTTCATATAAAGATTATGAACAGTAGTGTTCATGTATATGAGTCCACTTCAACCTTGAATGTACCGGGAATTATTTGCTTCAACTTAGTGCCGCATGCTCATAACTACCCATGTTTTCGTAATTGTCAAAAACTTACCTACCAAGGTAGTTCTAATGACATACTAGACGTTTCAAAACAAAATAATGTTGAAGGAGTTCATTGCGGAGCTGTAATCATGGTTTTGGCTTCAGCATGAAGAGTATTAAGAAATCTGGTTGACATTGACTACCTCGAATTAATCAGTGTTTGTCGTCATTCATGAAGTGACCCCAGATTTAAAACATCTAATTGAAAACAGAGTCTCGAAACAGTGATTCGCACCCACGAGCTGACACACTCCCCATCTGGTAAAAAAAGGAATATCAAACGCAGAACAAGATTTCAAAAAATACTTTTTTTCTCGATTCGGCTAGGTGTAACTTAATTTTAGGGAATAATGGTCCAAATCATGAAGACCCTGTTCTCATTCATATTGTTATGCGCTTGGGTGCTACGTGCAGTTCTTCCGTTTTCAAAGTGAGAATTTAAAAATGTCAAAAGCGTCATACTAATTTTGGAGTTTTTGTCAGTGATTACGTTCTTACGAAAGAAAATTTCGGACGACGCATGAAAGAATTGATTGGATTTGCATAAATTTGAACTAGATTCCCATTAAAATTATGCGAAAGCCCTAAAATTTGTCTTGTCCAACAATCAAATGTACAAAGAAAGCATCGTAATTATTTAAAATAAGGTGATGATTTTTTTTTCTCAATATTTTTTTATAAATGCTGATCACAGGATATTTTCATGTAAATATTCATCGATTAAAAATAAAGGAGAAAATGAAATAAATATGAAATTATTCGAACGAGAGAACTGAAGAAAAATATGAAAACGACTATTTTCATTACCTTACGCTTTATTTCATTATTTGTACATCGATTCAAAAATTTAAAAAACTAAACGAACAATAAAAATAACAAAAAATGAAATGAAAAAATCAAATAAAATTTTAAAAAAGTCTAATGGCAGCATGAGGGGGAGAAATTAATATGTACAGTGGCGGAAGACGGAAGACTTATGCTTTGCTGGCCGTATGGAGGACGGGGACGTCCAAGGACTGCTGGGGTCGACCTTGGGTTGAGATCTTTGCCCTGGAAAAATAATCAGAGAGACGCGTTGTAGGTACACATCCTCGGAATGGTGTTCTCTGGATCAACAAGACGTTATGTGGGAATATTGGAAGGTATTCGTTGGAATGGCGATGGACGATGGGTATGTTAACTACGGCGAAACTAGGGATGGGAATCGATAATCAATGTTTGCTAAAAATGTAGGTATTTTTTTCTGCCGATTATAGAAGTTTTAAAGTCAATCATCTTGTTCATTTCTCACTACAGTCGGGCATAAACTTGTATTTAAAATATATCCTGATGTTGAATTGACATGTTGGTTCAAATGAGGGTTCCTAGGTGCTTCAACAATGGCGAGGTCCTAGAGCTAAAACCCCCTGACTGGCATAACACTGCTGATTGAACAACAACAACCAATAACAATGGGCATTAACAGATTTAAGCGTTTTGGATGGAGCCCATGGATCAATCATTGAGCCAAATTTCATCAAAATCGGTCCATGGTAATTAAGGAAAGAATTTTTCCGAGGCGATGACAGCCCTGGTCGCCGAAAAACGCTCGCAACCGGCGATGAGCCTCGAACCTACGATCCCCGCAGAGGTCGGTTTTCAAAATCAAAACCCCTAATTTCAAAACAAATTTTGATATGGATGAAAGGAGCTCATCGTATATACGACGGAGACTTGCCTAAAAAAAAAAAGTTGCCTCAAAAAAAGGTCGGAAATGGAGCAGAGCAATTGATTGCTCAGGAGGGATACATACAAATTTAATCCTGGAATTGAATGACTTCCGAAACTATTTACGAATGGAAGAGGAGACGAATGAACAAAAGCGGCTTGATCATGGGGGATGGGAAAAACAACAATGTGATCCACACTGTAGAAGAGAACAGGGCCTGCGCGAGATCGTGGGTTTGGCTTGTACCGCAGTGAAAGGCTCAAATTTCACAAATGAGGAATATGAGCATGTAAACCTACCTTTAGAAGATACAGAATTACTGAAACTTTCCGGGGACAACTAGACTTCAAATGGAGCCAGTATCCCAAATTTCATGGAAATTAGTACACGGGAAATGGGCAAAGTGCTGCATAAGGCGGAAAAACGTGTTATAATTTTGTGTGAGAGGGGGGGGGGGGGTTATTGTTCGATTCCAAAGGTTCATTAACCTTCCGGTACTCGCATAGGCGGCACCTGTGCCGCCTCAACCTTAGTTTTCGTATTTACGCGTGCATTCTTGATTCCCGGACGGCGGGATCTACTGCTATTTGTTAGTTACCATATTTATCCAGAGATCACGCTGGTTTCACCTTGCCGAGTCAAACGTCACGCCAGTGTTATCAGTTGCAATCTGGCTAGTGCGCAGTAGAATACGAAGCTCTAAGGAAAAGTTCTTGAATAAAAAAATTGAATGGCTTTTTTTACTTGCTCCCTCCTCCCTCCCTGGGAGCGCTAATGAATACAGAACCCATCAGTACTGCGATAATTTGGTTGAGAAAACAATCATGTCGATTTCATTGGAAAAAGTTGGCTGTTTATGATTTTAGGTAGGTACCTATTTATTTGGTTTATGAGCATACAAACTATAAAATTATAGTAAGTTTGATTCAGGTGGTTTACCTAGCATATTGAAACAGCTATTAACAACCTTTCAATAATGACTATGGGCAGTTAAAACTTCATTTTCATGGGCGGCATGGGTGCCGCCACGCGGTGTGAATTGAAAAGTGAAATGGCGCGGGTACCGGAAGGTTAAAAAGTAAGTAAAGTAAACAACCATTTCAGGTTGAATTTTCGTCCGACTGTCATTTTTGGCGTCGCACACGTCATCAGCTGTCTTCCAAAGGGAAGTTGTGACGAGAGGGGCGGCTAGCCGCGAACGTCCAAAAACGCGCCCGGCACCCGGAGATTTGAACTCACGATCTTCCCGCAAGGATTGGCTCGTGTCTCAGACCCAAAAACGCGTCGGCGAACGAGCACAGCCCTGGTCCCCCCATTATTGAAAATAATTAAGTAAAATGTACAATGGCTTGTAGTATGACCTAGAAGATCTGACATTTAAAGGACATTTTCCAGTTTCTCTATAAATATACTTTTACACTGAGAAGTATGTAGAGTTAGAGAAAAAGAACTGTTCAACACGTTACGAGTAGACTGGATCCTTCAGAGCCTATGACCAGGCTCCATGATTCCAGTGGCGAGTAGCCCCGGAAAAAAAACTATGAAAATACCACACAAAAAACTTTCAATAGTCAAATCATCTTTTTGTAAAGCATCTGGTAGAATTGCTCAGATCGTAGTTCAATGATTCAAACCTTCGGGGCGCCTCTTTCAAATCTACCCTTTTGGCTATCTCTTCAAATCCCTCTCCACCAAACTTTGCATCGTTCGCAACGTGTTAACACCTTGTGAGGAAATACAAAGGAAAATAACAAATTTTGAAAAGCGTAAGTCTACCTCTATCACAGGCACACTAAGTTGGAGTGTAAGCATGCTTAAAGACTGTTAAACTAAATCGAATACAGGTGGGCAATGGGCCTTTCTTGTATCCAATACTACTCTATTCATTTAATTTGACAGACGAGAATGAATCCTGACTTTTTGAAAATCAAACTTTTCGAGATCTGGATAAACCCTTATTTTGCCAAAAAAAAAAAATTACCAAAATTTAAAAAAATTGACTTTCAAGTTTGAGGTAGAAAGAGTCGTCCCAGTCTACAGTTTTTTCAAACTCGTCAAGAGCTCATCGTATAGGAAATCTAATGCTATTTTTTACGGTGTAATCAGATTTGAATTTGCCTTCAAAAATGAGGAAGTCACGACCATTTTAGAGCTCCAAGGCCGAGAAATTCCAAGTGAAAAAGTGGCATTTTGAGCAGGGTAAAAAAAAGTGCAAGGAGGGGAAAAGTTGTTGCAAATTAGTTGTAGAATCGATTCCTGAAGTTGATTGGTTCTGGGACACACTGTACAGATGAACACTGTCACGTAATGTTATGTATTTACTACAAACTAATACCGGTAGGTGAGAATAATCTTGAACACTGAGAGCTATGACAGAATTAGTAAGCATATGCACCAAAGGATCAAGGGGCTTGTTTGATCGAAAGAAACGTATTACTGAAATCAAGGAAAAGAGTACAGGGAAAACCTTCACTAGATCAGTCACTTTTGAAAATTGAGTCGGTGAATTCAAAATTTTGAAAACCGGAAAACCACAATTAAGCAGTAGTCCTTACTGACGAGAAATCAAATAGCCAATGGGTTCTGATTCAATTTTCAAATCTAGAAGTAATAAATCACCTGTGCTTACGGGTATGCGGGCCTTTGGTGGCGTGTATTGCGAAAGGTAATCTTCCTTGGTTACTCAAAATCCTCATTTCTCCTAAGAAAAATGTAAAAATAGACCAATCAGAAAGAAACAGAAATTATGATCATGCATTAGGGGCGTGAAATCTCTTTTCCAGGGGATTATATGATCGGTTTTGAACTGCCTGATTGCTAAATATAAAGTTAGCAGTAGGTTTTTCCTTAATATTATTGATGATCTTGAATGCGAGATGATCATGGGCAACTAATCGTACTTTAGCTTCTCTGTGGAAGGGAGTTCCAATGTTCAGGACCTTATCAACGTGATGAGAAATGCGTCAAGTAACAATTTTGATTTTAGCGCTTGGAGGAGAGATTTGGTGCGCTTTGAAACGCGCAATTAAGCTTCTGGGCAGCGAGACGCATTTCTTTCCAAGTGTCAAAGTTCCTTCAATATCCTGGGATCATTTACCTGGCAAAACTCGAAATCCATAGACGGGAAGAGGCGGCATCTTCTCTTCGGACTGCCGCTCTTTGACCGTGGGGGAGACGGGGTACTGAGGCCTCATGGGCGACACGCAGCGCGCCCCGACAGACAACGGTTTTCTGAACAACTGAGGCACCGGGAGGGTGGAGTTGGGCTGGGCGTAGTGGCCGGGGTAGCACCCGTTGTACACCGTGAACTGCCCGCAGACACCCTGAAAACGGAGACGCCCAATTAGATGAGGGGAGTACATCAAAGCACCGTTCAAAGTAGAAGTAAAGAACTATTTATTTATTTATTGTACAAACGGGCGAGCCCAATTACAAAGTAATAAAAAAAATCGGAAATAGCAATCATGCATTTACTGAAAAAGAGAAGGGGTGTCTAATAAAAAGGTGAAGAATTTATGACAGTCTTGAATTCGTTGAAAGAGCTGGTGAACATATCGAGGTCTTGATAGAGGGATAAAAGATGATTTGCTAGGCGTGGTTTTCTGTGAAGTGGACGGTGTTGAAGATAGTTGTACGGGGAGAATGAGACGAAGAATGGGTGAGAGAGGCGCATGGAGACTTGAGGAACCCTGAAGTTTAACCTAGACAGAAGGTCGTGCGAGGAGATCCTGATGTGGAGCAGCTTGTGCAGGAAAGACATGTCTGCCAGCAGTCGGCGCTTCTCCAACGTCTGAAGGCGGCATCTACCAAGGAGAGCGTCGTAGTCGATTTCATCACCGGGAATACTAACGGCTACGTAGGCTACGTAACGGAGAAATCACCGCTGAACTCTTTCCAGGGTATACTTATGGGTGGCATAAAAGGGAGACCACACTTGAGAACCATACTCCAGCTTTGGTAGCACCAAGGCCTTGTATAGAAGAACAATTGGCTCAACCTTAGTGAACTCTCTAGTGTTCCTCTTGATAAAACCCAGGGTTCTCATCGCACCAGCCGCAGCAACCTCGACATGCTTGTAGAAATTGAGCTGCTCATCACAGATGACTCCCAGATCCTTTATCTCCTTAACTCTCAAGAGAGGGGCACCACAGAGGTGACAGTTGTGACTATTCACATAACATAATAATCATAACAGCAAGAGCATAATAACATAACTATAATCATAACAGGCTGTTCTCGCAACTTCGACCCGAGGTGTCTGCACCTATTGTTTCGTATTAAGTGTGTGAAAGGACATGCGGTTCTCATCTGTTGACGCTCCACACCGTCTACCAACACCTTCCGACCAAGAGCTCAGTGCAAAAGTTACCTTCTCCAGAACACCTTGACGCTCGCACCAACATTTTCGGCGTTTTTCACGTCCGTTTCTGCTAATTCTTTAGCATCTCAGGAAAATTCTGCAGTGATTTTCATCCACATCTTCAAGGAATCGACCTCCTTGGGAAACGGACTATATATCAGACTACATCGGACGGACTATTCCACGGATTCTTCATCGACGATCTCTGAGGCTCTCCTCACTTTCCAGTCGCTGTCGCCTTCGTCAAACCTGCAGCATTGCAGGTCCGTAAGATTGCCTTGAGGACGACCGCTGGTAACGCTTTGGATCCTTCCAGAATCGGAATTCCGCGTTCCCCCAATAAGGTCGGCTCTTTCCTTATTTCTAAGCGTCAAACTCCTTTGGAAATCAAGCAAATTTAAAGCATATTTTCCACTCTTATGTATTCGAAGCTCCATAGGTTTTTCTATCAAAATTTATACCGATTTAATCAATTACACTTACTTGTACCTATTCAACCTACACCTGAACTCATCAGTTTACTTCAAATATCCAATTACCAGTTTCCCTTCCACAACTGTCCTCATTTTTTTTTTATCGATCTATGGTATTTCTATAGTATCATAGTTCTTCGCCTAACACAGGCCAAGAGCATCACGAACAAGTGAAACGTGCAATAAGGGTATTCACAGTCGAACAAATCGGTCGCAAACATGTTATCAAAGTATGTTATCAGTCGTCGTAAGTTAACACGCCCGAATGGTCTGTTACCTCCCCAGCTATCAATCTACGATAGTGGATAAGATTCGCAGAGCAAATCTGGTGCGAACCTTCACCCCACTGATGGGGGCAAAGGTTCGCAAAGAGGTAGCGCGGTACAATGGGGAATCTGCCATCAAATCATTCAAGAAGAATTTAATTATTTTTATGGAAGGTGGGAGAGATGCCTGACTACAACAAAAGCCACTTTTTGTAAGAAAAAGTCGTCATGGGAGCCCACAAAAATTTGAAAACTCAAAACTGCAAACCTTGGACCCCACCCACCCTACTGTGTTACAAACAATATAGTACCACATCTCCACAAATAATAACTCCAATCCGATCACATGTTCTCAAGCCTTCCAAGTATCACACCGATCAAGTGATCTCCTCAGAAGGGCAATTTGTTCTGGAAGCCCATTGTCGTTCACCGAGCACAATAGCAGAGTGGCAGAAGTGCTAAGGGAGGAGAGGGCAGCACGGGAAGAAGCTCAAAGACAAAGGAGCGAAGAAGTAATCCAGAGCTTTGAAGCAAATCGACAGTCATCAAACGAGTGTGCAGGTCATCTCAATGGCTATCAGTATTGCCAACAAAGGAAGATAGTTGTGATCTGTCAGCAACTCAATTCAGAGATGCATTGTCCATGCGGTATTCCTAGATCCCCCAAGACCCATGAGTTGCGATGGCTGTGGGTCACACGCTCTCAACTGCAAGAAAGGGGGGGAGGGGTGGTTAAAAGGGGACATGATGACGTGCGGGATGTAACCATGGCAATCGCTGATCTAGCCTTGGGGGGGGGGGGTGCAGTGGTCGAGCCAGTGATGCAGGAAGCAGCCAATGGACACCTCGCGTTGGTGGGCGACTTTGCTGTGAATGGGGTCTGGGAGAGTGGGAGGCCAGCGTTTTTCGATAATCGCATTGTAAATGCTGAGGCTGCCTCCTACCTCTCCCAAGACTGGCACCAAACAGCTCGAATGGCTGCTTGCGCAAAGCACACGAAGTATGACCAGGCAGAGGACCATCGAGGGTCATTCACACCCTTAGTTAGTTCCTGTGACGGGGCTCTGGAAAAAGAATTCGGAGTCTTCCTGAAGAGAGCAGCTTTTGTGTTGGCTGAGAAGTGGCAACTACCTTACTCCCAATTGACAGGATGGCTTAAGGCGAAAGTACAATTTGCCATCATTCGGGCAGTATCACTTCGGCTACGCGGAGCAAGGAGGAGAATACGCTCACTAGGATTGGAGGATGGGGCGGCTTTTTCTTCCATGGTGGACCATTGAAACCATAAACACAACTCGTACACTCTGCACTTATCACACTTTTGTTATCATCACCATGTTACCCAGAAGCTACAATATTGTTAACATTCTACCATCAAACTTGTTAATAATAAAAATGATTATTGATCAATGGGAAATATAGTATCACATGCCAACATTTCTCAACAAAAACAATAGATATAAAATTTTCGGCGTATAAAAATAGATAAAAAGAAGAATAGTGGTAAGCTAAAAAAAAAACTATAGAAACCACTAATGGCGAAATTAAATGTTGAAAACAACACTGAAACACTGATAAGACACCTATGGAATTATTATTCACCTCATTTATTATTGGAATAATTATCGGTGTTTTAGTTTTGTTTCCAAAATTCAGGTTCGCCATAAGTGGTTCGGTTTCGATCTGGTTCGAGACTGCTTCTCCGGACTAACCTGGTCTGTCACCAGTTTTACACTCACTTGTGGCGTGTGTGGCGGCGTGGGATGCGGACATGGCTGCTGATACTGCACAGCCAGGATAGGAGCCCCGCAGTTGGACACGTTGCTGCCGTAGTACCCGTTGCCACTGTTCGGTACGGTTCCACCGTTTGGCATATTTCCATTACCTCCAGAACTGAAAACAAGGTTATGCGATATAGTGTCTGAGCAATGCAGTGCTTGAGCAATGCCAGGTTGGTGAAATGTAGAGCTGCTATGCAGCAAGAAAGCGCCAATTTCGCAAGAACTTCAACTAACCGACAAATGGTTTTACTTCCAGAGTAAATCGTGTGTTCTATGCTGATTCAAATATTCATTGATTACAGTTTGTAAGCAACAAGCTGAGTTGGGCGTCTCTAAATTGATTTCTTATACTCCAAGCCCTAGCAATCAACTAAGTTTAGATTTCAAACGCTGCATATTATTACAAAAAGGTTTATTATTTTCCTATATAGATCACTCGTCTGCAAGGAACTCGGCTTTGCCATTGTTACCTTTTTTTCTCCTCTCAAAGACAAATTGATTGGAAGGGCACGCCATAAATAAAAATAAATAAATAAATCAAATAAATTGGGGACGCCCAGGACTTACCCGACGCAGGCCCTAGGGGTAAGGGAAGATGAGGAAGGTGGGGGTGGGAGAGAGGGATGATGGGAAGTGCCTCTATAAAAGGACCACCAGTTCAAATATGAGCTGAGCAGGACATGGGTGGTGATACCACGGAGAACGCCTACCGAAATGCCCAACTTGCGCAACTTATACGTAAATTGGGGACGCCCAGGACTTACCCGACGCAGGCCCTAGGGGTAAGGGAAGATGAGGAAGGTGGGGGTGGGAGAGAGGGATGATGGGAAGTGCCTCTATAAAAGGACCACCAGTTCAAATATGAGCCGAGCAGGACACGGGTGGTGATACCACGGAGAACGTCTACTGAAATGCCCAACTTGCGCAACTTTGTGGCACTTTTCCCGTACCACAAGTTAAAACAAGCTAAAACTTGAACGGAGATTGGGCCTCTTTTGCGATTCACACTCGTGTTTCTGATTTATCGTAAGTCCAACCCTCAAGTTCTGGGAGCGAACGGTTTGTCCTACAAAGCTCCGCGTGGCCTCAAAAAATTATAAAAATTCAATACTATCTTGAACTGATGGAAAAACAATACCTTCACATCGAAATTTTTTGAGCTAGGGCGTTTTCAAAAGCTTCGGGGCACAACTAGACCCCAATTGGAGCCCACATACCAAATTTCATCAAAATCGGTCCTTAGGAAATAAGGAAAGTGCCGCGTACGGCAGGCCACATTTTTATTCGATTTTTGGATTCCACGTACCGAGAAACGTAAACCAACAAATGTTTAAGGGGAGGGGGTTCAATTTTATTTATTTATTTTATTTTTTGCTCGATTCCAAAGGTTTATTATTGAAAATAATGAACCAAAAAGGTGAGGCAGTAATCAAGGCAAACAAGAATAAACACGTGATGATTAATGATTCGTTTGAAATGAAGAATTCAACATGTCTTGTAAATACTGCACATGCGGTAATTAGAAATCATGATTTCATTGTACAGTATACCTACGCAAGTTATTTCTATAAACAAACCTTGATAATGATAAGGCTTTCATTTGATCAAGAATTGGGATTCATTTTCCACATACTCTCTAGAGGTTCAAGAGGGTTCATTGGTTCATTGGACCCTCAACAGTGATCGCCATTTCGAAGAATAAAGAAAAAAGGTCTAAAAATGGGAATCTCAAGACCTCAATGTACTCTGGTCTAAAGAAAGTGACAGATACAGCCAGATCAGAATGCTTATCACTTCATATGATGCTAAACAGGCCTTGTGATTGACTTCAAAAAGTCGGAACACCAATCCTAATGATAGGCATTCTAACGGGACATTACGACTTCCGAAGAACGCTGAATATCGTAGTTCACCAATGTGTCCATGCGAACAAGCAGAGGACTCACAGATGCGTTTCTGGAGATCCAGAACGGAAGCTTTCGGTCACCACACAGAGGAACGCGCAACTTTGCGTGAAATTTCGCAGAAACGTACAAAGAAATTTGCTAATCTCGGCAATAGATTTGCCAAGTCCGAAGTGGGATAGCCAGCGGAATCCTCTTTTATAACGTAGGGGCCTCGAAAGATGTTGAGTATAAGCCATCAGAGCCTGAAACTCTTTTCCAATGCCAACTGCAGACAGTGAGTGACCCTCTAAAGGGTAAAATATACTCGTATAGCCACGAAATTGCTTTGATTCGACTATAACTAGTTAGTAGATAATTAGTTACCTGTAGGGGTGCGTGTAATACATGTGAACGGCAGGGGATGCATAGGGTATGCACTCTTGTGCTCCATTGTACGTAGAACTGTAGCAACCTGTAATAAACGATCACACTTGAATTTTTCATATCATAATAAGGCTCTGAGTGAAGCTTTTGCCAGACTAAACCGACATCCAAACTGCAATGCTCTTGAAGAAATTAATTTGGAAAAATAATACTGGGGGATGGAAAGACTAGAATAAATAATGAATTATTGAGCGGGAGATTGATTAGTTTGAAAAAGTCGGAAATGAGCGTCGAAATCATCGAAACTTGTTGGTTCACTCGAGAGAAACGACCACTTCAAAGGTTTGTTTTCACCTTCGATTGTTCGAAAAAGTCGGAAATGATTACAAGATCCACATTAATTCGGATTCTATTCAATCTATGTGTTGCCGCTCCGCAAGCCATTTATTTATTTAGCTCTGAGCCTCTGATCGATACCTAGCTGATTCCCAGAGCTATCTATCGTGTTCACCGCCAAGCCAGTCCTCATAGAGCTCTCTATTGTGGTTTGAAACTAAAGAAATCCATCGACCTGTCCTTTTTTTCGCCCAGACGGCCCCACGTTTTCTGGTAAACTACTCTGCCTGGGCAGTTATGGCGGAGGTAGGTAGCAACGTAGAATAACTATCTGAGCTACGTCCTACCTCAAGAATGATCTGCTGACTTTCAGGCCATGGAGAGTCAGCAGTTCCTTTTCCAATTATCCTCTAGAAGCCTGAAATTCCCACATTTTATATCTTAAAGTCTACTTATTTATTTTGAACTAAATCCTTTGACAATGGAAATCGGCAGTTCGTCAGAAATATTTCACGGTTACACCTTGCAATACCACTTGTTCGTTCAATTTGGAGTCTTAAGCGCCTCATATACTATACGATTGCTTGCAGGCTGTTGTGAGGCCGTCGCCTCATCAGGCGTACCTAAGGTATCTATGCAAAATACACGGCCTTCAGTTAAACTGACAATGTGTGGGCGCCCTTACCCGAATGTTCAGGAGAAACGTGGGGAGGTGGTGGCTGGGCGGACGCTGGAGCTATGGCAGGCTGTGGCGGTGCAGGCGGAGGTGGTGGTGGCGCTGGAACGAAGGCCGCCTGTGATGTCGGGCAGGGCTGAGATGGCATCTGCGGGATGGGATATCTCGCTCCCACACCGCTAGGCGCGCCACCGTTGTAGTAAACAGGCACACTTGTGTGAGACTGAAAAATACAAACGAACATAATATCAAGCGAATCGAAAAAAATACCCTGTCTGAAATCTATCTATCTGTCTATCTCTATTTATTATTTGGATCATTGATTATTTTTATTGAAATAATCTGAGTCATTAACCCTTTCCTGCCCACCAACGTCAAATATCAGGCGGCTCGGCCTTTCCATAGCTGCCCGCTGCCGATAATAGCTGTTCTGGCACTTGCGCTCTTTCGCTTTGTAACTACGATCTTCTGGGTCGTAATTTCCACTACAATCCTCATGATATTACATTCATAGAACAGTGCATATATTCCTAGAACAGTTAATTTTTTTTCACTAATCTCATTGTTTGTCGCCGTTTTTTGGGTCGGTAGTTTATACTTGATTCAGTAGGTACGTTCTGATGCAGCGGCACCTCAAACAGTTGGTTCTCTTTGATCTTCGCCGACTTGTTCTC
Organism: Apolygus lucorum; assembly: GCA_009739505.2. Classification (NCBI taxonomy): domain Eukaryota; kingdom Metazoa; phylum Arthropoda; class Insecta; order Hemiptera; family Miridae; genus Apolygus; species Apolygus lucorum. Next base: position 49,897,788 of record CM019168.2, on the reverse strand, counting down.
GGTCTTTTTCTTGTTTTTTTCTCAACCCTTCTAATTCTATTTCGGTACTTTTGGCGGTAGGCCTGTCAAAGATATTGCCGCCCTTAGGATATTTCACCGCCTATTTGAACTCTGCTCGGGAATATTCGCAAAAATGTCTCTCTTCTACATGCACTTCCAACCTTTTAGGTTTTCACCACTACGAAAAGTTATCAAATTGTATGAATTTTCCTAAACAGAATGAAAGTGAGAAACTATAAATTATATTGAATGAATTTAATTGAAAACGGAGAGGTACCATAATTACTCTACATTAATTGTATTATTCCCATTATGTTTAACTTGCTAGTAAATGAATAAATAATGCACATAATCTCAATAATTCTCATAAACTCATAACAGAAAGCGTCGGGCTGTGAGGGACAGTAGGCTCTCGAGAATCCAGGCGCGAAAAGGTTAAAATCTAAATCGACCTTTGCATAACAACTGAAAGAAGGACCAATTTGGAATTATATGTTAAATAATCAAGCAGTTTTCAAAACTTGTTGGGTGGGAGAAAACAAAAATTAAATTCGCCGTAATTCGAGCCGCATCCCTTCAGATACTAGGTGCCCGAAGAAAAGTGCGGCCACTCGAATTGGAGGATAGTGAGGCCGTTCAATAGTTAAAAGAAAATTAATGAACTCTTTTTAAAAATCCCTCTTCCTTTTGTTACATACAGTTACACTTTTGTTACGTTTGAATGAACTCAAAATAAATCTCTATTTATTAAAAAAACAAAAAAAAAATCAAGTGGTTTCCAACTCTCCACCAAAGGATATGCTGACGTTTAAAGCAATTGAAAGATAAGATACTAAAACATAGTGTCTCTTATATGAGTCCAACAAACCTGGATCTGATGTGGGGGCCAGTACATAATTTGCCTCGTGTCTGGTGGTCGATTGCTGTCTAGACTTAGGCCCATCATGTAGTTAGATAAGTCACCATTGCCGTTAGTCTCCTGAAACAGATGAGGGGCAAGTTTGGTATCGCTCTTTGGGTGACCCTGGACACAATTCTTAACGAAACTGATCCACCCAGCACATCTGGGCACCCCGATGAATAGCCAATAGGTAATGGTTCCACGATAAATACTGTCAAGCTTCTGCGATACAACTGTGGTATCCACTACTGACTACATCATCGGGCGACGAAATAAAGAAGCTATGTTTACGAGGAACAGTGGAGTCTCCACCAGGCAAACATCGCAAACATTGTTTGCCTTACTAGACATATGCAAAATAAATTAATAAATTTTTGTTGAGATTATTCTATTTTTCTCCTTTTGCAAGTAATATCTAGGCGATTTTGGAAAACTTTTATAATAATATTATAAAATTAGTAACTAAATATTATTTAGTTACTATTTCATTATTATCAAGGAAGTTAGATTAAAAAGGAGAATGGAATAAGTACGTATTTTGTCTTGGATACTATCCCGCAACACACCAGAGAGTTGAAAAGATCGGTAACTATGACGGATTGCGGATGATACGCTAACTAGCGTGGAGACTGGCGAGGCAAGGCAAGCAGTTCAAAAAATGAATTTTTTGGAACTGTTTAGACATGTGACAATGGCAAAGCTGAGTTCTCTGCTGGCGCATGATCAATACAGAAAAATAATGAACCTTTGTGTAAACATTTTTCAGCGTTTTTCATTATTGTTCATTCCTCTATGACTGGCCAAGCTGTTTGCCTGATGAATATTATCACCTGACGCCCCTGACGTAGTAACAGATATAATGTGAAGGTAACAATATTCGAAACATAGGCCACAACTATAGTAGAAATATCACACTTATATGATTACCTGAATTCGAGTATCGTATTGGACTGGATATGGCATTTGAGGTGCTGGTGCAGCGTGTATGGGGTACACAACTGGGTTATAATGGGCGGGAGTTGGACCCTCAGCTGGATGTACCACTTGAGTGGGGTACTGATGTTGAGGAGGGGGAGGCGGCGGTCCTCCTTGGCAGAGTGGTGGGGGCGCTAGATACCCCGAGCTCCCACCGCTGTCATAGCCATTGTCTACCACATTCGCCTTGCTGAGGTCATGGCTATGGGTTGCAGGCTGCCCACTCACATTTGTATTCACCATATTGGGAGATTCCAGCACATCTGAATCAAAAGTAAAGTATTTTGTGAGTCATGATGATTAAGAAAATTGTCCAATCTTTCCACGGAGTTTAAGAAGTGCCCTTACCACCTTTCCATCTGTGGAAGTATTCATCTCTCTGCGTTACCACAATATTTCCGTAAAACCATTGCACAAATATTTGCCACAGAAGGAATGCGGTGTTGCATTTTTTTTTTCCTTTTCATACGTAGTGTTACAAATAGCTGCAGTAATCCCCAAGAGCACACTCATACTAATTCCCCATATTTGTTTACTCACTGTAACTACATTCTTGTTATTTAATTTCAGATATCAAGACAAAGGCCAAATACTTATCATCTTTTTACAACCACATTCGTCCTTCTATTTCAATTGGTAGACCGGAAACCGCGGTCTCAGAGATGATGATACAGAGCATCATTAACAACATAGCAAGGTGATGATCCTACCCCCCCCCCCCCTTCCGACGGTAGAAGTGTGATATCTAAGAAGCAGACTGGAACTATTTCTACAAGTGATCTCTGGCTCAACGAGAAGTTATAGGTCCAACATTTTTCCCCACTTATTCCATTGAATCTAAGTCGTTCCACCAAACCTTGGAGCCTGGATGATGATGTGCTCCACACCTTCTTCAAATGCACCAAATGGGCACCTGAAAGAAATCAGCTGATGGCAGACCTGGAGATAGCTCCCCAGAGTTCAACACCAGAGGCTGTTGTCAGCAGGACGCTGGAAGGTGAAAGGAGCTGGACTGCTGTGGCTGAGTACACAGAGAGCATCCTGACAAGGAAGATGCTCTTAGAACGAGAAAGAGAGAGGAGGGAGCATCTGGTCCGCCCCCTCACCCAGAACTGATTAAACGCCCCAGGACTCAGCCCGAAGTAATGTGCTAAAGAGTTCCGGGCTGAGCTCCAACATGGGGGGAAAAAGGATGTGTTTTTTAGTGGGTTTGAATCCCACATAACCTGGAGGACGCGGGCCCTTCCAGGTATCTTACGAGATCCAACTCCACCTATGGATCTTGAAGATTTTCTCACCTGCCTGCCGAAAAAAAAAAAAAAAAAAAAAAAACTCGGAGCCTGTTGAGATATTTGTTTCTAATGCCCCGAATAAAATTCCTGTAAACCATTCCAAGCCAAACATTTATTACCAACCAGCCATTAAATAATAATCCTTAAGCCATGTATTACAAGTAGTCTCTACAGGAATATGAAAACTTACTTACTCCAGGAGCTTTCAAGCAATCAATGGTCTTCCAAAAATCTTGTTATTTCTTACGTGACACGAAGTACTTGCATTACGAAGACAAACATAATAGAACAAGATATTTTGGTCTGATAGCGACTGACTAAGAACTATTATTAATAAATTCAACGAATAATTGGAACAAATAATTTATTCACTAAGCACTAAATAAAATTTCTTCGCTGCTTTCAAGTTCAGCACCACTCAAATTGGCTTGAAAAGTTGTTGCAACTCATTGGACATAAACCTTCGAGGGGTGGATCATAATCATTGGTTGACAAGCCATCGGTAGAGTGCATTGATGAAAGTGGGAAATAATAGGTTGTGCCGGATTTTTGGAATGCGTATACGTCGGGAGAGCTTGAGAAGAGACTGGAATCGTCGGATAGGTTTGACTCGTAACATACGGTTTGAAGAGAAAGAGCCAGTTGGCCAACAGATTGATCTTCGTCTGAAGCGACGGTCCATCCCAAAAGTTCTTGTCCTAACAAGTATTGGCGGGGAAGGACTTGCTCACCGTGTTTCTGAGGCTGTGGTATTGAAGGGGGTGGAGGGCCTGGTTGTTGTTCAGCCATGGCCACTCGGGGCGGGTTGGATGGATCGTAGTGGTATATACTTCCATCCGAATTCGTGTACGGCTGCCCAGACTGAAAACAAAACACAAGCATGAGTCATTTGAAGTGTAATTAAAATGTCAAACCAACGAAAACGATGAGTTCAGATTCGAATGCCTATTTGTGCACTATTCAATAGCAGTAAGTAACAAAATAATGAGCATTCCAGTGAGTTAAAATCTAAAAATAGCATCTCTAAGAACTCTGAAATTATAATGTAGGACGAAAAGCTTGTTGACCATGCAGCGTGAATGTGCAAAATCTGCTGTTTGTGTGAATCTGAATAACAAATTGTATGCTCAACTACAGACGAAGTCAACATGGCATGTTTTGGACATGTGTTGCATGTTTGGGCATGTGTTGGACTGCATAACATTCTATTTATCTAGGCAGCTGAGGTGTGCCGTAACCACTCTAGCTGAAACTGTTCTAACTGCTCCACTTCCACGTGTGGAACAGTTCAAAAGATCAGAGGGGGTTTTTAAACTATAGCTTAGGATGGCAGCGAATACATGATAGGAAGGGGGAGCCCTTGACCTTCGATGGATAAAGCAGACTGAGGTGGTTGTAATGAAGATTGAATGAATTCTTCTAAATTCTTTTCCTTACACCCCCTGTCACCACAGTCATTCCCACTGAGGAAGACTATAGGGTCATCATACCCTACTTCCAAAATTCCCGTAATTGTGTACTACAATGTCCACGATATCTCAGACATTTGGAGAATCCACAGAAGAAGGAAGAAATCTGGGAAATCTCCTCCTCTCTCTGGCTTTGGCACATCAAGTCTCCTGAGCTATTTGGGTAAATTGAACAGACTGGAACAGTTCTGAAACGATTCCACATTTCCGATCTTGAGCATCTGCGCTCCACTATTAGGTAAGCTAATGAGTGCATAGATTGGGAATAACACGAGCTCAGTCATGTTAAATTGACTATTTTGGTGAGTTTTGTGGTTAGGAGAAGATGTATCCAGAGACACAGCTTGCACGACACCCCTACTATTGCACCAGACTTGTGATTAGCATCGATACAGTTCACTCCAATTACTTCAACTAGTGGTGGGTTGGTTCAGGTATTTCCCTGGAACGGTTCCAACAGTTAGGGTGACAAAGATGTAACCATTCCAAATTACCAGTACAGTTCCATTACCAGTACTGCTTGCCTAACCTGTAAGATCTGGTCCAGAGCCATTCCATGATATGTCTTTTCAGTCTATGGAACTGGATCAGCAAGGGCGCTTCCCAGTACGCAGAACTGAACTGGTAAAGCCACAGTTACTATTTCAGTTACATGCTTCATGGATATTCCACACTATGTAAAATATCCATGTGTGCTTTCCACTCCAGGGAGCTGTACCAGTAAGGGCTGAGTTTTTGTCACTGCATGGAACCGTTACAAGTTGATACTTGGTTCCACAGTCCATATATACAACTGTACCAACACACCATGGAAGCAAAGGGAATTACTGAACCCCTTTGACATCAATAATAGATTAATTGTATAAGTAACAATAGTCAGACAATAGTAACAATGAAAATCTAGATTATCGAGTAAAATAACTATTCGATTATACTAGCATAAGCAAATGTTGGTAGAAAGTAAAGTAGTATAAAAACTAATCAAGACAAAGTCAATATAAAACCATGACATATAAACAGAGTTTAAGCAGTAACCTTGAGTCACTGTGCTGCTACTAAGGATGTTGGGAACCTCCAGTAAGGCCAACCTTTTTTTTAGCTTTGCACTCGAGGGACCATGCAATAAATCCTTTGTCTCGATGACAATAGAGTAATTTCTTATTTCAACGGAAAACATTACACTGGTGAAAAACTACTGACTATTTTAAGACTGAACAAATGTGACTAAAGTGGAGAGCACTATAAGCCGCATTTTCCGATTCTCTTTACAACGTTTTTCGGATTCACGACTTAAGCATGAACGACTTCAATCCGTGGACCTGAAGTGAGGATACGCTCGGACACTGTGGTGAGCTGACTCAGTGTTCATGCTCACTAATAGGGTGTGCGCCTGGGTAGGAAAAACTGTTTATTGTTATTTTTAATCTAAGGTAGACCTCATTCTGAGAATTTTGGTACCAACCGCGACCTTCTGGCGTGTGTAAATCTTTTCCTATGAATTTTGCTTCCGAGTCTACCAAGGTAGCGGAAGCTTTGTTTTCACTTTTCAAGGACGAAAAAAAAAAGTTCTCCAAAATCAAAATTTTCACTCGCGTTTTGCGTTTTAGACCTTTCTGAACAATTTTGGTTCCGTGTCTGTCTGTCTGTGTGTCAGTCATGAATTCCTTGTAACGCGCATAACTATACGAAGTTATTGTCCGATTTCGATGAAATTTTCAGGGATTGTGCGGGTTGGTGTGCAGACGGTCCCCTATGAAAATCATCATCCTCGGACTGATAGAAGCGACCGCGCATGCGCAAACGTGAATTCCTTGTAACGGCCATAACTTCTACATTTACCATCCGATTTCAATGAAATTTTCAGGGATGTTACAGATTAATGATTAGATGGTCCCCTATGAAAATCATCACCTTCGGACTGATAGTAGTCACTGCGCATGCGCAAACGTGAATTTCCTTGTAACGGTCGTAACTTCCACATTTTCCATCCGATTTCAATGAAATTTTCAGGGATGTTACAGATTAGTGTTTAAATGGTCCCCTATGAAAATCATCACCTTCGGACTGATAGTAGTCACTGCGCATGCGCAAACGTGAATTTCCTTGTAACAGCCGTAACTTCCACAATTTCTACCCGATTTCGATGACATTTTCAGGGATTACGCGGATTAAGTTGTAGATGGTCCCCAATGAAAATCAAGGCCTTAAAATTTAGAGTAGCCTCTGCGCATGCGCAATCGTAAAATCCTTGTAACAGCCGTAACAGTCGCGTGTGAGGTGAGGATCTCAAAACCCATATAACCAACCCCTTTATAGATCAGTTAGTAATGCACTGGACTCACACCTAGAAGTCCCAGGTTCGATTCCCAGTCAAGCAAAGAAATTTTTTGATCCCATCACTACCGCACTTAATTTTTCGTCCGAATTTTATGAAATTTTCTAGGATTGTCTAGATCAGCGTTTAGATGGTCCCCTATGAGGGTAGTGAAAGGTACTTAGAGATTGGTGTTTTCAGATTAACTACTATGCATCGGATCATCTATGTAATCGGGTTATGGATACGAGGAAGCTATGTGCCACACCCACTTGGCAGACGTTTTTAAAGTTTCGACCGTTTATGACGTCACAGTGAGCTGGGGGGTCCCGCCCAGGCGAGAGGGGCGCGTGACGTCATAAACGGTCGAAACTTTGAAAAATCATAGAAACAGATCTACTCACGCTAGAAGGTCGCGGTTGGTGCCAAAATTCTCAGGATGTAGTCTACTTTCGATTAAAAATCTAAAAAAATCAAGGCGCACCCCCCATTCTCTCACTTCATGTTGGATAAAATTTGCGACTAACCAATATTTTATCAAAAACCGAGAAATTTTTCTGGAGTTGAACACAAAAGTTTTAGTTTTTCACATTTTTCTCAGCCATTTTTGTCTTATTTTAATGCATTTTGCGGCAATGCAATGTTTTTCAATACCTTAGAGATATCAGGTATTGGTATCTTAAATTTCGAAAATTAACATTTTGATAATTGAATGTCATTAGTTGATTTTTTAGATAATTTAAAAATAGAGAGAATTCCGCAAATCGCATAGAAATCGGCCGACATTGACCGAAAAAGATGTGGAAAAAGGAGGATGAAAAAATAATTGTTCAACTTATTGGTATTAAATAGTAATAAGGTTACAGTAAGAGTTTCTTCTTCATCTTCAATACTTCAAAACATTTCTAAGCATAACCGGAGCTGGATTCGGTTCCCCCTAAATTGGATGAATTAAAATGGAAAAATGCGGATTATTGTTCCCTTGTTGTCCTTGAAGAAGTCAATTTCTAGTCTATGACAGTGCCACAAAGCTTTGAGCTAAAAACTGAATCTTCAAACCGAAAAATCACAAAGAAAAACTAGTGAGGTGAGAAGGAAAACCAAATCAAGGAGATGTAAATAAACCGAATAACGTTGAAAACATAAGAATGCAGTTAGTCTAAGTAAAGTCTGGCTCAAGCATGGGAAGATGCAGTGATGGGGTGAGTACCTGGGGGTGGATGAGCATGGAGCCGGGTGGAACAGAAGCGAGATCTGTCACCGCCCATACGACTGTCTCAGGCTCTGGAGATAGGGCACCTCCGCTCTGCCCAGACAGCTGCACATCAAATTCATCCATCGCTACTATTCTTTGCACGACAATCATGTGCACTCAGAAAGTTGAGCTAGTGCATTTTTGTTGTTTCAACGGGACGGGTTGGTACAGGACACATCTGGGGGGTGTTCTGTGACTTAATAGCTATCACGACCCTTGGAATCAACACTTGACAACCATAACCATGAGTGTAAATAAAAGTAGGTATCTTCGTTTTTTTCGTAAATAAAAGATGTAATTAACATAATATGTTAATATGTATATGATACATAATATGTAACATATTATGATACATACTCAATAATAACCTACATTTAAATTTCATCTATTTGAAATTAGGAATTTGCCTATATTGTACCGAAATCTGAACCAACTGACGTCAGCTGGTTTAACGAACTGGTTCTCGTGAGATTTCCGAAGTTACGGTCAAATAACTACTATTTTGGTTTTAAGGAGAGCCGATCCAAACAGGATTTCGCTACCCCCTCCATCTGTAAGCAGATAGATGAACCCCGAAAACCCTAGGAGGGTGATAGAGGGAGTGTAAGGAACTCACCACCCGGGAGCCCCAGGGGAGCTAGTCATAACTACCAGCTCCTCTAGGTACCTGTTTGTATTAACACCACAGGTGAGGCCGAACCTCCCAGCTAAGGTTCTACCAACTAGACAGGTTGGTACCCGAGTTCATAACAGAACTCACATGCCGAGAGACATCTTCAGGGGGCTAGCCCTTGAGGAGGCCATCTCTCCCCTTATAGCCTTCTTGGTGCAAGCCCATGAAGTAGGGTTTGCTCAACCACGACCACCACGAATCCAACCTCAACTGAGGGGCAGGCAGGTGATGCTTTGACCGAGGTCGGTGCATCTGTAGCCTGGGGCTCCCCTCGCCCATGGTACTGGTAAGTGAGATGAGTAAAAAAAATTTTACGGCATTACTGCTATCCCCAGAAGCACGACCAGGTAACATGCCCGGAAGCAGAGAATTTGTACCTGCTCCCTAACCGCTCTACTCCTGTCAGAGGCATGTGCCATTAAGGGGGTACAGGAGAGGGAGGCATGACGCATGGCGGTATTCATAAAAGTTACGGTCAGTCGGAAGTTGTCTGGATTGGTGACTGCTCGAGGGCGGTATTTCAGGTCTTGATAATTTTTCGGGTTGGGCCGTTAGTGAACCCCGCTCCACTTAAGGAGGTGAGGCAATAAGAAGCCATGAACGAAATCAGAACTAATTCTGATTTTCCGTTTGGGAGACAGCTGAAGACGTCCGCGACGCCAAGAATGGCAGTTGGACGAAACATCAACCTGAGATGGTTGTTTACTTTTACTTTACTACTAAGTACTGAAATCTGTCCATTTCCACCATGAATAAGGGTTCTGTGGGTGATACTATCCAAAAGACTTACGAAGCAAAACGGCCTCTAAGCCATGGTTTGGAATTGTTTTAGATAGATAGATATATTTATTGCGGCCATACATTAGTATATCACAAAAGTCTGATGAAGCTACTATAGGAACATTGGTGCGAAAATAGGGATACAAAATTATTAAATGAAGGGACACAGCATCCCACGGCGGAGGGCCGGAGAGAACCCCAGCCCCACCCACCATGGTGGCGTCCCAAATCCAAAAAGGCACCAGTCTCCCGGCCCTGGTTTACACCAAAAGACCAGAACCCAGTCAGAACCAGGACAATAGGAGGCCACCCTCGAGCGGAACCAAGACACCCCAGCCCAACACCAAGACCCATGCGACCTCATTCATTCAATAATTTACATTCACACCACACAAATTTCGATAAGACAAACATAGAATTCAATGGTTACGGTGGCATCTCCACCAGCTGAAGAACGTAAACAATTTACCGAAAGCTCGCCAAAGAAGCAGTTTATTCCAGTTGCCCCCATTTCCAAACAGTTGACATAACGTGTTTCGTTGGGTCGATCTAATATTTGATAATATCATATTAGTTATATTATAACTCCAATGTATTGCTCTGGTTATCGTAAGTCGAGTGATAATTTTCCAAGAGTCGCTGTTTAAATCTTTGAGTTGTAGCTAAATTGTGATTTTTGCTTCTGTAACACATAAAGAATATCTCTGCCCAGTTGATTAGCTTACGGACACCCCCTCAGATGTTGTGGCATAGCTATGAAGATGTACTGGGTGGGTACAGGGGATCTAATGTACCACGAAATTGATGTATAAAAAGAACAATTGCCTGACACAGCACGAAAGAATGCCAATGTTTATTCAACTCAATCGACCTTGTCAATGGTTTTTAGTCGTAGGGTTTGGGTACTTGTACCTACTTTGATCTCCAGCACCATTGCAAATACGATCTACAACATCGTTACTCAGAAAGTTTGAAGTTTTAATAAGAAGCAACATAAAGCAGCATCTACACATTGCATGGAGAACATGGAGCAGTGAAAATTCATCAATTTGTGGTTCAACGATACAAATTTTTCGGGCTTGGTTTTTGTTTCATAGCTCATTAACTGTTTTCAGATAATATACTCACTTGCGTGTGCAGATTGGGTGTGGCAGTCGGTGATGGAGTTGCACTCAGGGTTGCGTCTGATCTCTGGGACTTGTAGCCTGAACTAGACGGTGATATTCTTGACGACATGCTACTACCGGAATCTGAAAAGGAATCAGTTCGATTTTTCCAAGAGATCAAGAGAGCAAAGCAGGCTAATGGGCAGAGAAATAACGCAACACACCTTGGACAGTCTCGGAGGTAGGTTATTAGGGATCCGAATTGCAAAGAAGCAAGGGAATCTACCACAATATACTAAGCAAGCAATAGTGGAGCCCAGGATCTCCTATGCATTTGAAATGTCTTAAGGGGTCTCAGTCAGTGAATAAACGGGGTTTCCCGCTCTTCTCTGGCAATTATTGGTCGATTTTGATGATTCCTGCGGCAATCTTCTGGTTTTTCAGCTCCCTAGGTAAATGCCCTAATGAATTTAGAAAATCCTTGAAAATTTCAAATTTAGGTACAACTTTTTACTTATTTTTTTTCTTTTGGAATCAAACAAGTGCATGGGTGTAGAGATTAGAAAAATAAGAAGAATGCCAAGAGAAACATGAAAATTGGATGATTATTTCCTGAGGAAAATGGAAAAAACTGTTGATTAAAACTGACCAGCTATGAGAATGCGGGGGGATGGGGAGGCACTGGGAGGCAATGTTGCTCCTTCAGACCGTGGGGGGGGGGGGGGATTGCCAAGCGCTGGTTGGTATGAGGTTAGACTAATCCGCAACAGCAACTGAGACCCCCTTAACCCCTGCCTCCTCAAGTATTGGTAAAAATACTACTAACCATCAAGCAATTATCAAGATTAAACTCATACCTTGCTTGGTAAGTATCCGTGTTTGTGCCGGGGGCTCATAGCCGTTGAAACTGTGTGATTTGGAGACAGATAACCTCAACGAATTGGCACGAAGCGTGTCGCTGCCTTCGTAGGACTCAACCTTGAGTAAACGAGGTGGATTCCTAAATCAGAAAAACCAGTGTGTTGTTAATGCATTGTATGCATTCATCAACTATTAGAAAGGATTCTAAGGAAAACCTGGAAGTCACTTAGTCCAAGGTGACCCCCTTCACACTCATTTTGACGGAGTAGAAACTCATGAAAATTCGAAATGTAACCCTCTGGCAGGCAATCGACGTCAGGCGATGTCAATGTTGTAAGCACGAAGCGATGTTTTCGTTTTAGCACTTACTTATCTCCATAATTTAAACGTAAACTTTATCGCCAGTTTCAAGCTCAACAATTTGGAAACATAAACTACTTATTATGCAACCATTCACACTCTAGTATTAACACAATGTAGTCTCCCAAGACACCAACAAATCACAGTGCATTACATAGCCGATAGACCTGCAAATGAGGTCCATCGGATAGGCTAAGGATAGTGACGGAAAAAACTAATTCCGTCATCGATCCTCAACCCTCGTTATCACGTTACCACAGTAAGGCTTCACTGGCGCGTGACGCTTCACTTTTTTCATGCGCTTCGTCACAGCAAGTTACCTACGCGATCTCTCTAAAATTTTGGTGAGTTTTTTCCCAAATTTTTATTTTAGAGAATGTCAGAAAGACGATGGCGGTCATCCTCAATGAGTCCAGGAGAGTTTCTTGCGTTATATGAGCAATTTCGAAGGGCTCGCCCTTCACGAAATCGCTCTCATTCTCCTCTGGATTTTCATGGACGGAAACGATCACCTTCTATCTACCCATCCTCCGACGATGCCAACTCTGTCAATGGGGACGTTTTTCGACCTGCTCGATATGATCGTTTTCGAGGATTATTTAACAATCGAAATGGGTTCTAAACCAAGTAGGTATGCTAACTACAGTGGGTAAGGTTTTACTCACCGTCCATTAGGATGTTCGCATTGAGAGCAAACGCCCTCGTCATTTTCCCACGTGAGTTCGTCCATGCAGTCATCCCCATCGCATTGCTGAAAAACAAAACACAGAGGTAATCAATCTGAATTAATTGGAAGCAAAACTCAATTCAAATAGCTAATTGATTGTTAACTGGAGATACATACTGTCATGATTCTATTTTGTAAATGTGTTCACAATTTAGAATTTTGAATAAACTGGCAAAATTTTGACTGACTTGTCTCTAGAATTTACTCAGGTGAGATAAATGTAAAGAATGATTAAGATGGAGCTTGTCGACCGGCCCAAAACCGCTTAATGAGGTTAGGTTGGAAAAGGGTTGACCTAACTGGCACGCAGAACCATTAATATTTTGGTGTATAGGATGATCACCTGGCCCATAACCGTTAAATGATTGTCAAGGTGAGGAAAGAGTCGAGAAAGGCTAGAGAAGTTATCAAGATTGGTGACCGTCCCTCGAGCTGACCTTAAACACAGGGTAGGAGAGTGATGGGTGGAAGCCAGGCGCCTCCATCCTCGATTGCTGCCAGTTCAACATCTGGCCAGCTCGAGCTACCACATTCCTTTGCTTTATTTGTCACAGCTACAAGACTAGGAGGGTGAAAAAGCACTTACTCTAACACCCAAATAGTCTGAAAGACTTACACATTAAAATGAATGAGAGCTTCAAGTAAGAAGAGACACGATTCCACCATTATTCTTCATGCTCCAACTCGAGTCGAACGTGTCACCCAATTGGCAAGTTTCTTTGTGGTGAAAAATACTATGAGATGAGACCTAGTCGAGTTATCTAACAGCTTAGCAAAATAAACTTCTTCTTTCAGTGAGAAAATGTACGCAAGCTTTATAGTTGTTAATTTTGGCTCGTGTTATCATTTTAGGTATCCGAAAAGACTGCAATACTTACAGAATGGTCTCGATTGAAAATTCTTCTTCGCGCTTTTTCATACTCTTCCTCCCTTTCCTCGAAACTTTTACTCCGCCTTGAATCTCCGCCAAGCATTCGATCGCCATTCTGAAATAGAGTGTCAATAACTGCTATGTAGAGAAGTAACCAAGCCGAAACCCAAATAAGACATCATAGATAGAATAGCACACATGAGAAAGATCTCCCTCTAAAGGACGGTCGGGCAGAGAAGTTTGAAAGGGTAATGATATTAAAAGGACTCCACTGCTCAAAATCACTCATACCAAATCAACTGTTACCTAAAACCCTCTGATACGAAAATCACCACCTTGGGGCTAGAGAGCAGGCTTGCAGAAGAAGGAAGAAAAAAGGTACAGATATTCTTTCATTAAAACCATGGAGATAGTGTAAGAAAGAAGAGATAAATATTACTTCTGTAGTAATTTATGGCGGCGATGGAAGAGTTCAAGCTGTTCCAGAGGTTATTGGAATAAAAAGTAGTTCGTGGGTTTCGTGCTTGGCGCAGTCGTAGTTCAATGAGTGAAACGAACAATTCGCATTTAGCTGCTGGACTTTATTGGCTATCGTGATGATTGGAACGTCCACTATCCAATAGCATGTGAAGAGAAAATGTCTCCTTTCACTATCATGACATTCTCTCAATCGTGATGATTCCATGATTCCTACTGTTGATGCCCAACAATAAACAAAATCGGTAGAAAGGTAATTTTTATCGTGACGTAATAGTGATTCATCTTGATCTCTGAGCGCGTCAACACCGCCTCCAATCATCACCTGTGAGAACCCATCCAGTCCTTCTTACCTCCTGCAGTCAGTTCGCACCACAGAGTACAGGAGACAACTAAGAAGGTTAGTCTGGAAAAGCACTGCCATCTTTGCCTGGATATTTTCCTTTCTGCCACCTTCCTTCGTTTTTTGAAGTGGATTCTCATATCTCTCCGAAGTCTGACTTCCCCATAGACCGGATTTCCGTCAATATCTTAGCGTCGTCAGTCAATGAAAGTAAATCATCAAATTCGGTTTTTAGGCCACACGGCACTCGTACCCTTTTCTTCTTCAGAAAGCAGTTACCACATATACACAACGAGCATCCAAATTTCCTGTGAGTTGCAGCTCTGCTGGTCGATAGATTGATCTCTCTGCGACAATCATCAACATCATCTTCAAAGCCTTCATCACGGCCAGAAAATTGATTTCTATTACCAAAACTAACCGAAAGGACCCTCGGATACGACCAAACAGTTGTTTAAAAGCTCATTAAAAAAACAATAATACAAAAGGAGCTCCAAGGTAGATTAGACCTGTCTATTTCTCTAAGAATAAAAAAAGATTTGAGTCAATTGGTTTTATTCTTTAAAAAAAACCCTACTCCGTCGCAACACCTAAAACCACAGACGTAGAAATGAGTCTTAAACGTTTGTGGGTCTATTAAAAATCCTACTTTTACGATAGTCACACTAACCTTATCTTCCTACTCACATCACAGTATTCTTTCACCAACATCGGTAAAACAGTGTTTAAGAAGTCACTGTCAAGAGCTAATAAGCCATCAGAGCCTGAAACTCTCTTCCAATAGCAACCCACATAAAGGAAGGCGAATCTTACTGAATTACCGCTGATATATCACAGTCACCGCGAATACTGTGGCTTCAACAAACTGATACATACATTACTAAAAAATGATCTTTTAGCTCATCCTTAGAGGCCTCATGGCTACTCAATAGAACTCCAAGACAAGATACCATTCAACACTTACGTATTTCGTATATAATTGGATTGTTAAGTACCAGTCAACCAATCCATCAAAACCCTAATTATAAGGGAAGTCAACCCTCAACCCACAACTCTGAAATCCACCTCGATAGGGCACACAAAACTGCAATACGAAATTACTTTCAGTAAGATTTCCACTACGTACCTTGAAAGAACCAGTTTCATCAAATGACGACGAGTCCCTTTTAAGAATTGATCTCCTTGGTTCCTCAGGAAGAAGCAGATCGTCCCTGAAATCCAAAATATAAAACAAAATTAACCCACATCAACTTTTTTTTGGCAGAGTTGAATATGTAAATTATTTAAGTAAATTTCGATGCGGATTATTCATTCAGCTCTACGAACAGACCAGGATAACCAACAGCAACTTAAACAAAAACAAGGCTTCCGCTACATTGGTAAACTCGGAAGCAATAAGATTGGATATCAACAAAAACTCGAATCTCTCCCGAAATGACAAGGCATTTATCAAGTATCCCATTGATGTGGTCAGTAGACTACAACTAAGCAGTTAAGGGCGGATGAAGTAGATTCTTACTACGCAGCACATTCTTCCGATTTTTTTCAACAACTAATAGAACCGGTCGGTCAAAGAACCTCTTGTGTTGAGCAGTTTTTGTCGTTCTGGAGAGATGATACTTTACATGGAATACTGTTGATTACGGGGATTAGACAATTACGAGTTCGTGATATTCATTGACAGATGTAGGGAAGAAGATAGCTCAAGGGTAATTAGGATGTAGTGATGGCGTTATTCCCACCCCGAGTCGTTTATAAAAGAATGGAACGAATCATTGTGATGAGCACTGGCCAACTAAAATACTGCCCTCAGGTTTAATTTTGCCCGTGATCAATCAATTTAATTATCACACCTGTTAAATCATTAAAATTTAATTAATTGTAAAAGTACAGTTCCGAAACTTTTGTTTTATGATACCTTGTTCCAATGCCTACACTACCAGAGAAATACCATAACAGGATGATCTGCCTCTTAGGATTTTCAATATTTCAATTAATTAACCGATCTCGAAACTTATCAAAATTATAAAAATCTTAATCAATGAATATTCGCGTAGGATTGACGGAAACCCAAAAATGACAGAACACAGGGGACGATGAACAAAAATATAGATGATAACCGTAATATCCTGTACACATGTCTCGAATTATTGGTCCTGACGAAAATTTCAATACTGGTTGAACATGGCAATGGATGCCTAAACGAACCATCCCGAACCGTTCAGGATCCTTAGACGAACGAACCTTGAGATTTCCCTAACGAGAGAGATGTGATCAGCTATTTTTTTTTTTTAGAAACTCTTCTGAAAGACGCAGGGGGGACGCCGTTAATAAAAATAAATAAATAAATCAAATATAATGGGGAGGACGCCCAGGGATTAGGGAAGATGAGAAAGGTGGGGGTGGGAGAGAGGGATGAAGGGAAGTGCCTCTATAGAACGACCACCAGTTCAAATATGAGCCGAGCAGGACGCGGGTGGTGATACCACGGAGTACGCCTACCGAGATGCCCAACTCGCGCAACTCCGTGGCGCTTTTCCCGCACCACACTCCGCGCCATGACAAGGTTGCAGCCATAACCCTGATGTTGTTGGGGGCCACTCCTTTTAGCTCATACACCGCTTGCCGTAAATCATTCGTGTTATATTTCCTTATCTTAGCCTGCCAAGTCTGCTCCATGTCCAAGCTGCCATTGACAACTTGGACATCCAGGATAATGCTAGACTGGTCGGGCTTGATGGCAACGATGTCGGGCTTCTTACCCTGGTCACTCGGCATGTGGTATAACCTCTCCCTCTCAACATCCCAGCAGCTAGATGACAAGGCACCTGCTATCTGCTTGGCGACCGCATCATGACGTAAAATGCGGCCCCCATGAGTCCGAGGACACTGCTGCACTACATGATATAGATGTTCATTCTACTCCGACAGGCACAGCAAATGGGTAGAGTTGTCCCACGACTACCTCTCGAACACCTCACCGCAGTTGGCAAAGAAGCCACGCGCATGGCGTGGAAGTGTCGGTAGTCGCGGGCCCCAATGCCCTCCGAAGCCCAATCAACCCATTGGGAAGAGATTAGGCTTTCAGAGCACTGTCGGAGTTCTTTACCATCTACTGACTCATGCAGCGCAGCAGCAAACTCAGCAGACAAACTGGGTTTTGGAGCAGATGGTGTTGCTCGGTCGCACCATGCTAACTGCTGCCTGACAAAATCAAGATCAGTAGCAGCACGGGCGACCCCCCAGCTCGACCCCTGTAGGGCTAGCAGGCGCTGGCGGCGCAGAGAAGGGATGCTTGCTGAGAGAGATACAATACCGAGCCCCCAGATTTGACTGGTGCATGGATGTCGGCACTTGGGACACCAGGCGGGAATTTCAGCCAAGATCGCACAGCAGAGCGTACTTCACGATCTAATGCCTGCAGCCTCTCCGCCGTAAGCCTGCCAAAGACTAACTCATAAGTTAGCTTCAGCAGTAAATACGTGCGAAGGAGGCGCAGCCTCTGCTGTGGCTTCAATGGAGCCTTGGTAACGCGAGCAAGCGCTCTACCAAGGTCCACACAGCTGGCAGTAATGGTGGCCACCCCCATGAAGTCGACTCCAAGGTACCGCCAAACCTCCAACACAGATCGGGAAGGATCTTTGTATTTCTGTTCATTCACTTCCTTGGCTCAGTGGTAAAGAGCTCGAATTAGGAATGTAAATTGGAAATTGATTGGAAAGATTGAAGATTGATCCCCGGTCGAGGGAAGTTAATTTTATAATTAAAATTAAAATTTAAACCACTTAAAATTGTAATTACAATTAATTGTACAATTATCTTTCCTCGACCGGGGTCCAATCTTTCCGACTAAACTATGATTACATTCCTGAGTCGAGCTCTTTACCACTGAGCCAAGTAAGTGAATGAACAGAAATACGAAGAGGTAGCTGATCACAACACACCTATGGCAAGCATGTAAATAGTAGAAATGACACTCACCGTACGAATTCTCTAAATCTAGAGTCAGGTATCCTTGTAGCTTTGGTAGTGTTGACGATGACTGAGGCGCCCGTTGTGTCCACGTTGTGCTCCATCCCGAAATAAGCGGCCACTCTGTGCACGAGCATCCTCTGGTATGAGGACATTTGAGCAAACTTGTGTACAGTCCGCCTAAAAAAGCAACAAGAAGCTGATAGTAGCGACTTTGCACAAAAAATGTTAACTCACAACGTAGATTGAAGAGAAAGAACCAAGAATACAATATTAACTATACCTAATAAATTCATTAATTTTGTTAATTATAAAATACAATTATTGGATTCACGAATTTTCTTGGGAAAGAACCACATCATGTTGACGGAATTTAAGCATAACGGAGACTCAATCAGACTCTCCTTAAGGGAGTTCATGAGTCAAAATCGAAAATTTTTCGACTTTTTCGTTTTTATTTTTATAAAATTCTGCAGGTTTTTCCAGACATTTTGGTATATAAAAATTTTTATACACCATAATTTATATATATATATTTTTAATATTAAATTTGAGCAGTGGAATTAAATTTGGAGCAGAGATATGAGTTTTCAAAGATTGAGGAGCTAAACGCTGTTTCCGGGGGATAGCTGTTTCCCGCTCCTGGTTCATGGTTTCTTTTTTTTGTGTAACTACCTACCGTTCATTCGCTGTTCATGAGTTCTGATTGATACCTACTATGTCATACTCCTTGGTTTCAGCACTGGTTCCCATGCCACCAAATAGTACAAAAATAGCATAGCACTAGACTAATGAAGAAAACAAGTGAGCCAATAGTGTAAAACCATTATTCTTATCAGTACTAAGTGATATGAAATAACCTTACCTAACTGGTGCAAACACTGACTGATAAGAATCATAGATAAGGAATAATCAGACCTCATTTTCAATTCCTTCAATATGAACTAGGTATCGATCAAATACCTCGAAAAACGGTAACCTTTCACAAATCGCGGTTTTTCTCCAAACCGGAAACCCTTGTTTTTCGTCACTTAGGTACCTGTTTCTCGGCAGCCAATAGAGCTGGCAACTTGAATTTTTTTATATTGTCGAGAGGGGTTTATTACAGTCATTGAACAAGTTTGGACGGGAAACTCCCAACAGAAACAGGGCAAGAATTAAAAAATCATTAGCATGAAAAATATCAAAAAAACTGTTTTGCTTTATTGTCTTTAGGTAAAATAATATTAACACAACAAAGTTGAAACTCGCTCAGCGGTTATATGAAGAGTAGATAAAGAATTTTAAAAAAAGTATGAAGATATCATAAATATATCCAGAGAAACAGGTACATGAAAAAGTGTTAAATTATCCTTAAGCCTTGGAGCATCATGTTCAAATGGCAGAAACATAGAAGATTCTATCAAGTGATTTATTCAAACGACACAAGATCCGAAATTCGATTGAAATTCGTCTTCTGTTGGCTCTAAATCCGGAACTTAAGTTCAATTCCAATAGGTACACGAAGAGTACTTACTTGGGGTCTTTAGCGAGACTGATGAGGTCACTTTCGATTTTGAGTAGGAGCATCCTGTCCTTGTAATTCCTATTGAGTGTTTCGACAATGAATTGGTGCAAATCGATCTGGTTGCTTCCGTCGTACTGCTCTCGACTGTTCCCTATGGAAAATCATCAATTTTTCAGCAAACAATCAAGAATAATTATGGCAATTTGGAGATATTTTTTACTGTTTCAGTTAGAGGTTTAGCGATTTCAACATGGATATGCCCATGCTGATTTGTCTTGGAGTAATACAACTAACATATGCGGTGGGTTTGGTGATTGGAATGGGCACAGAATGTAAGTAAATTCAATACAAAAACATACTGATCGTATTTTGATAGATTTTCAATAAGCTCTCACCCCTGGACAACGGGGGATGATCCCAATTCTCTTGTGAGGATCCTTCTCGTCTCAGCTTGTGCCTCCTGCTCAAAGACGACTGTTGCTGAAGAGGTTGCTGCTGCTGCTGCTGAGCTGTGTGGTTCTGCGGCTGCTCCTTAGGAGAAGCCACGCCGTTGCACGTCTCTCCACTGTCGGGAAATGGGTCAGGAGGAGGTGAAGTCTCTTCTCGCACAGCATGACTCCTCACCAACAATTTAACTTTGTTTTGAGACTGGAAAGAATCAAATGTACTTTTCACAATCGGTACTTAGCAGAAACTACTCTTACAAGAAGTAATATTACTAAACAGAGAGGTCAACTCTATGGAAAGTCAAGAAGGAGAACGATATCAAGCTCTACCGCACTACGTCACCAATGAGGAATTTCACCGATTTCTGTTTGCATTTTTCCTGAATAGTTAATGGTGTGGGATAGATGAAAATCGGGCTGATCTCGGAAAATAAGTCTCCTGACATTTTTGGGAGACAGTCAAAATTTTTAATTTCAAAACTAACCGGGAAAACAGACGTGCAGCGGGAACGCTCGCTGATTGGGCTGTTCGGATCGCCGTCTCCTCCCAATGTTGCCCATTGGGACGACGAAATAGTGTTTTCTAAGAGAAAAGTTATCAAACAAAAACAGAGGAAACCTAATTTTCCCCATCTCGCTTTTTCTATTTTTTTCTTCAGTTTTTCGATTTCGAACTTTACTGTTTCATAAAATTTTGCACCTGGGGACAATGGATTTCTCGATCTCAGCGCTTCAAGCGGCCATAAATGAACTATTCCAGGATGACGTCATTTTCCCGGTTTTTTTAAACATTCGTATATTCTACACTGTTTTGTTTATTCGTAAATTAGGAAGTTCGGACTGAAAGTTTGCTTTAGGGGGTTTTTAGAGGTGCTGAATCCGATTTTGGGGACAAAAATAGGAAATTCCGACATGGTGAAATTCCTCATTAAAAAAGTTGCAAATTATTACACAATGGTTTATTATTTTTCTATATAGATCACTCGTCTGATAAGCCACCAACCATCCAACATGAAGAAATACATCGATCGCATTTCGGTCAGCTATAATTTGAACGGAGATTAGGCCTCTTTTGCGATTCACACTCGTGTTTCTGATTTATCGTACGTCCAACCCTTAAATTCTCGTAGGGAACGAACGGTAGGTCCTACAGAGCTCCGCGTGGTCTCAAAACATTCTAAAAATTCTATACTATCCTAAATTGATGGAAAAACAATACCTTTATATCAAAATTTTTTGAGTTACGGCGTTTTCAAAAGTTCAAAATTCTTTTTTCAACCCTTAGAAGTGATCTACATCAACTAAAATCTTCGGGGCACAACTAGACCCCAAATGGAGCCTACATACCAAATTTCATCAAAATCGGTCAATGCTGAGTGGGGAAAGCGCCGCGGACGGCCAAATGTTATTCGGTTTTTGGATTCTAAGTACCTTGAAACGTAAACCAACAAATTTTGAGGGGGTGTTAAATTTTTTTTTTTTTGGTCGATTCCTGAGGTTCATTATTGAAAATAATAAACCAAAAGAGAAAGATCACCAAATTATATATATCGTCGTTTAAGTTCGATCATAGCCCGATCATGGTGCGATCAGCTACTTTTCAGGAGAAGCTAAAAACTGTTTTTTGCCTCAAGTTTTCTCTCAAATGGAACATTCTTGGATGGTTATTCATCTATCCTTCCTAACAAATGTAATTCATTCAAACTGATAAATTATTATTTTCTACAAAAATTATTACAGCTTACTTTCGAGATGAGTTAGTCCAAGATCTTATTGGGATATGGCATAATAAGAGTCGAAGACAAACGCACCACCAGTTTGTCCAGTTGACCAGTTGAAGTTGACCAGTTTATTCAGAAATCATTCTCCTGAGTTGAAGGTATGCTTTTCCTAACAGAATAAGAGAAACAGCAAAATGCCAAACTTCCGCAATAAAGGCTTTAGCTGTTAATGAAACCTTGAAGGTTCATTTTTCATCAAAACTAGCCACACAACACAACTTTAATCATAGAAGTTGGTCGAGCACTGCGTTCCACGTTTACTTCTCTGTGTACCTATCATATATATATGTTCTAAGACGAATAACATTTAATTATAACATGTTACCAGTGATACCAAATACTTGAAATCGCTGTTTTTAGATGGGCCATGATCGGAGTAAAACAACGATATTTTCTTCTAAGAACCTATTTTCCAGACATTCAAACTTTAAATAAAAGCCCAGACCACACCGTATGTTCAATATATAATCGATTAGAGGTCAGCCAAGAGTACACGTTTTAAACCAAGTGTAGAAGAAGAATAAGATGATCACCATTGACAGACTAGTGACTAAATTGCCTATGATCAGAGTTTGGTCTCACAATACCTACTGGCTAAATCATCAAACCCTACAAAATTTCACTAAATTAGGGCGATAATTTCGTTTGGTATCGCTCAGTTGAAGTTATATTATTTCGTGAGGGCAATTAACTGTAGTTAGTTCCATAAAGGAGCTGTTGTCGCTATCCAATGATAGGCATGGGGAGTCGAACGCCAAGCCGGGTAGTACCACCGTACTACGTAAGCCTAGAACCTTTTTACAGTTCTCATCATATTCAGTGCATCTATGCAAGAAGAAAAAGAGATAAATCGTTCAATATTGGATGCTTTTTTACCCTAGACCGGTGAAGCGTATTATTATTGTTGTTGGAGAGCGGAGAGTCCTCAGAGTAAGAGCGGACGTTCACAGCTTCTGGAGGAGGTTTAGAACTCTCGATGTTCTTTTGCTCCAGCTCTTCAGAAAACTCCTCCTGAAAATTAGGTAATTATAAGTAGGTAATTAATAGGTATGTAGATATTAAGTAAGAATCTCTTCCCAAAAAGAACAAATCGAATCACACGTGAATGTAACCCGTTGCCTCATAAAGTGTACATGAATGTTTCCTCTTAGAAGAGTATCTTCATACAACTTTTCACTAGTACATAAATCCTTTTTAACTTCAAAATTTGATATGAAAGCTTTTAATTTTTGAATGTACATGAATATTTACTCAATCATATACAAAATAATAGAAATCTTACCGATTTAGAGAGCGATCGCTGAGTCCTCACGGTTCTTTCCATGCCTTTAGTTCCTCTCCGAACAACTATACTAGGAACTGGAACAAAGCAAATAGTTGGCTTCAATGTTTCAAATAATGCGGACGATTAGTAATGTACCACAATTCTTCAAGGTGAAATTCTTGGGAAAGTATTAGTGGAGCAGGCTTCAACATCCAGTCGCCGGGAAAATGATAGCGCATCCAGAAAAGTCTTTACGGTTCTCCTGGATGTACCATAGATTCACTTCCCATGTTGATGTCATAAGAGTTAACCCATTTCAAGCCGAGGGTAGAAATAGCAGAGTAATGGGAGGAGGAGGGTGAATTATTTTACAGAATTATATGATTTGAGAGGTCTCAGTTTTCTAAATCGGTATGATTTATCCTTTCATTGTTAAAAATCTAAGTAAAATGTAAACATT
This sequence comes from Apolygus lucorum, assembly GCA_009739505.2. Lineage (NCBI taxonomy): Eukaryota > Metazoa > Arthropoda > Insecta > Hemiptera > Miridae > Apolygus > Apolygus lucorum. The sequence continues at coordinate 49,873,954 of CM019168.2, read as the reverse complement.
TATCTACGGACCAGAATCTGTTTCGACTCATGGCCCAGGACGCTCACTCGCCTAGGATCGAATTTGAGCCACCATAATCACGCTTCGAGCCAAAAGGCCTCTTTTTCAACAAAATTTCCCAAATCCATTTCTTATCCCAAAAAAAAATCCCAAATTTCCAAAAATCTTATTGAGCTCCCGAATGTCGAAGAAATTTTTTTTTAAGTTTAGGAACAGCAAGAACGAGAAAAAAATTCTTCTACAAAGATTTTCCATGAATTCAATATTCAAAAAAATCATTATTATGACGATGCAAAAATGCATCAGTGGCCGGAAATGGGTTAGTTCCGAAAAGGATACAAATCACCTAGCGAACCTTCTTTCCAAATGAACAACGATGTTTCAGGCTTCCCAGGGTTGATATTTGAATTCCAAGGTCTATCCAAACAGTTTGAATTCAGAAAATACTTGAGCAGGAACGTTTTGGAAGAAAGGGAACTTATCCTCTCAAGAAGGTCTTCACTCTGGATTATACACCCTCTGAGTCATCAACAAGGATGCGATGTCCAGGGAATTCAAAAACTTCAACGTCTGACTCAAGTGAATTGATGCAGTTTAATCATTGTCTTCTGTATAGTTTGGTCAGACAGTTGGTTACCATCAATCGGGATGCAAACCATGAACATGAAGACTATTTTCCATTAACCCTGTACTTCGTAACGTCTAATATACCATACGTTTACCAAGTTTCTTTTTCATCTTTACCACATTTTTAGAGGGCCAAGTGTACACTTTAGGGGAAACATTGAAACAAATCCCAACAGGAAAACAACCAAATTTTGAGTGAATGAACTCGTTACGTCTTTGGTTGAGGCTGCGTAGAAGTTTTATTGGAGTACATTCACGTTTACTACTTTATCTAATTACTACGTCCAGCAAGTGAGAAGGTATAATGATTATACCTTGCTATTAATTATTACTTCCACTATTTTGTTTTACTGAAATAGAACGAAATACATTTTATTTAATTAGAGTTCTCATTTATATTTAGTGACTTTTAAGTATACGATAATATAGGTACTTACTATACCACACGTGTTGTAAATCTTTATAAATTTCAACATTATAGAAGCTTTTTCAATTTAACATGTTTTTGGAGGGCCTAAAGTATACTTTAGGGGAGGGGGGATTTTGAAAGATCGCCATGGGGATACTTTTGCCAAGTAGAGGGTTAACAATGTTTTCTTCCTCAAAACGTGAATTTTTCAACTTTCTAAAGGAACCTTTGAACGTGCGAGAAGCATGCAGTGTTCATGAGAGTCTATAGGTCTACCACAGAAACTTTGCATCCCTTTGGCGCATTCTTCTGGAAAACATAGAACTACTTATCTCTTATCATCAAGCAGATTCCCGCGCGTATGATAATTTTTACCCTCAAAAGTGACATGATTTACCTCCTACTGCAGATTTAAATACGCGCGTTTCCGAATTGAATTGAAATTTCGTGGCACTACAAGAACATAAAATTTCTCACAGCTCCAATTTCCGTGTTAAGGTTTCACCATGGAAGGTTGACTCAATCGTTATAGTTCGGGGATCCGCCACCTAGGGGGAGCCACACGGATGCAAAGTTTCTGTGGTAGACCTAGAGCCCCCAACAATCTTTGTCGGGTTTCAGCGCTACCTCCCGCCACTTCAACGAACTACCATTCCTGATTACCATAACTACCATTCTAAAGATTGTTGCCTCGTAATAGTTTTCGTTTCTCATATTTCTATAACATGAGCCAGTGACGATTTTGGAGATCAGCTTTGAAATTGAATGATTGGACACATTTTGCAACATAAAGCGACACTTGGCATCATTTTCACGTCCATAACAGTTAAGAAGAGTTACTCTTCAGAGAGAAAACGATAAGAGAAACGAAAACGATTACGAGACAATCTTTAGAATGGCAGTTATGGTAATCAGGAATGGTAGTTCGTTGAAGTGGCGGGAGGTAGCGCTGAAACCTGACAAGGATTGTTGGGGCTAGACTCTCATGCAGTGTTCTACTATAAAGTTGACATTTATAGAGAGGTGTACGAATTAGTTTCACTAAAATTAGTATTCCAAACTTTACTCACAAAACCACAGAAATTGAGCACTTTTACTGTGGAACTCAATGATAGTCATTGTATGTATGAGTTGATAGTACAAGAACAATATTGTATCTATTTATATAGAAATGAAGAGTCACATGAAGAATTGTGTGATGGTGGGTTCATACTTCATAGACGTGTACATGGTGGGAAGCTGTGAGACAAAATACAACGTACGACACGTTCTAGTATACTGAAGATGTCATGAGTTAAGCTTTTAGAGAATCCCTTCTTTCTCTATTATGAAGAGTGGATCTTATTAAGAAAAATTATTAAGAATTTTGAATAATAATTTAGTCATCGTATTGGATTGGCAAGGGTGGGGGGGTTATTAAGGAATCAAGAAAACAAGAATCGAACCCTGCTCGAAGTTCAAGCGCATAAATTTGAGATGGTTACTTGGAACTGAGACGCATTACTTTCCTTTTCCTGATTCCAAAATAGTGTGTTGAGTAGGCAAGTTGATGAAATGCTCGTTATAGATCGTGTTAGCGATGCTCGAAATCTAATCGCCAACACTGCTTCAATAATAATATTACAAAAAAGGGATTCCCTTGGTTGAAGATTAGGCGTGTAGCCACAGATTTATGGAAATTCCTAAAGCAAATCAATAATGCGGAAGAAGAATCAAGAGAGAGGATTTGTTTTACAATCAGCAAGACAGGAAAATCAGCTGCAAGATGAAGGCACTTCATCACCTCAAGCATGAATAACTGCTGTAGCTTAGCAGTTGCCCTCCCAGAAAACTGAGGTGTTCGGGTGAGGGATACAATTTTACCTACTGGGAGGGCAGAATACCAACTCTACAATCTCTATTCAGTCCATGCTCATCCAACAGAGGCTGAGCTAAGACAATCAGACACCTGGGGAGTCGATATCACGGAGGGAAAGTGAGTGACACAACATTCTATTAATACACAAATCTAAGCTTTACGACCTACTCATAACTTGTCATTACTCACTCTCCAAGGTGGTCATGGTGGGTTCTATATTGCGGATGCAATGTCAACCTCCTGTAATCTAACAAAATTACATGCATTACAACTAAAACTAGAATGAAATGTACAAATGGCCGTAACTTCTAATGGAAGGCCAATTCAATTGGTTTCGATATGAAAAAAGACGCAGGTTGTTAATTAGGTAACTTAGAAGTCTGTTAAACATTTAGCAGTTGTTTTGTTCCAAGCAAACTTTTGATGTTGAAAAACCTAGCTGCTAGGAACACAAAAAAACCAGTGTATAACTTCCAAAAACCTCATCATTCCTTTTTAGAGCAGCCAAAAACTCCTTGATTGTGAAAACTGCTTGATCGCGGCCGACAAAAATCACTTGAAGTAGAAATGTAGACAACCATTTCAGGTTGGATTGCCATCAGCTGTAGTTGTTCGGACGATTTCACTCATGAATGCTTATTCCCTCAAACAGAGGCTTGTATTGATTGGGAAAGGAAAAGGAGACCCCAATACAGCGTCAGCACACATACCTCTGTGCCTGTTAGACACAGCAGGAAACTGTATGAGAAGCTGTTGAAGAGAAGGATGCTGACAACCATTGATGAAGCTGGAGGCCTGTCACTGAGGCAATTTGGCTTCTGACCTGGTAGATCCACCATTGATGGTGTCAGCAGAGTGGTAGGGATAGCAAAGGGAACTCAGCTGGGGAACCACAAGACCAGGGACAAGTGCATGGCAGTTACCCTCGATGTCAGGAATGCTTTTAATTCTGCCAGATGGAAAGACATCTTGGAGGCTTTGATGGTTCAGTTTCATGTTCCATAATACCTTTTACGAGTTATGCAGAGCTACCTTGCGGACCGTTGATTGGTTTATGATACAAAAGAGGGCATCAAAAAGAGGAGTTACCTCAGGAGCAGCACAAGGTTCAGTCTTGGGAGCCGACCTGCGAAACATCTACTATGACGGGATTCTCCAGGTAGAAATGGCTATGCTGATGACTTGGTGGTGGTGGTGGTGGTGATAAATGCTCGAAGGATGGAACACCTCCAGTTCAAGCTGAATCAGGCAATGCACAGAGTGGTGCAGTGGATGGAAGCGGACACAATGTCATTGGCAATCCAAAAAACCGAAATTGTGCTGTAAGCACAGCGCGAGTTGAGAGATCTATACCTATGAATGTAGATGGGCAATCATCACCTCTCCAGCCATTCGCTACCCTGGTTTGATGCTGGACGGGAAACTAAGCTTCTGGATAAGGCTGCAGATATTGTAAACAAGTTGAGCTGATGACAAATCTAGGGAGCCCATCACCCGCTAAGAGGAAACTCCTCATGAGAACTGCAGAGGCAATTATGCTGTATGGAGCAGAAGTGTGGGCAGACTCCCTTAGGTACCAAAAGTACATTGCACGTATGGAAGCTGTATATAGGAGAGGAGCTCTGGGAATCTGTAGAGCATTTAGAACTGCCTCAGGTCCAGCATCACTAGTGATAGCAGGAACTATCCCAATTTACTACCAGCAATTTGAAAAATTAATGGACAGAGTTGAATTTTTCGAAACACTTTTTGTAAGTTATTAAAATCAAAAAATGATACGACAAAAATTTTTTCATCGATTTTTTGGGACATTTTTTCCTTCTAACCGTTTTGAGACTTCCAATAGCCCCAAAAAATTCTACTGTCCATAATATTTAAAATTGCAATATAATTTTGGTTACTCAGGGGACATTTTGGGACAGCTGTGGAGTTCCTGTGATGTTTTCGGTGACACTTGTGATACCATGGTCCAATTAGGGTTAGAGGATTCATGGAATCATTGATTTCAGAAATGTCCGAAGAAAGTAGGTACTTTGAGCTGTGACTCTGTTATTTTGCTGCTGATGGTCATCCCCGACTGATGGTTCGAGAGCCCTTTTTTGAAAGCGCCAGATTTCAATAAATTGGTCCAGGTTGCTCGTGTCATTACAGCACGCCTGTAAACCCGTGTGTCGCCATAAATATCAGAACAGCGTAGCGTCCCTAAAATCGGGTTGCGGCGGGTCCCGGGGGGCACCGGGAGAAAAAGACAAGGAGAGAAAATAGGTCACTATACCAGGAGTGCGGCTGAGTTCTGGGATCAATACACCCCTCCGCGGAAGGTGAGGCTCGCCCCTAGTAGTGGTTGCCATGGCAATCACCGGTAGATGGGATGGCTCTGAGGGGAGGGTGTAGAGTGGGGATACACAGCGAGAGACTCAGCCAGACTTTGACCCTGTTTATCTGGCTCCCTGCCCATCCCAACATCATAAACGATAACCTGTTTTATTATTAGAAACAAAGGGAACGCTTCTTTAATGCTTTACTACTCTCAACTGTTTTTATTGTGGTTCTGACGTTTTATTGGGATCCTTCTTCCTATTCGTAGTAGCTTTCAATATTGTTTACTGCTACTTACACAATAAAACACAAAAAACTGGCTAAGCTCTACTGCAATAACGAGAAATTGACCACTTGAGACGAAACAGAAAAGCCTCATTTCAGATTATAGAGTATTGCAATAACAAAAGAGCAGGAAGAGTGGAAACCGAGTATTTCCGAGGAATCATCTTCATATAATCTTCTTCCCATTCGATACATCGAATAAAATCCACATCTACTAGAAGCAACATGGAAAATCAGGAAAAAATCAGCTCATGTGGAACGGTTGGTACTGGTTAATTGAAATCAAGTGAGGAGAATGAGGGCGGAATTCATAGTCCATACTCAAGTCAAGTAATTACTTTACTCCTGGAAGTAAAGAAATATCTCAAGCAAATGATTAGTCCGATTTCGTATTCGTATTTGCCAATTTGACAAACATGACACTACCCGCCCTTGATTTTTCACCCATAAGGACCCCGACAATAGTTTTTTGTTGATAAAGATGGAAAATTTGACGCCCTTTCTAGAGGTGCCCTTATTTTTACAAGTAAACTGTAAATTAAGGTAGTTATGGTAATTTTACTAGATATAAATCTAAACACGAAAAAATCCTAAAATGGGAAAAAACATGTAGAATTGACTAGATGTTTTTCGTCCTCAACATGGGCCCCCTGTTTAAGTAGTTATTGTTGACATTTTGGTTAATTTACGTACTTACGTAATTTTGGTATATTCCTACGTACTTATTTTGGTTAATAATAATTATTAAGAAGAATTATGGAGAATTATGGATAATTAATTAATAATTAATTATGGAGAATTATTCTCCATTAGCGTGTTGAGGTATTCCCGTCTGGATTACTATACAGGGTGTCCCCAAAAACGTTCCCCCCCCTGCTAAAATCGTCCAGGTAGTGGTAAAAAGAAATTTTTTTTTTTTGAATCTTCATGATTTTTCCCAAGGATCTCAAATATGACCACGGTGCGCATTGCACACGTGCGCAATCGTGCGCAACGCACACCAACTTCGTTTTTTCAAATGAGACCCCCCATTTTTTATTGCAGATTCGGATTCTACGTGAAATTTCATGAACATTTCACCCCTCAACCGATTTTTTTTGTTGCGCGCAACCCGCTCAGTGCGCGCTCAAAGATGCACAACCGCAAGGTTGTGTCAAGATGTGCATGTACGAAGTACCTAAGTGTGACACATGATATTTCAGTATTATTTTACGCTGAATCACGTGGTGATGTTAGTTTCTTGATTTTATTAAAGCATTTTTATCAAATTATCGACGAAAAATGAACTTTAAAAAAAGGAAAATTGCAATTTTCAAGGGCAAAACCACCCTGTCTACTTAAAAACTTTTTTCCAAGATAATCGAAAAAAGATTTTCAAGTAGACAGGACGGTTTTTTCACGAGAAATTACAAAACGAGAGTCCTTGTGAAATTACAAGTGAAGAGTCCAGCGTGATAAACAATCGTTTTGACATAGATGTGTCTTTTGGCTGGGGGGTCAAGGAATTTTTCGCGGCACTTTTTTTTAATCACAAAAAATGCAACGCTGCAACCAGTAAACAAAATCATAGCTACACATCGGTAGCTATGAAGCAGGGTTCTCTACATAGAATACCTACTGCAATAAATTACGTGCGATCAGAGAGTTTTTTTTTAAATGTCAAAACATGAATTTCAACATGTCCCACAATTTATTAACAAGGATGAAGTTAACGGATGGGCACAGAAGATGCGTAATGAGTAAAAATGCAATTTTCCTTTTTTAAAAGTTCATTTTTCGTCTATAATTTGATAAAAATGCAGTAAAATCAAGAAACTAACATCACCACGTGATTCAGCGTAAAAAAATACTGAAAAATCATGTGTCACACTTAGGTACTTCGTACATGCACATTTTGACACAACCTTGCGGTTGCGCATCTTTGAGCGCGCACTGAGCGGGTTGCGCGCAACAAAAAAATTCGGTTGAGGGGTGAAATGTTCATGAAATTTCACGTAGAATCCGAATCTGCAATAAAAAATGGGGGGTCTCATTTGAAAAAACGAAGTTGGTGTGCGTTGCGCACGATTGCGCACGTGTGCAATGCGCACCGTGGTCATATTTGAGATCCTTGAGAAAAATCATGAAGATTGAAAAAAAAAATTTTCTTTTTACCACTACCTGGACGATTTTAGCAGGGGGGGGGGACGTTTTCGGGGACACCCTGTATATGAATGTCCATGTGGCTAGTTTCAAGTATGCGGTACCTATGAAAAATGTTGGACCCACGATTGCAATCGCTTGCCATCTTCAAGTTCTGCTAATTTTGCGATTTTTGCTTCAAATTTGCATAAAATATTTTCAACAAAATATTAGCACAGTAACAGCAGAGCCGTGACAACAGAAATGAGACGGTGAGCTGAAAGTTTTGATGAAACACACGATGACAACCCAGAAAAAGATGATAATTTGCAAACAAGGAAATAGCTATCGAGCTACCTTGGTTTTGCTTCCTCACTACCGAAGGTAGGGAAGCTTTGTATTCGTGAAAGAAGTGAAAAAAAATGACCTCCAAAATCAAAATTTCCACTTGCTTTTTGCGTTTTAGAGCTAGCTCCCCGAACAATTTTGGTTCCGTGTCTGTCTGTGGTCAATCCTTGTCCCGGGCAAAACTATACTAACCTGTGGTCCGATTTTGATGAAATTTTCAGGGATTGTGCGGGTTAGGTCCTAGACGGTCCCCTATCAATTTCAGCACCTTCGGACCAATAGGAGCGAGTGCGCATGCGCAAACGTGAATTTCCTGGAACCTCGGTTTCTCGGTTTCTAATGAACCGATTTTGCTCAAATTTGGAGGTTAGTTAGGGACTAACTTCTAAGAGACACCCTATAAGTTTCAATCAAATTGGTCAAGCAATAGCCGCTGCGCATGCACGAACTTTAAATTTATTGTTACAACCAAAATTCCGCAACTATTCAACCAATTTCGATGAAATTTTCAGGGATTGTGTGGGTTAGGTCCTAGACGGTGGACCACTATATAAAATTCTACGTTGAAAATACCTACCCGCATGAAAATACCCTATCCCGCATATTATCGCCAATATTTTGGTATTCAATAACTCTTTGAATCATAATTTTTTCGCCAACTGATTCTATACGTCCATGTTACAATGAGTGAGGAAGCTATACTGCCCACCCAACTTGGCAGACGTTTTTTTTCCTTCAGTGGGCCCGAAAGTCAAGAAATTTCTTTACTTACTGTTTATAAATACGGGTTCAAGGAAATGCTCAAGCGCTTGCTTGAGCATTTCCTTATTCGCTGATTATGAATAGCCCAAGTGGCCGTCGCCTCCTCAAGCATTGACTTGAGCATTTCCTTTCAACTAAGTGAGGACTATGAATTCCGCCCTGAGTATCATCATAATAGGTAATTTTTACAACTCCCAAACTATTTATATGTGTACCAATATTGATTCTTCATAATCATTTTCTGATTGTTCGGCGTCGAATAAGTCTTTAGTTCGGTAAGTTCTACTAGATGATGCAGAAGCTGTTCCTAATAGGACGAAGAGGTTGCCCCAATAAATCAACCCCTGGCTGTGCTGCCAGCTCTTCTACACAGCAACTAAACACATATTGTTTAGTAATGAATGCATTCCAGGGGACGTCCCATAGAATATGCATTAGATCAGTTTAAAACAGTTGGTAAGCGATGAAACTTTCACTCGATGTAATTTATTTAGGAGTTGATTGGGTAGTTGATGGGACTATGTTACCATTTCATGCGAATATAATCCTAATACGATTAACTACTATGTGATAATGTGAATATTTATGTGATCAAGTATCTGTAAGTATGTAATAACAGTTCGTTTTATTCATATTCTGGGCTGAAACATTGAATATCTGGTGATATAACTGATAAGCTCCCTTGATCATTCATGTTACACTATGAAACCTCTAGACTGATTTATTTGTATACATATAAATACATCTATGGTACTGCCAATACTGTTTGGTAAGCTTAAAAAAAGACTGCAAAAGCAATTTTTTTAGTGCTATAAAAAGTCGGTAGGTTTTTTCTCTATTTTGGTACTAAATGTGTTAATGTTGTTATGGGCGTAATTGGCCATTATCTTCCGGATTTTTTAAAATACATAAATTAACAACTATAGATGTTGAATTTTATCATTCCATTCCTCAAAATTTATCTATATTTTGATCATCATTATATCACCATTTTCTAGCGTTGTTCGTCGCATAGACGAATGAATTGTAATAAGTGAGAAAAAATAGGGTTGTATTCCTGGGTAATACAGTTTTAAAAGCTGGGAGAACAGAAGGTGACGAGGAGATAAGAAAGTACCTAACGAACGAGGTGATCGAGAAAACAAAGATGTCAGTGAAGACATTATGCTAGTTAATTCCGGCGGTTCGAGGTCGGTTCTTGATCTTTTCATGACTTCATTTCTATTTCGCCAGATAGCTAGAGCGTGGATTACTTCATTCAGTTCACAGAGATGAACGGTGATGAGTGAGTGTTTTGAGGCATTCCATGGTCAATGACATTGAAATTGGAAGGAGAAGCGATAGGAAGATGATCATGTTGAATGGTTGTGACTTGAGCATCATAACATCACGTTCCAAGACTAATTTCCGTACTCAGACCTCATCTTCCCTGAGCTACATTAGAGGCTTTGGTGTTTGAATTGGACTAAGTGGCCGGATTGAACCGGAAAATAACAACACAAACAACATCGAAAGAGGTTGCTATGCAAGGAGTAGGATGAATCAGGGAATTTTGGAGTATTTTGAACAGGATTCCCAACAAGCAACTAAGAACGTCACTCAACCAGAAATCTGGATAGATGACATTGAAATTGGAAGGAGAGGTGATAGGAAGATGATCATGTTGAATGGTGGTGACATGGGCATCATAACATCACGTTCCAAGACTAATTTCAGTACTCAGACCTTATCTTTCTTGAGCTGCATTAGAGGCTTTAATGTTTGAATTGGACTAAGTGGCCGAATTGAGCCGGAAAATATCAACACAAACAACAGCGAAAGAGGTTGCTATACAAGGAGTAGGATGAATCAGGGAATTTTGGAGTATTTTGAACAGGATTTCCAACAAGCAACTAAAAACGTCACTCAACCAGAAATCTGGATAGATGACATTGAAATTGGAAGGAGAGGTGACAGGAAGATGATCATGTTGAATGGTGGTGACATGGGCATCATAACATCACGTTCCAAGACTAATTTCCGTACTCAGACCTCATCTTCCCTGAGCAACATTAGAGGCTTTGGTGTTTGAATTGGACTAAGTGGCCGAATTGAGCCGGAAAATATCAACACAAACAACAGCGAAAGAGGTTGCTATACAAGGAGTAGGATGAATCAGGGAATTTTGGAGTATTTTGAACAGGATTCCCAACAAGCAACTAAAAACGTCACTCAAACAGAAATCTGGATAGATGACATTAAAATTGGAAGGAGAGGTGATAGGAAGACGATCATGTTGAATGGTGGTGACATGGGCATCATAACATCACGTTCCAAGACTAATTTCCGTACCCAGACCTCATCTTTCTTGAGCTGCATTAGAGGCTTTAATGTTTTAATTGGACTAAGTGGCCGGATTGAGCCGGAAAAAAAAGGAGCATCTAGAACGCGGCCCGCAGGTGCTGCACGCGCTTCCTAGCGACACTGCGGCAAACTGCTTTTTTCGTGTTACCGACTTGACTAAACTAAAATGGCCGTAACTTCGTTAAATCACACGCCAATTCAAATCTTATTGCACCGTTGAATTTAATCTTATTGCAAATCAAACGTGCAAATCTTATTGCACCGTTGAATTTAATCTTATTGCGTTAAATTTCCAATTTTTATTATTTTCATTGTCATTTTCATTATTTGTTTTTCATTATTTAATTTCATTTCATTATTAGTTTGTCTTTGTTTTTCATTACACAAGATTACAAAATTTAGGGGTGGTCTGGCTGCCTCGTTCTTTCACCACTTTTCTTATGGCATTTGGTGCGCTGAATCCGAATCTGACGTCAGTTTTTTTTTTACGTCGGATTTTCAAGATATAGCTAGTTTTACGATTTTTCTAGTTCTCACTTTTCTTCATTTTTTAGTAAGCACTCATCTTGCTCAAATCTCCTCAAAAAGTACTCAGACTTATAGGAAATTTCATCTAGAATCCGAATATGTACTTAGTTTTTAATTAAAGATGTGTTAAACCCCCTATTTTCCAAAAAACGTTTCAAAAAACACCGGTTCTCAACGTTTTTTCTTCGGGTTTTCCCTTACATTAAATGTTTTTCAAATTTTGAAAAGCCACTTGAAAAAAAAATTAAGGCTAAAAAAAGTTTTCTCGGGCTGAGACCAATCGCAGCCTCCTAAACCCATTAATATTGAAGGAAGGAGCTTTTTCATGGCACTGAGATGAAAATTCACAAAAACCGTTAATTAATTTTTCGAGATAAGTATGTGCGTTCCTAAATCTGTTTTCCTCAAATGGATTTTCCTTTCTTCTACATTTTTTATACTTGTCACCTATTAAGAGTAAGATCGAAAATAGTTACTCATAGGGGGAGTAAATCATATTTGGGAAACTCTTGTTTTGTTAAGTGATTTTAATTCAGTTTTACAAACGTAACACAATAAACTGCAGAAAAGTTAACGGTGTAAATCTGTTTCATGAAGGCTCAGATGAATCAAAAGTTGGTGCAATGTTTGGTTATTCCTCCACCTCAGAGGTTCCACCAAGATATGAAAACCATGGAAGAACGGTACAAAGGGTATTGCGACGTTCACATGGTGGCGGACTATTGTTGGACCTTAAAAAGAGATTTACCTCAGGCGGCGAAGTTTTCTCTACATAGATGCCGGCGATGAAACCTCTGAGGTGGAGGAATAACCTAACATTGTACCAACTATTGATTCATCTGAGCCTTCATGAAACAGATTTACACCGTTGACTTTTCTCGTTTTTCATCGTTGACTTCAGTTTATTGTATTTCGTTTGTAAAACTGAATTAAAATCACTTAACAAAACAAGAGTTTCCCAATTATGATTTACTCCCCCTATGAGTAACTATTTTCGATCTTACTCTTAATAGGTGACAAGTATAAAAAATGTAGAAGAAAGGAAAATCCATTTGAGGAAAACAGATTTAGGAACGCACATACTTACCTATCTCGAAAAATTAATTAACGGTTTTTGTGAATTTTCATCTCAGTGCCATGAAAAAGCTCATTCCTTCGATATTAATGGGTTTAGGAGGCTGCGATTGGTCTCATTCTCCTCTGAGGTGTCCCCCCTACAAAGTAAAAGACCGAGAACATTTTTTTTAGCCTTAATTTTTTTTCAAGTGGCAAAATGTAAGGGAAACCCCGAAGAAAAAACGATGAGAACCGGTGTTTTTGATACGTTTTGTGGAAAATAGGGGGTTTAACGCATCTTTACTTAAAAACTAAGTACATATTCGGATTCTACATGAAATTTCCTATAAGTCTGAGTACGTTTTGAGGAGATTTGAGCAAGATGAGTGCTCACTAAAAAATTAAGAAAAGTGAGAACTAGAAAAATCGTAAAACTAGCTATATCTTGAAAATCTGACGTAAACAAAAAAAAACTGACGTCAGATTCGGATTCAGCACACCAAATACCATAAGAAAAGTGGTGAAAGAATGAGGCAGCCAGACCACCCCTAAATTTTGTAATCTTGTGTTATCTTTGCTCCAATTGTCGGTCGGTCGGTCTTCACTTTTATAGTGCCGGCTGTTGCCATGGCGCACTTGGTACTACCAATTATCGGTAACATCGGTCATCCCAATTATCCTGCGCTCCTCGTGGGGCCAGGGAGAACTAGCTCCGGTATGACACACGTCTAGTCATCAGAGAGCATTAATTAGATAATTGAGAGATTCGCCGTAGTGTCGCTAGGAAGCGCGTGCAACACCTGCGGGCCGCGTTCTAGATGCTCCTGGAAAAAAACAGCACAAACAGCAGTGAATGAGGTCACTCGAACCATGCAGTTGCCTTAGTTATTGCCAAATGTACGTGCTGAATCAGGGAATTCTGGAGTAGTTTAAACAGGATTCCCAAGAAGCAATAAAAAACGTTTCTCAACAAAAAATTAGTGTAGAGAGGAGAACAAATTAAAGTTAATTTCCGGAATTGTTGATCTACAATTGAATCAACATCAAGAAATCTTTACCTTCAAGAGCTTTAATGATTGTCACTATTATCCTGATTCAATCTGAGCATCTTGATGATTTTTACCGTTTTAATTATCTTCAATTAACCTGAAAGTAGTGTGCTGCGTTTCCCCTTTATTAAGCAAAAATGAGGAAACTGAAGATAATCTTTCGCCAGATTTAACTCAACCTTTTCCAGATTTATTTCAACTTTTTACAAATCCCTCTCTCCCACCACCACCTTCTTCATCATCCCTCATCCCTGCGTCGGGTGAGTCCTGGGCGTCCTCCCCATTATATTTGATTTTTTTCCCCCCATTAATGGCGTGTCCCCTCCGTCTTTGAGGGGAGTTAAAAAAAAAAAGGTAGGTACGTACTTAGTACCTACCTACGTGACCTCAGCGCCTTGCCAATTCAATGTCTACTGTATGGTCAGAATAGCTTCTGTGTGCAATGCCGACAATCGCTTATGTTTGCATGCCCTTGAAAGCGATAACTTTCTCATTAGTCGCTCTGTATCGCTGTTAATGATTTTTTTTTCTTCCTTCATGAGATCAGTTGAAGGGTTGGGATGAGTTAAACTGGTGAAGAGTTTAATTGAATTTGTAAAAGGTTGAATTGATTTTGTAAAAGGTTGAAATAATCCATTAGTTGGAAGAACTATAGACACGAACTAACTTCGCAAGTTCTGTTTTGGAAAATATACTAAAAATGCCAACAAGCTTTGGGATTTGGAGAATATACTAAACAACTACGAATGAACTTTACGATGAGTTATTTTCCGGTAAGGTACATTTGGGTACCTATCGTTGATTTTGGATTTCGAAAAACCGTCCGGTTTCGGAGCTGTCATGAATTCTGTTGTAGTGTCATCCCATACCCCAGAAACTATCGACATGATATCATTGCGTTCTTGACTTTAGAGATGGAAGTAAGCTTTATTAAATAAACAGAGATGCATATCTCATCTAAATGAGACGAACGAAATAACAAATTAGTGATGAATAACAATGTCCTCTTATAGTTTTCAAGGTAGATACTTTCCGCTAAAGTATCCTTGACACTGTCGTACTAACCTTAACATAACGTGAAGGGTAAGAGCTCCGATTCTAAAGAAAACACAAGTCCCATTCATCACAGACATGAAAGGTCACTATCGACATTCCCCAGAAGTGAGCCACCGTCATCGTAGTTGAAACATGTTTATTAAGCTCTTCGACATTCACCGTTGTTCACGGTTGGAAAGCCATCGACGAAATGAACGATGTGCCGAAGTCAATTGCTTTCACTTTCAGGAAAACCAGAGTGACATAGAAGGAGTTGTGTACACACTTGATGGATTGAGGCCAAATTGATTCTTCAAGGAACGAGAGGATTGAGTCAGACAGCGATTAGACTCGTCTTCGTCGAATTCACAATAAAATTCCCATTCAGCGTGAGTGGGCGAATTTTAGAACCTATTGAGGAACTGGACTGAACCTACGACACTTCGGGAAAACCAGGAAAGCGCCAATTGCCTAAATATATAGTAGGAAAGCGCCAGTTCTGGCTTTTAAAAGTTATAGGAATGCGCCAGGTGAAGTTCAAGGACAGCTCCAAGCAAATATCACTGTTATGCTAGTTTAATAAATGTAATAATTAGAAGAATATTGTACATCGGGCGTCACAAACTTAATGTCTACTTGTTTATATTGGGTTCGGTAATAACATCCTACCAACTTTCAGAAATTCAAGTATGGTGATGTTGCCGTTCTTGTATTCTTCGTATTTACTTTGGATGCAGTCAATTTGAAGCGCCTTTTTTTAGTTACTTTTCTTCCTTTTGTGCCCTTCATTTTTAGGTAGGTTTCACTCTGAAGTTTTGTGAGTGTTATTATTAATGTGTGTATTGAGGGCTTTGGGCTGTAAAACATGTCGTTCAGGTGTCGATGGTAGCTCTCAGCTGGCGCTTTCCTATAACGTTAGCTGGCGCTTTCCTTACACTTCATATTGGTAAATTTCAAGGGATTGGCGCTTTCCTATTGCAGCCGACACTTCAACGACAAGCCAGCTCATCTGATTTCAAGCCCTTCAGGTTGCTGCTGACAGTGGGCATCATGAATCAATTTGCAGGTTCTTGAGCTGATACTGACGGATTCTCAAGAACCTGCAACGGTTCTGCCTGACGGTTCTTGAGAATCCGTCAGTATCAGCTCAAGAACCTGCAAATTGAATCGTAAAATACGTTCAAGCCCCCCAACTATATTGGTAGGCATCTCTGATCCCAAGTCAAGGTTTCAAGAGTTGATTCAAGAGCGTTGATTCCGAATACCACAATTTTTTAGATCGGCGCCGACGTTAGTGCTAACCCTTGTGGACATCGCTTGGGTCAGCGGTTATGGTTGATATGTTCTCCATAACTTCTTCTGCTTCCCTTTCAAAATAGTATGGCATCTTCTCCACTTCCCCCATCACTATTCTCTTCACTCTCATCCCTGAACTCGTCACCTTCTTTTTCAATCTCCTTGACTACCATCTCTGCACTCGAATTTTCCCCATTCTCATCCTCCTATTTGTTCAGCTTCCAATGCATTGCAGAATATATATATATGTTCCAGTTATAAATGTCCCCGTAAATAAATTAGGCACTAATTACGCATTCCAGCAGTGACAAAACACGATATTATACTAGATCAGTGGTGTATAATCTATCTAATGATAATTGTTAAAGTTACAAATTTGACCGCTCTGATTAGTTCAAAAATTCTAACCAATGAATTGGCATCTCAGGCATATGCCTATTGCCCACAATAATGTTGGGAGATATGTTTAATTTGACATTATTTATGTATAAAAAATATGTAACACATAATAAATAAATTCGTCCTGTCTTGCATTGATACGGATTTAGGCAACGGTTTCGATGGTTCAGAAGCTTTATCGTCCGGGGTGAGTCACAAGCACGAAGAAGCTATGTGCTAGGCACGATTTTACTCCAGTCAATTTTGGGACACTGCAGGACGTGATACTGTGCTACCCGGAGATCGGCTTCTATCGAGAAATAATATTGTAGACGAGCGAATATTTCGAGGAAATGCCGCAACAAGTGAATCCGTCGGCCCCAACCTTTGACCTTTCGAGCGACCTCTGACTCACCCAAGTAGTTATTGTATTACCATGAATGGGGAGAAGCTGAGATTGCTACTAAACTTGATATTGGATTACCTTCTAAGAGGGTTACGTTCAACTCAAAGGAGCCATTGATATTTGAACTACCCGAATAATAACACAGAATAATAGTCATCTTAAATCATTGCTACTTGAAAACCCTCAGGGATTGAAATATACCTGTCACACTCTTCAAAATAATATAGGAATGAAACACGTTGAATGAGTTGAACCGAAATGTCAAAAGTGAATCAAAAACGAGTTCATAAATCTATTTTTGTTGAATTTTTAAATTTTTTGCCACAGAAAGTGAAGCACGAGACCTTCCTCTAGGACCTTCTCTAGGCGGTTCCCTATAAATTTCGTCACATCGGACCAACGTCAGCTTGTGAACCTGATTTTCCAGAATCATCGATTCAACAAGACATCATAATTTCAGTCAAATCAGGGGCTGACATTCCGGTTTATTGCTTTCTTCAAGATTCGATCAGTGGAGCAGGGGCGTTGGGTGACATTCGAAAGTGGTGGCGCACTAAACCAGAAAATACAAAAACTTGACCATAGGATCACACATGGCTACTTTTGCGACAGAGGACCCACTGGGGAACAATCACTCCTCAACTTCTTTCCAGTGAATAAAATATTCGGGGATCAAATTTAGTCAAAAATGTATAGATATGCGCGAAAAACGAGTTGTGTGACTTCCTACGGTGATAGTCGAGCATTACCAACAACTTTTTCATAGAACAACAAGTCCCTTGATAAGATATGGGTGGATTTCAATCTTTCCGAGCTCTTAGCAAGTCATAATGTGCGGTGGTATCAAGGCCTACATTATGAGAAGGTATAAGATAGGTAGAAAGAATAGGAAAAAGTAGAGATGAATGGAGCAGACAACATTAATTGCTATACAGATGGATCCAAAATTGACGGACCTCAGGCTACCAATTCCGGGGCTGGTGTCTACATACCCAGCCTCGGAGTGGCGAACTGGTATAGCCTTGACAAGTACGCAACAGTATTTCAGACAGAAATACTCGCTATTAAAGAATGCATCACAACACTAATACAATTTGGTGTCAACAACAAGAAAATTAACATCTTTACCGACAGCCAGGCAAGTATAAAAGCCCTTCAAAATCCCATCACTACCTCAAAACTGGTATGGGAAACGAAAAGGCAAACAAATAATCAATTTTTAGGAAATAATAAAATGTCTATAACATGGATACCCGGACATTCCAATCAGCCCGGAAATGAATATGCCGACAACCTTGCCAAAAAGGGCTCAAGAAATAATTTCATTGGACACTCACCAGTGATCGGCATTTCGAAGAATGCTTGTAAAGAAAAGGTAAAAAAATGGGAATCCCAAGACCTTAATATACTATGGTCTAAAGAAACTGATAGATACAGACAGTCCAGAATGCTCATCACCTCGTATGATGCAAAACAGGCCCTATGGTTGACCTCAAAAAGTCGAAACACCATCAGGCTAATGATAGGCATTCTAACGGGACATTACGACTTCCGAAGAATGCTGAATATCATGGACAGTCGTATTTCTTCAATGTGTCCAAGCGAACAAGAAGAGGACACAGCTGAACACTTCTTATGCAGATGCTACCGATTCTGGAGATCCAGAACAGAAGCATTTGGTCACCACATCTTTGCGTCTAATTTCGTGGAAACGCATAAAGAAATTTTCTGATCTCAGCAAAAGATTTACAAACTCTGAAGTGGGGTAGCCGGCGGAATCCTCTTTTAACATAAAGGGGCCTCGAAAGAGGGAGAGTATAAGCCATTATATTAGAGCCTGAAACTCTTTTCCAATGGCAACCCCAAGCAGTGAGTGAGTGAGTGAAGATAGGTAGAAGTTAACTTATCTGTTTGACGTCCCATTGCAAATCTAGGATGAACTGTGAAATGTAGGTACCTGCCTAGGTTCTCCCAAATAACACAGCTAATATAGATCATGAAGCGAACTCAAATCACATTAACGGAAATGAATACATTAAAATCAATGTAGAATAATAATTCCCTGATAAGTTTTCTGTTCATATTCGTTAAAAACCCCAGTTTAGGTAAGTAAGGTTGTTGTGATTGTATCTTAGCGCGACTTTGCCAAGCAAGATAAGACAACTGATAAAAGGAGTTGAATGGGGTATTTCGGTGGGTCGGAAATTCAGGTTTTTGACCTCAAATTTGGATTCAGCACCCTTGAAAACCTATATACTACAACTTTAAGCCCAATGATACTATAACATGTGGTAGAAAAATTAATTAAAGAGATCACACATTTGAAAAAGGCGGGTCGCTATAAATGCACACACACTAGGCAAGGACTACGCCGCACGCGTGTGTGAGTAGTATTTTGTAGTATCCAAGAGGTCCTCCAAGGGTTTCTGTGCATGGATACTTTTTTCAAAGACAGTTGGCTAGCTACGTCACGATTGGCTAGCTATGTCACATCATTCAAATCTTCAACTTTCCTTAGCTTCTCTGATTTTTTAAAAACATTTTCACGACGAACAGACCCGATTACCGTTATTTCTGAGCCTTACTCTTTTGAAAATAAATAAATAAAAATAATTGACTGAAATACCCTATTGTTTTACTGCAAGAGAATCCTCCACTAGTTATTGCCTTAAACCATGGACTTATTATACCGTAGGAGGTTACACAGAACTTCCATGGATGTTTCAACAAAGCATCCATCCATCGACTTGAATCAATACTTGTCTTGAAAAAATTGATTTGCGATTTGTCTTGAAAATCGATTGCGTCCTCCCCTGCTGTGGCCGAGAGGGGAGGGAGTAGACGGACGAGGCCTGCATTTTTACACTACTGCGCATGCGCGGACGGGACAACAACTTTTTAAAAAACCATGTAACCATAGAGACTCTGGGGCAGAATTGTTTTTGCCCCAGAGTTTCCTTAGCAACATGTTATTTATCCAGATATATGCGATTCCATCAATATACGATTTCCATACTATTGATTCCATCCTACTTCTTCTCCTTCTTCTCTCAAGGTCAATGCCTCTGGTGACCAACTTCCATCCTAGTTCTTCTTTATTGATGAGACGTTGACTACAACCACTCGGCTCAACCAACAGAGATCAATCGTCCTAAGTAGGTACCAGGGCAGGTTATGTGCTACTTACCTATCCAAAAGTTGAATATAATGAATCTATTTACGTAGTTTCGGTAACTATTAAACTGACATTCACCAAATTTAGTTCGTTTGTGAGGAGGAACGACAGAGGGGAAACGCAATTTTACTCAACATTTAGGTGGCTGGACGATTTTTATGGGAAGCTATGCGAGAGAGGGAGAATACGGGATTGTCTCCACAACCGATCATTCGATTTTCAATTCTAAATACATATTTGTATATGTCTCAACGGCCCTAATGCGGTCATCATTAAACATCTAAAGGCGTTATTGCAAAAACAGTGTCATAATTCGTGTATTGGCTGGTGAGTTAACAATTGTATTTTCCTAATAAATATTATAAATAAATTGGGCTGCCTAAAGTTTGAGTGCCCATTGCAACTAGTAAAGAATTAATACTACAATGATAATATTACCTGAGTGATTTTGATGGTAGGACTAGACAGTTGGCTCATTCTTTGAGCAGACAGCAGGCGAGTAGGTGAACATCCAGTTTCATCGCACGGCCCTGCAACAAAGAAACGTGGATCTCAGACTTAAGCGATAACTTATGAAGGAAGCAAATCGTATAAGATCTTTCAAAAAAAGTGGAATAAGATGGTCGGAAACTGAGAAATATTGATCAACTCCAATTTAAGGATTGTTATGTTCGAAGTTAATCATGTGATTGATTCATTTTTACAAATTTGAAAGTTGTGAAAACTTCGCGAAATTAAATATTATTTTTTCAATCGTCAATCTGTACACTCTGGGTGTACAGCAGGTTATGGGCCCAACGCGCTTCCGGCACTTTAAACAGCTCAATGCAGAAATCCATTCTTCTTGGATTTCTGCTTCCAATGCAGAAAAGACATTTTGGTCCAAAAAAACGTTTTTTTAGAACGTACGAGCAGAAATTGTATCGGTTCAACAAATTTCCAGAAGAACACAAATTCGGTCCAGGATCGAAGTCAGGAAGTTTTATTGAAGTCTCCAAGACACATGAAAACAACCCTGAGAGCGAAATCGGTGGACTCGGAGACAACATACAGATGGAGCTAGTCAAGTACTCAGAACTACTACCTCTCTAGGAACTAAAAAGTCTACCAAGTGAGTGTGGCACATAGCTTCCTCGTATCCATTGTATTGTATAGATTATTATAGATTGTATAGATGATCCGATGCATAGTAGTTAATCTCAAAACATCAATATCTAAGTACCTTCTACTACCCCCATAGGAGGCCATCTACACGCTAATCTGAACTAGGGATGTCCCAAAAGTATCGATACCTACTTTT
This sequence comes from Apolygus lucorum, assembly GCA_009739505.2. Classification (NCBI taxonomy): domain Eukaryota; kingdom Metazoa; phylum Arthropoda; class Insecta; order Hemiptera; family Miridae; genus Apolygus; species Apolygus lucorum. The sequence goes on along the minus strand of CM019168.2, from coordinate 49,852,659 downwards.
TGATACATATATTAGTAGTATCGATACTTTTTTTCCAGTATCGGAAGCGATACTTTTTTCTCTCACATTTTAACTGTTTCAACACCTACGACATGAAGGTACCTACTTGACAGTACCTCTATTTCTGTGTAGATTGTTGAGAGACCAACTTCAACAAATTAAACAAATATGACGTACCACCACTTTCAGCTCTCTATGATAACCTGCTGTCCTCCATCATCTAGGAAGGACCACCAAAATGTTAACCCAACCAAGTGCTATACAAAAACAAGTGCCTAGACAAAACACAAGAAAATTAAATTAAACAAATGAGTGATTTATTGTTTTGTTCAGTATATATTAATTATTATCCTCGCGATGGAGAGATGTCACACGATAGAGAGAAACTTAAGCGATATTTTCACCTATTTTTTTTGAAAGTATCGATACTTCAAAATATCGATACTTTTTGAAAGTATTGTATCGATACTTTTTGATACTTTCTAGATGTATCGATACGATATTATATCGATACTTTTGAAGTATCTGACATCCCTAATCTGAACAATCCTGAGAAATTCCGTCGAAATCGGATGGAGAATGTAGAAGTTATGGCTGTCACAAAGAATTCACGTTTGCGCATGCGCATCAACTACTTCGCCTAGGAGAAATGATTTTCATAGGGGGCCATCTACACGCCAATCTGAACAATCCTAGAAAATTTCATCGAAATCGGATGAGAAATGAAGAAAGGGTGACTCGCCCAGTGAATGAACACCCCCCAGTGAAGGAACAGTACGAGGTTATTTGGGAATAATAAGGTTTCTGCCATAATAAGAAGTCTGCCATCTTCTTCGGTTTTGATGTTATCAACAGGTCAGTCTCCAAGAACGACTCTGGGGCTAACAACTGGAGTTGGCCATTACGTGGGGATTAGTGTTTAGATTTAAGTAAAATGGTAAATTAGTCAATGTCATGCTTTATTATTGTAGCTGATATGTTTTTCTAGAGAGAACTAATTAGAAGGGAATTTTTTTGATTATGATATGTTTTGTTGGGTGTTCATACTGTGGGAGCTAAAATATGACCTCCAACCAGTAAATGAACGACTGTTCATTCACTGGCTGGAGGGTTATTTCACGGTTTTTAAATCGAATGGAGGCTTCCCAATTGAAGAAACAACTAAACTGCTGATTTTTTGCCCCAACTTGTTTAAATAACTATCCTATCCAGTGTATGAACAGGTGAATGTGACTGGGAATGGAGTGTTCATTCACTGGAATTTCAGGGTTCATTCACTAGGAAATAGTGTTCATTCATGGGGTGAAATACATTAACTCCTTTATTGTGGAAAATTAGCAATAAAAATCAACTTTTCTCGTCTTCTCCAATGCTATTCTTGTTCCTTATATAATTTTAAACAACATCAGACAAATTCAAGTTTAAGAAGCAACTTTAAGAACTATAGACATTAAAGTTCGTCACTAGTGTGCTAAGAGCTTAAGTGTTCATTCATTGGGCGAGTCACCCTAATATGGCTGCGGCAAGGATTTCATGACAGACGGACACATACACAGAATCAAAATTGTTCAGGAAGGTCTAAAACGTAAAACTCGAGGGGAAATTTTGATTTTGGAGAACTTTTTTTTCCAACCTTGAAAAGTGAAAACTAATCTTCCGCTACCTTGGTAGACTCGGAAGCAAAGTAATTCATAAGGTGACAATCCTTCACAAGACATCTCACGTTTCTATATCTGGAAAACTTTAAAATACTTCAATTTTTCGGTTTTATTGTTTTAAGCCACTCCACTTCAGAAGAAATTTTTCTGTTCTAAGTCTCGTTGCGGCTACTTTTCACGGTGAAGTACACTGGAATACCTCCCTAGGAACCCAGAATGACCAAGTAGGTGGATTTTTGAAAGATTGTTGAAAAAAGATTAACTAATACAGTTTGCGCTGATATGATTAATAAACTTTTCCTTGTGAGATAATAAAATATTCTACTTTGCCTACCTGCACACCCTGCAACTATTGTAGAAATGACAAGGGTGATATAAAGAAGAAAAACGATCCAATGTCATACGTCACGGTATCCTAATGTTTTAGTGTTGTGGGTGAATAAACTATTCATAATATAACAAGTAATTCACAAAGTCAAGTTCACGGTGAAGAGGAGGGGGGAGATTGACCCTGAGCAGGGAAGGTGGCTGACTCATTCTCTTCGGGGTCAGTGATGATTTTCTGTTTAGTCGATAACAACTGCTGCCACTACCCCCCACCAAACCAATCCTTTATTCAAGGTGCGCCAATCTGACTGAGGAACAGTCCAAGGTTATTTTACGAGAAATGCCACGAGATTCTTCAATGTTGCTAGACACGCCTACAACGAAATGTTTTCTCTGGTATAGGTGACAGAGGAGGTGGGGAGTAACCTAAAATGCTGAAATTTATTACAAAACGATTTATTATTTTGCTATATAGATCACCCATCTGCATAGAACAAGATTCAGTCATTTAATAAACCCCCCTTCCACCCTGTTAAATAAGCCCAGTCTCCTTTTCTGATTTTGATTCCCTGTAAAATCATATTCACGAACAAAAATTAGAATTTGATGAAAACCTTTACGTTTTATATAAACCTTTTTTAGTTGAGTTTAAACTTTTTTCATTTTGGATAATGTAAGTAAACCTTTTTACTCTCATTTCATTTTTTTTTTACTTTGAATTAAACCTTGAAAGAAAATGTGAATTTGGGTTAAAAAAATGAACTCATGAATGATTCGCTGACTGCCAAGAGTTTAAACTTTTTTGACTTAAAATTGAACCTATTCGACATGAATTTAAACTTTTTTAATTTAATAAGCCCAGTCTCCTTTTCTGATTTGGATTCCCTGTAAAATCATATTCACGAACATAAATTAAAATTTGATGAAAACCTTTACGTTTTATATAAACCTTTTTTAGTTGAGTTTAAACTTTTTTCATTTTGGATAATGTAAACCCTTTTTACTCTCATTTCATTTTTTTTTTAAACTTTGAATTCAACCTTGAAAGAGAATGTGAATTTGAGTTAAAAAAATGAACTCATGAATGATACGTTGGCTGCCAAGAGTTTAAACTTTTTTGACTTAAAATTGAACCTATTCTACATGAATTTAAACTTTTTTAATTTTGGATTAAACCTTTTTTACTCTCATTCAAAGATTTTTTTTTACTTTGGATTAAACCTAGAAATAGAATGTGAATTTGGGTTAAAAAAAATGAACTCATGAATGATACGTTGGCTGCCAAGAGTTTAAACTTTTTTGACTTAGAATCGAACCTATTCTACATGAATTTAAACTTTTTAAATTTTGGATTAAACCTTTTTTACTCTCATTCAAAGATTTTTTTTACTTTGGATTAAACCTTGAAAGAGAATGTGAATTTGGGTTAAAAACATATTGTTTAGTAATGCATGCATTCCAGGGGACGTCCCATTGGATAAGTATTGGATCAGTTTAACCAGTTGTTAAGCGATAAGACTGTTTCTCTCGATGTAATTTATTTATTACTTTAGGGAAGAAATACTGACCCCCCCCCCCCACCATTATAAACCATAACACTTCTAGCGGAATGATAGCCTCGAATCTGAAGAGCATTTTAAAATCCATGATCTACGACACCAAACATGCGAATTCGAGTTCACACCCCCCCACCAATGGTGCCAGTCTGGCACCAAAGCGGAAATACGTCGTAACATTGAACTTTCATCTACTAGGTTTAGTAGGCAGTCCGTCGAATGTCACATCCGTATTCAAGGTGAAACACCAAAAAACCCAAGAAATATGAGGTTTATGGTGCCCTGGCACCATGGTGGCACCACTTTTATTTCCATGGTGGTACAGAAAGTAATTCATGCAAATCCTAAGGTATAATGAGAATTTTTCCTCAATTTCAAAGCTTGGATACAATTAGTAAGCAGTAAAGGAACCGAAATATTGAAAAATTAGATATTTTGTGAATATTATCCCCCACCCATCCCCTCCTCTTGCAAATTTTGGTACTCTGGTGAAATCATGTACAACTCGGAAGTTATTTTAGTCAAACAAAAAAAAGAAATACACAAATCGGTTGGAAATTGAGGCCTGGGCAGAGTTTATAAGATTATGCCCGCAAACGTACGTTTTTTAAGCATTAACCCCCCCTCTCCCCCCCTTAAAAGGCGAAATTCGAAATTCCGGCGCCGTAGTGCACAACTAGATAGTTTCCTGCGTCGAAGAAAAAAAGAACCAGGAAAATCGGTTGAGAACTAAGGCCTGGGCAGAGTACACAAGATTATGCCCAAAAACACACGTTTTTTGAGCATTAACCCCCCCTCTCCCCCCTTAAAAGGCAAAATTCGAAATTCCGGCGACGTAGTGCACAACTAGATAGTTTTCCGCGTCGAACAAAAAAAGAACCAGGAAAATCGGTTGAGAACTAAGGCCTGGGCAGAGTACACAAGATTTTGTTACACACACACACACACACACACAGACAAACACCTATGGTTTTTTTTTCGCGGATTTGGATTCAGAATGGTCTAAAACGGATTACTGTGTGGTTATGTTTTTTTCTGTTGAGTGTTGTCCTTCTTCACCCCAGATCGATCGCATAAGGACGCCCAAGTCTTACTGTGGGACGTCCTAAAAAATGAACTCATGAATGATACGCTGGCTGTCTGAGTCGAAAGCCCGGAAACCCTGCATCGGTGCCGATCTAGGGAGAAATAGAGGAAGACAGAGATGGGTGTAAAAGGTATCGATGCATTTTGGTACTTTTTTAAGAAAAAAAAATAACGGGATACTTTTTTTGCCATTACCTAAAAACTGACTTTTGTGAAATTATTCTTTTGCTTCCGAGTCTACCAAGGTAACGGAAGCTTTGTTTTCACTTTTCAAGGTCGAAAAAAAAAGTTCTCCAAAATAAAAATTTTCACTCGCGTTCTGCGTTTTAGACCTTTTTGAACAATTTTGGTTCAGTGTCTGTGTGTCTGTGTGTCTGTCTGTCTGTCATGAATTCCTTGTAACGCGCATAACTATACGAAGTTATTGTCCGATTTCAATGAAATTTTCAGGGATTGTGCGGGTTGGTTTGTAGACGGTCCCCTATGAAAATCATCATCCCCGGACTGATAGAAGCGACTGCGCATGCGCAAACGTGAATTCCTTGTAACGTCCATAACTTCTACATTTTCCCTCCGATTTCAATAAAATTTTGAGGGATTGTGCGCGTTGGTGTGTAGACGGTCCCCTATGAAAATCATCATCCCCGGACTGATAGAAGCGACTGCGCATGCGCAAACGTGAATTTCCTTGTAACGGCCATAACTTCCACTTTTTCTACCCGATTTCGATGAAATTTTCAGGGATTATGCGGATTAGGTTTTAGATGGTCCCCAATGAAGATCACCACCTTCGGACTGATAGTAGCCACTGCGCATGCGCAAACGTGAATTTCCTTGTAACGTCCATAATTTCTACATTTTCTATCCGATTTCAATGAAATTTTCAGGGATGTTACAGATTAGTATTTACATGGTCCCCTATGAAAATCACCACCTTCGGACTGATAGTAGCCACTGCGCATGCGCAAACGTGAATTCCTTGTAACGGCCATAACTTCTACATTTTCCATCCGATTTCAATGAAATTTTCAGGGATGTTACAAATTAACTTGTTTTGATGTTTTGAGGTTAACTACTCTGCATCGGATCATCTATACAATCGGGTTATGGATACGAGGAAGCTATGTGCCACACCCACTTGGCAGACGTTTTTTATTTGAGTAGTTTGACTTTGGTAAAAAAAGGACTTTTAGGATATCTTCCTGAACCTGTCTAAATCACATTCCAACTTTAAAACATTAAATACTTGTTTAAAATTTGCTAAATTAATTTAAATTCTTCTTTCAAAAGGTTCTTTTTTACTAACAATAATTTTAATTATAAATAAGTTATCTACCTATAATAATTGTGTTATTATTAATACCAGAAAATTTTGCCGCATGATAGAATGAAAATATATTCAAGTACAACACGAAAATACGATTTTAATGGAAATTCCATGAAATGTGCGGGTATCGCAAATTCCTTGTGAATCCCTTTGAACAACGATTTCTCAGTTCTTATTTCCTAAAACCACTCGAATTGGGCTGGTTTTCCGGTATTCTTTCTGATTATTTAAATCAGTTTAGTTAAAAATGATTTAGTTAGTCACAGAAGGATATCACAGATATTACCCCTTTTTTGCTTCTTCAGTATCGAAGAAGAAGAAGCTTTGTATTCGTGCAGCAAGTAAAAACAATGTGAATCCACCAAAAACAAAATTCTTACACGCTTTTTGAGTTTCAAAGGTTTATGAAAAATGTTGGTCTGCCTGTATGACATGTACACCTGTATGCTTGACCTGTATGCCTGTATGTATGGTCTGCCCTAGGCAAATTTATACGAAAATATTGCAGGAGTTTGAAAGAATTTACAAAGGCCGATGAATGATGAATGATGTGAATTCCTTTAAACTACGATTATTCAGTTCCCAAACGTCCAAAACCGCTCACGTTTGGAAGGTTTAGTTCAGGGTTCAAGGCGAGTGCCCATAATTTTCATGCCTTTGGGATCAGCACGAGCCAGTCAAACTCGTCGAATTTCCAGCCCTGGGCAAGGCTTTACGAAGAAATCATCTGATTTTGATGACATCTTCAGGCTTTTCGTCCCACATACATTTCCTTTCCAGTTACACAAAAAGTACCTTCCGCACAAGAGCAAACAACAAACTTGATTTTCCTCAACCATAAGTTTTGCATTATCACGCTGATTTCTTCATCTACTCCGAGCAAATGAAAGGAAAGAAGAGGATTGTCAGGAGTTTGCGGGGGTCAAAACTTCGCATCGAATTTCTCATTTTGTTTATCGAGAACTAATTTTAGTCGGTTTCCGCGCCTTGTTACGCTGGAAATAGTCCGTCGGATCTAAACGTTGGGCGGATGCGAATTGAAGCCGTGACAGCCCCATAAAAGAAGGCGTTGGTTATAATAGTCCCACTGAATTCCCTGCCTGAGATGGAAATTCTGGACAGTTAATTATTGAGTTTTGTCAGTTTCCCCACTTCTAGGACCATTGAAACATCCTCATGAGGTGAAGTATTTGGCGACCTTACTAGTTCTGAGTGAAATCATAAAATGGTTCCAACACGGATGATTGGACCACGGGATTCCATTCCATCATTCTTTCACTCAACCTGTGCTTGCAACTGATCTGGTACGCTCTTCACTTTCTCGACCAATGGGATTCAAGTCCACCTTCATCTCATTATAAATATGCTGCATATTTTCTACCTGACCGTCGAAATAGCTACTTGGTAATTCAATATTTTGGTAGTAACAGACAACGCCTCCACAACTCAAGTTGTATTAAAATTGGTTTCCATAACTTTGTCGCGAGAGATTTAGTTTGAGGACTAATCTCTGTGTCTGTATTTCTCACCCATCTGACTGGGATCATGTTCAGCAAACTACAACAGTATCAACATTCTGTACACATTTTCAAGTCACTGAATAATGTACTTTTCACGAAATTTCCTCCAATAAGCGCATGCCATGTATTTAGAAATTTTTCAATCAATCAGTATACTATGTTTCTTCATCAATCAACAATGTAATTTCACATTTTACTTTACCAAAACTGTGCTAATTCAATTTTATGAATACAAATTCAAGACAAGAGGTCAAGGCTCTAGATATTATCCAAGAATTCCCCAGGCCTTGAGCTGTTGTTCCTCTGCAAGGTTCATGGTTGCTCTTGGCCCAGAGGTGAAGCTGTTGTTCCCCTTCAGGGAACGTACTTGCTCCCATCTTCGATGGTGTAGCTGATTTCCAGTTCTACAGGTAGTACTAGTCTCCCCAGCACCAGTTGAGCTGTTGTTCCTCTGCAAGGTTCATAGTTGATCCTGGCCCAGAGGTGAAGCTGTTGTTCTGCTTCAGGGAACGTACTTGCTCCCATCTTCGATGGTGTAGCTGATTTCCTGTTCTGCAGGAAGTACTTGTCTCCCCAGCACCAGTTGAGCTGTTGTTCCTCTGCAAGGTTCCCAGTTGCTCCTGGCCAGTGAAGAAGCTGTTGTTCTGCTTCAGGAAACGTACTTGCTCCCATCTTCAATGGTGTAGCTGATTTCCTGTTCTGAAGGAAGTACCTGTCTCCCCAGCACCAGTTGAGCTGTTGTTCCTCTGCAAGGTTCCCAGTTGCTCCTGGCCCAGTGGAGAAGCTGTTGTTCTGCTTCAGGGAACGTACTTGCTCCTATCTTCAATGGTGTAGCTGATTTCCTGTTCTACAGGAAGTACTTGTCTCCCCAGTTGAGCTGTTGTTCCTCTACAAGGTTCCCAGTTGCTCCTGACTCAGTAGAGAAGCTGTCGTTCCCTCTCAGGCAACGTACTTGCTCCCATCTTCGATGTTGTAGCTGATTTCCTGTTTTACAGGAAGTACTTGTCTCCTCAGTTGAGCTGTTGTTCCTCTGCAAGGTTCCCAGTTGCTCCTGGCCCAGTGGAGAAGCTGTTGTTCTGCTTCAGGGAACGTACTTGCTCCTATCTTCAATGGTGTAGCTGATTTCCTGTTCTACAGGAAGTACTTGTCTCCCCAGTTGAGCTGTTGTTCCTCTACAAGGTTCATAGTTGATCCTGGGCCAGTGGTAAAGCTGTTGTTCTGCTTCAGGGACTGTACTTGCTCCCATCTTTGATGTTGTAGCTGATTTCCTGTTCTACAGGAAGTACTTGTCTCCTCAGTTGAGCAGTTGTTCCTCTGCAATGTTCCCATTTGCTCCTGGCCCAGTAGAGAAGCTGTTGTTCCCTCTCAGGGAACGTACTTGCTCCCATCTTCGATGGTGTAGCATTCTTCTCTTAACCAGGAAGTACCTACTTCTCTCATCTTACTATACAATTTAGCTGGGTTCTTGCTTGCATGAACTTAGCGTTCCTGTACCTACTTGATACTGCAGCCATCCCCCTTCAGGGAAAGGTACGAGCTCCCACGTAGTATAGCTGTGGCCAGTGCTACGTTGTGTCACGCGCTCCTACAACTCAAGGAGTTCCCCTTCAAGGAATGGCAAGTCGTCTCTTTTAGATTTGAACAGCAATTTGTTAATAGTAGCACTAAAAATAGGCCACAATGCCGAATGAGTAAAGAAGCTTTAGAAAATACATTAAAATCAAGTTAGTTTACGAACAAAATTATTCAATACTGTATCCCCAATCAAGATACCAACCATAAACCACGATCATTATCAGAACCTGTTTCGCCTTCCATTCCCAACCATCTTCCTGGCACAATAATTATCAAGGAACATACAGCAATAGTTCCTACTTGTGGGTGATAGTCCGCACACACCAACAAATCACTCGAAAAGATACCTTATTCAGTTATATTATCACAATTCCTTTGCATCTCCCAGGTTGTCCTATTTCACGACCATCCCCGCACAAAATCCTCCACCCCTTGACTTATCTCTAACAGATTCATCGAATTCAACATTACAACACTACCCACAGACCACACCTACATTAACCGACAAAGCGAACCGATAAATTCAGTATTTTCCGCAAAGCCTCCCTGCATGACCTATTTTACGACACTCCCTAGAACCATTTCCGCCTTCCTACCCGCCCCTTTGACCCAGTTATCGAGTGTTTTGCCCGAAACTGGGTCAACCCGGAGCAGCACCCCCGAATTCTTTGTCCTCAGGTCACGCTTAGGGGATAAGATAATCCACAAAATGTTATTTCCAAACCCAATTTGATAAAAAATATGAAAAATCCAAAAATACGGTGTATTAACTACAGTAATTCACTGAGTGCTGCAATTCAGTCACCATTCATTCGAGAGCAATAGTACACAAGAGAGCTAATAGGTATAACGCATCGTTATAGTGACAGAGAGGAAGTAAGATCTACTGAGCTTGTAAAAAAAACTTCTCTTCGGCTCAGTCTGGAAGTTTGAAAGTTGGTAAAGCTTTCATAGGACATTTCGAAAGGTAGGAGGTAGGACAATTCGTAAAGCTTTCATTTCATCATTTCGAAAGGAGTCAAATCAGGTGCGAGTGGGATACTATCAACATCTCTGTAATTCATCTGAACTCAAATTTGCCAACAACATCTTATGAACCTGAGAAAAGTGCGGGATGAAGTCAGATCGAATACAACTTCACCCTGTTATTCTGAGAGCTAAAATACGCGACGTTTTGGGTGCCACGAGAGACAGGGAGGAAGCAAAATCTGCTGTGCTGGCGACCAACCTCTCTTCGTCTCACTCTGGAGCTTTGAAAGTTTCTAAAGCCTTCATTGGTCACCTGGAAGCTTTTGGAAAGGAGTCGAATCAGGTGCAAGTGTGGGATACTTTTAACATCCCTGTGATTCATCCACCATTTGCCAACAACTTCTTAAGAACCTAAGAAAATAACTGCAGGATGAAGTCAGATCCTCCCCAGTTCATTCCGAGAGCTAAAATACGCGACGTTTTGGGTGCCACTAAAGGGACAAGGAGGAAGTAAAATCTGCTGTGCTGGCCAACTTCTCTTCAGCTCACTCTGGAGCTTTGAAAGTTTTTAAAGCCTTCATTGGACTCCTGGAAGCTTTTGGAAAGGAGTCGAATCAGGTGCAAGTGTGGGATACTTTTAACATCCCTATGAATCATCCATCATTTGCAACAACTTCTTAAGAAACTAAGAAAAGTGGCTGCGGAATGAAGTCAGATCCTCCCCAGTTCATTCTGAGAGCTAAAATACGCAACGTTTTGGGTGCCACTAAAGTGACAGGGAGGAAGCAAAATCAGCCGTGCTAGCGACCAACTTCTCTTCGGCTCACTCTGTTGCTTTGAAAGTTTTTAAGCCTTCATTGGACTCCTGGAAGCTTTTGGAAGGTAGTCGGATCAGCAGCGAGTAAGATAATTCTAACTTCTGTTACTCATTCAAGATAAGAACGAATGTTGCATTTTGATGTCATCATTATCCAATCTATATTGAAAAAGAACTGAAATAATCATTCGAATGTTTTGTACGTCTTTAATTGTTTCGTTTTCCTTACTGCCAGTCTTCGATTAGTCCGTGGGAGGCTGTGTATCTAATCTTAGCGATATCAAGAACAGAAGAAGTTCATTGCTCAATAAGATGATTTGATTACCTTCTGATATGCGAAGGGCCTTCAAGAGAAGGTGTATTGAATTTCAGCTCAGATCTCTCTTTCTCCCTAATGCTCCCAGGGGCTTCCGGGACTGTGAACCAACTTTGCACAATTTCAGTGCTCTAGGATGAACAGGGGAGAAGTCACAGTCATCGCTCATACAGCTGATCTGATTTCCTCCCAGTCACTCAATTTTTGAACAACTGCTCAAGCAAAATAACTAGTTGGTAGGTACCGAACCGATCTGCCTTCCTCCCTCAGTCACAACCAAACAAGTACTAAACAACCAAGAAGCAGAAGAAGAGATTTTGTTAGTTTCTAGATGTTAGGGGACTGGTCCAAGTAGTATCACTTTGAGTTTTTTTCTGCTTTTCCGACTTCAGTTTTTTTTTTTTTGGTTTGTAGTGAGCAGTGCTAAACTAGTCATTTTCTGCCCCTAAGCTCCTTGGTTACACCTGCAATTGGTCCAAAAAGTGCTGAATGGGAGCCTTTTGAAACAAAACAAAAAAAGTAGTATTTAAGTACAAAAAAACAAGGTTTTTGACACGAATTTTGTGAAATATTGGTCTTTTGAACCTGTTTAAAGATGCTGGCAAACAAATTTGATGAATTTGTAATGATATTGATGCCTTAGGTATTTTGAAAATTTTGGACCTTTTACTATGTTCTTGTTTGAATTGATTTCGAATAAGTGTGGCCTACAACAATAATTGTTCAAGGATCATTTTCACTGAAAACTAAAGAACCCCCCAACGCTGTTTTTTGAAACAAATTCATCCTGTCGTTTGCTATTATGAACATTTCGGGCCTTTTAGCTGGATCCTTGGTTGAGTTATAATTTGGATAGGTATTGCCTATAAACAATATATTCAAGGATAATTTCTGAAGGATAAAAACTGAAGAAAAAAAACCTCCCAAAAACACTGTTTTTGACCCAATGTTTTTGAAATAACGGTCTTTTGAATCTGTTGAAAGATGCTGGCAAACAATTTCAACCTGTCTTATGCTATTATAAACATTTAGCTGGATCCTTGGTTTAATTATGATTTGGAAAAGTACAGCTTACAACAATATAAATATTCAAGCATAATTTTCATTAAAAACAGAAAAAGCACGATTTTTGATCCTACTTTTCACAAAATATTTCCTGTTAATTTAGAACAAAAATGACGACAAAATAACTCATCCTTTCTTTTGTTATTGTGAACATATTTCGTCGCTAAAGGGGCATATCTCATTTTTCCCAACTTTTCAGGAGACAAAGAAAACCGTTTCCCTGTAAACAAGAAACATCTCCTCTCTCTATGCTATGATGGCAAAACTGGCGATTGTGGCGCACTGAGCGGTTTTTTTTCGCAAAACTGATAACTCCAGGCGATTCGGCGTGAAATTTTGAATCGAAATTGATGTGTAACTCAAAAAGGCCAAAAATTGAGATATGCCATGATTAAGCGACGATTTGGACTTTGCAGCAGGTCCCAAGATGAGTTACGATTCCAAATAGGTAAAACCTATATCAGTAAGTTCAAGGATAATTTCCACTAAAAACTCAAAAAAATCACAGTTTTGACCCAATTTTTCGAAAAAATTGATCTCTTAAAATTGTCCAAAATGTTAGCAAACTAACTTATAGAATGATCAACAAAACCAACTAACTTGTAGAGACGATAACTCAAAATTTCTTTAATTATTATTTCGAAAGATTGCCGCCACCCACACGCATGCAAAAACAATCTTTGGCATAGTAAATCAATTTGAACTTTTGACAACTCAATTTGAATTATTTGGCAACTTGGTTCGAATTTTTGGCAGCTCAATATGAACTTTTGGCAACCCGAATTGCATGTTTGGCAACTCGATTTGAATTTTTAGCTACTCGCTTTGAATTTTTGGCAACTCGATTTGCATTTTTGGAAACTCAATTTGATCTTTTGGGAATTTTTTTTTAAACGGAAATCTCTTATGCATTCACAAATATTGGAGTCCTCGTCCGACTTTTTTACTCCTAAAATGTTGAATAAATGTTTTTCTGTCTTTACCTAATTATTATTATGATTATTGTGGACTTTCTAGCTAGTTACAGTCTGCACACGCATAATATAGCACATAATTATTTGCACATGAATATGTTCTACTTCAGAATTTCAAAATGCTCAAAAATGTTGTAAAGTAAATTTCAGCAATTTTAAAATGTTTTACCAAAAATTTTTAGCCATTTTTTTAAAATTTTGTATAACTCAATTTGAATTTTTGGTGACGCAATTTGAATTTTTGTCAAATCAATTTTTCTTTACGCGAATTCCTTATGCTTAGACAAATAAGAATCATTTGCGACTTTTAACACGGAACACGTTATTCCCTAGGGTAACTACCCTAGGGCGACAGTCACGCGCCTTTTCCGACACTCCGGCTTTATCTTAATGCATTTTAGATATGTTGCTAGGGATAATATAACTTTTATATTATAGGTACCTACCTACGACTAAAAGTTCTGCACTACATTTGGCTAAAACATGTTCCATGTTTTTATTATCTATGAGAAAGCGAGACGAGAAATCTACGAGTTTTTACTTCTAAATGTTGAATAAATGTTTTTTCTCATTACTTAATTATTATTAAAACTTTTTAGCTAGTTATAATCTCAATTTTTTCAAAACTGTTGAGCCAATTGATTTGAAAGTTTTGAACTTTTTGGCAACTCAATTTGAAAATTTGTCAACTCAATTTGAATTTTGACAACTCAATTGGAATATTAAGGAAATAAATTTTTTTATTTACAGAAATCCTTTATCTTTGACAAATACAGGAGTCCTTGTATTATACCTACCTACGACTACAGGTTCTCCACTACATTTGGCTAAAACAAGTTCCATGTTTTTATAATGAAAACCATAGGTAGATAGCATCTATGAGAAAGCGCCGAGTTTTTACTTCTAAATGTTCAATAAATGTTTTTTCTTCATTAACTTAGCTAGAAAGTCTTAATAATAATAACTAGCTAGAAAGTCTTAATAATAATAACTAGCTAGAAAGTCTTAATAATAATTAAGTATTAGCTATTATTAAGACTTTCTAGCTAGTTATCTCATTTTTTTTTTTGGAAAACTGCACAAAATTTTGAACTTTTTGGAAACTCAATTTGACAATTTGGATTTTGACAACTCAATTGGAATAGTTAGGAAATATTTTTTTTTTATTTTTTTTTTTTTTACAGAAATCCTTTTATTTTGACAAATACTGGAGTCTTTGTCCGACTTTTTCACTCCTAAAATGATGAATAAATGTTTTTCTGTCATTACCTAATTATTATTATGATTATTGTGGAATTTCTAGCTAGTTAATGTCTGCACACGCATAATATAGCACATAATTACTTGCACATGAAATTGTTCTACTTCAGATTTTGCTCCAGAATGTTTTAAATCAAATTTCCACAATTTTGAATTTTTTTCAAAATTTTGAGCCAATTTTTGAAAATAAGTAAAATGAGAGGAATTTTACAGACCTTTGTTTACAAAATTATTCCTGGAACCATACGGGACGGCGAGTTCCCGTGAAGACCTTGGGAAGAGAGCGAGGGAAACTACGGAGGGAAAACAGGCGCTGGCGCCGCCCCCTGCGTGGCCCCTTCGTTTCAACCCCCCTCTACCCTGCGTGGCCCCCGTCGCCGCCCCTGCGTGGCCCTTTTGCCGTCACTCCCCTGCGCCACCCCGTTACGCCCTGGGGAAATATAGGGCGAGGGCGCAGCGCCACCTGATATCGACCTTCCCGCTGCGCTCCCCCTTTTCCCGACGGTCGACGGTTTGACCTATATTCCCCCTCCTCCTCCGAGGGCCGCGCGTGTCCTGCCACAATGTGCATCGTAGGATTTACTTTCCTGAAACCGATCGTAGGAAGGCGCTGTAGAGGAGCTCCACGCGCTACTTTCCTTACCCTCTGTAACAAGCAGTTGCTGCCAATGGTCCAAATTAGGACTGAACCACAAAATCCTGAATAAGATTCCTAATCTATGGGGCTGTTTTTCACCAACGCGGATTAACTAGAGTTAGGGATTATAATGATTTAAACCATCTCGATTTAAATCACCCTTCAACATGGTTATCGTTGAATCGATGTTGCCAAAATGCAAAATTAATCCACGGATGAAAGTCTTATCGTACAACATCCAAAATCCTGATCCGCGGATTCAATGTT
Source organism: Apolygus lucorum (assembly GCA_009739505.2). Taxonomy (NCBI): domain Eukaryota; kingdom Metazoa; phylum Arthropoda; class Insecta; order Hemiptera; family Miridae; genus Apolygus; species Apolygus lucorum. The sequence goes on along the minus strand of CM019168.2, from coordinate 49,837,305 downwards.
ATTCAATCCTGGTTCCGGGGTTTATCTACGCTGCCTCAACCGGCCGTAACTCTCTGATCCCTGGTTTAACATTGAATTGAATCCTGTAGTAGAGATGGGCGTAATTGATCGCAATTATGATTACGATAATCATACGACAATCGTATGACTACAGTCGTATTTTCAGGGTCATTAAAGGCACGCAGGACGTCGAAACTGTCCTTCTTCTATTACCATAATAGATTGACGTCCTGGGTGCCTTTAATGACCCTGAAAATACGACTGTATTCATACGATTTTCGTACGCCCATCTCTACTACAGGATTTCAAGAGCGCCACACGCTACCTAAACCAGTCCTAACTCTCTGATCTCTGGATTATCTCTGAATTGAATCCTGTAGCAGAGATGGGCGTAATCATAGTCTTAATTACGATTACGATTATAATCATACGAAAATTGTATGAGCATGCTGTAATTGTACGAAAAGTGTATGATTACGCTGCAATCATACGAAAATCGTAAGATAACAGTCGTATTTTCAGGGTCATTAAAGGCACGCAGGACGTCAAAACTGTCCTTCGTCTATTACCGTAATAGATTGACGTCCTGGGTGCCTTTAATGACCCTGAAATACGACTGTATTCATACGATTTTCGTACGCCCATCTCTACTACAGGATTTCAAGAGCGCCACACGCTACCTAAACCAGTCCTAACTCTCTGATCTCTGGATTATCTCTGAATTGAATCCTGTAGCAGAGATGGGCGTAATCATAGTCTTAATTACGATTACGATTATAATCATACGAAAATTGTATGAGCATGCTGTAATTGTACGAAAAGTGTATGATTACGCTGCAATCATACGAAAATCGTAAGATTACAGTCGTATTTTCAGGGTCAGGCACGCAGGACGTCAAAACTGTCCTTTGTCTATTACCGTAATAGATTGACGTCCTGGGTGCCTTTAATGACCCTGAAATACGACTGTATTCATACGATTTTCGTATGATTATAAACGTAATCGTAATTATGATTATGCCCATCTCTGTCCTATAGCCACATTGAAAACGCTACCTTTGGTTAATCCAGGGTTGAAAAAACTTATCTTATGATGGACGTGATTACGATTATGATCATAGGAAAGATTACGCTGTAATCATGCAAAAATCGTATAATTACAGTCGTATTTTCAAGGTCATTAAAGGCACGCAGGACGTAGAAAGTTTCCTGTCCTGGGTGCCATAATGACCCTGAAAATACGACTGTATTCATAAGGTTTTCGTACGATTGCAGCGTAACCATACACCTTCCTTGTGATTACAGCGTAATCATTCACTTTTCGTATGATTGCAGCGTAACCATTCACCTTCCGTGTGATTACAGCGTAATCATTCACTTTTCGTATGATTACAGCGTAATCATACGATTTTCGTATGATTATAAACGTAATCGTAATTACGATTATGATTATGCCCATCTCTGTCCTGTAGCCACATTGAAAACGCTACCTTTGGTTAATCCAGGGTTGAAAAACTTATCTTGTGATGGACGTGATTACGATTATAATCATAGGAAAGATTACGCTGCAATCATACGAAAATTCTTATGAATACAGTCGTATTTTCAAGGTCATTAAAGGCACGCAGGACGTCGAAAGTGTCCTGTCCTGGGTGCCTTTAATGACCCTGAAAATACTACTGTATTCATAAGATTTTCGTATGATTGCAGCGTAACCATACACCTTCCGTGTGATTACAGCGTAATCATTCACTTTTCGTATGATTGCAGCGTAATCATACGATTTTATGTATGATTACAATAGTAATTGTAATTACGATTATGATTATGCCCATCTCTGTTCTATAGCCACATTGAAAACGTCACCTTTGGTTAATCCAGGGTTAAAAAAACCATACAACAATCTAAATCCGCGGATTCAATTAATATCCTGGTTTCGGGGTTGATCCACGTTAGCTAAACCAGCCCTAACTCTGATCCCTGGATTATCTTTGAATCAAATGCTGTTGCCACGTTGGAAACCTTTGTTTAAACACGGAGTAAATCTTATGAAAACAATCTAAACCCTGATCCGCGGCTCTTCATATTAATCCTGGTTCTGGGGTTGATCCACGTTAGCTAAACCGGCCCTAACTCTGATCCCTGGTTTATCTATGAATCGAAACCGGTTGCCACAATAAAAACTTTACCTTTGGTTAATCCTCGGATGAAAATCTTATAGCAAAACAATCTAAATCTTGATCCGCGGATTAATTTTTGATTCTGGTTCCGAGGTCAACAGGAGGATCAACAAAGTCACAGGAGGAGGCTGCAGAGCCAACTCCAACAGTCACAAAAATGTGAACTTTCAGGTTCTGATCCAACCACTCGTCGGCCGCGGTTCCTCGTTCCGGATTAGTATTTCTCTCAATTGCCGGCGCTTTAACTTCAACCCTTATAATATAAGGGTACCAGCATATTACTATACTATATTATACTATACTAGCATATTACGTACTAGCATATTATGCTAGTATACGCTCGATTCGTCATTCAGAAGGACCCCTCGCCTCACTAGTAACAGGGCATATTACTATACTATATGACTATACTAGCATATTACTAGCATATTACGTACTAGCATACTATGCTAGTATACGCTCGATTCGTCATTCAGAAGGACCCCTCGCCTCACTAGTAACAGGGCATATTACTATACTATATTACTATACTAGCATATTACTAGCATATTACGTACTAGCATACTATGCTAGTATACGCTCGATTCGTCATTCAGAAGGACCCCTCGCCTCAATAGTAACAGGGCATATTACTATACTATATTACTATACTAGCATATTACAAGCATATTACGTACTAGCATATTATGCTAGTATACGCTCGATTCGTCATTCAGAAGGACCCCTCGCCTTACTAGTAACAGGGCATATTACTATACTATATTACTATACTAGCATATTACTAGCATATTACGTACTAGCATATTATGCTAGTATACGCTCGATTCGTCATTCAGAAGGACCACTCGCCTCAATAGTAACAGGGCATATTACTATACTATATTACTATACTAGCATATTACTAGCATATTACGTACTAGCATATTATGCTAGTATACGCTCGATTCGTCATTCAGAAGGACCCCTCGCCTTACTAGTAACAGGGCATATTACTATACTATATTACTATACTAGCATATTACGTACTAGCATACTATGCTAGTATACGCTCGATTCGTCATTCAGAAGGACCCCTCGCCTTACTAGTAACAGGGCATATTACTATACTATATTACTATACTAGCATATTACGTACTAGCATATTATGCTAGTATACGCTCGATTCGTCATTCAGAAGGACCCCTCGCCTCACTAGTAACAGGGCATATTACTATACTATATTACTATACTAGCATATTACGTACTAGCATACTATGCTAGTATACGCTCGATTCGTCATTCAGAAGGACCCCTCGCCTCACTAGTAACAGGGCACCCCCCCCCCTCACCCCCTTTCCCTTGTGAGTTCCTCTGGAGGGATGTTCTGTTGCTGGCGATTCAACTGTTTTATCACCAGACTAGCTGAAAAGCCTACTAAAAGTAGGCAAAAACTATTCCTCCGACTCTCTCCTCCACCCACTCCCTCCGACTCCTCTCGCCACCAACTCCCCCTATCGTATAATCACAATAGAAAACTCTTTTTCTTCTCTCTTTTACTTTTTGTTTGCTTTTATTAAGCTCAATTAACTTTTTTCTTACAATTGCAACCATACAACAAACTCAAAACATCACATGAACACTAATTTAGGGCCAAAATATCACATGACGAAATTAAACTCTGAAATAATAAATTTTGATGCCAAATGAAATCCTAATCAATAAATAAATCTCGCTACCGCGACACCCCCCACTCCTCCCGCCCCCAAATCCGACTCCACCCGCCCCCAACTCTTCCCGTCTCCGATTCCGCCGACTCTCCCCACTCCCACGACCCCTCGTGCATACGTACGTACGTACGGATGGCATTTTATATGAATAGATAGTCAATTTACTTATGAAATAGTGGATATTAGAGCCAATCATTCGGTTTAGTGGAATTGGTGTTGTGAAAAATCACTGTGATGTATTAATGATAATGTGAATTCGTCGTTTGTAACTGCTGTAGTTTTCAATAAACTTCCTTATTTTACTGGTAGCATGAGTGGAAAAAAAGTAATGTATAGATCAGTTGGTAAGTTGTCCTCAATCAAAGTTCGTCAACAACAAATAATGTGAGAGTTGCTGATATTGAATTTCATCTCCCCCTCCCCCTTCATTCGTATGCATGATTGGACGCAGGAACTTGATTCTGGCTTCACCCAGCAACGGGCAGCCCATCAGCAGGTGAACAACATCATCTATCTCTCTCAAATTGGAGAAGGTACAGAGCGCTGTTAGATTCAGGCGAATGATGGCTCTATTCCCCGACAAATGCGTGCTACGCCTGATCTCCACTCTCCCTCCAGCGACCAGCCATCTCTCCATTACTTCTATTGATGAAATCATCATATGCACGATTGGACGCAGGAACTTGATTCTTGCTTCACCCAGCTATGAGCAGTCCATCAGCAGGTGAACAAAATCATCCAACTCTCTCACATTGGAGAGGGGACAGAGCGTTGTTAGATCCAGGCGAATGATGGCTCCATTCCTCAACAAATGCGTGCTACGCCTGATCTCCACTTTCCCTCAAGCGACCAGCCATCTCTTCATCACTTCGATTGATGAAATTGACAGATGCATGATTGGATGCAGGAACTTGATTCTGGCTTCACCCAGCTATGGGCAGTCCATCAGCAGGTGAACAAAATCATCCAACTCTCTCACATTGGAGAGGGGACAGAGCGTTGTTAGATCCAGGCGGATGATGGCTCTATTCACCAAACATATTGTTTAGTAATGCATGCATTCCAGGGGACGTCCCATTGGATAAGCATTAGATCAGTTTAACCAGTTGTTAAGTGATAAAACTGTTTCACTCGATGTAATTTATTTATTACTTTAGGCAAGAAATAAATGACCCCCCCCCCCACCATTATCCACCTTAACATTTCTAGCGGCATGGGAGCCTCGAATCTGAAGAGCATTTTAAAATCCACGATCTACGATACCCAACATGCGAATTCGAGTTCACCCCCCCCCCCCCCCACCACCTCCCCAACACCAACAATGGTGCCAGTCTGGCACCAAAGCGGAAATACGTCGTAACATTGAACTTTCATCTGTTAGTTTTGGTAGGCAGTCCGTCGAAATTCACATCCGTATTCAAGGTGAAACACAAAAAAAAAAACACGAAATAAGCGGTTTATGGCATCATGGCACCTTGTCCTGGCACCATGGTGGCACCACTATTAGTTCCATGGTGGTACAGAGAATAATTCATGAAAATCCGGAGGTATAATGAGAATTTTTCCTCAATTTCAAAGCTTGGGTACAATTAGTAAGCAGTAAAGGAACCCAAATATTGAAAAATCGGATATTTTGTGAATATTATCCCCCCACTCACCCCCTCCCCTTGCGAATTTTGGTACTCTGGTAAAATCATGTACAACTCGGAAGTTATTTGAGTCAAACAAAAAAAGAAACACGCAAATCGGTTGGAAATTGAGGCCTGGGCAGAGTTTACAAGATTATGCACGCAAACGCACGTTTTTTAAGCATTAACCCCCCCTTTCCCCCTCTTAAAAAGCAAACTCCAAAATTCCGGCGCCGTAGTGCACAACTAGATAGTATTCCGCGTCAAACGAAAAAAGAACCACGAAAATCGTTTGAGAACTAAGGCCTGGGCAGAGTACACAAGATTATGCCCAAAAACGAACGTTTTTCGAGCATTAACCCCCCCTTTCCTCCCCTTAAAAGGCAAAATTCGAAATTCCGGCGACGTAGTGCACAACTAGATAGTTTTTCGCGACGAACAAAAAAAGAACCAGGAAAATCGGTTGAGAACTAAGGCCTGTGCAGAGTACACAAGATTTTGTTACACACACACATACACACATACACACACACACACAGACATACACCTATGGTTTTTTTCGCGGATTTGGATTCAGAATGGTCTAAAACGGATAACTGTGTGGTTATTTTTTTTTTCTGGTGAGTGTTGTCCAATTCACCCCAGATCGATTGCATAAGGACGCCCAAGTCTTACTGTGGGACGTCCTAACAAATGCGTTCAACGCCTACCTCAACTGGGCAAAAGTTCGAGTTAAATAATGGAGTGGTCAGTTCTCGCTCAGGTATCCATTGGAGGCAGTGGGGGAATACTTTACAGTTGTCCATATAAGGGAAATATCTGTAGTTGAAACAAATCTATCTGTCGGTTGTCCCAGCACCCACATTCCTGAACATAACCACGGACAAGGCCCAATCAATGTCCCTTGCATTACAAACAGCAGATGTAGCAAGTCACATTCAAATGAGCGGAGAAGCAGTCTAAAATAGAGAACCGAAAGTTCAAGTGCAAAGTTTCAGGGCTGTTTCCTCTCCGATTGCAAGGCTTACCATTCGCATCAAGCATAGATAAGGCAATCTCCCATCGGGCATTCTAAAACTTCCCTGATCCATATGACTGCATTCACAGCGATACAACGAAGTATAGGTCATTGCAAGTAGTTAAGTACAGCAGTTTGCAAGAGCAACTGAAGGGAGATGAATGACAAACTCTGCATATTATCTCATACTTTGGAAAACCCACCATGTGCATACTGCAGTTTCGGACTAGACATTGAAGCCATGTCATCTTTTGTCAACCGCTCTTACTGCAGTAGGTACAAATAGGTTGATGTGGGCTACCCTGGTGAGGATTCGGTGTGGAGCAGTGGTGGGGGATTCTTGTCCTTTTCCGTATCCTAGCGCTCGCCATCTTGAAGTTCTTGCAGGCAGCTCTGGTCCTCTGGTGGAGTGTCCCTCAGTTCGACCGTCTGCATTTAGTTCGTTTTACCGTTGTTATGGGCACCATTGACCAAGTGATCGAGGAAGTTCCCTGGTAGTAGGTAATTGCCCGGAAGAATAATTGTTGGGTACTATCAATAACTAGGTGGTGTAGTGTTTGGCAGAGGCAGAAGTGCCATCACGACGAAGATCACGTATTGCACACCAAGAATTTGTCCATTTTGGAGGTTGACATCTTTGCTGAATACAGAAGATATTTGGTGATGAGACCAGCATACAGTGGAGGACATTTCCACCATGTGATCTGCACTGCATACATATGAGGAATTGTACGGATTGGCGGATGCTGTGGCAGTATGAACCTGCTTTCTCCCGACATTGGAACTGTTAAGAGGATTTGAAGAGAATTACTCAGAACCCGTTTAGTCCATCCCTTCGCCTAGGAGGTGCGGACACACCACAAGTTTCCCCTAATCTCCACATACTTTAGGTGGTATTGCATTTTCTATTCAAACATCCAGTATGCCAGTAATTTCCATGAAACTATTCATTTCATTTCATCATTTCGCCAGAGCACCCGCACATTAGCTCAGTCCCGTGTGTTCTACAGTAATGGGGAATTTGCCTCAATTTTAGATTCTGGAATTTCAAGTCAAATCCTATACTAGGGCCCTAGAATAACGTTTACCACTAGGAATAACCAAGGGGAAAAAATTACCGTAGGAGAAAATGCCTAAACAAGTGAACCTCTGTTACAAAACACCGCGAAAATCGAGGAATATTGTTGACGTCATACGAAAAAAAAAATGACGCAAAAACAACTCCGACAACAGACAGAGTTCTAGCACCGCCACACAAAACGATCCAGTGAAATGGCTACTCGAATAATGTGATTCAAATCTTGAAACTAAATAAGAGAAGATGAAGACTAATAATGCTTGATAAACTAGTAGGTAGATTCGTATTGTAAAAAAGTGAGTAATATTGTTTCTTTTGGTCACTTTTGTGTCTGGGTTCTTCCTGTCAGTTCGCGGCGCACTCTTGTGCGCACTACTCGGAAGCTAAAAGTTCGTGTATGTTCCGCTTCTGTGGTAAGCGCCACAGAACCTCCTTTGAAGTCAGATTGGTAGAATATCCGTTACGTTTCAAACATGGCTGCCTCTTACACATTGCCAACACATTTAAAATTTCCATCTTCCTTGAATTCTCTTAATTTTTTGGATGCGTTTTCGAGCAGCTCACTATGGTTTTATTCCATAAAAATAAACCCTGATTCGAAAAAAAAAAATGTGAGGCAAATTCCCCATTTTGTTGTCGATAGGTATTGGATGCACAACCGAATTTTATCAAATCAGATTAGAGTTATCACGACAGAACATTTTTTGAGCAACTGGAGGTTTTTAGATCACCAACCAATAAGATTTAGTTTTCTTTTGATAGAGAAAAACGTGGTTTGTAAAAGTTGTAACTACCGTAAAGTGCCTAGTAGAAAAAAGTAGTTGAAGGATGACAACCTCTACGAATCCCATCCTTCATACGAGGGACTCTACTTGAAACTTCGTACTATAAGTATCATTCTAAGGCTATACATTAAGAAAAACAAGTGTACATTGTGGACAATGTAGGTAATGACAGGTATAATACCAGGGGCGTCAGGTGAGAATATTTGTCAGGCAAACAGCTTGGCCAGTCTAGGAATAAACAGGAAAAACGGAGCGAATTATCACACAAAGGTTCACTATTTTTCTGTATAGATCAAGCGCCAGCAAAGAACACAGCTTTGTCACTACTACCTACTTTGCCACTACCTACCATCCATGTTTTTGCTTCCATAATCGAGTTTATTTAGATGAAATGAACGCTTCACACTCCATTCGACGAAATAAGGAATTCCTTCATTAACACTCTCTGTGCGGACTCAGTAAACTCGTTTTCGCCTGTGGCGGGAGACCTTTTTGTCAGGAATTCGGTAGTGCAAACCCGCAAATCTTAAAGATAACAGAATCCCTAGAAGTGAAAACGGCGCACTCTGGTGGTGACAGGAGGACCTACTAAGCACGAAAAAAATCCGAAAGAGGTTCTTAAGTCATCCACTAGGTAGTAGAACGATGAACAGCTCGGAGATATGCTTAGAGCTGTGATGGTATAAACCATCATACGCCACTCACGAAACTCGGCATGATGGTTATTACCATCATCCGCACGGAAAGTGTTAAGAAATGGTGGGTGGATGGATATTTCATGTCTTGCCATGCAGGGGTTAATTAGTATCCATGGCTCATCTTCCAAGTTTCACTGCTTTCAAGGTTATGAAACAGTTCCTCGATTGTTTGCCTTGGCTGATGCTGTTATAGTGGGGGGGGCATAGTAATACTCGACCCCACGCCTACCTGCTGATTGTCGCCTGTCATCCAAAACAGTCCCGCAAAGTACATTTTTTTAACCTTTTGCCTTGCATCGCCAGGCTCAGCGCTAGTTTGCGTATCATCTGCAATCGATCATAGTTACTGACCTCTACAACTTTCTGATGTGAGTATTCAAGGCAAAATTCGTTCTTATTCCATTCTCCTATTTCATTTAACTTCCTTTGTAATCATGAAATAGTCCCTAAATTGTATTAAAATGTTCCAAAATCGGCTAAATATTACTTGCAAAAAATGGAAATGTAGGAGAATCTCAACAAAAATTAATTTCTTCATTTTGCATAAATTTAGTAAGGCAGTGTTTGCTATGTTTGCCTGGAGGAGACGCCACTGTATAATACTGAGCCCGAAGTAACTTGCCTCGTAATGTATCTACTAGGTAAGTGACCTACACAGATGTTGTCATCTATCATCGACCAACCTAGTACTGCAGTAGATAATAGAGTTCTGAGGGCTTCCACCAATATGAAATGACGATGAAAAACGTGATTTTAAAGCATTGCAAGTGGTAATACAAGGGACGTCCGGAAAAAAAGGGGACAATGGGGTATTTCGGTCAATTTTTTTAATTTTTTTTTTTCAAAAGAGTATGGCTCAGGAATAACGGTAATCGGGTCTGTTCGTCGAGAAAATGTTTTTAAAAAATCAGAGAAGCTAAGGAAAGTTGAAGATTTGAATGGTGTGACGTAGCTAGCCAATCGTGACGTAGCTAGCCAACTGTCTTTGAAAAAAGTATCCATGCACGGAAACCCTTGAAAGACCTCTTGGATACTACAAAATAGTACTCACACACGCGCGCGGCGTAGTCCGCGGTGTAGTCCTTGCCTAGTGTGTGCGCATTTATAGCGGCCCGCCTTTTTCAAACGTGTGATCTCTTTAATTAATTTTTCTACCACATGTTATAGTATCATTGGGCTTAAAGTTGTAGTATATAGGTTTTCAAGGGTGCTGAATCCAAATTTGAGGTCAAAAACCTGAATTTCCGACCCACTGAAATACCCCATTGTCGTAGGGGGTGATGGGAATTTTTTTTGGGGGGGAATTTTTTTTCCTGCGTGTAGGAGAACTCCTAACGGTCACAATGAGCGCTTGCCCGTCTCAGTTCGTTCAAAAATGTCGTCGCAGGAGCCCGTCGCGTCAACCTATGCAGGTGTCGTTCGCTCCACCTACCGCAGGTGCGAGATTCGGGCAGTGATCAAGTTCCTCACTTTGCGCCGAAATTCGCGTTCCTGGACTCTATAGTGACTGGGGACGAGACTTGGGTATGCCACTATACCCCTGAGTTCAAACGACAGTCCCTACAGTGGCTCCATACCCACTCCCCCAGTGCCAAAAAATTCAAGGTGCAATTTTCAGAACGCAAAATCATGGCATCTGTGTTCTGGGACAGTAAGGGAGTGTTATTGGTTGATTTCATGGTCAGAGGGACCACCATCAACGCCAATGCCTATTGTGAAACCTTAACAAAATTTAAAAAAAAAATTAAGGACAAAAGGAGGGGAATGCTGACTTGAGGCGTGAGCCTCCTTCATGACAACGCCAGGCCCCACACCGCGCGTGTGACCCAGGACCTCCTTGTGAGATTTGGATGGGATGTCATTAACCACCCACCATATTCCCCTGACCTGGCGCCCTCGGATTTTCATCTGTTCACAAAACTGAAGGAGTTCCTGGGTGGAAAACGGTTTTCCAGCGACGAGGAGGTCAAGGAGACTGTGGAGAAGTGGCTGTTGGAGGTGGAGCGGAGCGTCTATGACAAAGGCATAAAAAAGCTCGTGCATAGAATGCAGAAGTGTGGAACTTGCCGGGGACTATGTTGAAAAATAAAGGATTAAATTTTGAACATATCCTGAAAATTTCATTAAAATATATGCATTTTTCTAATTTTAACAGCATTTGTCCCCTTTTTTTCCGGACGTCCCTCGTAGTACTGCAGTAGATAACTAGAGTTCTGAGGGATTCCACCAATATGATTCAGTACTTCTTTGAACGGGGAAAAACGTGATTTGTAAAGCATTACAAGTGGTAATTGTACTTGAAGTCCCTAGTAGAAAAAAGTAGCTGAAGGATGACAAACTTTTCGTATCTCATCCTTCATTGGGGACTCTCCACGAACCTCCTTTCTATAAGTATCATTCTAAGGCCATATATGTAGGAAAAACAAGTGTACATTGTGGAAAATGTAGGAAATGACAGGTATAATACTGAACCCGAAGTAACTTGCCTCGTAATGTATCTACTGGGTACGCTACCTACACAGATGTTGTCATCTATCTTCGACCAACCTAGTACTGCAGAAGACAACCTGAGTTCTGAGGGATTCTGTACTCCTTTGAACGGGGAAAAATTTAGTTTGTAAAACATTGCAAGTAGTAAATTGTAAAGTGCCTAGTAGAACGAAGTAGCTGAAGGATGACAAACTCTACTTATCTCATCCTAAATTCGGGGGATTCTCCACCTATCAGACTCAACACCAAAAGTATTGATTTGAAGGCTATGTGTACGAAAAACAAGTGTACATTGTGGAAAATGTAGGAAATGACAGGTATAATACTGAACCCGAAGTAACTTGCCTCGTAATGTATCTACTGGGTACGCTACCTACACAGATGTTGTCATCTATCTTCGACCAACCTAGTACTGCAGTAGATAACTAGAGTTCTGAGGGATTCTGTACTCCTTTGAACGGGGAAAAATGTAGTTTGTAAAACATTAAAAGTAGTAAATTGTAAAGTGCCTAGTAGAACGAAGTAGCTGAAGGATGACAAACTCTACTTATCTCATCCTAAATTCGGGGGATTCTCCACCTATCAGACTCAACACCAACAGTATTGATTTGAAGGCTATGTGTACGAAAAACAAGTGTAAATTGTGGAAAATGTAGGTAATGACAGATATAATACTGAACCCGAAGTAATTTGCTTTATATCTACTGGGTACGCTACTTACACAGAAGCTGTCATCTATCATCGAACAACCTAGTACTGCAGAAGACTTCTAGAATTCAGAGAGCTTCCACCAATATGATTCAGTACTCAAAGAGAAAACGTGTTACAAAAAGCAATTTTAACTATCTAGTAAACAGAGGAAAAGTTCTCGAATCGATCAAAACTTGATGAAGTCCCGGGAAGTTGGGATTTGATTTCGAGCAATGAAAATGAACCGAGAAAAACACCATTGTGAGTCATTTCGATGATATTACGAACAAAGAATAACTACTCGCGCGGATGAACAATGGACAACACTCACCAGGTTGATGATCGGAGGCACACACTGAAATTCCTCCCGTAAAAATCAAAACGTGAGGAGAAAACAACGAATGCACGAAGGGAGTCCCATGGAATATAGAACAGATCAATAAAATGTGGTGTTAGTTCCTCAGAGATCCTCCGGGGGGAGGTTGCCAGTTGGGTCAAATTTAGAGGCGAGGGTATCAGAAAAGATAAGTCACTCACGGGGTTTCGAGTCTCAAAATCTATGTAAAACATTATAAAATAGCTTACCTTTAGGGTTGAGATGATGGAGGATGCCAGGGGGTCAGATAAAGTACGAAAATAGATTCTAGGCAGCGATTGCACTATTCGGTAAAAAGGTTTTTCCGTTTTTGCTCCACATCCGCGGAAGAGGGAGAATCGAGGGGTCGACCAACCGCACGCTCTAGAATCGGAACATCCCGGGTCCTTATCTGAAAAAAATATCCCTGAACTCGCGAATTTGAAGGGCAATTTCGACTGGTGTGTTTTAGGAACGGCTCGAGAATCTACCACGGTGATTTCCAAGAGTCAGAAAGAAAGGTTGAAAGGTAAAAAATGGAAAATTTTCAACCCCACACGAAATAAGACGATCACTAACGATCGGGAGGAGTGATGTTTTGATTTCCGTAGTGCGAAGAAGGTCCACTTGGAAGCGCTGTAGTCACAAACAGCGCATGCGCAAAACGTCCTGCGATTTTATTGGCTGAGTTTTTTTTGTCCCGTTTTTTTGCCGCCTTCCATCTCTTTTCATTCTCTTATCTCTTTTTGATTGGAGATGTCGATAAAAACCATTTGGAAAATTCCCCCTCCATTTCCTTATTTCTCAAGTTGTTTTCCCCAGATTCTATTTTTCTAAAATTGATGGCGAAAATCTTCCGGGTGAAGGAATAAATTAAGGAAATTTGATCAATATCGACTGTTTTTATATTTCCCTATTTATTCATTCTTATTGAAATTCTCCCAGGTTCAAGAAAAATGTCTCAATTTCCCAAATATTGACATCTTTACCGAATAATACTACTGACCATGCCTGTTGTGACAGAAAAATCCAACGATTCTACCTAAATTTGATGACTAGGTACAACAAACTATAAGAAAGTAGTAGGTAGATGAACTTTTCGATGTATTTTTTGTGAGTTTATGAGTATCTTCTGTCGTAGTTGCGAGAGAATCCATTCACGGACCCCATATAATATAGTTCATAATAACAACTAAATTTTCTTAAGCCCTTCCTCCTTAAAGATATCTGCCCAAAACCGCCTTTTCAGCATTACCTACTTTAGGGAAATACCTATCCATTTCAATGGCGCTTTTTTTCTGTCTCCACCGTTTGATTTTCATTCTCATGACCCCACCATTCCTTGCCAATTCTTTTTGAACAAAATAGCTATAAATGGTTTGGCCCTCCAGGACTCCCTGTCCTCATTCCTCCTATGTATTCGCCTTCGTTCCTTGACCAATAGACTAGCGACCACAGCTGTTTGGATTACTGCTCGATAAGCTCCTATTTCATTTTATTTCCCCTCTATTACTAATTATCCTCACCTTGCTTCTGTGGCTTCAAGCTTAATATTTTGCAATCAACTTGAAATTTTATAATGATACTCATAAAACAGTTTTTCACACTCACCAAAGACACTAGAATACCTAGTTTTAGAATAAATAGGTTTTTAACTTGGAAGTAGAAGAAGAAGAAGAAGAATAAATAGGTTTCTATACTACATTCCATAGTCTATACTACTTACAGATGAGATGTTTATTATTTCAAGGTTGGTAGGTTTTTGTTAGTACCTTTGTAAGTAGGTACCTATTCTTAAATACCTACGTACATAGTTCAATTATTTTGATTCGAGAAAGTAATTTTCTTCCAAAGACTGGAAGGAACATTAACTGGTTTCTCATGCCACCTACCTCCTTACTTATCTACCTTCAACCGTAATTTGTATAGGTATCTAACATAACTCCAAATTAGGGTACCTATCTCCTTTACTTTGTGTACACCTCAGAGTTCATAACAACTCCATGTTTAACCCTTAATATCCTGAAGTATCTTTTCGGAAGTCCAATTTTTTAAGCATTCAGAACACTGTTCAACCACTCTTGAGTCAAAACCGATATTGGGGGCCACTGCATCAATATTCCATTAAGATACTACTGGAGAAGAAAGTCTTATTGAGCTTACAATTTTATTTGTCATTTCGTTTATATTCGTTTGTTGTAGAATAAAACGCTGCTGGTTCCATCCAGCAAAAATTGGATAGAACTTATTCTAAGTATCCATTTTTAAAATAATGATTGCATCCCCCTCTCCCACCACTTAGTAGCCATGATAACGATAGCCCCCCCACACCTTCCTCTTGAGGTGTCCAAAAATATAACATCCAATTTTCATCAAATTAAGAAAATTCACATACATCTCGGTAAAAACTAGAAATTCTATGCCATTTGGTTGCTACACGAAAATCTTTAATACTAATTCACCAAAATCTTTTAAAATATCCGAAAAAACAATTTTTTTTATAACAAGTGGGAAGATTGTACAAAATAATTGATAATAATAATGATCGTACAAATCTTTGGACATTTAAAAACCCCGCCATAAGTCTTCTTCACTCTTGACCCCGTCTGACCTTGAAGGGCCCACGATCTACACGAATTCACTATCACTGTATTTATTTTACAGTTCCGTAAATTCTCTCATAATTTTTATTGAATCATTCATCGAAAAGTACGGAAAATTCTGAAACGAAATAAATTTGAACAATCGCGATTTTATAAGCAGTGGAAAATGGAAAAGTTTCAATAACTTATTAATTGTTTATCCTTATACATGAATTTAGAATTATCGGACAATTTGTCAATTAATTTTGAATTTTGATCATAAATAATACGTAAATCTGATATTTCAGTACAGAGAATGAAAATTCATCTCTTTACGGCACTACGACGCAAAACCATCACCGAGAAGGAATGGTCAAAGGTTAAACCATGTTACAACTCCGTGACGCTATCAGCTGTTGACGTTAAAATTCAATAAATTCATTTTAGTCATGAGCTTCTAGTTTCTAGTTAAGACATGAGACATGAATAAATGCTCAAATGCGCAGTACTTATCGACTGGGAGTACATTTTCCATGGTTTCAATCTGAGGCACGTTGAAATTTATGTACTGTGAACCAAGGATATTCAGTACTCAATGTTTTCCCTACAGCCGAACAACCAGGTAAGTCACTACGCTAATTGCCTTTATGGTTGGGTATGATTACGTGGTTGATGCTTGGGTTTGTCCTGGATGTGTTTGTAGCAAATTGTAAGTAGGTAGGTTTTGAAAGCTCTACCGAGTGCCTGAATGAATTTGGGTATGCCTGTTACTCTTTAGTATGACCTCCATTAAGGTTGAAAATGAAAGTACCTACCCATCTAGCTACACTTCATTATTTGTTGGCATCAATTGTAGGAAGTGGTATAAGTAAGAATTCTTACCATTAACATTTCAATCAAAACGGAGTTAAGCAGAACGTAGTCTATTTTCCCACGAAAGTTATGAGTTACAAAGTTATAGTAATGAGTTAGGAGTAACGAGTAACTTTGTAACTCATTACTTCCGTAGAAATAGACTACATTCTACTTGACTCCGTTTTATTTTAATGGGTTTCCACAACCTCTATTAGTTCTCTATCCAGTATTATTATTATAAGTTGGGTTTAAACTGAGTATGACGTCAGATTCCTAGAAATTACATAAGTTGGCGATGATTGTAGGGTCTTACGATTTCGTCATCTACACAATGTGTATGATTGACTGTCAATCATACACATTGTGTAGATGACATGTCAATCATTGACAAGTTCACATATCAGGATGTTATTTAGAACTCCAAAATACTAGACACATTGATGTGCCAAGGAGGTTGCGTGAAGGCACAGACTGGGCTGGAGTACTTCGTTAGAAAACCTAGAGGATGCCTTAGCCAATATTCAAGGTGTCCTGGCCTTCTTCAAAGAAATAGAAAGTAGAATCACCGATAGACTGGATGTGTCCAATAGACCATTTGAGTGATGAGTGAGTGCAATAAATTCAAGACTGTCAAAACTAGGGAATGACGGATCAAACCATGTTTTATTGTAGAGAAGTTGATGTACACCATAGAAGTCTGTGCCTTTTCGTTTCACTGGGTGGATGTTTCGTGAACAAAGGAGGGCTTGGTTAGAACAATGAGGGTACTCCGCCTTAATTACTTTACATGTTTTTCACCCAGTGTGTTTCATTTTGAGGAGAATCCTATAACGTTTTGTGCATCGCAAAATTTCAATGCTGTAGTGGGGACAGGAGTGAAGTTAGCCATGTCGCTCTCCCAGTTAATTGATGATCTGACTTCTTTCTAATCGCATCCACTGTTACCTAAGAGGCTCAAAAAGAAAACTTTAGCTCTCTAGAATGGACAGGAGAAAAGTTAACTCTTCAGCTCAAAATGGGTAGTTAGGAAAGTTATCTTTTTAATGTATCCAGCAGACCTAATAGTTTATGATGAGGAGTTATAGAGGTTGCTGGATCTTAATTTGAGGTCAAAAACGCACGTTCGGCCTTCAGGAACTCTATTTCTTGTGCCTTGCTGTTCGTGAAGAATGTTCATCTCTTTCCAGGTCCTCTTCCACCTGTCCCAACTGACAGCAGCTACTATCTCACCTCGTCGTTCAAATTTACCGAAAAAGCACGTTCCCAGTGTACGTCACCACCTTGTCGATGTCCAGTATGCTAGCAGCTTTGAAAAGGTAACTATACTCACGTTTATCGAGCTCTGATTATTGGATTTCAGGAACTCGTTCTGAGTTAGTTCTATCGTAATCTAGGTTCCTTCCTGATAATCGAATTTTGGATTGAAAACCTTCTTTGTGATAGCCTAGGAAGTATGATGCAAAACTTAACCAATCCTATATCCTTGTATTCGGTTATTGAGACGACAAGAGCTTCTATTCCTTCTTTGTGGTCGCGAACGAATTTCACTAAGTAATTATTACTCTTCCATGTGTGTGTTTTGAACCTATTGGGTGACGTAATTAAATTTTCTTTGGAATTTTATACATTTCGTTCCTCGTTGGACTATTCAAGTCCTTTTTTTAGGAACAAAAAAATTGTGTTAAAAGTTGATAAATCATGGTTGTCACTATTTTATATCACGTTAACAGTATTTGTAGACATGAGCGAAGTAAGGGACGTTGCCAATCTGGTTCTGCTTATTCATAAATGCTGGGATACATCAAGGGGGTACTCTGCTTATACTATACGATTTTCCATGAGATGCAAAAGGAGAATCTAGACACCTCGTGATATCATCATTGTTATTTCTTCACAGGCTTACTCGAGTGTCAAAGAATGTGGGCTCCTCGACGCTCTGCCCAAAAACTTCGTTCGCCAGATAAACCTTGGTCCGCCTCATCTGAAAAGGAATCTCGCGTCATGGCGCGTTCAAACCGCTGGAGACACGATCTCCGTCAAAGCACCCCAACGAATGGGAGGTTTATCGGCGCAGCTTTCTCTAACGTCATCTTTGAAGCTATTTCATCAGGATGCTTATTCGAAGCCTCTTCTCTTTGGTAGGTTTGCTCTCCTTTTATTATAATACGAGCTGGGAATTTCAATTCATGCATCTCGTGCAATAAATTATTCATTATGCAAAACTGTTGCATTTAAATGCAACTTCAAAAAAGTTCTGTGTAGATTGCCGAAACCCGGCAATTACGCAATTTTTCCCTCTTTCCCTTTCTTTAAAAGTTGAGCTCAATTGTTCAATTTTTGTGGAGCAACTCCGAGCAATTTATTGCCTAGAGTTGCTCAACTTTTTTATCAGTTGTTCTTCAAACACGTGTCCCTTGAGGAACGAAATACGATGTGGGAAGGAAAAGTGAATGTATGTAGTAATCTATTCCCAGAATATTTGACGTTCATAGTAGTGATATTCTATAATCTCCTGGAAAGAAGAAAATTGTGAATAATTCACAGGAAAATGTATACTTGTATATTCGAATCCGTATTTACAAAAGTATAAATCAATCAATTATTGAATTTCCTTGTGAATTCTTTGAATGTCACATTCCTCCCTGTCTCTCCACAAAAAAATTGCCAAAAACTATCAATTGAAGCCCACTGGCGATGGACTTCAAAAATTGCCGGAAAAAAGTTGCTGGCTTCATGACAATATGGAGCAACACCAGGCAATTATTGCAGGAGACTCGATCTCTCTCCCAGTGGGGAAAAAATTGCCGAGGCAGGGAAAAAATTGCCGGGCAATTTTTTTTTGCAGCCGCAATCCTCGTTTGAGCAATAGGTAATTGCCGTTAAAAGTTGCTCGTCTAAACGCACCTTTATATAAGATAGTGAAGAGTCATATGATTGGCTGTTGGCTAAAGTGGGCGGAGCAAAGCTTTACAGTGCTGCCAACTTATTGCTTATGAGAATACTAATTTGAGCCTTATTGGAGGACCCATTAGGGCTGTAAGAGGACTTCAGTTCACTTTCTCTCAGTGATTTACTCGAGAAAATTGAATTCATACAATTACACATCTGCCTTTTGTTCAATTTTTGATCGATTGAGTTAGAAGCTGGTTCCAAAAGTCACCTCGAAGTTTTCTATTCTTAAGAATGCTTAGTCCTAACTTCAAATAATTTTGTTCACTAGGGTCTGTCGGTTCTCGAAACTTGGCTTTACTGGCCTCAGAAACTCATCATTATCTCCACAACTTCACTGTTGGTTTCTGCCTCGTTTTCAGATGTTAGAGTCCGAGGTTTCAAAACGGACAGAAATGTTCACGCTGAAGTCGGTCGTAGTCCTGGATTCAACAAACGGCTGAAGCAGCTTTTAGGGCTGGAGAAACCCGCTCCTAAACTTGCAGCTGCTCCACAGAATGGACAAGTGAACGCCGAATCTTTGGAAGCAAATTTTAAAAGTAACCACCTAAATTTACCTCGGTTGTACTTTCACGGAGCTCTTCTCAACATTTATGTCATCTCATAATTAATGTTTTAGATATGATGCAAAATGAAAATGCTACGCCGGAGGAGCTTGAAAAATTCAAAGTCGCCTTTGCTGACGGGTACATTGCTGGTCAGAAAAATGTAAAGAGCCCTGGAAAATCGACGCGATGGCTGAAAGTGGTTCAGCAACTGCTCACTATAGTTCTGTTTCTGTCGATATTCATTTCTTTAATGGGTAAGAAAATCCTCAAATCTAGATTGTACCCACCAATGATCAAAACTCAAGCGTTATTTTCCACTTGAGATATTTAAGTTATTGTTTTATTTAAGTTGAGAATGAGATGGAAATTTCACCCCATTGTGTTTTCGCACAGACTTTACTTCATGTTTTGATGACCTACCTGTAGGTTGTGGGCCCGAGTGATGGATTCTCTTTGTATATTATCCATGATGCGCATGGCTTTCTTCGTCACTTTCCTGTTCACATGAAGCAGTTGAGAGCAGAGGCATACATGCGTTCTTGATAGATACACCACGTCAAACGGATTGGGAATGGGGTCCTCTGAATGATAAACTCCTTCTTCGCCGAGCTTTCGGTTAATATTTACCTTCTTCAGGGCTCGAAGGATCATTTACTCAGTGAGCATACCAACAGTCATTTTGAAGGAGGTTGGTGGAGATGCCACAATTATTATTAAGGATTAAATGTTATGGTATCTATTAAATGTAACAATTGAATTAATAGATACTATGACATTTAATCCTTAATAATTATGGTGGCATCTCCACCAGTGGCGGCTCCTGCCCCGAAACTCAGGGGGTGCACAGAGATCAGGAGAGGCTATCGAGAAGGGACAGAATAGGTGATTTTCTCTGCCAAATATAAATTTCAACGATATGCAAATGGGATAAATCTTAGTAACTTTTTCATCTTAAAATTGCAAACGGTACTAAATACGTAGGTGCAATAGACACGAAAATGTTCTCTAGTGGTTAACAGAATTTCTGAAATACCTAATCATCAAAGGTCGAAAACCAAGAAATTCATCCATCTTATTGCAATAACTGAAATGTATATTTGCCCGTGGCGATTCAAAACATCGTCCAATTCGGAAGAAAAATTAACGAGCCCCTTGAAAACTCCGAGATTCGAAGAATCTTCCCTCTCATCATGTCCACGCACGGCTAGCTCGAAAACACCACGGAACTTGATACAATCAATGATTCGGGATAAAAAATGTACCTATTTTTCTTAACCGTTTCGTTTTTTTTTTTTTTTTTTTTTTTTTTTCATTTCGCAGCCAGTGCCAACGGATCTATGTTTCGAATTCAGCTCGGAAATCAAGTAGAAGTTGATCCTGAGGAGATTCACGTGACTTTCAACGACGTCAAAGGGGTAAGTCCCGGAATATTTCAGAACTTTTTCAAAATGCATCGACCCAAAAAAGATCAAAAGTGGGTATAAATTATTTAACATCAATTAATTAATGTTAACAAAATTAATTAATTAATTTAACATTAATTTTCCCTCGTGGTGGTTATTCTAGGCCGACGAAGCTAAACAGGAACTCAAAGATGTTGTGGAGTTTCTCAAAAGTCCAGAAAAATTCTCTGCATTAGGCGGTAAACTTCCTAAAGGTAAGTTGGTACACCATTTATGTCCTTACATGATCAAGTCTTTTATTAGTTTGAAATACTTTTGTTTACCTAGAACAAGTTAAGTAAACAAGGTTAGTTTTATAATGTTGATGTTGTTTTATAAGTGTTAGGTTTTTAGAGGCAAGTGCTTAATAGGGGATTTGCTGGCCTAAATCTTAAGTGAACACATTTAGACAATAAAGTTGTGTCTTAGAAACTCTAATTTGTTTAGAATATGCCTAAGAGTTCTTTTCAGTTATCTATCCGAATCTGCAGCCACTTTGTTTTCTGCAATCTCAGGTGTTCTTCTGGTTGGGCCGCCTGGTACAGGGAAAACTCTGCTTGCCAGGGCGGTGGCTGGTGAAGCTGGAGTTCCATTTTTCCACGCAGCAGGTCCTGAATTCGATGAAATACTCGTGGGCCAAGGAGCAAGACGAGTCAGAGATCTATTCAGTGAGTTTTTCTTTCTATATATGATTGCTTTCAGAATTTCCTAGAATTTTGATTTTATACCAGGGGTATCCAGAAAGTGAGGTTTCCAATTCTCCCAGAGTGGAGGATTTTTTTTGTCAAGGTTGGGATACCTGCGTGTTGGAAGGTTCCTCACAGTCAAAATAAAATAAGCCCATGCCTGGGTCAATTTATAGCAAAATGTCGTCGCAGCAGCCATTTCTGTCAACATCTCAAGGTGCTGTTTGCTCCTCCCACCATTGATGCACGATCCGATCAGCGATATGACATTGAGTCTGAAGCGTTTGACTGAATTGTGACTTGGGATGATACGAAGGTGCATATGTCACTATACGTCTATTGATTGGGACTGGAGTCAACTTGAAATTCAACACTTTCTTTTCCGAGCTTTTGGTTTGACGTTCGGTGGTTTTTACTAAATAAAACATCCTTCGAGCCCTGAAGAAAGTAATAAATTTACTGAAAGCTCGTCGAAGAAGGTGTTGAATTTCATATTGACCCCAGTCCCAATCATTTGACGTAAATCTGTTGTTGGGTCGATCTACATAATCTGCTGTAATGGGGAATTTGCCTCAATTTTAGATTCTGGAATTTCAAGTCAAATCCTATAATAGGGCCCTAGAATAACGTTTAACACTAGGAATAACCAAGGGGAAAAAATTACCGTAGGTGAAAATGCCTAAACAAGTGAGCCTCTGTTACAAGCCTCTGTTACAAAACACCGCGAAAATCGAGGAATATTGTTGACGTCATACGAAAAAAAAGACGCGAAAACAACTCCGACAACAGATGGAGTTCTAGCACCGCCACACAAAACGATCCAGTGAAATGGCTACTCGAATAATGTGATTCAAATCTTGAAACTAAATAAGAGAAGATGAAGACTAATAATGCTTGATAAACTAATAGGTAGAATCGTATTGTAAAAAAGTGAGTAATATTGTTTCTTTTGGTCACTTTTGTGTCTGGGTTCTTCCTGCCAGTTCGTGGTGCACTCTTGTGCATACTACTTGTAAGCTAAAAGTTCGTGTATGTTCCGCTTCTGTGGTAAGCGCCACAGAACCTCCTTTGAAGTCAGATTGATAGAATATCCGTTACGTTTCAAACATGGCTGCCTCTTACACATTGCCACCACATTTAAAATTTCCATCTTCCTTAAATTCTCTAAATTTTTGGATGCGTTTTCGAGCAGCTCACTATGGTTTTATTCCATACAAATAAACCCTCATTCGAAAAAAAAAATGTGAGGCAAATTCCCCATTCACTATACCTTGGAGACAAAAAGGTAGTCTCAACAATGCTGCCATACCCGGTCATGGGATCTGCCGGGGTCCCTAAAAAATTGAAAAGTGGATTAAAGACTCGGAGACTAGGAGGGTAATGATGACTGAGTTAATGTGAACAAGGACCTTCTTGGGTCCTTTGGATGGGATATTGTGACCCACCCACCGAATTCTCCGGACTCAGCGTATTCTTGGGTGTAAAATGCGTTTCCATCTGTAACCCCGACTTACTCGTGGTGGATGTGTTTATGACCACCAACTTAGTAAGCTTCTGTGCCGACGGGTATGTCGGTCTCACTCAGTGGCGAATTCATGAACGATCCGTGGTTTGACTCCACAAGTCGATCCTGAGGTTGTCAGTCTTGCGAGTTCCGACTGATTCAACCCAACCGTCCCACGTGGGGATAAACACAAAATCTCTCCTGGAGATGTGTCTATGTCCAACAGACGGAAAGGCAAAATGTGGTGAGCTCAGGGGGGGGGGGGGGGGTTGTACAAGAAAATATCGAAACAAGGTTAAAGTTAATAGGGTAGTGTGTTTGTATTTATCTGGATGTGACTCTGTAGCGGCAAATCGGAAGCTTCGTGGCAAAGAATCTGAAATGTGAGTCTGATGGGCGTTTCGAAGAAAGAAGAGGGAATCACTTAGTGTGTTCGTGCCGGAAGGGCCTAAGATTGTTCCTGAGGGGAATCTGAATAAACCTGTGGCGGAGTGTGTCGAAACACCAACTCCGTGTACATACTGAGAAACCAGGTAGAGACCAAATGAACAACTACAATGGTTACAACTAGTAGGAGTTTTATTGAATAGAATTTGACAAGAGATCGTCACGAAGTGTGGCGTTTTCCTGAAGGGTTAATACGCAAAATTATGGCACAGTATGGCGAAATACACGGTTTTATCAATGTTCATCAATACAATCCAACATCCAAATCGTTTAGGCAATTTCCAAGTTCCGTGTCTGGTTGTGGCGAAAATATCAATTAAGGTTTCTGAATCTAATGCTCAATCTAATACTGAATCTAATGTTTACAAAGTTTTGTGGCGAATGTGTTCAACTATCAATTGCTCTACTTCTACACTGTGTTCACTATCTCATTGGCCAATGGAAAATGTATAACTGTTAGTGCACTCACGCTTCTGGGCCCGAAGGTATCCTTGGTTGAGGGTGGTGGTTGTGGCAAAGATCCCAACGTCGATGTCTCAGAGTCTTATGACGTGGTGGTTGTGGCGAAGATATTTGGGAAAATAGGGGACAGTTCGGCTCATGGGCTGCTGGGCTCTCGATGGCTTTACTGGAGGGTTTTGAACTGGGACTGAAGAGAGGGGGCTCAGCAGCCTGGTTTTGTTGAAGGGGTTCCCCCTCCACTCCTTCGGAAGATGAGCAGCGGCTCCAGGGTGGTGGAAGCAGGTGGCTTGCCATCTCCGATGGAGGGACGCTCAAGGTGGTGGCAGCCGGCATCTTGCAGAGCGAGGGGGGAGGGGTGACGTCATCTTCTGAGCTGACCACGGACCGCAAAACTGGACAATGATGGTCGCAGGTGACTATGCCAGTTCCGGGTCAGAAGGAAATTGATAAATCAATTTAGCTCCGTCACTGGGAAGACCACCAGTGAGCGGGAGCTCACACCTTGATGAGAAGATGAAGTAGTCCATGCAGAAGTGGCTTTCAGAGCTGGAGCAAATTATGTACGATAAGATGATGAGGGTATAAAAAAAGCTGGTGCACCGGCTGAACAAGTTTATTGAGCTAGATGGTGAATATGTAAAAAAGTAAGCACATGTTTTGGAATATATACCCGGAAAATTTCATTGAAATCCATTTTTCGATTTTTAGCAGTAGTTTTAGTTAACCTTATTTTTTGGATATTCCACAATGAATGCCAAGTTTGGAGTCAATTGACAAATCTTCACTTCTGTCTGTAATGATACTGTATTCTGTATCAGGTTGAGTTGGTTCACACTTGCTTCACACTGCTGACGATTCATATTCAACGAACTGTTGAAATGTTAGGAAGCATTTCTCGTTTATGCTCCTATCGTTCTCTTCTGACAACGAAAGCTCTAACCCTCACTGATTTGAAACGTGCAATATTTTTGCAGAAGCTGCCAAAGATCGCGCTCCTTGTGTCATATTTATTGATGAAATTGATTCAGTCGGTGCCAAACGAACTAACTCTGTTCTACACCCGTATGCCAATCAGACGATCAACCAGCTGCTCTCCGAAATGGATGGGTTCGTTTAAAGTCTCTAATTTTTAAGATTTGTTCTCTTTGGTGTTAGCTCTTCTAAAATCAAGCGTTTAGATTCATAAATTTTGGTGTTTTGTCTATTTTTGCTTATTAAAACTTTTCCGTCTTTAGGTTCCATCAAAACGATGGTGTCATAGTATTAGGCGCTACAAATAGAAGGGAAGATTTGGACAAAGCTCTTTTGAGACCTGGAAGATTCGATGTAGAAGTCAATGTAAGTTATGTTGATGTCTTATATGAATTTTATCGTCGTATGTTAGAAACTATTGATAGTTTTACTCAAGTTCAGTTTGAGGTTCTCTTGCCCCTGCGGAGTTGATGGGGAAAGAACACAGAGCTCAATAGAAACTCAAACTTGCTTGGAAAAATTTCGTGAAGTGCTCAATAGGTTCTGCATAGAGTTAGTTCACGAACTCAACAAAATGTGTTATGCTTGCCACAAACTATGGAATCAAACTGTCAAATGTTGGAACCGCTGAAGAGTAGGACAAAGTAGTTCAAATTTGCAATGTTGGTTGAACTATAATCCAAAATGGCATTTCAAATCTGGAGTAATCCTAACGCCATATGACCGATTTTATTGAACCCAAATTTTAGGTACCCACTCCAGATTTGGTTGGACGAAAGGAAATCCTCGTGCTGTATCTGGGGAGGGTGAGGACCAAGAGCATCGACGTGGAACTCCTGGCTAGAGGAACGACAGGATTCACAGGAGCAGACTTGGAGAATATGGTGAACCAAGCTGCTCTGAAAGCCGCCATCGACGGAGCCGATTCAGTCACGATGAAGTACTTGGAGAATGCTCGGGACAAAGTCTTGATGGGTAAATATGAGTCGCTTTGCCATAAAAATGAACTACCACATTTATCTGAATATCACCCTCTGCAGTTCGATTTTATTTTCTCACGAAACTAACTGATTCACGTGTTATTTACTGTAATCCAGGACCAGAGAGGAAGTCACGTATTCCTGACGAAGAGACCAATGAAATCACTGCTTACCATGAAGGTGGTCACACGATTGTAGCTTATTACACCAAAGGGAGCCATCCTCTTCACAAAGTGACGATCATTCCTAGGGGTCCATCCCTCGGCCATGTACGTATCCCAGGCACAGTTCGCTTCTAACCATGGATTATTGAAAACTTAAAGTTGAGACTAGCAAATGATGTCAGCAGACTTGTTGATCTGTTTCTTACTTAAAGGCTATATCAACTGATTGGCAATAGGGTAAACTGGAATAAACTCTCCTTTGCCGAGTTTTCAGTAAATTTATTGCCTTCTTCAGGGCTCGAAGGACGTGTGTTACCAAGCGTCCTTCGAGCCCTGAAGAAGGCAATAAAATTACCGGAAGCTCGGCAAAGAAGGAGTTTATTTCAGTTGACACCATTCTCAATCAGTTAACATAGTGTGTTTTGTTGGGTCGATCTGAAATTTGCTGCAAAAGACTTCTGTTCAACAATAAGGAAGGCACTTGTTGTAAATATTCGCATAACAGAAGCCTCCAATTGAAAACCAATTGTACAGACACACTTCTGAATACTTACGTTACTTCTTACTTTGTTCCAGACTGCTTATATGCCTGAGAAAGAAAGTTATCATGTCACTAAGAAACAGCTTTTGGCGATGATGGACACAATGATGGGCGGCAGAGCCGCCGAGGAGATCATATTTGGCTCTGAGAAAATCACCAGTGGAGCCTCCAACGATCTGAAGGTACCTAAGTTCATTTTTTCAAAAAAGAGACAAGATAAGGATGGCATTCATTGGGGACACAATCTGTTATCAAAACACGACATCTTGTAGGTATGTCACACATAGAAGAGAACTTTGACTGTGCTCTGAGACTCCCAGCTCCTTCCTGACGCTGGGTTCACAAGCGTCCGACTCTGCGTTCTGCCCGCTGATTGGCCTCTTTCCGTCTGTTCTTGGCTAATCAGCGGGCAGAACGGAGAGTCGGACGCTTTTGAACAAAGCTTCAGTGGTATGGGCCAGCGTTGAAGGTTCCAAGAAGTTATTGTGGGACTTCAAATGAAGTTTACTGGGGTAAAATCGAGATCCTCCATTATGCGTGCAGTTCTATGTGAACTCACGATAGCTGCATTTTACTTTATGATGGGGCACCAATCGGATAGCAGATGCCTTGTGATCCAGCGGCTTGGAGTTGAGTGGAGGAGACTTTATTCCAGGCGACCTGAGACGCCAATAAGCAAATAATTAACATGAAGGACAAGATTTGAGGCAAGCGTTGTCCAAGCTATATGGAGCGGTGGAGAAAACAAGATTAAAGCCACGACCTTGACATGGTGCAGAAATGCTATGGAGCTATTCTAGCTGAGGATCTTGAGGGATTGCTCAAAGGTGTCAATTCACGCGACGTTTGAGGGTCTTATCTCAACCAGTTTTCATTCTACAAAGGCTACAGCGCTAGGTCTGACATAGTGTAGCCCCGGGCAACATCTCCATTTTTAATTTAATTGATTCACTCAGAATCAGGGATTGAAATCTCCATAGAGGTTCAACTCTTGATAATCCTCGTTGGCGAAGCTGGCTGGTGTTTTAATGGCCGCACATTGAGGGAAGTTTGTTTAATCAAATACATTTTTATTTAAAATAATTCAGAGTACCTATTTGGATCAATCGTTTTTTAGCAAGCCACAGCAATCGCCACAGCCATGGTTATGGATTGGGGTATGTCAGAGGCCATGGGTCTCCGTACTCATGATGTCAACACCAAATCTATCATCACCATCAATGACCTCTCTCCATCAACTACTGATCAGATAGACGTGGAAATCAAGAAGATATTGCAAGTAAGTTTTCTCGAGATCTTTTTTAAGTAGGGAACAATCAATGACTTCTTCAAGTTATGAAATGAGCCGAATCCTTAGAATAGCAATCGTTTTCCAAATTATAACATTTACCATCTCCAAACTTATGGCACCTACTATGTAATATGATCGTATATTTACCTTAAAAATAGGATGAATAGTTCTCGTGGGATCCCAGAAGTTTGGCTGCCACTATAGGTCTGCCACAGAAACTTTGCATCCCTTTGGCGCATTCTTCTGGAGAACATAGAACTAATTATCTCTTATCAACAAGCAGATTCCCAGCCCTATGATAATGTTTCGGGAATTTCTCCTCTAAAGAGGGAATTGATTTCCCTCCTACTGCAGCTTGAAATTCGTGCATTTCCGAAATTGAAATTTTTTGGCACTACACAAACATCAAATCTCTCAAGGCTCCAATGTCTGTGTCAAGGTTTCACCATGGAAGGTTAACTCGATCGTTATAGTTCGCGGTTCTACCTCCTAGGGGGCGCCACACGGATGCAAAGTTTCTATGGTAGACCTATAGTGGTGTGCTGGATGGGTGGCCCAATGAGGATCGGGATATCATTCGGCTTTTGCGATAACTTTGGAGGTGGTGGGGGGAGGGTTGTTACAATGTAGATAGATACCACTTTGTAAGTTTGACCCTTATGGATACTCTCGTGTAGTATTTACTATGAGTATAAAATTCAACTAGAGAGTACGACCAAGGGGTGGAATTCATAGCTCTGGCCAAGAAGGAATAGAGGGAAAGGCACTTACCACATTGTGGACAGGCCCCCCTCTCCTGGCCCTCGTTATGAAAGGTCAAAAACAGGCCCAATTCTGGTATTCTAGTTAATTGACCACAGGTAGAACTATCTCACTTGGTCTCACTCTCTGGTTGCCTTCTCTGAATCACAAAACTGAGTATTCTATACTTCTCCCTGAGTCTCATCTACTCTTCCTTTGGGACAATTTGACTAAAATTCGAGTCAGTCCATCTCCATGAAACTTACAAATTGGAAATTTGCTGAAACTATCATAAAGTTGAAATGGGACCATTAAGTGCCTGTCCTCATCAACCTCTGGTAGTGTTGTGCTCCCCTCAATTTAGAAAGGAGACGACACGTGACAGTCCTTACAATGTTGAGGGGATAAATGGAACTACTAAATTCATGGAATAACTCAAATCGTTTCAGAGTATAAGTAGTGTCAAATTCATTGTTTAAAATCTCGCAAATTCTTGGAGTCAACATGATAATTTCAATTAAGGTGACGATGCTGCTTTGTAACAGTATTATGGTAGTCAATAACATCGAGATACTGCCCTGCTGCTATTATTAAACATGATCAAAAAATAAATTGTGTTAGTATTAGGATATAACAACCAAACTCAAATATGCCAAAATAATACGCTATAAGCAAACGATCAGTTGAAATTCTGATGCTTCCTCTGGAAACCATTGAAGTAGAACTTACACTTCTCACATTCTCATCCACTGGCCTGACTTCCCCATGGAATTCATTATACCTACTGCATGATGATACTAGGCTCATACGCCTTCCCTCTCGACGTTCTTCTCTCTCACACCTCTACGCTGTAGGTACCTTAACCAACCCAACGCACTTTTTTTTCCAGGACTCGTACGATCGGGCCAAAGCAATCCTGAAGGCTCATGGGAAAGAACACAAGCTCCTGGCAGAAGCACTCCTCAAATACGAGACTCTCGACGCCGACGACATCAAAACCATTTTGTCGGGCGAAGGAAGCGACAAATTCAAATCATAAACCACCCCTTCCTCTGATATCCACATTGTACATACTTTGTGCGCTGAAATAGCTTGATGAACGTCTAAATGACTCCCTAGATAAACGAAACATATGAACACCGCATTGAAAATAAATTCATGAATCATTTTTGAAAACAGTAACGTTTTGTTAAAAAATGTTGGGTTGAAAACTAAATTTTTTTTTTTGTAATTTCTATTTCTCAATCGATGATCCGTCAGTAGAATTTTTACCTTCTATTTATTTATCAAAAGCAGTTTCAAATAGTTGGTTCCATTATTTTCAAACTGAAACGGTCGTTCGAAAACCCCACTTGCCGAAAAATTTGAACCCCCTAAAAACTTGAGAAGGAAAGTAATGTAACGGGTAGGAAAGAAATCTTCTAAATTACTTCGTTGGGTTGTTTATATGAAATAACATGTACATGTGTTGAGGGGTCTCAACCGGTCGCCGTTCGTTCCGGGTTAGTATTTTCCTCAATTACTGGCGCTCAAACTTTAAGATTGCCGCTGGAATCATCAAAATCGAACAATAAGTGTCGGCGAAAAATGGGAATAACCTAACTGAATAATCGGGTTTTCCCAATTTTTCGCCAAAAATTATTGTTTTATTATGATGATAACAGCGGCAATTTTTTCGTTTTTCAATTCCCTAGGCAGATGCACTAATTAAATTAGAAAATCCTTGAAAATTCCAAATTTAGGTATATTTGTTTAAGTTTGAGCGCCGGTAACTGAGGGAAATACTAACCCAGAACGAGGAACAAACGACGACTGGCTGAGACGCGCTTAACATGATTTTCTCTCAGGTTTAATTGAGTGGGCATTTCGAGTTTCTCAAACGACCAGATCAAATCATCTACTTATTTATGTTTAGAAATTAGTTGTAAAAATTCCTTCTCCATGAATTTGACTGCGCCAATATTACTAATAGTTTGGAAAATACCTCATTTTAATAGCTAGGTTCAAGAAATTATTAAATTGCGTACTTAGGTAAGTAGGTTGATATGTAACAGATTTTTATTACTTTTAGCTTCAAAATACGTTATACCTACTCCTGTCTTCCTGATTGTTGAACTAATAAACGAGGATGGAAGGGATTTCAGTCATTCATCACTAAACTCCTAACATGGTTGCCACCAAGTTGGAAGAATACCTTAATACCTACTTATAGTGGAATTATGTTCATTCAATAATTACAATCTTGACCTATTTTGATGATGTTTCGATCCTCTCTGCAGGGATGGGAAATTCGACCATCACAGTTGATTATGGTCCATTGTTGGTCCTGTGTTTGAACCCTCAACTCAATTTTTCGTAGGAAATCGGTGAATTTTTCGTATATGAAGTGAACACGAATACAGAACAGTGCATTGAAAACCATAAAGTTGCCAGATATCCAACAAACCGTGGAAAATCCATGACGAGGAAATGAAGAATCAGAAACACGCATGTGAATCGCTAAATACTGTTCACTGACAGGAATAGGCTAATCTTCGTTGGGACTAATCTTCGTTCAAATGCAGTTTTGCGTCCTTAGCAACCAATGATCAAATTTCGTTATGAAGGCATCCACAACTCTTGGATAACGATGTTATTGCTAGTAGGTAGGTAGTATTTGAAAAGTCGCGTTTTATACAGGCAGGTGATCTATACAGTAAAATAATAAACCAAAATAATAATAATAATCGTGAAATAATTTGCACCGTTTTTCAAATTTCTTGAAATTTGA
Organism: Apolygus lucorum; assembly: GCA_009739505.2. NCBI lineage: Eukaryota > Metazoa > Arthropoda > Insecta > Hemiptera > Miridae > Apolygus > Apolygus lucorum. Next base: position 49,805,743 of record CM019168.2, on the reverse strand, counting down.
ATCACACTTGTGATTCTGTTTTATGAAAGAAATCCCTTAAATTAATGCGTACCTCCCTAATACCCCTAGTACGTCCTTAATGATACCTTTATTTCGAGAGTTTTCGAGCTAGGGCACTTATGAAAATTTCAACCCTTAATTTTCACATTTTAGAAGTGAACACATCAACCAAAACCTTCGTGGCACAACTAGACCCCAAATAGGGCCCATACACCAAATTTTGAAATTAGAGAACCAAATCGGCCCAGAAAAGTGCAACCAGGGTTGAAAGAAAAGTGCCGCGTACGGCGGACGAACGGAAATTTTTTTACTGGATTTTCGGATTCTACGTACCTTGAAACGTATACAAAAAAAATTTGTGGAGGGGGGGGGTGTGTACACATTTTTTTTCTTCGTCGATTCCAAAGGTTTGTTATTGAAAATAATAAACCAAATAGAGATGGAGGCAGTGTTAAGAGAGACGGTGGTATTCAGAAACTTCTGAACTAAGTACCTACTTGTTGAATGATAATTTTGTAGTTAGGCGGGTAAATCACAAGCCCTCATGTGATTGGTAGTTGTAAACCAATAGCCTATTAGATAACATTGATAACGACTTATAATTCTGTTCTCTCTCCTAAAACACACGCCGTCTTCCTTGTTTGTTCCTAATAAATTCATTCAAGTAAAACCACTATGCCTAACAATTCTTTAGTACTTTTCATGGCAGTTATATCACAGCTGAAGGTTCGGAATGGAATCTTCTATAGGGGTTGGGGGGGGGGGGGGGGCAGGTACTGAGCGCCGGGGATTTTCTAGATGCTCGTTGCTGTCAACATACTGCATTGAAATTTCCCTCATGTCTGTCAGACAGTCATATTTTATACACTCCAGGGGTTAAAATATCGAGTATCGATACTTAACGCAAACTATTAACATTATCAAAATTTGATAATATTAAACTAACGTTTATATCATCGAGAAAATCACTCTGCTTGGACTCTTGATAGTGAAAAATGAATGAACACTATCAAGAGTCCAAGCAGAGTGATTTTCCCCATGATATAAACGTTAGTTGTGCAACCAAAGAGTAATGACCCAAAAGCCTCTCTACCTTCTTCATTTTTTAGCCATCATGTTGAATTTTCCGTCGATGTCACGGTCGCCAGATGTTGGAACGTTACCCGGGTTGCAAGGAAAAGATGGAAAACTCGCAGCACTTTCAAACAACGGGTTTATTCGACTGAAAGAAGCGATCACTTTACGAACAAAATAATAACAATCTCACCAGTCATTCACGATCGCAAAACAACACTGGCCTTCACAGAAAACACTGCAAATTATTACACAATGGTTTATTATTTTTCTATATAGATCACTCGTCTACAAAATCACCAACCATCCAATATGAAGGGGGGGGGGGGAATAAAAAATAAAAAAATAAAAATCACTAACCATCGATTGCATTTTGGTCAGCTCTAATTTGAACGGAGATTAGGCCTCTTTTGCGATTCACACTCGTGTTTTGATTTATATGTATATATAAAATTCAATATAAACCCTTAAATGTTCGTAGGGAGCGAACAGTTTGTCCTACAGAGCTCCGCGTGGTCTCAAAAAATTCTAAAAATTCTATAGAATCTTAAATTGAAGGAAAAACAATACCTTTATATCGAAATTTTTTGAGTTAGGGCGTTTTGAAAATTTCAAAATTGATTTTGGAACCCTTAGAAGTGACCTACATCAACCAAAAGCTTCGGGGCACAACTAGACCCCAAATGGAGCTACATACCAAATTTCATCAAAATCGGTCAATGCTAAGTGGCAAAAGTGCCGCGTACGGCGGACGGACGGCCAAATTTTTATTCGATTTTTGGATTCTACGTACCTTGAAACGTAAACCATAAAATTTTGCGGGGGTGTTAAATTTTTTTTTCTTGGTCGATTCCAAAGGTTCATTATTGAAAATGAATCCGTTTTTTTTTAAGGGGCTACGTGACATTTTCGGCCATTTTCACTTTTTTTATTTTCTGGGTCTCCATACTTGGTTGCATCGATTGCGATCAAAAAGAACCTCGTATCATTGACGCTTCCCATAGAAAAAACAGGTTGAAATTTCCGATGTCTTTTGAAAGGGGCTATGTGAGTCACATAACCCCTTTCAAAAGATAACTTACTCACTCGCTATGTGGTGGACGAGGAGTTTCGAGACTAAAATAATAACCTGTCAGATTGGTTTATAATAATTAATATGTCGGTAAAGGGAGGGGGTTAATTTTGGTTTATTATTTTCAATAATGAACCTTTGGAATCGACCAAGAAAATAATTTTTTTAACGCCCCCTCAAAATTTGATGGTTTAGGTACGTTTCAAGGTACGTAGAATCCAAAAATCGAATAAAAATTTGGCCGTCCGTCCGCCGTACGCGGCACTTTTGCCACTTAGCATCGACCGATTTTGATGAAATTTGGTATGTAGGCTCCATTTGGGGTCTAATTGTGCCCCGAAGATTTTGGTTGAGGTAGGTCACTTCCAAGGGTTCCAAAATCAATTTTGAAATTTCGAAAACGCCCTAACTCAAAAAATTTTGATATAAAGGTATTGTTTTCCTTCCATTTAAGATTCTATAGAATTTTTAGAATTTTTTGAGACCACCCGGAGCTCTGTAGGACAAACCGTTCGCTCAGTACGAGAATTTAAAGTTTGTACGTACGCTAAATCAGAAACACGAGTGTGAATCGCATAGAGGCCTAATCTCCGTTCAAATTAAAGCTGACCGAAATGCGATCGATGTTTTTCTTCATGTTGGATGGTTGGTGGCTTTGCAGACGAGTGATCTATATAGAAAAATAAAAAATAATAAACCGTTGTGTAATAATTTGTAGCGTTTTTGTTTCTTGGCCGATTCCTAGGCTTTGTTATTGAAAATAAATAACCGAAATCACTTAATTTTGAATCTCCACCTAGCCCCAACTAAAACAACAATTCCAAGTGGGTGTGGCACGTAGCTTCCTCGTATCCATAACCCGACTGTTCTCAAATATGGAATTTCATGAGAATTACTCACCGATACTTTATTTGAAGTCATTCTAGATTTAGTTAAAGATACATACATATATATGTAAATAAGATAAATCTTTGTTCTCGGCTCCCAAATGTGGGATTTGGATCCCTGTGACCTCCTCCTTCCCCAATAGTCACTATCAACCTCACCTGAATAAAACCGACTATTCCTTCCACAATATAAATTGATATTGCTTTACCTTTGGAGGTTTATGCCGAGCCGAACCGAAATAATACAGTGTGATATCAGGTGCATTCGAGATTGGTTCTCACCTTTGGAGGTATTTTGCACCTGAACACTTTATATTATTATGGAAGGAATATTATACCGAACTTGGGAGCCGAGATAGCCTAATTAAGGTTTGGACCTTAATTAGGATGCCGAAATAGATAATAATTTAAATCACTCACCGATAATCCGACCGAATTTTATAGTTTTTACTCAACCGAACCGAACTGAGCCAGACCTTTTTCGGACTGTGTCCCTCTTCCTCACTTTTCCTCCCTCCTCCTTTCCAGTCTTGCCACCCTATATTGTATCTTATCACCATTTGGTGACACTCCCCCGCCAGGAAAGGGAAGCACAGAAAAGATGAACAGTACATCACAACAAGAAGTTAATTACTGTATTACAAAATCATAAGAAATGGCAAGACAAGAGTAGTATTTTTAATGCAAGGAAGCAGCAGATACATTAAATAGGGCTTGAACCCAATCCCGGATCTTTTGAACTGCTGAGCGGGCAGCAGCACGAGCCATTCGGGTTGGCTGCTCTAGAGCAACTTCAACTGGTTGGGTGGGCGCTGAAGTGTCAGGCTGGTGCCAATCATCCGTAGAAGGAGGGAGAGAGAGAGATGTATGAGTGTCTGGCGTTGAAGAGCTAACTGTAGGTGTTTTAGTAGGAGGAGGAATTTCTGTTTGGGCACTAAGTTCCAGAGGAAACAAATGGGACACAGATCTGGTTAATTCAACCCTTCCTGGAAGGGAGACCCGAACAGTACGGATTTGACCATCAGACCCATGATTCAGGGCAGAAATTCGACCCACTTTCCAATGCCCTCTATTAGTACTGGTTCCTTTCAGTTGGACCAAGTCCCCCAATGCTGGGTTTCTGTGAGCCACTACCCTTGGTTGGCGGTGATCAAATCGATGTTGCTCCCTCAAACTAGATAGGTATTGATTTACAAACATCAGACGAAACTGGCCTAGAAGCTTTGTTGTCTTAGTCCATCCTGCCACTACACGATCATGAATGGTCGAAGTGCGGATAGAGACCATTGGGTCTGTCATGAATTCAATGACAGATGGTGCTGATGATCTCAGAAAATGAGCTGGAGTGAGCACAAATTCTTGATCTTTACCAACAGCGGTCAAAGGACGAGAGTTTATCGTGGCTTCTATCTCTTTGAGGACCGTGTGCAAGTTTACTTCACTTAGGAGTGAAGAACCGAGAGAGCGGTAAAGGCAGGTTTTGACCAAACCTACGAGGCGTTCATAAAAGCCTCCTTGCCAGGGTGACAGAGCAGGAATGAATTTCCACACCAGTGAATGTCCAAGAACCAAAGGTGACTGCAAGATTGAAGCGGCAAGCGTAAAGTGGGTGGCATTATCCGAAACTATAAGTTTAGGAGTACCCCTGGTTGCAATAAATCGGCGGAGACCCATCAGAAACTCCTCACAGGAAAGATCACGAACAAGCTCTAAATGAACCGCCCTGACAGCCATACAGGTAAAAAGACAACAATACCTCTTCACTGTCTCATTATTGTCTGATACCATCAGTGGTCCGAAATAATCCAAACCTGTATAAGTGAATGGAGGGCTGTAGGTTACGCGTTCCTGTGGTAAGTCTGGCATTGGTGGCAACTTGTAAGGTCCACCTCCTTGCTTGATGCATGCCTTACATGTTTTAATCACTGAAGCAACCTTTGACCGACCTTGTGGTATCCAGTATTTAATCCTGATAAGTGACAGAGTGTGAGATACCCCCACGTGAAAGTTTTCTTCATGCACTCGTTGAATAAGCAGGTTTGTGTACATGGAATGTTTAGGCAAGAGTAGAGGTTGTTTCTGGTCCAATGGAAAGGGAGCGTTAGCAAAGCGACCTTTGCATCGCAGAAGCCCTTCATCATCGATGAATAACCCCAAGGACTTGGCTAATGGTGTTATCATTTTCTTTGATTCTCTCGGAAACCATCGAGTTTGCAATTCTCGTACAATATTTGGTTCCAAAGTGGTCCCATATTTAGGGAAAGCGGAAATGTCCAAGTCACAAACAGCAGTGGAGCTTACATCTGAGTTGGCATTGGTTGCCAGAACGTGTGAACTATGTGTTTGGCCATCAGACTTGTTATCAGAATGTCGAGGTTCTTCAGTTGTATCATTGTAGGTTACAGTTTGACTGAAATCTGAGTCAACCTTTCCATGTTCCCAGAGGTCAGATGACACCCTCAAGAAAGCTGGGCCTTGGAACCACTCCTTTGGAAGCTCCATATTTTGAAGAGGTCGAGTCGCAATGTCAGCAGGATTCAAATTTGTAGGGACATAACGGAATTTAATGTGCTTAGATTGACGGATTTCGATGATACGTCGTGAGATAAATGGAGGCAACAGCCGTTCTGATCTCAGCCAACTGAGTACAATTGTACTGTCAGTCCAAACTGTAATATTTTCTCGAGGCAAACTCAAAGCTTGTTGAACATAATTAACCAGGCGGGTTCCAATAAAAAGAGCCAGAAGTTCCAACTTTGGTGTTGTTAATGACCCTTTCTGTTTCAAAGGAGTAAGTCTGCTCTTTGAAATAACCAAGCTCACAACGTATCTCTCCTCCACCTTAGTTCTCAAATACACAACCGCAATGTAGGCTGATTTTGCAGCATCTGTAAAGCAGTGAAGTTCTGTGTCTTGGTTGATTTCAGAGCGTTGAGAAGTATCCCCAAGATAAAACCGGGGCACCGAAATAGTAGTCACTGCTTTAAGGAAATCCTTGCAAGTAGACCAAATGTTTAATTGTTTTTCCGTAAGGTGTGTATCCCACTTCACTTGTTCCTCCCACAAGGATTGTAGAAAGAGGCGCGTAGGTAGGGTATAGGGTGCACACCATCCACATGGGTCAAATATAGAGGCTACTAGTTTAAGAACTTCCCGTTTTGTTTTAGCCTCACGTTCAAAGATGTGAGGATCAAACTTAAAGGTCAAACAATCTTTCACAGTGTCCCAAGTCAATCCTAGGACACCAGTACATTTTTTATCATCACGCTGCTCTTTTGGAAGTGACACCAAAAAAGCTTGATCATTAGAATTCCAAGCCCGAATATTCATAGAAAGCTCATTGAACAATTCAACAGCTTCGCCATAGAATCTCTGAGCATCTGCTGTTGTATGAGTTCCAGTCACTAGGTTGTCTACATATAAATGGTCAGAGAGCTGTTGAGCAGAGGGTGAGGTAGCTTTGGCAAGATGAAAGCGTATAGTCGCAGAGAGGAGGAAAGGACTTGACACTATCCCAAATGGGACTCGTTTGAATCTTAGATGTAGGACATTATCATTTGCAGGAACTTTGGTCAAGTCTTTTATCCATACAAATCGAGTTACATCTCTATCCTCCTCTTGAAGGCCCACTTGGAGAAATGCCTTCTCAATATCAGCAACAAAGGCGACCCTATGTTTTCTAAATTGTAAAAGAAGAGATGTGAGATCTTCCAAAAGGGAGGGTCCTCTATAAAGTAATTCATTGAGGCTCAGCTGACCTTTCATCTTTGCTGAACCGTCATACACAATCCTGAGCTTAGTAGACTTGTTTTCCTGAATGATGCAATGATGAGGTAGATAATGGACTGGATGAGAGGTTGGAAGGGCATCATCTTGTATGGTTTCAATGACTCCTTTGTGGAGTTGATCTTGCAAAACATCATCATATTTTCTAAGGATGTCAGGGGATGCATGTCGAATTAGAGATTTTAATCTCCCAATTGCTTGACCCAAATTGATGGGTAAATTTGGAGGATATTCGACCCAAGGCCATTTTACGAAGTAGCGGCCATCATGTCTTTGTACTGTTTGGTTAAAATGATGAATGATCTCTTCATCTTGCAAGACCTTTGGGGAATCCGTAATGCCAATCGTCTCAAGTTCCCAGATGTTTTTTATACTGTCCCAGTTAAGTGATTGGTCAGGTGGACTAAATGATGATCCGTGCCAACTATGGGTCACATATGTTACAATTGACATCTCACCATTGTCTTTTGTTTGTGGTAGTCGACCTGAAACGACCCATCCAAGTACAGTTTTTACCAAGTATAGGTCATGATTCAATTCCTTTCTTTCTCCCGAAACAAACGAGTGGAAAAAATCAGTTCCGATGATTACATCAGCCGGAACATTTTTTCGAACATCAGGTGCCATGTATAAGTTTGGATGAAATTTTGCAATAAGCTCTTTTTCTTTATGGAAAGATGGAATGTCCCCTGTAGTGGTTGGTACAACATAAGCCAACACCTTGATTGTACAGGATAATCCTTTGATATCCAGAGTAACTAGAGGCGAATTGAGTACCTGTGGCTTTGAATGTCCAAAGGAATATATGGTTAGACTAGTCAATTCAAGTGGCTCTAGTTTAAGTTGCTTGGCATATTTAGCAGTAATATATGATCTTTGACTTCCCGTATCAAAAAGTACTCGGCAAGATGTTGAATGACCAGAACTATTTGAGATGGATGCAATAGCAGTGGGTAGAATGGTGTCATTCACAAGTACTGCTAAATTTGTAGTCGTTTTTTGATTTCCAAATTTCTGTGGACATAGACATCGATGATGGCGGGCTACCTTTTGACAATGAGGACATTTAGTACGAGGTGTCTTTGTATGTCCTGAAGCCAAGTGGTTTTTACTCAAACATATGAAACAACGCCCATTCAACTGGTTTCTTCTTTGTTCCAAGTTGGTGTATTTGGGACATTCATCTGTAAAATGTTGACCGTCGCACATGACACAGCTAGGAGCCAATTTTTTCTGTTGTGATGATTCAGAATCAATTTGTTGCCTGGGAACAGTCTTGTTACCCTTTCCTTGTCTGGATTCCACATTTCGTTTGGCCGAAACAGCCGTGGAAAACGATTTATGGGAAGAAAATTTCCGTTTCATGCCAATTCTCTGTTGAGAAAGGCCTTTGTTTGATCCTGAATAAAAGGCTTCAGTGGTGAATTGACTTGATGAAGGTGACGGGATGATCATGTTTTCTGAAACATCTGTGTGCATTGAAGAAGCACGAGATATAGTCATTTCCCTTGATGAAATAACCCTTTCGAGATGCCCTCGTATAGCTTCCAGGGGCTGATTGTCAGAGGAATCATTCATTCGAAAGTTGAACATAAGTTCGTTTGGGAACTTATCCAACAAAACATGTCGAAGACTGTTATTGGCATTAATCTTCTCACCCATGGATTCAAGAACTGAAAAATGTCCCTCCATTTTGTTGAGTTTTCGGCGGCAATCCGCTATATCATTGCTTGCTTTGGGGATTCCCACTAAAGCCCGATAGTGTTCATCGATAATGTGACCTGGTCGACCAAAGGTTTTCTTTAACACTCCGAAGGTCGCGCCCCAAAAGTTACTTAGATGGTCGCGCTGGTCCTGTGAGATCCATCTGGAAGTGATGGAGTTTTTCAATGAAAATGACCCCCATTTTTATATTTTAGGAGCTAGAAAACGTAGTAAAGTAGAATTGACCTATTTTCTGGTGAAAATGATAGTTTACAAGCAGAAAAAGGTGTATTTCTTGGAAAAAACTAATGACTGAAAAATATGACTTTATCTCGAAATCAAATGTAAGTTTCTCTGTGAATAGCAGTCAGGTACACAATATAATGTATGCATACAATAGAATACATGGCAAAAAAGTTGCATCCTTACAAAAAACAGGTACCTACCTGAATAGAATAGGAATTAAATGAATAATCGTTACTTAGATCAAATTACGAATATAACAAAATCCATCATCGTGTTGTATGGAAGGTTAGTAAAACTCATCACAATTATTGAATTATTGATTTTTTTTTTTTTTTTTTGTATACCTATATGAAAAATACAAAAGGCGGTAACTTATAAGTAACAATAGTACAAATCGTTTGTACAAACTAGCATATAGGTATTTTCAGACTTTCATTGTTTATTTATTTTCATTTAATGTATAATGGCAAAAACATTATAGCGAACGAAATAGTTTCATGCAATGTGTAAAATTACTACAAGAAAGAGAAATTAGAAAAAGTTACATGCTCGGCCATGTGGATCTATCAGATCCGAATGAAGATTGCACCACACGGGAGGACCGGCTGACTTCCATGATCACACAGAGTCCAAAAGCAACTCAAGAAAAGAAGGTACTGGGAGAGGGAGCCCCCTTCATTGAAGGGTTGGCTGGGAACAGACCAAAGTCCGTCAGTGGATCTCTCAGATCCCAGCGCGACCATCGGAGTGTTAAGCGGTCCACAGCAATTTTATAATTTGAATTCGTCAAATCAAGTCCCTGAATAGCTTCAAGAGCTTCTCCTTCTAGAGAAGCCCGGAGGTACATCATCTTATCGACATCTTCCAGTTTTCTCTTTTCAATGACTGAACAAAATTGATCCCAAAATCCATGGAATTTCAAAATGTCACCATTGAAGGTACCCAAATGAATTTCTGGTAATCTGGATTTGATGTTTTCATTACGTGGATTGTTTGTATCAATTTTGGGAGCCATAGTGGCTTTCTTTAGTGTCTGTAATCGAGTTAGAGTGTCTTCTGCTGTATACTGAACAGAAATGAGGTCTTGTACGAGTCTTTGTGTTTTTTCAGATCCTTCTCTCCTTTGTAGGTAAGACTGTATATCATTGGTTAGCCTCTCCAAAGATTGCTGGAGGAGGCCCAGTTCAATCTCATCTCTTGTTGCATAGGTGTCTTGATTTTCTAATCGACAAATAATAACCTGACAGTTTTCAATACACTCTTTCACTCTCTCTCCTCTTGTTTTCAACGCCTTCCTAAATAAACGATCCATTTCAAATTCAGTCTGTAACAAAGAAATTACGAATTCGATTGGAGTAGTCCCCTTGGTGGGTAAGGAAGATATCGACATGGAATTGATCCATTTATTAAAGTCTACATGGAATAGATCCATGTATTGAAACCCACATGGAATTGATCCATCTATTGAAACCCACATGGAATTGATCCATGTAGTGATGTCTACCGAAGGAATTGATCCATAATAACGGTTGGATGTTAGTTACCAACATCACAACAAAAAATGAACGTTACGCCTAATCTTCGGATAATATTGTCCCGCATCATGCCGTTGTTTTGAAACTTATCAATAAAAATACAAAATGGTAAATTTTGCTAGGACGAACAAAGACAAACAAAAATTTAAGTGAATTCCAGTGAAACCCGGGACCAAAGATCAGCCATCTTCTAAAGGGATAAAGCTTTGTTTATGTTTCGACAACGAGTCCTTTGTTATTTGACCTCAATCAACAAAGAGTTTCCCGGCCGATGCACCATGTTCTCAAATATGGAATTTCATGAGAATTACTCACCGATACTTTATTTGAAGTCATTCTAGATTTAGTTAAAGATACATACATATATATGTATGTCGGATACAATGAATTAAATTTGGTGGATGCCGCGGGGAATCCCTTCAATTCGAGGAACCGACTTCCCAAAACGACGCAATGTGTTCTCGTACTATCCTGAAAGGCGGAGAAGGGTATCGAAGGGGCTAGACAAATTGAACGAAGGTATAAAAGGACCCCAGGCGCCGCCTCGTGAATCACTTCACTCTCAGATCTCTACTAAGTGTAATTGACTCTGCGCTCAAAATAAATTCGTATAAATTTAATCCAGTGAATTTTCTCGACATCCTGACATCTCCAACTCGACATCAGAAGCGGGATAGACGCCTTCCCATGGATCCTAGAGAAGACAGCAGACCTCTACAGCCCGGTGAGTTTTCGATTCCCTCATCAGATTCAAATATTGATGTTGAAAATATGGAACATAATATTATAGACGTTGAAAACGATGAAGTGCATGACGAACCTATTAACACGAATGTGAATCCTCCTGACAACCCAAATGAGACATCTTCAACCCCTACCCTTTCCGATTCTTTTACTCGTTTATTTGAGACGCAGAATTTGATTTTAAATCGATTTTTAACGACATTTGAACAGGAAAAATTAAGTAGATGCACGAACGTCAATGCTTTCGGATTTAAATTGCCCAAATTTGACCCAGCCGATAAAAAGCTTAACGCTCAGACTTGGTTGACTACCGTTGATTTAATAATGCAGAATCGCAGAATGTCATCGGCCGATATGCTATATAATTATCTATGGCACTTCGCGGTGCAGCGTCAACTTGGCTATCACAAATCGATACCGCGAATTTTTCCTGGGAATATTTCCGATCTCAGTTTGTACTTAAATACTGTCTTGTTGATACCCCTGCTGCGACGATTTATCAAACAATTACGAAAACAATTCGTGGAGATTTAATTACATTTTGTTCGGATGAACTCGCAACGCTACGACCGGCACTCCAGGATAAAACTTCGGGAGATATTGCATTATGGATCGTGAGTGCACTGATTTCTCGATCGGAGCCTAAACTCCGCGAATGGATTTATACGACCCATAAATTTACCGAACTCGAACTTGTACAACGTTTAAAATCAATCGAGGCTTCCAAATTGTTAACCGGTACCCATACCCGAAACCCGTCTCAAACATCCGGAGGTCCGTATGTAGGACAGAAACGTCCCCTGTCGTCCACACCCACTACCTTTGAGAATAAGGCTAAGATACAGAGAACAGGTGATCTCCCAGCGGGGCCTCGCCCCTTATTTTCTGCCCCAGGTACCAGCTCAGGCTTCCCAAGACCAACTATCCGACCAAAGGCATCTGAAGCTCCTGGAAGGATGGATCTGACGAAAGTGCCACAACTATGTACCACCTGTCAACGACCTGGACATACAGCCGTGAATTGTAGAACAGGACGACCCGGACCATCAGGAACCTCTGGACGTGGTACTCCTCAACGACCACGACCTCAACAAACCCCTGAGACCAAAAAGGTGGGGTACTGCTCTGTGAACCCGATTGGACATCTTCAAATTAAAGGTAAAAGTTTTCAATTTAGTTTTGATTCAGGGTCGGAATGTAGCCTATCACCAGAAAGGTTGAAAGAGCATTTAGGTGGTATTCGAACATATCGCATGGTAAAATTGAGAGGAATAGGTCAGGATGAGATTAGCTGTATAGAGCAAGTTTCAACAAACGTGACAATTAACAATTTAGAAATTCCTATAAACTTTTACATCGTACCGAATAAAATTTTATCGAACATGGATTTTCTTCTAGGGCGTGAAATTTTGTCTATAGGGATTCGAATTGTGATTACGACAGGAGAGTTAAAAATACAACTAATTGATCCGAAGAAAGTACATTATAGAAAGCCGTATAGGATGACACCTATAGAACGAGCGGCGGTGCGTGAATACATTGGAGAGCTCATGGAAGCAGGTATAGTTTCCGAAATTCAAAGCCCATATGGCTCGCCGATTTTATTAGTCCCAAAGAAGAACGGAAAGACCAGATTATGTACAGACTATCGCGAGCTCAATTTAAATTCAAAATCAGAACGTTGGCCTTTAGCTTTGATACAAGATCATATATCCCGACTGACAGGTCAAAATTGGTTTACACTTCTCGATGCAGCGAGTGGATTCTACGCGATTCCAGTATCCGAAGAAACTCGTGAACTCTTGTCCTTCGTAACTTTAGATGGTCAATATACCTATAATCGTATGCCCTTCGGTGTCAAAAATGCTCCTTCAGTCTATCAGCGTGCTATAACTAAGGCTTTAGGTTCATTGGCCCATACTTATTGTCTCACATACATAGATGATTTACTTGTCATGAGCAAAACAAAGGAGGAAGCGTTTGAACGACTGGATCATGTCCTGAACGTTTTAGCCAAATATGGATTTATGTTTAATCCGGATAAATGTAATTTTTTGATGACCAATATCACCTATTTAGGATATGAAATTTCGCACGGTGAAATTCGCCCAAATTCGGATAAAATAGAAGCATTGCGGAAACTGCCACCCCCTACGGACGTTCATACACTCCGATCATTTATAGGGCTGGCCAGTTATTTCAGAAATTTTATCGAAGGTTTTGCTCTTAAATGTTCACCTTTGTATGATTTGACGCGAAAAGATCAAAAAGAATTTAATTGGACTCCTTCACACGAACAGGCACGGCAGGACTTGATCCATGCGTTAACCAATCAACCGCTTCTTGTCTTGTTTGACCCTCAACATCCAATCGAATTAGAAACGGACGCATGCTCAATGGGATACGGAGCAATTTTGTATCATAGAATAACAGGAAAATTAAGAGTAGTAGGATATTTCAGTAAAAAGACCACTAAAGCGGAACAAAACTATCATTCCTACGAGCTTGAAACGCTAGCGGCTGTTAAAGCGTTGAAAAATTGGGAGATGTACTTATTACCCAATCCTTTTACGTTAATCACTGATTGTCAGTCCTTTCAATTATCATTTTTAAAGCAAAATTTAAATCACAAAGTTCACCGTTGGTGGAGCTATTTACAGACGTTTGATTTTGTAATAAAATATAAACCTGGAAGAGCTGACTTTCTCAGTAGGAATGCTATAAAAGAAGCAGACGAAGATGCGAATGATTTTGTAGACAATCTTGCTATCCCTACCCATTCAACTGGAGAACATGTAGAAGCAAAGGAAGTTCATGTAACTGAAATGACGCCAGATTGGATTTTGGCGGTCCAAAATTTAGATGAAGAAACTCAACAGATTAAGAGAAATTTAGAGGAAGGTAGAATTGATCGAAATGTGGCTAATTCATATAAAATTGTTGAAGGAATTTTGTGTAAAGTAGTACAAGTAAACAAAAGGAATAAAACGTTACCAATTGTCCCTCATAAATATCGTTGGATTTTGGTAAACAAGATCCATGAATTGATTCTACATTCTGGTGAACGAAAGACGGCGCACAAAATTATGGAAAAATATTGGTTTCCGGGATTAGTTCAATTTGTCAGAAAATTTGTGCGGAATTGTTTAACATGCCAATTAACGAAAGCTCCTTCTGGACCTCAACAAATTGATCTCCATCCGATACCGAAAATTGACGAACCTTTTCATACCATTCATATGGATTTGACTGGTAGATTGTCTAATGTAACTAGACCTGAATATTACGTGGTTTCCATATGCGCATTTACAAAATTCACTTTGCTAAAACATACTAACACGTTAGCATCAACTGCAGCAGAATCAGCTTTAGAACAACTGATTTATTTATTTAAAGCCCCAAAACGAGTGATTTGTGACCAAGGTACTTCTTTTACCGGATCAGGATTTCAAAATTTATGCCGAGATAAGAATATCGAATTGCATTTTATTGCAACCGGTGCTCCTCGTGGAAACGGTCAAGTAGAACGAATAATGGCTACTATTGCCAATTTACTAACGACTGCAACCACTCTTAATAAGAAGTCGATCAAAAATCTTACCCCAGAAATTCAGTCAATTTTGAATTCGACGGTGAATAGAACAACGGGATTTGCCCCTATCGAACTATTAATCGGAGAAAATCGATCATTTCCAAATTTGCCACCAGAACAATCTCACTCAGAGAACCTTAGAGAAATACGGCAAATCGCTTCTCGGAATATTGATCAAGCTGCAAAACAAGAGGTTGAACGTTTTAAGCTTAAACACCCGACAAAGTTTAAACCATTTCAAGTAGGAGATCTGGTGCTACGTAAGGTCGAGCCACAAATTAATGTCAAATTGGGACAAAAATTCAAAGGCATTTATCGTATTACTGAAGTTTTACGGAATGATCGATATTTAATTTCCCATGTGGAAACTGGAAAAATTTTAAAATACCCACACGAGCATCTGCGCAAGTTGGGTGACATGTTACCTGAATTCACGGACGAAGAGGCATCCGACGAATCAGGACATTCAAATTGAATTTCAAAAATTGAATTTTCAAATTAAAGTAAAATCCATTTTGCTGTACTCTCCAACCAAAATTTGGACGTAAGGTTATCACTGGTCCAGTGGCTGGTGATGACCCTTGGGTTGAGAAGTGCACTTTGTGACGCTGACGACTCATGGTCCTTCCCCAGAGGATTAGCTAATCCCGCGACTCAGCAGCTATCCGCCGGATACCTGTAAAAGTCGTGCTTCCGCATGTCTGATTAGACAATAGTCGGTCAGTGCATGTGTTGACAGAGCTATGGAGTGCACCCATACCTGTCCCACTTGGACACCATTCCTTGTGGTAAACTTTATTACAAATTTATTTATTTTATTTATTTTATTTTTCAACAAAATTACGCATCACTAGGTTGCCAACCGGAGAAACCTTAACTGGATGGGATAGGTGCGCGACCTATGAAGAAAGTGACCGAGGGTATCCATCTGAGGACAGTATTCTTCCTCGTGTGTTGACAGTTGTACCGATGGATATGCTTTATGTCATGAGTACAATCGATTTAGCCCGTATGGGATACTGCCTCCGGGCCTTTCCCTTAGGCGAAGATCGAAGACTCGACGTCCGGTACAGGATCCGATCCCAAGGCGCTTGTAGTGGACAGGGTCCGATCCGTTCATGGCCACCTCCGAGTTGAGTACTGGATTTGATCCTAGTTATTTGGGCGTTCCCTATGAAGGTTGAGAATTTCGTTTGCACGAATTGGTTAACTGAGGTGATGTTGCATGGTTGTCGTTGTTCCACGCAACAGTGGGCATCACAATTTCGATGCATGCTCCCGACGAAGGCTGTACCGGGGTGTTCCTGATCACGAGTAGGAGCAATACCGAAAATGACAGGTACATAGGACGAACCGGTCAGTCATAAGTCTTTCGGATATCTGTCAAATTGACTGTACATGGTGCAGTGTGCAGTTGTGTGAAATGAGTTTTCGCGCAACTCAGGATATTGATCCAAGTTTCACGGAATTTGTAGATACGGATTATCCAGGGAGTTACCCATTGGTAATGGAGATGTACCTACTATCCCTCTATGCACCTAGAGCGGGTATGAAAAAGTCATTTTAGGGAGATGGAAACGACCTTACTTCAAAAGCAAACTTCCCGACAATAAATACACGACTGGCTTCGGTAGGAAGAGAAAATCTTCCGTTCTGCATCCGATGTAGGGTGTAGAGCCGCGGCTTGTTCGTCAAAAATCGCAGTAAAAATGTACACGGTTAATGTGCGGTAACGGGAGAGGATCCCTAGTTCTTTGGAAAAGAGACAGCCGTCATTATACCGTCAAATTTATGCGCAAAAACCCGGAGAACTTTGCTTAAAATCGTACGCGGAGATTAGAATCGATATTTACTTCAAATTTGCCCGTCTGTTCATCATGATGATACATTGCGTTTGAAGGATAAACCCAAAAGTTTTCCTCATTAAATTGTCAACTTGTACTGTTCCGATGATTATTCTGTTTCAGATTAACTACAACTTCTCACGTTATCAAGATTCCCAAGGACTCTTAAAGAATGATCAAGACTATCAAGATTCGTGTTTTGAACATCAGATGATATGAGAAAATATGAGTTTGAAATAACAGTGAAATAATGATTGAGATCAATAGGGTTTTTTCCCCAGGTTACTTCTGATCAACGACGAATCCATTAGTTAAAATTTGCAAACATTTTAAAAATTTCAGATTTTAAAGGTCTTGCCTGCTCAAATCGAGCATGGAATCGTTCGAAATCACAATTAACCTGTTTTTCCCTATTGATATGAGCGAATTTATTTTGTAAAAGTGATCACGAGGCCTAGGTTTTAATGTACTAGTATACTAGGTGATTAATTGTATTATTAAATCAATGTGTACCTACATCAAATGTATTCTAAGGTTACGGAAGAATGTACCTATAGACGACAAGAATCTTTCATTATCTTATTTTGCATAGGTACACACTTGTTCTTGGTTAGTGCCTACAATTTAATCGTATTCCATAAATTCTTCTCCATTTTTGTACTAACTCTCTCTCGCCTATGAACCGTGAGGCCACGGTTCACTGTCAGGAAGGCCGTGTCGGATACAATGAATTAAATTTGGTGGATGCCGCGGGGAATCCCTTCAATTCGAGGAACCGACTTCCCAAAACGACGCAATGTGTTCTCGTACTATCCTGAAAGGCGGAGAAGGGTATCGAAGGGGCTAGACAAATTGAACGAAGGTATAAAAGGACCCCAGGCGCCGCCTCGTGAATCACTTCACTCTCAGATCTCTACTAAGTGTAATTGACTCTGCGCTCAAAATAAATTCGTATAAATTTAATCCAGTGAATTTTCTCGACATCCTGACATCTCCAACTCGACATGTAAATAAGATAAATCTTTGTTCTCGGCTCCCAAATGTGGGATTTGGATCCCTGTGACCTCCTCCTTCCCCAATAGTCACTATCAACCTCACCTGAATAAAACCGACTATTCCTTCCACAATATAAATTGATATTGCTTTACCTTTGGAGGTTTATGCCGAGCCGAACCGAAATAATACAGTGTGATATCAGGTGCATTCGAGATTGGTTCTCACCTTTGGAGGTATTTTGCACCTGAACACTTTATATTATTATGGAAGGAATATTATACCGAACTTGGGAGCCGAGATAGCCTAATTAAGGTTTGGACCTTAATTAGGATGCCGAAATAGATAATAATTTAAATCACTCACCGATAATCCGACCGAATTTTATAGTTTTTACTCAACCGAACCGAACTGAGCCAGACCTTTTTCGGACTGTGTCCCTCTTCCTCACTTTTCCTCCCTCCTCCTTTCCAGTCTTGCCACCCTATATTGTATCTTATCACCATTTGGTGACACCGACCATATAGATTACCAGATGCATAGTAGTTACTCTCAAAATATCAATCTCTAAGTACCTACCTTGCACTACCCTCATAGGGGACCATCTACACGTCAACCCGCACAATATCTGAATATTGTTGCAAAATGTAGAAGTTATGGCTGTTACAAGGATTTTACGCATGCGCATAAGCTACTTTCAATTTGGTGGCCACGATTTTCATAGGGGACCATCATCATCACAACTCGCAAAATTCCTGAAAATTTTATCCAAATCAGATGGGAAATATAGACGTTATGGCCGTGGCAAGGATTTTACGTTTGCGCATGTGCAGCGGCTACTAACAGTCCGGGGGTAATGATTTTGATAGGGGACCATCTAAACCCTCACCCGCACAATCCCTGAAAATTTCATCAAAATCGGATGAGAAATGTAGAAGTTATGGCTGTGGAAAGGATTTCATGACAGACAGACAAACACGGAACCAAAATAGGGTGTGCGCCTGGGTAGGAAAAACTGTTTATTGTTATTTTTAATCTAAGGTGGACCTTCTAGCGTGTCTAAATATTTTCCTATGAATTTTTAAAGTTTCGACCGTTTATGACGTCACAGTGGGCTGGGGGGTCCCGTCCAGGCGGGAGAGGCGCGTGACGTCATAAACGGCCGAAACTTTGAAAAATCATAGAAACAGATCTACTCACGCTAGAAGGTCGCGGTTGGTGCCAAAATTCTCAGGATGTAGTCTACTTTCGATTAAAAAATCTTTAAATAATCAAGGCGCACCCCCTATTGTTCAGGAAGGTCTGAAACCTAAAACGCGAGTGGAAATTTTGATTTTGGTTGATTGGATTTTAATTTTGAATAAACTGATCATATAATATATGATCAGACATATTATATCTTTTATGTTATGATGTTTCATGTACATATTTTTATTAAAATATGTTTCATTAAGTGAATAAAGCTGTTTATTCAAATAATTTCAGTCCTGAAAAATCGATTTTTTTTGAAAGGGGGTATGTGAGAGCATTTCAAATTGCAATTTGATACACTTCCCCTTGCTGAAAAAATCTGAAAAATTGTGGAGAATTGTAGAGTATTTAGCTGTGTTGGAATATTTCAAAAAATGGGATGTTTTGATCGTTTTGACGACTTGGGACAGTTTTTTGCGTTTTCCCGAAAGTTTCACAAATGACACATAACCCCTTTAAAAAAACGGGTTCAAATAATAAACCAAAACGAAGTAATGTGACGAGCCGTCACAACAAGTCATGCCCACACTGCCACTGGCCATCCCGAAGCTGAGGTTGAGGAAGACGCTTCCATGCAGCGATGACAGCATGGAGGTTGAGGTTCAGCCCGAACCACCAGGCGGCAGCACTAGACGGGCGAGCGCCGGGAAGTGACGGAGTGGGAGGGGATCCAGAGAGGGGGGCCACGATTGGGGTGACGCCGCCACCAACCGCCAGTCGTGTCATGATCGAGCCACTCACAATAACCATTTTTGCATTAGAGCCCACCCTTAGAGAAAGCCGTGTTCCGGGTCGAAGGAAACAGTGTACCAGAACAGTTGAGAACATTGAGTTAGTGAAAAGTGATTTGCCAGTTGAAATTAGAGCCCACCCGATTGAACATTCAGCAACAGCAGACTTGATCCTTAGAGACTATTGGTGAACGATACGCCCTCCCGAAGTACTCTGGACAACGAAGCTGAACAACCCTCGCAGCCCTCACAGACCTCCCAACAGATTCTCTCTTATTCAAAAGATATACCGGTAACTTTAAATCCATTGTAAATAATTCATTAGTTCCTCCTAGGCATTTGTTCCTACTTTTCTTGTCATTGTCCATAGGACCTTTTGTTTTCTTGGATTCGAGTAGTGTTCCGGGTCACCACGTGGTCACGGACATGGAGGTTATCCCCCTCAGGGCCCTCAGATTTACATTCATTACTTGTTCTATTTGAAAGGGTATCTTAGTCCCTAAGTACATGATTATTCTTTATTACGATTTTATTGAACTGTAAGCCCCGGTCGCTTTTACTTGACTTGACAAATGGGATGCCAGTATTGAGAGCAAGTCCCAACGCTGTCACCAATTTGTAAGTCCACTTGTCCAGGTAAAGTTGACAAATGAATTTAGTTACCTGGCCCAAGTAGCAACTGAGTAGATTCCTGAAGGGAAACTACTTTGTGTTTGACTGTGAAATGGGGGAGTCAAAAAAGACCGAAACAACTTAAATCTACGTTAATTTTAGGATAATAAAGGATAATTACCTGTGAAGTATGGTAGCTCTTCGAAGGTGTTGACTCCTGGGTTGTTGAAATGATAATAAAAAGATGCTGTGAAACCTGAAGGGTGTTTTATTTTTTACCTCGGACCTCCAAGTGTGTCCCGTGCCAGAAGGGCGTGTCCTCTGTGTCCCTTGTGTCTAAGACACAAGTAACCCAGTTGACCACGAGGTTGTGTTCTTCTACAAAGATGTGTCCTAAGGACACGACCTGATGGGTCTGAAAACGCAATAAAGAATATATGAAACTTGAATTATTTATTTTACCCCTAATTACTGATGCTGATCTGATGCAGGGTGAACTCAAAGATAACAACAGAAATGGAGTAAAATACCAGATAAAAGGGTTTATTGTAACAGGTATAGTATGATTTGGTTGACTAAACAAAAGATGTACAGGCCTGAAGGGCACAGATTCAGACGATACAAGTAATTCAAGTTGACAGTTAACAATGACAATAAACGTGGTTAAACAATAAACTTTCTGATAAGCAATACTCTCAATGTCCTTTCTCTTTACAATTTTCAATGCCGTGTCTTTACCGTGTTCTCCGTGTTCTACTATTACAATCTGTGTCCTACTCGTTTCCGTTTTACAAAGCTTAACTGTATCAAATTTTCCAATATCGACTTTTACTTCTACACTGTTTATCTTCACCTGCCTAATTATTTTGGCCAAAATGAATTAGGATTAATTTGTCTGTGCACTCACGTGTTGGGCCCGAAGGTATCCTCGACGGTCTTGATGCTTGTTGGTTGAGTTCTCCAGTCGGATGAAGGGTTCCGAACAGAGAAGGTTTTAGGGGGATGGTTTCTCGCCAGTCCAGGGGATTTAACTATCGCTGACTTTAGAAAACAAGGGACAGGAAGACTTTCAGCCGGAACTTAATCGTCGCGCTTTTTGAGGAAAAACGTTCGGCCGGAACCTACTTGTTTGAGCTCTGGGGAAGGTGTGATGGCCGCCGCAGGCCGTCCGGTCTCGAGGGTTTCCCCCTCCTTCCGTCACGTGATCCACAGCCTCCTTGAACCTTGAGGCTGCCATCAGGCTTCGGCTGAAGTCCCTTGCTGCTGCGGTGGACATAGGCAGATTGTGTCCCTTTCCAGTTTCGTGGTTGAATTAGGGCTCGGACGCCTCGGATGGTGGTCGGCGTCCTCATCGTAGGGGGGCGGACCACGCCCCCGTAGAGCTGGCCCAGATTACCCCTCCACAGTCCTTCGCCGCAGGTGGCTCTGTGGGGGCGGCATCTTGGGGTTCAGGAAGGGGGGTGTTATTGACTTACCCCAGCCCCGTCACCTTGGTGTCATTTGTGAGCAGGGGCTCACAGAACACTTACCTGAAAATTATACAAAGTTATATTTCGTTGCATAACTGTGGTTGTTATCACTCATACTCACCCGATCAATTTCCTGGTGCAAATTTGAAACAATTATTAGTAACTTACCTGAAAATACTTACCTGAAGAAGAGTAGTTGGAGTCGAAGTAGAGTCACCAAAGTACCTAAAGAGCTTAACTCACTTACCTTGGTCTTGCAGAATGTCGGAGAACCTGAAACAAAAAGACAAAGTTAATTTAATAATAAACATTCAAATTATTACACAATAACGGAAAAGGTAATAGGGATATTCAAGAACATACTTACCAAAGCAGTAGTGACGAGAGTAGACATCTTTCGGTAATCCCTAAGGAGATACCTAGTCGACGCTACCAACGCCATCCAGTTCCGACTCATCCCAGCTACCTGTAGAAATAACGGTAAGTGAAACCAAGTTCACCTAGTCATAAGCGCAGAGGCATTGTAGTGGTTAATTTTTCAAAAGCTAATCAAATTTCTCGGCCATTGCTGTGCATAAAAATTCACCATTACAGTAATTTACCCCCTCTCCTTTTAAGAATATTCGGAAAAGCGCCAAGCGGCCTAAAAAGAGAAATACGGCAGAAGGCCCAAATCCTTATCCTTTCACAACAACAACCTTGAGCGTCAAAGCCTGCCGCTTCAGCCAACTGAGGCAAAGTAGATGAGGAGTGGGGACAACAGGCCCACAAGAACTGGCCGCATCTCCAATGAATGGAGTGTACCGGTCCATGGAGTGTCGCTCATGGAGTCCACCGTGGACTCACTGGATCGCAGGCATGGACCTAGTATCCAATATATATGGATGCTAGGTCCATGATCGCAGGGACTCACTGAAGGGAGCAAGAAGAAGAAGACGATGTTTCCTCTGCTCTTTTGCTTGGGTTGCTATCGCTGTACCCCCCGGAATTGTACCCCCCGACCATTGAGCCCCCGTCATTGTTCCCCCGGAGTGGAATCGATTTGGGAAGGTTTTACTGTACCCCCCGGAATTGTACCCCCCGAGCATTGAGCCCCCGATCATTCTACCCCTGAGCTCCTTATCAGTTGGATACTATAACGCACTTCCATACAACCACCCGGCAAAGTACCCTACCTCATTGGTGTCGCAATCAATGTTAGTGCTTCGATTCTTGAATCTCAATAATCGATTCTCTATAAATTGATGTATGATTCACATTCACGCAAATTAATCCGTAATTACCTATAATAAATTGTATTATTCCAATTCGAAATGAAACCTTTCTTGAAATGGTGGATATTATATATTGTAATTATTTTAATTTTAAAAAAGTAATTTTTTTTTGTAATGAATATTCTTTCAAACAAGTTAACACTCTCCGTGCGGATCTAAAAAACTGGTTTTCGCCTGTGGCGGGAGACCTTTTTGTCAGGAATTCGGTAGTGCAAACCCGCAAATCTTAAAGATAACAGAATCCCCAGAAGTGAAAACGGGGCACTCTGGTGGTGACAGGAGGACCTACTGAGCACGAGAAAAATCCGAAAGAGGTTCTTAAGTCATCCACTAGGTAGCAGAACGATGAACAGCTCGGAGATATGCTTAGAGCTGTGATGGTATAAACCATCATACGCCACTCGCGAAACTCGGCATGATGGTTATTACCATCATCCGCACGGAAAGTGTTAAACTTTCAAAAATGAAGTTCTATCCACATTTAAAGGTAGATTACGACGAGACTTATTTTGATAAATACGAGATGAAAAATTATCAAAAAGATAGAATCAAAATTCAAGCACTCTAATCTCAAAGGAAAATTGTTTATAAGGGAAAAAGAATGAACGATTGTTTATGGATGTTTAGTAACTTGATATTCATGAATTCATGAATCCACACAACGCTGTAATTGGCGGTAAATTCAAATTTTGTTCTTAGTTTACCATAAATATTGGGCTTGAGCATTGTAACGTGAATCCACATTATACTTGGTACTTGATGGGCATTTTACTGGGGTGGAGATATGAATAAGTATTGTATGTAAAAATCTATTGGTCAGGTTTTATTTCACTAACTACTTACCTGCACAAAAATCATCAGCCTTAACTGTGACCTACATTTTTGTACCAACGTTTTGAAGCAATTAGGTAAACTGAACAAATCCAAACTACTTGAGATGGTTTTCCCTATCGAATTTAAAAGAGAAAATAAAAATCTGATTCCAAAATACTGCCGTTCAAAGAAGAAAAGCAGTAACTCGATTTTTTCACATTTTCAGCTCAATCTCCACCTTTTGGTAGGTTTTTCAATGGTGAAAAACAGTCTCTTATGAAAATTTAAGAAGTTATTACCATTAGTAGGTAGACTGCCTTCTAATAATAATGGGTGGTACATGGGTAAAAGACAGTTTGCCTTGAGCAATCCAAAAAACAGCAATACGGTCTCTTTAACTGAAACAAGGTGGTTTTCCGTTGCTTTGATCAGGCAATCGGAAGAGAAGTAGGTAGTACAACAGTTTGGTTGATAGAATTGTGTTTCCCCATTGTCAGCTACCTCTTACTGCTAGCTCGGATACTGCTCTCAAAGCGCTGTTTTTCACCATTGAATTGATCACAGATCCGGCCCCAAATGTCGCCCAAAAAACTGTTTTCTTCCGTTGCATCTGGTGAACATTTTGAAATGCCAGCTTTCGTCGTTTTCTCGTCATAATATGTTGAGTTTTAAATATATAACAGCGAATATATGGTTCGTAAAACATGTTATGAGGTGCGAAAATGGTCGTTGCGTGCAAAAAACTAAAAGTGATGAAAATAGTGTTCATCGAAGCGAGAGAATTTGCGTCCAACGGAGGTTGACATGTGGTGACAGCGTTGTTGAGAATCAGTATGTACCTAATGAGTTCCCCGCAGAGATTTTCCCAATTAAAGAGCCAGGTAAGTAAACCTACGTGTACCTGTTGTGATCAGCGACCTCTTCGCATTTCTGTCCATCCACTTCCTTGGCTCAAGTGGTAGGAGCTCCGATTTAGAATCGAGACGATAGGAGATCGATCCCCAGTCGCGGGAAGTTAATTTTTGATGATTCAACATTGTGGCGCAGTCGGTAGGACACGAAACGTCTCCTCAGCATTTCTCAGAGAAACATTAATTCATTTAAAAGATTGGGTCATCAAAACAACTCCCTCTCGAGACACGAGTCGAGCCACCGCCTATTCGGACAAACGTTGAGGTCAGCAGATCCCCCGCCCCGTCAATAAGGAAGAATAACAAAAACTCCGAAGCCAGTCAAAAATAGCGCGTTCTCACTGGGTTGGAAAACGCCGGCCAAAGCTGCCCCTCACCTCCCTGACGTAGGTAACGGAGTACCTCAGATTTCCTAATGGGGGGGGAGATGTTGTGATCAGCGACCTCTTCGCATTTCTGTCCATCCACTTCCTTGGCTCAAGTGGTAGGAGCTCCGATTTAGAATCGAGACGATAGGAGATCGATCCCCAGTCGCGGGAAGTTAATTTTTGATGATTCAACATTGTGGCGCAGTCGGTAGGACACGAAACGTCTCCTCAGCATTTCTCAGAGAAACATTAATTCATTTAAAAGATTGGGTCATCAAAACAACTCCCTCTCGAGACACGAGTCGAGCCACCGCCTATTCGGACAAACGTTGAGGTCAGCAGATCCCCCGCCCCGTCAATAAGGAAGAATAACAAAAACTCCGAAGCCAGTCAAAAATAGCGCGTTCTCACTGGGTTGGAAAACGCCGGCCAAAGCTGCCCCTCACCTCCCTGACGTAGGTAACGGAGTACCTCAGATTTCCTAATGGGGGGGGAGATGTTGTGATCAGCGACCTCTTCGCATTTCTGTCCATCCACTTCCTTGGCTCAAGTGGTAGGAGCTCCGATTTAGAATCGAGACGATAGGAGATCGATCCCCAGTCGCGGGAAGTTAATTTTTGATGATTCAACATACCTACGTTTGATGAAATATATCATGAACAGTGTATGCATCACTTGTTTGAAATCCCACTCATCACCAAGCTCTTTATGTACCTACCTAGGTACCTATTTGGGCGGGGTGGTCATAATGACAAAAGTATCTATCTGACACAAATCGATGTTCACTATAGGGTTAAGTAACTATCAAGGTTACAGATTTTTTCGCACTGTGCCTGTTTCATATACTTTTGTCATTATGACCACCCCTCCCAAACAGATATCAAAAGAGCTTGGTGATTCTGAGATGGGTGGAATTTCAAATAGGTTAGGCAACTCTGTGGAGAGAGTCTTTCAGTGATATTGGATCAATTATGGAGTTTAATCACCAACCTATTATTTTATTCTAACTCGAATTTTTAGATGGTGAGACAGGAATCAGTGACAATGAAATTCAAACTTTTGGAGAGGGAGAAAACGTTGAGTAGACGTACGTTGGAAGAGCAAGAGTGCCTGCTGAATGAAGATAAGCCCAAATGAGACCATCAAGACCAACATGGGAAGGAAGAGGGCGGAAACGGAAAAGACGAGAAAACAAGTTGAGGGGGCAGCCGGAGTTGGTGGAAGGTTCACATGGACGTAAAGAACAGAATGATAACCTTCCTCCTGGAAGCCTCTGAAATGATAACCTCTCTGGTTATATTGCTCTTGGAATTTTCAAATTGCCCACATGCTCATTAAGTTTAACGAATGCCAGCTGAACAATGTTTGTAGAAAATTCACAGTTGGGATTCTGCAATAATTCTGGGAATACATTACCACAATGTATCAATTGCGTCGATTGCATCATAACAATCGATTGTTTGCTACTATCGACAGCTGGCCACCACTAGTGCAACCTCCACTCGTGGTTATCATTCCTGACCACTGCACTGGTGCGCAGAATACACGGAAGAAGGACAACGGTATAAAAATTCCTTCTGCCGACGGGTTCCATCAAGATGGCAGCCACCATTCTCAACCGGGGAAAATCAGCCAATCAGATTGTGATATTTCTTTCCGTCTTTTCTGTTTCCGCCCTCTTCCATCCATGTGAATCCAGCTTCTAAGTACCAATCATAATGCCCCAACGCGTAACTGTAACAACCGCGCCCATGTGAACACAGTTTTAATGCCACTATAAGACCGATATTTCATTGAGGCGTTCATATTTTTCAGATATTGAGACAGTTCCTGACGAGTACTCCCTTTGGACAAACACTGAGATTCAATACTTCTCATTCGTTTTGGATGACCACAATGTCTTCTAATATTGTAGACATTACTTTGGTACTAGACACTGGTGAATAGATCGACAATGTCCCCATTTTCAATACGGCAGGTCCGCCTAGTTGTCCCCATTCACTCGTGTGCCAGGAGGAAGATTGAGATTACTGTATTTTTTCAATAGTTTGATCTCGTGTCTTACAACATAAGTCTGAAGAACTACTTCGTTACCTCTAACAAATTTATGTTTTTCATACAGACTAATATTATTATTTTCCTCTAAAATAAAGTTTAAGATCTCAACAAACTGTTTTCCATTTATAAAAACCTCGTTTTTCTATCCATCAAAATTATTAACTTTTACTCTTCTATTTATTTGTAATTGAATCGAGATTGCAGCGTGCATTCTTCTTTGGAACTAGCAGGTAATTTTTGAAGACTAATGATTTAGTTTTTGGTATCAATACAAAAGCTAAATTTTTTCTTTGATCTGGCAATATAACTTTTTGAGCAATTATAACATGCAAAAGAGAAATCGTTAAGCAAAAACTGCTGTAAGTAAACTCATGGTTTGACAACGGAATTTTTTTAAAAATGAATGTTGAAAGGGTTTGAAAGAACTCGTTCCTACCAACTGCGCCAATGTAAGGGACCACCCACTTACATAACACATATTTCATAGAAA
Organism: Apolygus lucorum; assembly: GCA_009739505.2. Classification (NCBI taxonomy): domain Eukaryota; kingdom Metazoa; phylum Arthropoda; class Insecta; order Hemiptera; family Miridae; genus Apolygus; species Apolygus lucorum. Next base: position 49,778,289 of record CM019168.2, on the reverse strand, counting down.
ATAACGTCTTGCATCACTCAAAAACCGACTTTAATAGTTATATTTCTCTCCTACCTCCTGTTTTTGACTACAAAAAATACTAAATAATACCAAACTGGTGCAGCATTTCATTTAGTGAGGTAGTTGACATGGAAGTTTAGTGACACCCACCACTGCGCGCATGCAGATTGGGGGTTCAGGAGTCAGTTGTAATTCGAATGTTGATCTAGATGTTCACCAGCTCACCCGAGTCATTTCATACCTGTACTTTTCAGTCAATACAGTCTCGTTCAACTTACCAGTGGTGTTCAGTGTATTCTTTTCTATACTTCAGTAGTTGCATTAGTTTTTACATTCCTCACTAATTTACAATTTTGTCCACCATGTTAACACCTTGAACGCGGGGAAAAAAAACGCGTTGGTCCACTGACGCGGAGACATTTTTTTCGTGAAGCGCGCAAAGCTAAGGTGTCACTTTGATAACTGCTCATGACCTTCAACATCGACCGATTCAGTTCCGGATTGAACCGTTCGTCTCATAAATAGTTCATCTATCATGGAAAACAGCTAGAAAAGAGCGGAAACGGCGAACAAAAGAATAGGAGCAGATATTCTTGAACCCTTTGAGAAAGGCGTTTGCGTGACATAGACGCGGCCAGCCACAGGGACCCCGGGATTTGCGTGACATAGACGCAATCCGCGTGCAACGTGTTAATAATAATGTCCTGATGTAGTTTTCAGTTGTATTAATTGGTCAAGAATAGAAAATCCTCATTGGAAACACGTACAGTAGCAAATTAATTAAGAAGTAGAGCGGTATTGGTTGGCTCTATCTTACACTTATACCTTATTTCAAATATTTCGTCATCTTTGATGTCCGATGATGAAGTAGGTAGGTAAAAGCATTTTCCACCCATTTGGGTCTTCAGGGAGGTGAAAATGGGAAGGAGCCAAGTCAGGGGTGTAATCCCCGGGTTCCACCCCTGAGGATTACGGTTAATCGTTCTCCACTTAAAAGAGTGCGGGCTAGGTCCGCGGCATCCACACCAGCAGCGCCACCAGTGCCGGGACCGAGCTTCGCCCAGTCAGCACCAGTAGCGCCACCAGTACCAAGATCAAGCTTCGCCCAGTCAACACCAGCGGCGCCACCAGTAGCTCTCCCACTCCGTGCGCAGGCGCAGAAGCACCGCCTGGCCCCACCCAAACCGAAGGACCCCCGTGCTCATCCCTGATGCCCTCATTCCTTGAGTAGCTGTCACTGTGGCCGAGAGTACAAGCCCGCCGAGACTGGGGCCCCCCAACACTTTGCTAGTTCACTCCTGGATTCACCCTGACAAGACTGCAACATCTACAAGAACTTCTAGACAGCACCTGCCCATCACGAACTTTCTGGACTGGTAGGATTACTCCTTTTTATTGTATATAGACCTTATAACTGATTAGGTTAGTAGTGAATTTCTCCTTTTCAAAAGACTGGCGAACAGGCGCAAGATTCACCTGCCAATAGCAAAGACTGAGAATGGCCCCATCCTAAATTCCCCCCCATAATATTAAAACTTGTAATTCTTTTAAATTTAAACTGTAAAACTTGAATCGTAAACGTGGTGTACACCTTCCGTGTCCACCACCTTGTTCACATTGACTATATTGTCCACATTTGTTCACCTATATTGAGAGAGAGAGAGAATGTTCCTTTTTGCGTGATAGTAGGTAGGTAGAGTAAGAGTTGTTGTGACATATATTTTATTTTGCATATTCGTGAATACAACAACCATACGGAAGTACCATCTACTTTCATTGACTACTCCCCACTGTACCAGGTATTACTTCACAATTAAATTCAAAGTAGATTCTTTCAGTAAATTCACTTGCTTTTCAATCAGCACTTAACGTAACTTCACTTGCAATTAACTTCATTTCATTTCATATTTATCATACTTAATCAAAGGATTAAGTCCTACATTCGTAGGTGGTGGCAGCATACATATCTTCAGGGAAGACAACAGACAGCTAAGGTAAGTTCTTTATTTCCGCACATTAGTTACCTTAGAGCCAAAACATAAGATTCCTAAAATAGGGTTTTCTATTAGTTAACACATTTTAACTTTGAGAACTTTACTTTGCTCCCTTCCGAGGGTTCCCTAGTGAAAAAGGGGTTACAGGGGAATATAGAGGGTGGTTCACAATGTCCCAACCAAATAATTCCAACATCTCTTGGAGGGCTGGTGTTGTCTTGCAACAAGCACACCTCCTTTGTCAACATTCCCCTCTGCTTGTTTTGGATTGTTCTTCTGAGCTTTTTAAGGGTTTTGCAGTATCGAATAAATTGCATTAATTATCTCCCCCAGGGGCAGAAAATGAACCAGAATGATTCCTTCCAAAATTCAAAATGGAAGGCCTCTGTCGCTACAGCGAGAGTATAATACACAATATAACATAATTAAAATACAGTAGTTTGTAAGGAAGGACGAACCCAGGAGAAGGAGGGACTTCCTAGAGGTAGAATGGTGGGGGGAAGACACGCAAGTCGGCAAGACAGGCGAGCCGACGCACTGTTGTGTTTGTGGAGGCAACAGGAGAAGGTATCTGTGAGTACTTACACCTTACACTTATTCGATCGATCGATTATACCTATACCTTCTGTGTCAACAAGCTCTCCCCTTGTCTTATACTCTATACCATACACACAATACCTTATAAGACATGTTCTAGCTTATACAGAAGCCTATAACACACTATATACCTAGTATACTGTTGTGCAATTGTTGTACAAATTATACTTCCCATATGACCATGGCGGATGGCATATACTATATACCTACATCTAACCCACACTGCGGTGTGGTTTATACAATACACATATATTATACATATATGCTATACATGTACTGTACACTTATGCTATACACATATACGTGTATAGTATATATGTCTGTAGTATAGTATGTATGTATGGTATATGTATACCCATATACTATACACTATACCTTTATACTGTGGCACTATACTATACCTATACTGTTGTGCAAGTGGTGTACAACTTATACTTCCCATATGACCATGGCGGATGGCATATACTATATACCTACATCTAACCCACACTGCGGTGTGGTTTATACAATACACATATATTATACATATATGCTATACATGTACTGTACACTTATACTATACACATATACGTGTATAGTATATATGTCTGTAGTATAGTATGTATGTATGGTATATGTATACCCATATACTATACACTATACCTTTATACTGTGGCACTATACTATACCTATACTGTTGTGCAAGTGGTGTACAACTTATACTTCCCATATGACCATGGCGGATGGCATATACTATATACCTACATCTAACCCACACTGCGGTGTGGTTTATACAATACACATATATTATACATATATGCTATACATGTACTGTACACTTATACTATACACATATACGTGTATAATATATATGTCTGTAGTATAGTATGTATGTATGGTATATGTATACCCATATACTATACACTATACCTTTATACTGTGGCACTATACTATACCTATACTGTTGTGCAAGTGGTGTACAACTTATACTTCCCATATGACCATGGCGGATGGCATATACTATATACCTACATCTAACCCACACTGTGGTGTGGTTTATACAATACACATATATTATGCATATATGCTATACATGTACTGTACACTTATACTATACACATATACGTGTATGGTATATATGTCTGTGGTGTAGTATGTATGTATGGTATATGTATACCCATATACTATACACTATACCTTTATACTGTGGCACTATACTATACCTATACTGTTGTGCAAGTGGTGTACAACTTATACTTCCCATAATATGACCATGGCGGATGGCATATACTATACACATCTAACCCACACTGCGGTGTGGTTTGATACAATACCAATACTATACTGGGCGCCTTATATACCTATACATACTTATACAGAGGTCAGGGGACGGATAAGGGGTCGTTGGGGAGTCCGTCATACACAAAAGGCCCAAAGGGGGAGAGCTTGGATCTATGTTGACATTTACAATACATGTGATACCTATTTATACCATTTACATACATGTGGCAAAACATACATCGATTACATGAAATATTATGTAGGTATTTATGATATTAATTATTCGATTACATGAAATATTATGTATTTATGATATTAATTCGTACGGCAGACGGCCGTGACGACATGGTGCATCGGCCGGGAAACTCGGCCTTTTCTCGTTTATTTTTAAAAAATCTTAGTGCACTGCGTAGTTCCGATTTGTTTGCCTCAAGCGTCGAGTTAAAGTCCAAAATTTTCCTCGGTTGGGTTCCGCACCTTACAGTTTGTCATGACACCCCCCTCCCGTCTATCCCTCGACAGGTATATTTCTCGCTCTCGCTCACCGAGTGGAGCGAGCGGGGAAGGTGGGTGACCAAGGCGGGAGAGGAATATCGGGGTATTCAAGGAACGTACACGATTTCGTGCTTTCTGGAATTATTTTATTTACCTTCCCGAGCGAAAAAACGGGGAAGTCCTTCGAATTTGATAATATTGTTGTAAAAATTTTTTTTTTGTTCATTAATCGTTTATAACATGATATACCTACATACATGATACATCTCTCTGGAGTTGACCCCTCCTTCCCCCACGTCCATACCCGGCGGGACCCGTCGTTCCCCCGCGTCCCACCCTGCGGGACCCCTCTTTCCCTGCGTCACACGCTGTGGGACCCCTCCGCCCCGACGCTCCTCCCGGCGGGACCCTCATAGGTAACTGTTTGCAAATACCTAAACATTGCCCCTTACACGTGGTAACTCCTAGAAATTTTGTTTTGGTTCACAATAGGATTACTCTCGTCAACCTCTTTATTCCATTTAACAGTTTTCAGAGGGTGGAAGGAGAAATGTTTTATTTATTTATTTTATTTTTTTACATATCCATACATGAATTGTTCGTGATGCAATTTGAAATATTCGACCAGTGGTATACACAAAGATTATCTCCTCCTCTTCCTCCTATACTACACATCCATACATGAGCATATTATCGATAATCCTCATATATGTATGAGGAAATATATGCATGAGGAAATATAATATATTTGAATGCATGTTATGCATTCACATACATGTATTCGTACACGAGCTATACACTAATTTTCCTCATTTATCCAACGTGTGAAAATAAAAACAAAAGAGGAGGTGCTCCTCTGTTACAGATATTGAGTATCTAACTATTCAAGATGGATTACATTATATTGAAGAGGCTCGAAACACCAGGGAATAGAGTGCGTGATGGTATGGAGGCTTGTCAAGGTCTCCTACGAGATACAGACACCATGTAAAGGAAACACCATCTTGTAATCCAAAAATTAAAATGGTCAGTGGACCGATTGAATGGGGAAATACAAAATGTTCTCTCCAAATACACAGAACCCTCCACAGAATTGGCCTCCGAAATAGAATTACAGTTGGAGGCAGAAGAGCTTTTGGTGGAATCAGATACATTACATCTAAGCGATAAAACTCATGATGCAAATGATATTCCCACACCACAATATACATCCTTGAACAGCCGTCTTCCCAAACTCGAAATGTTGAAATTTGACGGGAATATATTGAGGTGGCACGAGTTTTGGGATAGGTCCTCTTCAACAATCGAAAACAGAACCCACATGAGCAATGTCGAAAAATTGTCGTACCTTCTCAGTCTTATGGAAGGAGACGCCAAGAGAGCAGTGCAAGACTTAGACATTTTAAATCAAAACTACAAGGTGGCTGTGGATCGTTTAGCTGAGCGATTTGGAAAAAGGAGCATATTGATGGATGCTCATTATGCAGCACTCCAGCAAATAGGTACCAAAATCCACACAAGACGTAGCTGATTGTCGACGAACCCTTGATGAAATAGAACGCCACCTCCAAACCCTACAATCACTCGGAGAAAATACAAACCACAGACAATTAAGAGCAACCATACTTGACAAATTTCCTGGAGCAACCATATTTGATTTACGAATGGCTATGACGTCAGATGATCGTACTGTATCCGAAATACGATCAATCCCTGAAAGAGTAATCTTAGCTAGAGAAGCAGCGCTGAGAATGGCAGCCATCGATAACACAGATCATACAAATTCAAATAATAACCCAACATATACTATTGAAACTCTGTTTGCTGGATCCAATCCTCAAAACAAACAACGAAAACCTATGAACCCCTCAATAGCGTCACCCTCATAGAAGAGGAATCCTCTTCGAGGTCCTTCAAGATATCAATTCAAAAAAATTGATAGAAATTCTAAATCAGGACAATCATCCAATTTTCGGAATTACAAACGCCCAGCAGAGCAATCATACCACAACCAAAGCAAATCAGCTAAGTCCCGTCGTCTGAATTGCAATTTTTGTTCAGGCTCACACATACACGAGAAAATTTCTTATTTAATGCGACCGTTATAAAACTAGTAAAGAAAGAAAGGCAAAATTGAAGAACAACTGTTTTCTTTGCTTAAGAGAGTAACACATGGTGTCGTCATGCCCAAACAAAAACTGGACGAGATGTGTCCACTGTGGTGTTAACCTTCTATCCGTACCGCGGTGTTGGATACCGCACCCCTCCCTTCAAACATCAATGTACACTTCATAAGAAAGAGCAATGAACCGAGCCCCTTATTACCCTCCTAACATTCGACGAGAAAGGTCACGTGAGTGTCATTTGTTTATTTCTACCTGTCTGCTGTTTTCTAGTGACCTATGTACGGGTGTATCTACAGATTGAGCGCGGTCCCTCAGCCCTCCCCGTACGAGAAACGTGCAATTCAGCCACTGTCAATGAGACTGTAAACGTTAAAATGAGACTGTTTTGATAAAGAGGTTTTTGCCATACCAATGGGACTGTAGCAATCAAGATAAGACTGTTGTTTTTTGTGTCAATAAAGTTTAAGATTAACTGATCTAGTTTTCATCCAATTTATGGGAACTTACCTACCAATTGTACGTACAGGGAGGTATTCTGGTGAAAAAATTTCTCAAAGTCGTAATTAATTGATATATTATGAAAAATTGGTACTTAAAACTACTTACATTTTCAAAATGTATCAATAGTGATCGAATGTGAGGCGTATCCTTGAATGGCGGTATCCCATACCGGCGGTACGCTGATCAGTGGTAGAAAGGGGGTACGGATAGAAGGTTAAAGGCAATCATAACCGTAGCCTTTGTGAGAAATTGAACATACACAAAGAACAAACTCACTCACATTTCTCAAATATCTCATCAGACACTATACTGCAAACGGCCACTGTTTCTCTCGATTCTGGCCAAGGAATATCAATAACAGGGCGTATTCTTTTCGACACAGGGAGCCAAAAGACATAGGCTCCTATATAAGGTCAAGTGTAGCAAAACAGCCTTAAACATTTTCACATTTGGATCAACTAAACCAAAAACCATCAGCACAAACCTCGTGACGTTTCAGTTAAGTACTCACAAGTCACCATTCAACATTTTAATACAAGCTCACACTCTACCAACTTTAACTGGAGTGATACCCTCATATCTAGAAATGAAGACCACCCTGAAACAAATGTACCCAAACATTCATATTGCTAATGATGTGAATGCCAAAAGTAGTATTGATGTTATTATTGGAAATGATTATCATCATTCAATCGTAATGGCCAACAGAATAGAAATTACACCAACACTATTCCTAGTGGATCACTAATTGGATGGATTCTCTCTGGAGTATACAAAGAAAATCAGAAACATACTGACGTCCTGACTATATTTATTTACGTCCAGGTTGGACCCTCTGAACAATACAAGCGAGTCTTTGACTGTCCAGACTCTGCACTGAAAGATGATAATATAAAAAACATTTGGGAGTTGGAGGTGATTGGAATAAAGTATTCTCCAAAATTACTTCAAGACGAGGAAGTGGTTCAACATTTCAACAATACAACTATACTTCAGAACAACAGGTATCACGTCAGATGGCCTTGGATACAATATCCTCCAGAACTTCCAGTAAATCTAGGACTTGCTCTTGGTCGACTAAAATCATTGATTAAAAGACTTGACAATGATATGATCAAAAAATATGAAGAAGTCCTGCATGACTAAATGAATAAAGGCATCATTGAAACCGTAATAGAACCTAAGCTTCCTGCCACACACCCAATTCATTACCTCCCACATCACTGTGGTTCAACAAGAAAAACCACAAAACTTAGAATCGTATATGACTCTTCATCAATGACAAAGGGTCAAAACAGCCTAAATGATCTACTGTACAAAGGTCCGCTCCTATTACACGACTTTACATCCCTTTTGATTCAATTTCGACAAAACCCAATTGCTATTGTTGCTGACATTGAAAAGGCGTTTTTACAAGTTGGACTCCAAGACCAGGATCGGGATGTTACACGGTTTCTTTGGCCTCATGATACAACCCAACATCCTTCAGACAAAAACTTAGTACACTTCAGATTTTGTAGAGTACCGTTTGGGGTCATCTCAAACCCGTTTTCTCCTTGCGGCTACTATACGTAAACACCTCTCACAAAAGGGACAACCTCTGACTGATAAAATAGTTTCCTGTCTGTATGTAGACAATCTCGTAACTGGTGTATAAAGTCCACAAGAAGCCAAAGAACTGTTCATTACATGCAGAGAAAATTTCAAGGAATTGTCCATGAACGTCCGAGAATGGAACTCAAATAACCAAGAGTTTATACAATCCATCCCGACGGAATTAACAAAACCAAAACGTACCATTTCTGTCTTAGGCCTTCAGTGTGATACATGGCAAGATACCTTGACATTGCAAATCAAACCTGAAGTAATTTAAAGCAAGATTTCCACCAAAAGACATTTACTTCGAATAATTGCGTCTGTTTTTTGATCCTTGTGGTCTAGTTGCCCCATTGACACTACCGACACGTTTATTCTTCCAAGATTTGTAGGAAGAAAAATTGAAATGGGATACCCCATTGTCTCTTGATCATCTGCAGCGTTGGAAATTATGTACGAGTATCGTAAGACGTTTTTACACAAATTACCACTACTTTCAACCCCACGGTCCAACGTTACTCCAGACATAGGTACCAGCAAACTGTAAATACGAACTACATTGCTTCACTGATGCATCTATAGAAGCTTATGTATCTGTTATACATATGAGGATTTCTAATCAAGAGACTCACACTACAAGCTTTATAATTTCCCGTTCCCGATTAGCCCCTCTTAAAAGAAAGGAAAGCCTTATCATACCTACACTCGAACTCCTTGTAGTAGTGATCGGAAGAAGACTCCTGCAATATGTACAGTCTGCATCCATTTTACCAATACATGCTCAAAACCTTTGGACTGACAATCAGGTGGTATTGAACTGGCTCCGATCGAGACGCTTTCTTCCACACATTATTAGTAAGTGAGTCATGGAAATCCAGAGTGATGGTGATGTGCAGTTCCGATTTATCAGATCAGAGAAAAATCCAGCTGATGTTGCGACACGTCAACTGAAGGATGACACCTTGCCAAATTTATGGATTAATGGCCCATCCTTTTGCATAAACCACATGATGAGTGGCCTCAACACGACCTGATGTGGAAGGAAACAACTACTACTGAACATCCCTCACGTCATGATACTACTCAGGAATACCCTACACATCAAACGATCAAGACTTTAATTTTCCTGCAACTGGAATTCAGCTAGCGGTAGCGAAGGTACAGGTGAGGAGGAAGTAGGGATGGAGAAGGGGTATCTCCCCTTGATGGGGAGAGAAGGTTCCCTTGGCTTGAACCAGCAGTCACAAGAAGAATCTCGAGGTGGTGCGTACCCGAAACCATGATAACCTCATAATGTGACTGATATTTTGCATACACACAAAATATCCCAATCTCTCTATCCCTATTATACATAGTTATTTATCTATATATTATACAAACTGGAAATGTACACAAACTCACATAATTATACAAACTTGATGTATGGGTGTGTGGCGCACTCCTACACATGGTTATACATTCACAGTGTGTGAAATACCCATAAAATCACAATAGGTGATTTATACAAAATGGAAATCTACACAATCTTACCTTTATACATCTTACCACAACACAATCTTACCTTTATATCCATACAAACTTTATGTCTGGGTGTGTGGCAGTCACCAAGACATAATGATACATACCGCCACTGCGGGTGGCTTATGCTTACCCATACCGCCACGTGAGATGGCTTATACATACCGCCAGTGCGGGTGGCTTATACATACCTATATCGCCATGCGAGATGGCATATATATACCACCACTGGGGGTGGCTTCTACATACCTATACTGTACTCACATCCAGTAGAGAGGCATGGGGACGTGTGTAGTGAAGGTTTAGAGCCCGTCAGGGGAAAACGATCCCCAAGGGTTGAGAGATATTGGAATATTATGCACATGTACCCATACAAATTTATGTATACACACAAATTGACATAATTTACTTATAAAATGTATAATACGTTAAATTCGTATTGCCAGGGCGGCAATGACGACATGTTCAATGTGGCACACTCTGATCTGTCTAAACTATGAACATAGTATAAATTATTGTTTGTTTTACACTACTTACAGTTATGTGAGTTATACTGTTACTTTATCTCGAAGTTATACTGAAGGCATACTTTTCATTGTATAATTGAAAATCATTTTCATAAGAAAGTGGTTTATTCTTGCTCTATTTCCAACCTCCTGCCTGGGAGTGTCGCTACAGCGAGAGTATAATACACAATATAACATAATTAAAATACAGTAGTTTGTAAGGAAGGACGAACCCAGGAGAAGGAGGGACTTCCTAGAGGTAGAATGGTGGGGGGAAGACACGCAAGTCGGCAAGACAGGCGAGCCGACGCACTGTTGTGTTTGTGGAGGCAACAGGAGAAGGTATCTGTGAGTACTTACACCTTACACTTATTCGATCGATCGATTATACCTATACCTTCTGTGTCAACAAGCTCTCCCCTTGTCTTATACTCTATACCATACACACAATACCTTATAAGACATGTTCTAGCTTATACAGAAGCCTATAACACACTATATACCTAGTATACTGTTGTGCAATTGTTGTACAAATTATACTTCCCATATGACCATGGCGGATGGCATATACTATATACCTACATCTAACCCACACTGCGGTGTGGTTTATACAATACACATATATTATACATATATGCTATACATGTACTGTACACTTATGCTATACACATATACGTGTATAGTATATATGTCTGTAGTATAGTATGTATGTATGGTATATGTATACCCATATACTATACACTATACCTTTATACTGTGGCACTATACTATACCTATACTGTTGTGCAAGTGGTGTACAACTTATACTTCCCATATGACCATGGCGGATGGCATATACTATATACCTACATCTAACCCACACTGCGGTGTGGTTTATACAATACACATATATTATACATATATGCTATACATGTACTGTACACTTATACTATACACATATACGTGTATAGTATATATGTCTGTAGTATAGTATGTATGTATGGTATATGTATACCCATATACTATACACTATACCTTTATACTGTGGCACTATACTATACCTATACTGTTGTGCAAGTGGTGTACAACTTATACTTCCCATATGACCATGGCGGATGGCATATACTATATACCTACATCTAACCCACACTGCGGTGTGGTTTATACAATACACATATATTATACATATATGCTATACATGTACTGTACACTTATACTATACACATATACGTGTATAATATATATGTCTGTAGTATAGTATGTATGTATGGTATATGTATACCCATATACTATACACTATACCTTTATACTGTGGCACTATACTATACCTATACTGTTGTGCAAGTGGTGTACAACTTATACTTCCCATATGACCATGGCGGATGGCATATACTATATACCTACATCTAACCCACACTGTGGTGTGGTTTATACAATACACATATATTATGCATATATGCTATACATGTACTGTACACTTATACTATACACATATACGTGTATGGTATATATGTCTGTGGTGTAGTATGTATGTATGGTATATGTATACCCATATACTATACACTATACCTTTATACTGTGGCACTATACTATACCTATACTGTTGTGCAAGTGGTGTACAACTTATACTTCCCATAATATGACCATGGCGGATGGCATATACTATACACATCTAACCCACACTGCGGTGTGGTTTGATACAATACCAATACTATACTGGGCGCCTTATATACCTATACATACTTATACAGAGGTCAGGGGACGGATAAGGGGTCGTTGGGGAGTCCGTCATACACAAAAGGCCCAAAGGGGGAGAGCTTGGATCTATGTTGACATTTACAATACATGTGATACCTATTTATACCATTTACATACATGTGGCAAAACATACATCGATTACATGAAATATTATGTAGGTATTTATGATATTAATTATTCGATTACATGAAATATTATGTATTTATGATATTAATTCGTACGGCAGACGGCCGTGACGACAATTCCAACATCTCTTGGAGGGCTGGTGTTGTCTTGCAACAAGCACACCTCCTTTGTCAACATTCCCCTCTGCTTGTTTTGGATTGTTCTTCTGAGCTTTTTAAGGGTTTTGCAGTATCGAATAAATTGCATTAATTATCTCCCCCAGGGGCAGAAAATGAACCAGAATGATTCCTTCCAAAATTCAAAATGGAAGGCCTCCTACTCGTCTGATCATTGTGAACATTTTTGTTCTGTCTTCGCTCAACTCACGACACCACTTGAAAACATTGGGTTTTCCGACTATTTGGCGGATGCCTACCATGATTTTTCACCAAAAGTAATATAATTACAATAGGATTCGACTTATTTTCTTGCTGTTATTTATCTTTGATTTGCTTCTTGCAATTCATGGTAAAGAGATTTAGCAGATAAATTAATGTGTTACGAATATTTAATAAGTTATTAGTGTTGCATCAGTTCGTTGGAAAAGATAGGAACAGTTGAGTAGAAAATTGACACACAATTTTTTTGCACCTCTGAAAACACTTTTCTTTCAGTTTTATTTCATCAATTTAGGTAAGTAGGTAACAAAATCATGAAAATCACAAAAGAAGCACAAACTACAAATCCAGTAAACCACAAAAGCCACAATAATTACAAAATTTAGGGTCGGTCTTCCTAAATAAAATTGGAGTCAACTAATCTTGTAATAATTTGATTTTTATCAAATTCAAACTTTATTGGTGCCACTTGGTTTTTTGTGCGCTTAGCGGTGAATCAAGGAAATATGGCATTAAATGTATGGAGTAAGTTCCACTAGTTAAAAAAAAATACAATTATTCTATCTATTAATCTACGTACCGTATTGGAGAGCCCGTCGTAACCAGGAGGACTCCTGTACTCGACTTGTTGGTTTCGATGGGTTCTCCAATATGGTACCTACAAGGAAATATGTTTTTTTTTTTTCAAGAGTCGTTTTACATGTTAATAAAGTGAGCTCAGCTCCGATTCTTTAACCCTGCACAACAGGACTTACATCTGACCGGAGCTTGTTGGTTTCTTATGCTATTTTATGTGCTGAATCTGAATCCGAGGTCTGGTTTTTTATGTTTAACTCCTTTTTCCACAATGATATTTATCAGGTTTTCACTTTTTTAGGTCTTCCCACAGTAAAACTTGGGCGTCCTTATCCAATTAATCTGGGGTGAGTAGGACAACACTCATCAGGAAAAAGTCTGCCAAGGGGGTGTGGGGCATAGCTTCCTCGTATCCATAACCCGATTGTTTAGATGATCCAATGCATTGTAGCTAATTAGCTACAATGAGATTAATCTTAAAACCCTAGTTGTGTACCAACTACACGACATCCAGCAAAATATCTGAATATTTCTTCGAATTTGGATGGAAAATGTGGAAGTTACTACTATCAGTCTGGGGGTGGTGATTGTTTTAGGGGACCATCTACACGCAAACCAACACAATCGTTGAAAATTTAATCAAAATTGAATAATAACTTTGCATGGTTTTGCTAGTTACAAGGATTCCATGAGACACAACCAAAATTTTTCAGGAAGGTCTGAAATGTAAAACGCAAATGCAAATATTAATTTTGGAGAACATTTTTTTGTCCGCTGCCTTGGTAAGCAGCGTAAGAAGTGAGCAGCAAGGTAAGAGGTAAGAAGCAAAACGGACCTCAGATTCGGATTCAGCACTACGTAAAAAACTTACGAAAAGTATGTTTTATACGTATGTTTACATACAAACATACCTACAAATTTTGTAAAGTTGTATCTACAACCTGTCTTGTAGACTTGGCTTGGTAACTTGGAGTAAAATATATGACATAGCTCTACCAGGATGTTCCTGAAGGTTCATCGTCGGAATCTATCCAATCGATTGTCAGTAGACCGATACGATCTTTTTCTTGCCGAGACATTTCTTGTTATCCTCTTCCGAGATGACTGGCTGATAAGAGTCCTCCTGATATGCCCTTGGACCCTGAACGCTCATCCTCTTTTCATGGAGCCAATGTAAATAGATTTTCCGTTAGTTCCGCGGCATTCCTCGGTACTCAACGATTGTCTGCAAGAAAATTAGGCTACCATCAGAGAATGTCAATGAGGAGAAAAAAATCAATCTGTCTCGCAGCACTGAATTTGTTTGAATGAAAAATGTTTGTCTATTTAGTATTTAATTCAGTAGTTGAAATATCGTTTGTCAGGCAGATAAAATTTAGCTCGGGTGCATGGAAAATCCATCAAACATAGCAGGTAGGTAGTAGCTACGTCAAATCCCGCCTGACAGGTGGGATATGATTAGGAAAGGAACTTACCTATTTGTCATGAAGTTAACGGGCAGAAGCGAAAATCCTTCCTCACAACCTCTGGTACCTAGCTGAAGCACTTGGGATGTTCACAGTACTCTTCTCCACAACTTGTCTCTTCTCTTCTTGTCTAGCGGCATACTGTAAAATTGTTAGGAGCTATCCGCCTGACAGGAAAGTTGTATTGAGTTGTGAATAAATTGAGTTCAACTCAATGAGTTGTATTGAGTAAATTGAGTGAACACAATCGCCCCTGAAGACAATTTTACCAACATGTTTTGGTAAACTACGTACATGTTTGCCAGAGATGGACAGTTTTTAGGAAACAGGAGCCTAATATTATTGATTAACATTTAGTTTCAAAATCATTCAATTATCTCCGTTTTATATTATAGACACTACATTGCCAATTTTAAAGAGAACAACATTTGAATTTACCGCCACTTAACAGGTGTTGATTTTCGATCCATGAAAAGGAATTTATTATTCTACTTCCATGTTCAATCGTTTGTAACCGGATGATCGATTAAAACAACATCGGTAAGATAGATACTATCGATTGTCCCACCAATGAGGTAGGGTACATTGCCGGGGGTTTGTATGGAGGTGCTTTATAGTATCCAACTGATAAGGAGCTCAGGGGTAGAATGACCGGGGGCTCAATGCTCGGGGGGTACAATGCTTGGGGGGTACAGTGAAACCGTCCCAAATCGATTCCACTCCGGGGGTACAATGACGGGGGCTCAATGCTCGGGGGGTACAATTACGGGGGGTACAAATGAGCACACCCTTTTGCTTTTGCTTTAGCTCCTGCTCCTGCTTTTCCTCTTGCTCTTTATTATCAGTTTTGGAAGTTGAATATTTCGAGTTTTTTCTTTCTGTCTCCGTGAAATTTTACTCTTTACAGCCGAGAGAATACGTTAATGAAGGCTCGATTACACAGGGCGAGTTTACTGGCCCACAATCTCACTAGCTAGCGAGTAGCTTGTAAAGTAGCCAGGTCGTCAACTTTTCCAGCAGCTCGCCAGCTAGTCAGCTAGTGAGCCGATGACACGGGGAGAGTTCACTAGCGGCTAGTGAATTCGCTGGCTAGTAGCTAGTAAACTCGCCCTGTGTAATCGAGCCTTAACTGAAAATCCAAACCATAGAAAAGAGTGTTCTGTGAAGAAATGGAAGGATCTTCTGGAGTACAGAGGTGTGAGTTGAAGACTTTCGCATGTGATAGATGTGATTACAGAGCCTCGCATCAAGGATCTCTGAAGACTCACATGAGGACTCACACTGGAGAGAAGCCCTACGCCTGTGATAGATGTGATTACAGAGCCTCGCAACAAGGATCTCTGAAGAAGCACTTGAGGACTCACACTGGAGAGAAGCCCTACGCCTGTGATAGATGTGATTACAGAGCCTCGCAACAAGAATCTCTGAAGAAGCACTTGAGGACTCACACAGGAGAGAAGCTCTACGCCTGTGATAGATGTGATTACAGAGCCTCGCATCAAGGATCTCTGAAGACTCACATGAGGACTCACACTGGAGAGAAGCCCTACGCCTGTGATAGATGTGATTACAGAGCCTCGCACCAAGGATCTCTGAAGAAGCACTTGAGGACTCACACTGGAGAGAAGCCCTACGCCTGTGATAGATGTGATTACAGAGCCTCGCAACAAGAATCTCTGAAGAAGCACTTGAGGACTCACACTGGAGAGAAGCTCTACGCCAGTGATAGATGTGATTACAGAGCCTCGCAGCCAGGATCTCTGAAGAGGCACTTGAGGACTCACACTGGAGAGAAGCCCTACGCCTGTGATAGATGTGATTACAGAGCCTTGCAGCCAGGATCTCTGAAGAGGCACTTGAGGACTCACACTGGAGAGAAGCCCTACGCCTGTGATAGATGTGATTTCAGAGCCTCGCAGATAGGAGCTCTGAAGACTCACATGAGGAGTCACACTGGAGAGAAGCCCTACGCTTGTGATAGATGTGATTACAGAGCCTCGCAGATAGGAGCTCTGAAGACTCACATGAGGAGTCACACTGGAGAGAAGCCCTACGCTTGTGATAGATGTGATTTCAGAGCCTCGCAGCTAGGAACTTTGAAGACTCACTTGAGGACTCACACTGGGGAGAAGCCCTACGCCTGTGATAAATGTGATTACAGAGCCTCGCAGCCAGGATCTCTGAAGATGCACTTGAGGACTCACACTAGAGAGAAGCCCTACGCCTGTGATAGATGTGATTACAGAGCCTCGCAGATAGGACATTTGAGAGCTCACATGATGACACACTGAGGAAAAGCCCTATGCCTGTGATAGATGTGATTACAGAGCCTCGCAGCTAGGAGCTCTGAAGACTCACATGAGGAGTCACACTGGGGAAAAGCCCTACGCCTGTGATAGATGTGATTACAGAGCCTTGTTGTTAATAAATCGAAGTAGAAAACTACCTGTCAATATTTATTCAAAATCCCTTCAACGGTTTTGAGAAAAAAAAATTAAAAATGTTTGAATTTGATTTCGAAAATGTACCGTCAACTCATACAACTTTGTGCCAAGGTTTGGTTTTTTACGTGTAAATATTTCACTTTGCACCGTATGTTATTGAAAAATCTACCCAACGTACCTCTAATCTCCAAGTATCAAATGCTACGATGAAAAAAATTCTATCTCTTAAACAAGAATAGAGAAGAATGTTTTTTCGTGGCACATTCTTGTACCCCATAAGGGTACAACAATGTACCAAAAATTTTTTTTTAGCTTGAAAACATACGAATATCGAGAAAGTGGACACTTCTTGCCCTGGTTTCTTTGTTAATCATCATGTCAACTTTGAAAAGAAACCAGAAACAAGCTTGTTTCTTAAAAAAATTTCAATATTTTTCAACTTTTTAGGGAATGTGTGACCACAAAAAACTCAAAACCTTATCTTCTTCATTTTTTAACCCTAGGATGACACACCGGGGTCATTCGTGACCCCACGATTTACATTTGGCCGTGTATCTATACACAAACAAAAATTTTCTTCGAACGGATATTTTGTAAATAAAGTTGGAACTCCTTCCATACGAAAAAACGTCTGCCAAGTTGGGTGGACAGTATAGCTTCCTCACTCATTGTAACATGGACGTATAGAATCAGTTGGCGAAAAAAATTATGATTCAAAGAGTTATTGAATACCAAAATATTGGCGATAATATGCGGGATAGGGTTGCAGGTATTAATGTTTATAATATTTTTATAATTTTTATAAGGCATTATAGTTTATAATATTTTGTATTTTCAACGTAGAATTTTATTTAGCGGTCCACCGTCTAGGACCTAACCCACACAATCCCTGAAAATTTCATCGAAATTGGTTGAATAGTTGCGGAGTTTTGGTTGTAACAATAAATTTAAAGTTCGCGCATGCGCAGCGGCTATTGCTTGACCAATTTGATTGAAACTTATAGGGTGTCTCTTAGAAGTTAGTCTCTAACTAACCTCCAAATTTGAGCAAAATCGGTTCATTAGAAACCGAGGTTCCAGGAAATTCACGTTCGCGCATGCGCACTCGCTCCTATTGGTCCGAAGGTGCTGACATTGATAGGGGACCGTCTAGGACCTAACCCGCACAATCCCTGAAAATTTCATCAAAATCAGACCACAGGTTAGTAAAGTTTTGCCCGGGACAAGGATTGACCACAGACAGACACGGAACCAAAATTGTTCGGGAAGCTCTAAAACGCAAAAAGCAAGTGGAAATTTTGATTTTGGTGTAAGCTTGGGCTTCACCGTTGAATTTAAGATTCTCGAGTAAGCCCGTCTGAAAACCGATCCAAATATAGGTTGAGAGGCTATATTGACACAAATAAAAGGTAATCTAAATTTAATGAATTTATTGATAATTACCTGGTAGACAGCTGCAGTGGCCCGGAGGTAGCTGAAGGCTCTCAAAATCAAGGTAACACCTGAAGGGTTGATTACCGATAGTTTTCGAAATATTGTTATTATGTCTGAAGGACGGAAGTTCGATTCCTGAAGGGAACCAAAAGTGCACGAAAAATGACACCAGTGCACGACGAATCTGCGCACGCACGAAAACAACGCGTCGCACTAAAATAATGTGATTTGCACTAAAATGGTGTGATCGCACGAAAAGAGTGCGTTCACACGTAAACCCGTCTGTTATGGAATAAGGCGATTAAATGAGAAATGCAAATTGTACAATCTAATAGGAACGATTTAATGAAATAAAGGAAATTTGACTCTACGTTAAGTTCTCTGGCAAACAAAGTACAAGATATACAAATAAATGGTTTACATGAAATACGTGCGTTTGATTTCTCCTTCCTCTTTCTCTTATTAACAACTCTACGACTGACTTTACTCAATTTCAACAACATCTGACTCTTGTCTCGACTGACTGACTTTACTACTAAATTGTCTTTTACTCGACTATGACCGGTCTTAAATCTACACCATTCGAACACAACTATCATTGGCCAATGTATAGATATTTGGTTTATTACACTCACAGCGTCGGGGCCCGCAGGAAATCCGTCGGTAGTGCGTTGAGAAGATCTCGGGGGATGGTTGTTCAAGCTGGATGTCACGAAGTCTTACCAGGTTGAACAGTGGGGGTGGCTCAGATAATAAACTCGCAGGCGGCAGGGCTCTCACCGGAATATTATTGAGGGGATCCAGAGACTGACTTGCACAAGGGGGGTCGATTTTCGAATCTATCTTTGGCAAGAAAGCGTGGACTGATCGCATCAAGGACTGGGGGGGTCATGGCCGCTCCACGCGGTGACTAGTTGATACTAGACGTTAGGTGTCGGACCGGCGCTAGTTCTCCCTGGCTCCACGGGGAGCGCTGGATAATTGGGATGACCGACGTTACCGATAATTGGAGCGCAAAAACCAAACAACCGCCAATTTATCGCTTACTTATTAGAATGATTGCATTGATCTACAATATTGCATATATCCATAACCAAGACGACTAAGCGCCAGCCCTTTGTATCATTTTACACAGGTACAATCGTACCTAATGATAATACCTATCGATACCTTAAAGCACAAAGACGCTATGTCCAAAAACGGAGTTTTGAGAAAAAACGCAAAAGAAGTTTCCACCAGTGCACAATTCCTATAATAATGGCTTTCACACTCTTTAACTTCTTCAATACATTTTCAAGCTATAATCGTCAAAAAGGTCAGTAATAGTTTTGATGAATTTGAGTTTTTCTGAAATTCAAAGAAAATAAACAATTTGGAAGATGGATGGACATAGCTCCTCCGTGCTTTAAGGTATCGATATATTATCCTTATTTTATTACATAACTCTTTTATAACTTCATCTTTGATTAGCCACACAATGGGGATGGAATATTCAGCTTAAGTAGTTCTTTTTGATTTTCTTATTAGATAATAAAGAGTGAGAAGTATAAACACTTGAGAATATCTTATAATTATATCCCATTTTAAATAAATAAATAATGATAAATATAATGATATTTTATTTGATAATATATTATCATTATTATAGATTTTATAATAAAATGTGAATACTGGAGAATGTTAAAAAGAAATGTGTGAGGTATATATGAATATAGCCAAAGACTATGGTCAGTAAACTTTTCATTGCTCTATTTCTTCTTACTCTTCTTCTACATCAAAATCCAGCCGCCCTTTGAGTCTATCTATATCGTCCTCGATATCTTCCCCAGAAATCAAAGATGTATAAAATGGCTGGTCTACTTTGGGAATTAGATGCAGCATGCTTTGCAAATCATTCAACTTGGGTTGTGACACGCATTTCTAGTGGAGAGATTAACAAATTATATTGATGTTTGTGGCACGAGTTTTTGAAC
Organism: Apolygus lucorum; assembly: GCA_009739505.2. Lineage (NCBI taxonomy): Eukaryota > Metazoa > Arthropoda > Insecta > Hemiptera > Miridae > Apolygus > Apolygus lucorum. Next base: position 49,757,563 of record CM019168.2, on the reverse strand, counting down.
CCCCTTTCTTGCCGAGATCGAAGATCTTTTTACCCTTTGAAATCATGCGTATCAAGGGAACATGCTTTCAGAATCAAAAATTTTTGAATGGACATTTCAGGTGAGAAGAAAACACGAGTACAATGATACATGCGCGAGATCAGTAATCAGTACAAAAGGAAAAGAAAAATGGGTCCAGCTTGCCCACACTCTGCGAATTTATTAATTTAGCTGTTTCAACGAAAGAGATACCTACGAAAATACATAATACGAAACAGTAAAATGAGGCCCTCGCAGTTGCTCCTGGGAATCCAAACTAATCACCAATATTCAGGTGACGTTTGTTTGGTAGTTAAATAACTTTCTCATGTTGTGTCGTAGGGAATTGTGAAATTCAAAATGCCTTTTTTTAGCGAATGTCGCTTAGTAAGTTCCATTTTATAACAAAAGGAGGGCGCAAAAAATGTTTCTTATCTTGATCTCAAACTTATTTAACTATCGAAGTCTTGTTCAATAGACATTAAATGAAGACCGCCATATGCAAAACATTTTAAGTGCCATTTTTTGAGAAATGCGTTTTTCTACGGATTTGGACTCTATGTGCCATAAGACAACTGCTCAAGAAGTTTCAGAGCGATTGTAGAGCTCCAAGCGGTTTGTTTATCAATTTCAAACCAAACAAACCTAAGTGCCCATTCTGTTGCACAACGTTACCTGCGTTGCTATGCTTCCACCATGACCCCCGATTGTTGTTTTTTATACGGGAACGAGCTAATAATAAAACAAGCGAAAAAGAAGATGCCTTTCGTTCGGTTTAAGTCAACTTTAAGTCAACTTAAGCCAGCATTAACCCACAGGAGAGTCTGGCCCCCGGACAGTATTGTCGGGTTTCAGCGCTACCTACCGCCACTTCAACTAACTACCATTTTGGATATCTTATCAGGTGATCACGCTCGCGACCGCATTACCGTCGCTCCTCTAACTTGCAGTTATCCCAAGATTACAATGTAGCAAAGAAGAACAACACAACAATTGAAAACAACACAAAAATGCAATATCAACTTCCTTTTCCTCGCAATTTAAAAAGGCAGGGAAGTAAAGCCGCCAAACTTAGAAATTAGAGAGTGGTAAAATCGAGGTAAGCCTACTTTTCAGAAATGCCGCTTGACCACGCTCACATCGAGCTGAAAAAGGATAATAGTTCGCTGAAGTGGCGGTAGGTAGCGCTGAAACCCGACAATACTCACCACTAAGTGCATTCAAATCAATTCTAATAAGTAATATTCTTTGGGCCAGCTCCCAACTAATTTCCAAATCGCCGATGTGTCCCTATATTCCAGAGAATGAAAAATATTACGTAACCACATAAAAAGCTTTGTGGGTAAAATCGTTACAAAACCAAAATTTTAACCCCCCCTCAAAATTTGATGTTTTACGTTTCAAGGTACGTAGAATGCGAAAATCGAATAAAAAAAACGCTTGCATACGAGTCTGCAACGCATTGGGACATTCTCATGTCTTTACCTATTGCTTTTTACCTCACTATAGGATTTTATAACCCACCCTCCGTTGTTGTCAGAATGTGAAACGAATCATTAACATAATAACATAGATATATTATGTTACAAATTGACACAATTATTAATATTAAGAGGTAGGTTAATTTCAATAAAATAGACGATTCCGGATTAATTATCTTCTACACTCACGATCATTAGTTTGTAAACAAAATATGAGAACAGTTATGCCCATAGCTCCGCTACTCGTATAGTCAATATGTTATGGAGAACATGAAAATGTTCGTTAAATCGAGAGCTTTCCAACGAGTGGTGAACGATTTTTGTGGGTTAAAAAGTTTAGAAAAGGAACAAATCTAACAACGGGGTCGTTCGTTGTAAGCGGAAATCATTATAAAGGCACTGTAACACAATTTCGTTACGCAATTTCGTGACAGTTTTTTGTGCTATGTGCCAGGGCAAAGACATGAAAATGTCAAAACTCAAAAATAAATGTTCTCGAGTCGACTTGTCGTGAAAGTAGTCCATGTACATCGCCACATTGTAATCTTGGGATAAATGCAAGTTGAGGAGCGACGGTAATGCGGTCGCGAGCGTGATCACCTGATAAGATATCAGAAATGGTAGTTAGTTGAAGTGGCGGTAGGTAGCGCTGAAACCCGACAATACTGTCCGAGGGCTAGACTCTCCTTTAACCCACACCCAAATGTATTACAGCAGGCAACTGACGTGTATCAACCTTGGGATTCATATCGAAGACAACGATGAAGCCTTCTTCTACTTTTGGGACGAGACAAAGGGAAGCCGGGGCTGTAACGAAATCGGCACATGTATTTATGACTATACATCGAAAGTTCTTAAATCGCCCAAAACAAAAGCAATCTTCTGGTCAGATAACTGTGGGGGGCAGAATAAAAATCAGGGAATGTTGGCCATGATTGTTAGGTACTCTAATATCTAAAGGGGTGTTTGAAGATGTTGAACAAAGATTCCCGATGACCGGTCATTCCTACCTCTCTTGCGATCGGGATTTCGGTGTTGTCGAAAGATCAAAAAAGGGAAAGAAACCTGAAACACCCAAAGACTTGATGGGTATAATCGCTAATACAAAACTTGCAGATCCAAAGTATATGCTGAAGTCGATAAACAGTTTTTACAACTGGATGAATATTGCGAAATCGTTGCTTGACGTGAAGACAATGGGTATTTCCCAGGTGTAGTGATTTTAGAATAAAACACTAGTTTAGCAATTAGAAAAGTCCTTTTAATGATCAAGTTTACTAGCTGTTTTTGTCTCGAATGAATCCTGCTCAGTCATCCGTCACTTCGCCCATATATGGCCTGGCTCGAGCGATGGTAGACACATGTCATATTACCACATCCCCCACCGTTAGTAAAAAATTCAACAAAAATGAATGACAATAGTAACAGTCAAAAAATACTTGAAGATAAGTCCAATATAGAACAACATTAGCGCAACACTTGTTGATGAAAATATTTTTTAAGCACATGTAACATATCAGTCTAAGATAAGAGAGAAATACCAGAGAATCTAGGACGACACATAATCATCCAAATGGAGAGGACGGCGCACCTGCCGGGAGGGACGAGTCTCCTGTTGAACTGGGGTTAGGTTTCTTGAAATGTCGACATCCGGTATCTTGTGAAGGTCTCTTCGGTTTCTTTGAATGATGGAGCTTTTAGTTTGAAGCTTATAAGACCGAGGACGATCAAGCTGCTCTTGAACTGTAGCTGGCAGTAATTTTCGAGGAACTGCATGGTTCTCAACAAGCACTTTGTCTCCCGGTTGAAGCTCTGAGAGAGGGTTGTGCCTTGCACGCTTGTCGTACTCATGTTTCTGGCGTTTCTGCAATTTCAGGAATTCCTCCTCTATTGCATCAGCAGAGGGTAGATCTAGATGAGGAACTGTCGGCAGAATCCCCCTTATATTCCGCTTGAAGAGTAACTCGGCAGGTGAGGGAAGATTGTGTGCCAGCGGTGTATTCCTATACTCCAACAAAGCCAGATTTACGTCTCTTTCATCTTCCTGAACCTTGCGAAGCATTTTTTTTATTGTTTGAATCGTCCTTTCCGCCAGAGCGTTTCCTTGAGGATAGTGAGGTGAGGAAGTTACGTGCTGGAACCCATACAAGTCCGCAAAATCCGAGAATTCAACTGATGAATATTGTGGGCCATTGTCACTCACCAATTCCAGAGGAACACCATGTCTACTAAAACAATCCTTCATATGGGAAACAACTGCCTGTGTGTCAAGGTTGCGTAGCCGAAAGATTTCAGGGTACTTGCTATACCAGTCCACGATAATCAGATAGTGAACTCCTTGTAAAGTGAATATGTCACTTGCCACTGTATGCCAAGGAGTTGAAGGAATGTCCCTCAGTACCATAGGCTCCTTGGGGTTTTTATTGGAGTACTTAGGACAGATGGGACAATTTTTTGAGACAGATTTGATGTCCGAAAGCATTGAAGGCCAATAAAGAGAACGTTTTGCTTTGAGAATCATTTTTGAAATACCACTGTGGTTATAGTGAAGTAGTTGAATCATATCATGCTGCAAGGTTTTGGGGACAATCATTCTGTTTCCCTTGAAGAGTAGCCCATTATGCTCATAAACTTCATCTTTGTAATTAACATAAGGCCGCAGGGCTTCAGAAAGTTTTTGGTACGGCGGCCAACCCTCACGACTGAACTTCAGTAGCATTTGTAAGTCACTGTCTGAAGCCGTTTCAGTGACAAAAAGAGAGTGCTTTCTCTTGGTGATACTCAAATCTTGATAAAGCAATGCAACCTGAGCTTCTATTTCTGCCGTCATTGTGGACGCACCATCATCATGAGGCAGTCGAGAGAGACAGTCTGGAACGTGATTTGCCTTCCCAGGTTTATAGACAACATTAAAGTTGAAGTTTTGTAGTCGCATGCGCATTCGTTGGAGACGTTGAGGGCACTTATACATTGGTTTCTTGAAAATAGAAAATAGGGGCTTGTGGTCAGATTCTACAATAAAATGTTTTCCAAAAAGGTAATGGTAGAATCTTTCACACCCAAAAACGATTGCCAACATCTCTTTTTCTATGATGGCATAGTTTTGTTGAGTTTTGTCAAGTGTCTTGCTTGCATATGCAACAGGAGCACCATCTTGCATAATTACGGCTCCTAAACCATATTGAGAAGCATCAACTGATAGCGTTATTTCCTTATGGGGGTCATAATAAGGCAAAATAGGCTTTTCCAAGAGTACTGTTCGAATCTTTTCAAAAATATTTGAATGAGCCTCAGTCCAATTCCAGGTTTTGGCTTGTAGAAGTTGTCGAAGGGGGTATACCTCGTCTGCTAGGTTTGGCAAGAATTTGGCCATGTAGGAAGTGAAACCAAGAAAAGAATGAAGACTCTTCTTATCATGAGGAGTTTTCATATTAACTATAGCTGAGATCTTGGAGTCATCTGGAGTCACCCCCAAGCTTGTTATTTTGTGTCCTAAATACCTTAGCTCACTTTGACAAAATTTGCTCTTATGAGAATTGAACTTGACATTGTATTCCCGGGCCCTGAGAAACACTTTTTTTAGAATTTTATTGTGTTCTTCCAACGAAGATGCGTATATCAAAAGGTCATCCATATATAGTGCAACGTTCGGAATGTCACCAAATATTTCGGTAAAATACCTAGTGAACACCTCAGGGGAGGTGTGGATGCCGTAGGGTAAACGCCGAAAGCAATACCTACCAAATGGCGTATTGAACGTTGTCAGGGTCTCCGATTCTTTTGAGAGCTTGACCTGCCAGAAAGCTCGTTCTGCGTCAATAGTTGTGAAGATTGTTGAACCAGCGAGCTTTGCCGTTATTTCCTCAAAAGTGGTCATTGGGTACTTTTCTGGCTCCACATCCTTGTTAAGGTGCTGTGGGTCAAGGCAGATGCGTATTGACCCATCTGGTTTCCTTAGAATGATGAGAGAACTAACGTAATCGGTGGGCTCAGTCACTTTCCGCAAAATATCCAACTTTTCAAGGCGTAAAAGCTCTTTTTTTAAAGGCGTATACAAACGGTGAGGTACCTTCCTTGGAGCATCATAGTGCCTCGTAGCCCCTTCCTTCAATCGAATTTTATATTCGTATTTGTTTATGGAGCCTGTTCCCTTGAACACATCTCCATAATCAGCCACTAAACGTGACGTACTATTTGTGAGAGATACATTGCCTATGCGGCTAATCAAACCTAGCTTTACTGAGGACTGAATACCAAGTATATTTTCTGTTCCAAAGCCTTCAACAATTTTGAAGTTTAACGTGTATTTAGACCCTCGGCAATAACTTTGCAAAGTTACTTCACCAAGACATGGAATTTGACTGCCATCGTAGTTTCTTAACCGGTACTTAGTTGGCTTGACCTCAATCGGAAAATTCATTTTTTCAAGAGTAGACATGGTGAGTATGTCACAGTGGGCTCCACTATCAATCTTGAACGTGATATCCTTACCCAGAACATTCAAGGTTTCATACCAATCAGTATCTGAAACAGAATTTGAATGTATCTGCCCAACATACAGGGAATCAGTGGAACTGTCACTTTCAAGACGAGTGTCCACGTTCACTTTATTCACCTTTTTACTCCCAGAATAAGTTGAATGAACTTTACTAGCACCTGCCTCAGAGGTAGTAGCCGATTCAGTATTTCTGCAGCACTTAGCATAATGATGCAGTCCACTGCACTTATTGCAGGTAGAGTTGTAAGCAGGACAACGTCCAAAAGCATGATTTGTTGCACACCTTCGGCACTTTTTGCGAAAAACAGACTTAGTCCCCACTGCACCTACCAAGCTCTCCTCTGGTTCACGTGTGCCTGACTCAATAACATCAAGCTGGATTTCTGCAGCTTCCATGATTTTGCAGATGTTTATACAAATAGCAAGAGTGAGAGGAGGGTCATGTTGCAGGAGTTTGTCCTTGATCTTCCTGCTACGAACTCCACAAACAATACGATCACGAATCAAGCGATCAGTCATATTGCCAAAATTGCAAGATCTGCTCAATTTCCGCAAAACAGAGAGATAAGTATCAAAATTTTCGTCAGACTTCTGATTACGAGTAAAAAACAGGTAGCTTTCAACAGCCTCATTCTTCTTAGGCACACAGTGACTTTGAAAAGCCTTGAGAATATCATCTACACTAGGTTCATCTGTGTTGAAAGTGAAACCTTCATATAGATTATAAGTATCCTTACCCAAATTGTAGAGTAGTAAGGCAACCTGTTCATCACGAGGTAAGGTCTTGGCACCGCTAGCTGTAAAGTACAAACGAAATTTTCTCTCCCAGCGCGTGAAAGCTTCATCACAATTTGTTATTCCCTCCAGAGTAAATTCCTCAGGAGTCTTGATGTTTCTAAACACGATCTTAGAAGTAGATTCCGCGAGCTCGTCATCTGAGTCAAAACTTTGTTTTGATTTAGACGAACGCTTCTTGGGTCCCATTTTAATCACTCGCGAAAATTAAAACACTTAGGTACACTGACTTTAATTTACCGAATCTGCGCCATGTAGTGATTTTAGAATAAAACACTAGTTTAGCAATTAGAAAAGTCCTTTTAATGATCAAGTTTACTAGCTGTTTTTGTCTCGAATGAATCCTGCTCAGTCATCCGTCACTTCGCCCATATATGGCCTGGCTCGAGCGATGGTAGACACATGTCATATTACCACACCAGGTGACAGTTTTAAAAATGAATACGGAAAGCTTAGCCAAGGGATGTGTTCTTGTAAAAACCAATTACAGCAATCTTGCCCCTTTCCGTGAAGTGAGAATTTTGAAACAAGGGAAAACACTGAAAGATTTCCAAGATATGGATCTTCAGTCCACTACCCTTCCACCGAAAAAATGGACTGCCGGGAAGATAAAGGACGTCGAAAACATGATTCCGTATATTTCCCCGAAAAATCAAGATTATTATTCAGATACTATATCACAAATGAAAGAAATCGTATGAATTTTATCTTTTAAAACTATGTTCTAAGTCTAATGCTTTTCTTACATTTTAATTACTTCTTTTAAATACAGTTGGTGCAATAAAAGTTTTAATTACTTCATATCCAACCCTTTTTTCAACATTGTTGTGATATAGAATCAGAATCCAGGCTGATATGCATTCAATAAACTTAATTTTGATCTTTCTGGTTACCAGAATAAGCAATGCAAGGGGATGGGCACTTAGGGTGTTTTGGTTGGAATTAGCATAAAATGGGATAATTAATTTTAGTAGTTGGTTTATTTCTGATCTAATAACAATAAAATGTACAACAGACATGGAAAACAACAGAAGACATTTTCTCCATTTTTTTTCACGGCTGGGAACAGTTTTTTGGATCTGCTGAACAATTTTTGAAATGGCACTTGGGATGTTTTGCATATGGCGGTCTTCAAATGTCTATAATTAAACTACATTAACAAATTAACATTAAATTTTAATGTCTATAATTTGCCTCTGCTGCACTCTCGGGGCCGCCTTGTCAATCACTCATTAACATCAAATTTATCGGTAACATCGGTCATCCCAATTATCCAGCGCTCCCCGTGGAGCCAGGGAGAACTAGCGCCGGTCTGACACCTAACGTCTAGTCTAGTTGATTTCTTTCTGGAGTCCCCACCCTCCAACGGCAAGTACTGCGCAGGGCTCCGCGGCGGCCCGTGATTGGCGGATGATGACGTCAAGGTGACATGAGCGCTTCTGGTGGTGGGCGCCTGAGATGGTGGTGGCGCCCCGGAGCGGGGACGGTGCAATGCCCGCTCCGATCTGCTGACTTTCGGTGGTGGAGGAAGGGAGCATTGATGGTGGTTGCTCACCCCTTTACTGTTGGATCAAATCCGTGAGCGGGGGCTCACATCGGAGGACATTTTTTTTTTCACTTCTTTCACGAATACAAAGCTTCCCCACCTTCGCTAGTGAGGAAGCAATAGGTGTGCCAAGAGTTATACATACGTATATTGATTTCTAAATTTCTTGTTTTTCCATTTACCGTGAGAAGCCCCTACTTTGAGCCAAAGCAAGTATACTATAAAAATTCACAATAATACAGGAGTGATAATACAATTTTTTTGAAAAGCAGAGAAATAAAAGTGCTGGTAAAAGTCTTCAGTCTAACTCAAAAAAGGGCCATATTTGAGCTGATCTATTATTGAAACTATTCCATAGAATTAAATTATTTTTTAAATATTTGATTCCAAATATTGTCAACTTGGAATGCTGATAGTGGAATCCATTAACACTCTCAGTGCGGGAGCCAAATCATAGACAAACGCCTCTGACGGAAATTTTCGAAATTGAGCTTCTTGCATTATTGACCCAATTTTGACTGAAAATGGTATGTAAAAGCATTTACTCATGAGAAAAACTCATTGTTACCGTTTTTTGGTAAAGTCTCCATATGGAGACGCCCGTCAGGGGTTATAGACCAAGGTATGCAAACCCGCAACAACTCATTTTTTTCCCAACTGCCTTGTTCCGAAATTTCGGAAGTTGTTACTATTTTCCGTCGATGGTATATATACGGTTCTGAAATACACTAAAAATGAGAGGGAAGGTATAAGGTAGGTATGTACAAACACAAAAAAAAGTTGATAAGTAGGTACTTTATTCACAACAAAAATTGACCAAAAATCCTCATAACTGAATGTACAAATAACTAATGTAGGTAAATATCACTTACATTACACCACATATACACTCTCTACAAAAAGAAAAAGAAACTTACACATAATTATTTTTCACGAACAAATTTACGAGCATGAACCAGTCATTTACCTAGATTTGTAGCAGGTTCCTCTGATGATGGGCCAGGTTTGTGGTTTTCGGACATTGTTCAGATCGTGTATCTACAAAAGAATAATTTTTCGTTGATTGGAATGATTCAAAAAAAGTTTAGAATAAGAGAAAAGAGGGTAGGTACCAACGGGAAAATGCCAGAAATAACTACTTTTTAGCACTTTTTGTAGTGATGATCGCTAGATCTGCGTGAATAGATGTTACCATAAACGTTTCATAATTAGAGATGTGATGTCAATTATAAAATACTTACCAAAATCAGGTGGTTTTGCAAAAAAGCCCCTCTCAGGCTTTTCCCCTCGTATGCGTAGTTATGAAAGGTCCAGGCACAAACGAAAAGTACGCGCACAAAGTTCACACTCTAAAGCTGGATTCACAAGGGACGGAACGGACGGAAAGGACGGAAAAGCGGAAGGAATAACGCAATCTGATTGGTTGTTGGGACAACAGTTGAGCATGGGGGCCGCCATCTTGGTCCCACGGGCAGACGGAATCGGCGGTAGAAAATTTCATACCGCCCATACCGCTTCCGGCGTTTCCGTCGCCCCTCGCAGTGGACGGGAAGGTTATAACCACAGTAGAGGTTGCATTATTTTCGAGTCGTCTCGTCCCTCTGCTTCTCCGTCCGTTTTGGTTTATTGTTTTCAATAATGAACCTTTGGAATCGACCAAGAAAAAAAAATTTTAACACCCCCTCAAAATTTGATGGTTTACGTTTCAAGGTACGTAGAATCCAAAAATCGAATAAAAATTTGGCCGTCCGTCCGCCGTCCGCCGTACGCGGCACTTTTGCCACTTAGCATTGACCGATTTTGATGAAATTTGGTATGTAGGCTCCATTTGGGGTCTAGTTGTGCCCCGAAGCTTTTGGTTGATGTAGGTCACTTCTAAGGGTTCCAAAATCAATGTTGAAATTTTGAAAACGCCCTAACTCAAACAATTTTGATATAAAGGTATTGTTTTTCCTTCAATTTAAGATTCTATAGAATTTTTAGAATTTTTTGAGACCACGCGGAGCTCTGTAGGACAAACCGTTCGCTCCCTACGAAAATTTAAGGGTTTATATTGAAATATATATATATAAATCAAAACACGAGTGTGAATCGCAAAAGAGGCCTAATCTCCGTTCAAATTAGAGCTGACCAAAATGCGATCAATGGTTGGTGATTTTGATTTTTTTTATTTTTTTTTTTCCTTCACATTGGATGGTTGGTGATTTTGTAGACGAGTGATCTATATAGAAAAATAATAAACCATTGTGTAATAATTTGCAGCGTTTTGAGATGAGAGAGGTTTCAAATCAGATAGGCTTCCGGGGAAGGTTATGATTCCGTCGATTCCGTCCACCACTCCATGTGAAGGCTCTTGGCGACTCCGCCACCCCCTCCACTGGTTTTTCCGTCAATTCCGTTTTTCCGCTTAACGCTCGTTCCGTCCCATGTGAATCCAGCTTAATGAAGCCGTAAACTTAAGCTGGATTCACATGGGACGGAACGAGTGTTAAGCGGAAAAACGGAATTGACGGAAAAACCAGTGGAGGGGGTGGCGGAGTCGCCAAGAGCCTTCACATGGAGTGGTGGACGGAATCGACGGAATCATAACCTTCCCCGGAAGCCTATCTGATTTGAAACCTCTCTCATCTCAAAACGCTGCAAATTATTACACAATGGTTTATTATTTTTCTATATAGATCACTCGTCTACAAAATCACCAACCATCCAATGTGAAGGAAAAAAAAAAATAAAAAAAATCAAAATCACCAACCATTGATCGCATTTTGGTCAGCTCTAATTTGAACGGAGATTAGGCCTCTTTTGCGATTCACACTCGTGTTTTGATTTATATATATATATTTCAATATAAACCCTTAAATTTTCGTAGGGAGCGAACGGTTTGTCCTACAGAGCTCCGCGTGGTCTCAAAAAATTCTAAAAATTCTATAGAATCTTAAATTGAAGGAAAAACAATACCTTTATATCAAAATTGTTTGAGTTAGGGCGTTTTCAAAATTTCAACATTGATTTTGGAACCCTTAGAAGTGACCTACATCAACCAAAAGCTTCGGGGCACAACTAGACCCCAAATGGAGCCTACATACCAAATTTCATCAAAATCGGTCAATGCTAAGTGGCAAAAGTGCCGCGTACGGCGGACGGCGGACGGACGGCCAAATTTTTATTCGATTTTTGGATTCTACGTACCTTGAAACGTAAACCATCAAATTTTGAGGGGGTGTTAAAATTTTTTTTTCTTGGTCGATTCCAAAGGTTCATTATTGAAAACAATAAACCAAAACGGACGGAGAAGCAGAGGGACGAGACGACTCGAAAATAATGCAACCTCTACTGTGGTTATAACCTTCCCGTCCACTGCGAGGGGCGACGGAAACGCCGGAAGCGGTATGGGCGGTATGAAATTTGGGTTTGTTCGGTGAGGCAGTCCCGGGCAGTCCAGGGCTGACCACGCCCACTTTTGGCCGTTCGGAGAGGACCAGTGTAGTCCCGGACGAGAGATTTGCCGTTCGGAGAGGCAGTCCAGGGTAGTCCAGGGGCCCTATTCTGATTCACTAAACGCGCCCGCAGTGGCTTCGCGAAGCAACTGAGTGGTTTCCCGAAACCACTGGGTGGCTAATTTTCGGAGTTAGCGATATGGATATTATAATAGCGACCTATTCTAATTCACTAAACGCACCTTTTTCTCGTTTCAGTGGTTAACTGAAGCAACTCAGTGGTTTCGAAGGCTCATTTCTTAGCGACTGGTCCTGAGCAGTCGCTTCATTTATCAACCAAGTGGTTTCAGTTATCAACCGAGTTGTTACACAAAATCTTTCGGTTTTCGAGGATTTCTCGTGTTTTTTTCCACGTTAACATTTACGAATTATATAGGGGACCATTTTTCTGCATTTAGGGGTACTATATCTTTTACCCCCACCCCAAACATACAGTATGTTAGGTATGCTAGTACCAAATCCTCCACATAAATAAATGTGTAGGTAATTTTTGGAAACAGGGTGATCCGGAGATTCACATTTTGGGAGAATTACATTTTTTACCCCCACCTTAACATACAGTATGTTAGGTAGGTATGCTAGCTCCAAATCCTCCACATAAATAATCGTGTAGGTACTTTTTGGAAACAGGGTGATCCGGAGATTCAAATTTTGGGAGAATTATATTTTTTACCCCCACCCTAACATACAGTATGTTAGGTATGCTAGTACCTACCAAATCCTCCACATAAATAATCGTGTAGGTACTTTTTGGAAACAGGGTGATCAGGATATTCACATTTTGGTAGAATTACATTTTTTACCCCCACCCTAACATACAGTATGTTAGGTATGCTAGTACCAAATCCTCCACATAAATAAATGTGTAGGTAATTTTTGGAAACAGGGTGATCCGGAGATTCACATTTTGGTAGAATTACATTTTTTACCCCACCCAAACATACAGTATGTTAGGTATGCTAGTACCAAATCCTCCACATAAATAATCGTGTAGGTACTTTTTGGAAACAGGGTGATCCGGAGATTCACATTTTGGGAGAATTATATGTTTTACCCCCACCCTAACATACAGTATGTTAGGTATGCTAGTACCAAATCCTCCACATAAATAATCGTGTAGGTACTTTTTGGAAACAGGGTGATCCGGAGATTCTCGTTTTGGGAGAATTTCATTTTTTACCCCCACTCTAACATACAGTATGTTAGGTATGCTAGTACCAAATCCTCCACATAAATAATCGTGTAGGTACTTTTTGGAAACAGGGTGATCAGGAGATTCACATTTTGGTAGAATTACATTTTTTACCCCACCCAAACATACAGTATGTTAGGTATGCTAGTACCAAATCCTCCACATAAAAAATCGAGTGGGTACTTTTTGGAAACAGGGTGATCAGGAGATTCACATTCTGGCAGAATTACATTTTTTACCCCCACCCTAACATACAGTATGTTAGGTATGCTAGTACCAAATCCTCCACATACAAAATCGAGTGGGTACTTTTTGGAAACAGGGTGATCAGGAGATTCACATTTTGGTAGAATTATATTTTATACCCCCACCCTAAAATACAGTACTTATGTTAGGTATGCCAGTACCAAATCCTCCGCATAAATAATCGTGTAGGTACTTTTTGGAAACAGGGTGAACAGGAGATTAACATTTTGGTAGACTCATATTTTTTACCCCCACCCTAACATACAGTATGTTAGGTATGTTAGATCCAAATCCTCCACATAAAAAATCGAGGGGGTACTTTTCGGAAACAGGGTGGGGGTACAAATGTAATTCTGACAAAATGTGAATCTCCTGATCACCCTGTTTCCAAAAAGTACCTACACGATTATTTATGTGGAGGATTTGGTACTAGCATACCTAAAATACTGTATGTTAGGGTGGGGGTAAAAAATGAAATTCTACCGAAATGTGAATCTCCTAATCACCCTGTTTCCAAAAAGTACTTACACGATTATTTATGTGGAGGATTTGGTACTAGCATACCTAAAATACTGTATGTTAGGGTGGGGGTAAAACATGTAATTCTGCCAAAATGTGAATCTCCTGATTACCCTGTTTCTAAAAAGTACCCACTTGATTTTTTATGTGGAGGATTTGGAGCTAGCATACCTAACATACTGTATGTTAGGGTGGGGGTAAAAAATGTAATTCTCCCAAAATGTGAATCTCCGGATCACCCTGTTTCCAAAAAGTACCCACTCGATTATTTATGTGGAGGATTTGGTACTAGCATACCTAAAATACTGTATGTTAGGGTGGGGGTAAAACATGTAATTCTGCCAAAATGTGAATCTCCTGATCACCCTGTTTCCAAAAAGTACCCACTTGATTTTTTATGTGGAGGATTTGGAGCTAGCATACCTAACATACTGTATGTTAGGGTGGGTGTAAAAAATGTAATTCTACCGAAATGTGAATCTCTTAATCACCCTGTTTCCAAAAAGTACCCACTCGATTTTTTATGTGGAGGATTTGATTCTAGCATACCTAACATACCTTCTATATTTACATTTGTGGTGGGGGTAAAAAATTTAATAGTTCCAGATTATGAGCCCTCACATCGCCTTGAATCTCATGAAAAAAAGAGTACTCACATGAATATATTTGACACATTTTCATTTTCTAACTTTTTTCAATTCCAACTCATAACATTATAAGTTCGAATTTTCGTTGTTTATGGAGGGGGTAACACATAAACCTAATCTATTCATTTATACATCTGTTCCCCTCCCTCTCCCGCTTCCAAAATGTGTTCATTCACCTTAATTGGTAAATTTTAACGGTACTAATCTCTTGGAAAATGAATCGGAAACACTATTGAGTTTATAATATCCATGTCGCTTCAGTTAGCAACTCGGTGGTTTAGTGAATCAGAATAGGGCCCCAGGGTCGTCCGAACTTACTCCAGATTTCAGCGAGAGTAAACAGTCCGGCGCATGCGCATTGCAGTTTTTTCTCCTGCTCCTCACCTCTCGGGTTCCTCCGCTCCTCCTCTCCGCTCCTCATCTTTCGAGAATTCAGAAGTTTTTTGATAATCCAATTATGATGTCGGCTGATTCTTCTGATTGCGAAAGTGACGTGATGAGTGTGGTTTATTTTTTTGGACGATGATGTCGAAGACATTTTCATTATCGAATTGATTTATCGGAGATTGAGGCTGAAGAACCAAAGCTACATTCAACAAGTTGTGTTGGAATTTGATGATCAACACTTCGTAGAGTAGCTGGTACGAACACTCCCTCGATTTTTCTGCTCAAGCAGGTTTGTCATCTTTCAGTTTTCCTACTGTCGATACATACTTACATCAAACTATAAAAATATTCATTCTGTTCTTCATTATTTCATAATATTGTCCACTTATAGGTCCATACGGAAAGCTGAGTGCCCAACATCGGAGTTCTGATATTTTTGTGGCCTACCTACCTACTGTGGGCACCAAACTGCGTCGTTCTGGAATGTTGCTGACCGCTTCGACCTAAATATCTCTTAGCACATGTGGAATAAGAAAAGTGGAATTGAAAACTAGTATTGTAAAGTAACAGTAATTATATTAACCTCTATTCATAAAACAATTAAAGACCCGGAACTTTGAAATTGAGTATGAGTAGCTTGGGAAATACGATTTTGGTAAAAAAGCATAAATCTGTATATACGTTCAATTTATTTTCGTAATTTCGTTACCATTGTTCTGTCTCTATTTGAAATTATACCCATCGGTCAAGTCGAAAGCGTTTTACTTTCATTTTTCTTTAAATACAAGCGTCTTGTCGAAAATGGCCTTCCCTTTTGTATGACTACCTGTACCTACTCTTAAGAAAGCTTCACTTGGTAAAAAGGGTGGTTTAAGACACCTCTTCGAAGAATTGGTAGCAGTGGAATCATCTCATCAATTCACAGTAAGTAATTTTGTACTACTTGTGTAAAAATTCGTTAATTCGTAACCCATAACTTCAGCTCGTAACTTAACTTCAATTTAAAGTAGTTTTACGAAGCTCCAGTCGCAGTTTCCATTTGGGGGAATAGGAAACTTTAGAAATAGGCAAATTTGGAAATAGGCAGCTAACCTCATTTTAGAAGCATTTATTATTCCTATACAAAAAGGAGTAAAATCAAGTATTAATCAATACGTCTATAAATTAATAAGTAAATCTTAAAATAAAATCGCAATAAATTTCACATCTCTCTGGCATGGATATTTTATACGTATGAAATATCCATGCTTCCAGTGCTGTCCCGTGTGCGTTCGGACAACACCGAATCTCGGACAGTCCAGGGCGACTCTGTGACGTCACGAGTCCTGGACTGCTCCAGTCCTGGACCGTCCAGGACTGCCTGACCGAACGAACCCTTTTCTACCGCCGATTCCGTCTGCCCGTGGGACCAAGATGGCGGCCCCCATGCTCAACTGTTGTCCCAACAACCAATCAGATTGCGTTATTCCTTCCGCTTTTCCGTCCGTTCCGTCCCTTGTGAATCCAGCTTCAGGACGGGACCTTCTCAAGGCTGTTCACCCCCACTACGAGTGATTCAAACTTGAGGAGATCTCACATTCTCAACGTCTCCAAATGGAGACGCCCGTCAGGGGTTGGGGGCGAGCGCGTCTCCATATGGAGACATCCGCACTGAGAGTGTTAAAAAAAACCTTCAACAAAATATAATTTCAAATTTTAGAAATTTCATTTATTTCCATATTTTTATTGACTTTTTACGAAACTATATTCAAAACCGAAATTTGTTCCTGGTTTAAACTGTTTTTTTTTGTATAATATACTCTAATATACCTAAATTTATTTTTAGGTTGTAAAAATAAATTTACATTTATGTCTTAAATTTAAATTAGAGGAATTTAAATTTTGGGGTCTGAATTGACCCCAATGTGCCGTTTATGTATGCGAAAAATAGGTGTGCCATCCTAAGGTTAAGATTGGGAACTAATAAGTTGAAGTGAACATTTTAACAGTTTGATTGATTTCATGCTAAAAATTTTTGCAATTTCACATTTAGTGTGAATTTGATGCGAAACTGCTTATCTACCTTCTGTTCTAGAGGCTTCCTCCACGACCACACATTATTGACGTCATCAGAATAGTTGATAACGCGAAGTCAGGGTACTAGTTAAATTCCACCTCTTTGGAGCCAAAAAACCTTTAAATCCTTCCGAAACTCTCCTTTTATTCAGACTTATTATATTCAAAATATTTTTTCACAACTCTCAATTCAGACAACGAAAATCTATCAAACATCAATTTTCCCCTCCGACATCGATTTTTAATGCACATGCAGCGTTTTTCGACCAATCCACGTCGAGTTTACACTCAGGAAGCGTATAAAGCGCGATCTGATTGGTCGGAAGGTTCTGGAACCATCCGGGCGAACGTCGGCCATTTTCCTTCAACTTCCCCTTCGAAAATCGGTCATTTTCGTTCAAGACTCAAGACCCGAAGCAAGAAGTTCCGCATTACCTCGTTTTTATTCTACTATTTATTTAATCAAGGTAAGTTTAATCCTTGATATTTTGAGATTATTTCATTCTTTCGAGAATTTTGTGCATTTTGATAAGTTTTTTTCATGTTTTATCGTTGTTTTGCGGTTTTAATAACCATTTTCGATGTTGAACGCCATGCGGTTTTGCTCCCGCTGAACTTCAGTTTCCCTTCCGTTTCTACACCTTTTCTGGATCAAATTTTGCTTCTCCGATATTTCGGTTACAAAAATGCATACCAGTTTGAGTAGAAATGATTATTTCGTCATTTCATGTTTGCTAGTCATGTTCCGCATTGCCGTATCGATTTCCTCCTTCGCCGACCCACATCCAAGGTCGGCGTTAGGCTTGTGAATCATCGATCAGATACCAGTTTTCTCCCGTTTCTCGCAATCTTTATATGGTTTTACCGTATTCTTGACCAAGAATCACAATTCCTTTTAACCTAAACGTTTTCTCTGACGTTCTTGAACTGTTGGAAACAAAACTTCCCGCTTTATTCACACAACGTGTAATGGCTTCCTTTCCTACCAGTTTATCAAGAAATTTCCTGTTTATTTTTACGGATCTGTCTTCATATTTAGGAATAGTCTGGAGAAGAATAATGAGTCGTTGGTAATGTGAAATGTGACCAACACATTATACCTTTGTACTTCAACCCATATTTATAGTGCCTCTTTCATGGTGTCCATGCCCGATAGTTCAATTTCGAATGGGCTAAATGAGACAATATAAGCATAGTTCTAGCAGAAGTCTTTGAGATTCGTGTAGTTATAGAGGCAATTTGGTTCATCTAGTTTCTTCTAAAGAACTTATACGTAGGTTTACAAATTATAGCCTTGAAAATCTCCACCTTTTTTCTTCTTTTGTCTGGAAGCTTCTGATCTGTGCTGGGGGGGGGGGGGGCTGAGAACCTTCGAATTGATAGGTCGGAGTGGGGATACCTCAGCCTCCCGGTTCTGCAGTTGCCCCGGCGTATTCCTTTGTTCGACCTCTGGTTCCTGATTAGTCTTCCTGTTATTTCATTCGACCAACTTACACGTGAGTTGAGAAAAGGATTGTTCATCACCGCGCTTCCCACGGGTCTGGTAACCACAATTAATTTTCGTGAGTAATGAGAATTTATTGAAGTCAATGCGTCCTATCCTGATCTGATATGCCGATGATACATACCTAGTTGAAATCTTAGTAGAACGAGGATAATGGGTTGCATAATGATTTCGGAAGATCACCTAACTACCTCCATTATATTGGTTATTCAGGTGAATGTTGTGTTTCATCCAAGGCAGTAATGTGCAGAATTGTGATAGAATGGACAAATTCACTCGGTTCAGAATGGGAAAATAGAATTTTTTAAAATCTGTTCTGTAAAGATCATTCCGTAAACCAGCAGTTAGCTAATTGACAGTAAACTAATTGGACTGGCGGGGATCTGCTTGGTATTGATCATTACCATCCGCGTATTTTTCTCGTAGTACTCAATTTGATCGTGAATGATGACGAAGGGTTGTGCAATAAACTCGTATTTCACAAAGTTGACGTTTATTGTGTTATCGTAGAGAATATTGCGCTTTGGTTGAGGGTAGTTGTGCAACCACACGTCAGTTTGAGGGAATCCGCAAGTCGTTTTTTTTTTTGTTTGAAAAAGAGGGAAATCAATGTTTTGATCGATTTTGGAACTACCTAGAACATGATCTTAATCGATTGCATTGTGAAATCCGGAAATTCTATAATGTTCCTAATTTAAATTGGAATACACATGAAAAAAAGCTTTCAGCAGTTTCTAGTCTTTGTGCCAAATGCAACGTGTTCTGCAAGCTTTTACAAATTACACCTGTAGTATTTTATACCCAACTTTATTAAATGAAATATTGCCATAGTGAAAAATTAACGTTTGTTCATTACAATCATGTTCATAATGTATAAAGAATCCTCACCAGTTGTTGAAAACATTCGAAGAAGAACTCATGGTTTTGTCGCGATATCAGAACAATTAACAGAATTGTTGGATGGTAAATTCTGAGAATCAAAAACACTTGAAAAACACGTTCGAAAAGTAACACTAACGGGTGGTATGAAAAACACTGAAATAGGTTTTGTAGGTTCCTGAAATCGATCGCTAGGAATCGAATATTACTTATTAATGATTAATTTTCAATTGAAGTAACAAAAGTCAAACCCCTATTAGTCATTCTGAAGGAGAGCGAACAAACGTGATGGCGATGTAGGAACTGGTGAATCATGGGAGGTTTGTTCGGAGAAGCAGTCGTGAACGGTTCGGAAGAGTTTGGAGAAGCCCGGAGGTGTCCAAGCCCCTCTATCCCTTCCCTTTTCCAGTTCCAGTTTGGTTCTGAACTGGTTCCGGACTGCTCCGAACAGAACAAGTTAGAACCATCGATTTACCACCGCCGAAATCGCGCTTCTTGAACAACCATTTCAAACTATTTGGCCCGTTTTGGTAGAAACTACTCGTAACTCTACAGATTGTTCTTACACTGGTGCCCTTTTGATTAGGCAGAAGACATGCTTTTCTATAGAAAGAAAAATTATAAAATCTAGTCAAATTTAGTGATTTCAAAATTTTTCCTCAAGGATCTATTCATTTCCGGAATTCCTTGGTGCAAATGATTCGGTAAAAATATCGGCTCAAGTACTTTAATTTAAAAGGTCATTTATCATTTAGTTTGAGAAAAAAATAACTAAGAATTTTTTCCAACAGAAATGTTTCATATACGAAAAATTCGTGGCTGACAGAGACTTCCCGCCGCCCTTGAAATATTCTTCATTATTTGAGTTTCTTGTGCGCTTAATTTGATTTCTTGTTTGTTTCTACCCCCCCCCCCCCTAAGGCAATTTTCACTTTAGGTCTATGCATGTTTCATCAGGAAAGAATAATTAAATAATAATAAAATAGTAACCTGGTGATTTCGAAATTAGGTACATACTTTTCCTGAAACGATAGTATATTACGAACTTTTCCTATTTTTTTACCTATGGGTGCAAGAAACAGAACATTGAGAGATTATTTCATTATTATTATTATTATCATTCCCTGGGGTTTTATGAATATACATGACAAGTGAGAAGTCATGTATATGTTCCTACTTATTGATGTACTAATCGTTTATTTGTTTCGTTCTTTCAGACTTCGTAACTAAACTTGACAATGGCAGCTAAAGCACCTGCAGTAGGTATCGATCTCGGAACCACTTACTCCTGCGTGGGCGTGTTCCAGCATGGAAAGGTGGAAATCATCGCCAACGACCAGGGCAACCGAACGACGCCCTCGTACGTCGCCTTCACCGACACAGAGCGTCTCATCGGAGATGCCGCCAAAAACCAGGTCGCCATGAACCCCAACAACACAATTTTCGGTGAGAGCATTTCCATGTCTTTGCCTAAGCGATTTTAGTGTACAACAACCGATACCTTCTGTCGTAGGCTGGTTGCATTTTTGGATTTCTTGCCACAAGTGCAGGAGGTGTGAAAGAGCTTGGTGGAGAGGAAGCTGTGGGGACTTGGTGGAAAGTCAGGACCGTAGAACTTCAGGTGCTCCACATGTTCTGCTGCCCTACGCAATGTTTTGCAGTTCGCGAATGGCAGTTCTAGCACGCAGGCCTCACATTTTCTTGATGGATGTGACAGGTCGGTTATTCCTGCCTACATAGACAGACTGGCATCATAGTACCAATGACAATGTTCGTGTGTCTTTGGCCTCCCGTTCAGCCGACATGATTGATTGAGATTCTGTAAATAGAGTAAATTGTTGTATCATTTGTTGGTCATCAATATCCCGATGCTGTACTCCAGGTTATCGGGTGTTGCATCAAGCTACTTTATCTTTGCATTTTATTATGACTATTATTGCGAATTTGAATAATTGAGTGGATGGGGATTTATAGTCTGGCAGTTCTAGCACGCAGGCCTCGCATTTTCTTGATGGATGTGACAGGTCGGTTATTCCTGCCTACATCGACAGACTGGCGTCATAGTACCAATGGCAATGTCCGTGTGTCTTTGGCCTCCAGTTCAGGCGACAACGAATTGAAATTCTGAAAATTGTACAGCAAATTGTTGAAACTTGCTGGCCGTCAATATCCCAATGCTAGGGGGAAATTGCCCCTATTTCCACGTTAAAGGGGGATTCCAACCTGACGTTGCATAATCAAGCTATGTTTCCTGTGTGGGATTTCCTGTATATTATCCATAGAGTCTGGCAGTTCTAGCACGCAGGCCTCACATTTTCTTGATGGATGTGATAGGTCGGTTATTCCTGCCTACATCGACAGACTGGCGTCATAGTACCAATGGCAATGTCCGTGTGTCTTTGGCCTCCAGTTCAGGCGACAACGAATTGAAATTCTGAAAATTGTACTGCAAATTGTTGAAACTTGCTGGCCGTCAATATCCCAATGCTAGGGGGAAATTGCCCCTATTTCCACGTTAAAGGGGGATTCCAACCTGACGTTGCATAATCAAGCTATGTTTCCTGTGTGGGATTTCCTGTATATTATCCATAGAGTCTGGCAGTTCTAGCACGCAGGCCTCACATTTTCTTGATGGATGTGATAGGTCGGTTATTCCTGCCTACATAGACAGACTGGCATCATAGTACCAATGACAATGTTCGTGTGTCTTTGGCCTCCCGTTCAGCCGACATGATTGATTGAGATTCTGACAATTCGAACACTATTGAAACTGCTGCTCGTTAATATTCTGATTCTGTACTCTACTGGACTGGAGGCCAAAAACATGCGGACGTCAAACTTGCTACTATGACGCCTCATCAGTTTGAAACACGACTGATGAGGCGTCATAGTAGCAAGTTCGACGTCCGCATGTTTTTGGCCTCCAGTCCAGGCGCCCCCAACGAGTTTGCGACATCCAAACGCATAATGAAATATTGTATTTTTGTGACTCTTAATGATGTTCTGGCGATTTTCAGATGCCAAGCGGTTGATTGGCAGGCGGTTTGAAGACTCCACCGTCCAAGCCGACATGAAGCACTGGCCCTTCGAAGTTGTCAGCGACGGCGGCAAACCCAAAATCCAGGTCGCCTACAAAGGAGAGAACAAGACTTTTTTCCCTGAAGAGGTGAGTCCTACACATTCTCACGATTTTTATCCATCCTTTCCCTATGAGTACAGTTGCATTGGAGGATCATTTTCTATAATGAAGCTTGATTTCTTCCTTACCATTGATGAAGTCGATAGGGCTATGAAGAATTGGCTGCTAAGACCTTAGGACACCGCTGAATGTCCGTGTTGAAGTACAGCTCCATCACTGAGCCCCTTCCTCAATGTCAATGTAGATGATCTAACTAAACATTGTTGTCCCGATTTTTGTGTGGTACTTCACCCATTTATAGAAGGGTTAAAATCCAATGTTATACTAGGCAGGTCATGAGTTCACGGACTGCCTCTGCTTGGAGATTCTTGAGTAAATGCCTGGCTATCTCTCTCCAGTAAAGATCTTTTCTTCTGGAATTTGGTTGTACGCCTCCCGTTCCCCGAATTATTTAATAAAATGCATTCACGATGATTAAGTTGTTAGTGTTACGTCATAGTTAGAATTCAGGTGAGCTTTTTCACTAAAAAAAAAACTAGAGGGCTGGATTTTTGAATTATTGCTTTGGTAAGATTTGGATTCGTCGTAACTGTCGTTATAAATACCATAGTCTTGGGATGAGGCTCCGAAACATTGGCTGCTTTTGACCTTGAGACTCCACTGAATGTTGAATACAGTTTTGTCACTGAGCCCCATGAGTGTGTTCGTGACTATTCTCTCGTTTAAGTGGAAGTTTTAATCTTAGGTACGAATTTGATATTGAGTGAAAATCAAATTGTAATTGATGCTGTGCCTAGTTAGCTATAGGAGTATACTTGTTCAGGTCTAGTTGGTATGCATCAATCGATGGCTTGTCGGGTTTTAAAATTTAGACTCAGTGTCCATGTTGGTCAATTGCTGGTATTTATGCTTGGTAGATGTACATGGTTGTTGATAGGGCTGTGAAGAATGGGGTAGTTGCATGATATTTTTTTGTATTTTTTCTGTGTAGAGAATCTCTATTGAAGTACGAATCTGCAAATAAAACTCCCGGAAACGCTTCCAAAAAATTTGGAGATTTTTTCGAAAAACGGGATTTCGGATTCAGGCGGGAAAACCTACACACGGCTTGGACACTGCGGGGTGGGGGCTACGTCACGGGTGTGAAGGGGGCCAAGAGACCCCTTCCTTTGCCCGGGGGGTCCTTTGATAGCAACCCTCTGTTGGGTTTGTTTACGTTCGTTTGTGGCAATAAAATTGGAGAATCACTCACACTTTGTGGTGCTTTCATACTGAATTTGCTAGCTGTGCAATCGAAACATGTTGCATCAAAGATTTTGTTTCCTACTGGCATTCCCTCCACTGTAACTTAAACCTCATATGGTTGTGAAGAAATGCGGTGTTCTGGTGTTACTCGAGCCACAACCTCGCAAATTTGCTAGATTCTTCTAAGTTGGACATAACCAACATCGTTTTATTCAACAATTTACAAACACTCATTGGTACTACGTTGTACAGGATAATGACACTACAATGAAACTTCCAATAAATGAGCAACCATTTGGATGAAGAAGTACTACACACAAGAAATCACAATTACAACTGACCTTTTGCTATAAAAGTGTCAACTTACCTCACATTATTGGCTCCTTTTATTTCGGCGCTGACGAACTTGTTGTTATTGACGTAAAAATCGTACAACATGCCAATATTTATGTACGGAATATTTTCCAGGGAAGCTACCTCGAAACTCTTGTCGATGGCGCTCCTTTTTGGCATATTGACATTTTATTTCAATACTTTGGCAAATAAACGAAAAAAAAGTTACGGTTGTTTTTCTGATGATTTCTACTTACAGCCAAGTTGTTCCTATCGAACTTCCTCTTCGTCATTCGCGTTCGTAGAAAAATCGTTCACCATTCGTTGGAAAGCCCTACATTTACGCATGAATGATATACTGCCAAAACCGTTGTACTTACGGGAGAAAATGAGATATACCTACCCCTGAGTTAAAATAACTATCAACAACATTCGAAAGCAGATTATTGGGTAGTGGGAAAAGTGAAGACATGTGTTGCAGACTCGTATGCAAGCGTTTATTAAAAGCTTCTTGAAACTTTACAGTGAACATTATCTTTTCCAAACCAATCAACTAATAAATTATGGTAAATACTGATGTAAACTATAACAACTAACAACTGTAACAACTCGGACCGCACTACGAGACAGGCCCACCCGAAAAACTGATAACGTGATAACTACGACAGTTAAAGCAACGGGGTTAATCGAAGTACCCCGCGCCGATGTGCCCCCCCGATGGGCATCGGCAAAACAGCCAAAATTATGCTTCAAAATTTTCAATTTAAACGATTAATTCAAACATAAAAAACCTGAAAAATATATTTCAAAGTTTTTTTAATCATCACCATCATTTTGCAAGTACATTTCAATGTTTCTGACTCGAATTGTCCTCGATCTCAACGCACTCTATCGTGAGATTCTCGTTTAGGGATGACGTAAGAGGTGTGGCCCGCCAACACTAATAAGGATGGTACTTCTTTATTGAAATACGGCTAAACTAAATGGAATTTCGAACTGAAAACTGGTCCATATTCGTTTTTAAGTGCGCTAAATTCGAATCTGAAGTCAAAAACACGAAATTCCGACCCATGCAACTAACTACCCCATTGGCTGCTATGACCTTAGGACACCGCTGAAAGTCCTTGTTGATGAACAGCTCCAACTGAGCCCTAGAGCCAATCCTGTTTTAGTTAGCAAGTGCTGGATTCTTCATACCATTAAGCATCGCTGTTGATGTGGTCAGACATTGCTGCGTTGATGTTCAATTCTTGACCTTGAAGGTGAAGCATGTTTCAGTGAAGTAATATCAGATTTGTGTTGGGCTGTGATGACATTGCTGCTTATGACCTTAGGACACCGCTGAAAGTCCTTGTTGAAATACAGCTCCAGCTGAGCCCTTCACTACATTGCTGCTTTTGATCTTGAGACACCGCTGAAACACTCGCTTGAGCCAATACGAGTTCGAGTGATGTTTTCAATCATTCTTGATCACAAGTGCTTATTTAGGGGAACATGACATTTTTCAGTTTTATCATTTCCACCTATCAACAGCTTGAAGGACCCCTGAGGCAGCACGTGTGATCGATTATGGGGGTTTGAAATCATGTTGGTCACGTTTTTGGTTCTCGTGTCTTCATAAATGTGAAGTTTCGGTAACCAAGTTCGGGATACTTCTTACCATCTAGCTTTACTGTTGATGTGGTGCTGAATTTCTTTATTCACAACTTTTGGCTTGTAATTGCAGCACGTTCTAAAAGTTGGCTACATCACTACATTGCGGTATGACATAAAACACCTTTGGACAATTGAGATACAGCTTCATCCGAGCTCTGATTCTGATACCAATGTGACGTTTGATTCTTGAAGCTGAAGCACTGAGGTTTTAATTTAAGGTTTGAATTGGGCTATGATGACATAGCTGGTTATGACCTTAGGACACCGCTGAAAGTCCTTGTTGATAAACAGCTCCAACTGAGCCCTTGAGCCAATCCCAGATTTGTGTGGTGCTGAATTTCTTTTATTCACAACCTTTGGCTTGTATCTGCAGCAGGTTGTGCAAGTTAGCTACATCAATATCACTTGACTTGCTAGTGCTATGGCGACTTAGTTGCGTATGACCTTGGAACACCGCTGTAACTCCTTGTCGAGATACAGCTCCGTCCGAGCTCCAATCACAACGTAGAAGTTCGATTTTTGAGCTTCTAGCTGAAGCATGTTACTAAACTTGTCACTTCAGATTTGAATTGGGCTATGATGACATTGCTGCTTATGACCTTAGGACACCGCTGAAAGTCCTTGTTGAAATACAGCTCCAACTGAGCCCTTGAGCCAGCCATAGGGTGTTGTTTCCAATCATTCTCGATCCCAATTGCTTTTTTAGGGGAACATGAAATTTCAGTCAGATTTCATCATTTCCACCTATCATCGGCTTGAAGGACCTCTGAGGCATTACGAGATCGTGCTAGCTACATCTATCACGTGACTCGATGGTCCTAAAGCTTCATTGCTGCGTGTGGCATCAAATCACCGAACCGTTGAGATACAGCTTCACCCCAGCTCTGATTCTGATACTAAAGTAGATTATAGATTCATGAAGCTGAAGCATGTTCGACTGAAGTTTTAACTTCAGATTTGATTTAGGCTGTGATGACATTGCTGCTTATGACCTTAGGACACCGCTGAAAGTCCTTGTTGATAAACAGCTCCAACTGAGGCCTTGAGTCCCAGATTTGTGTGGTGCTGTATTTATTTTATTCGCAACCTTTGGCTTGTAACTGCTTATACAAGTTATACACTGTTACCTACTACTATCATTTTAGCTTACAGCTGAAGCATTTTCTGAAGTTTTAACTTGAAATTTGAATTGGGCTATGATGACATTGCTGCTATGACCTTAGGACACCGCTGAAAGTCCTTGTTGAAATACAGCTCCAACTGAGCCCTAATGGTGATTGTGACAGAGACTTTACATTCTCAGACTTCGGCGTTTTTGAGTGAATTTCAAAATTTGATCGAATGAACTGGTGGCATTGATATGATAACGGAAAATATTATAAATATAAATAAATAATAAATATAAAATATAAATTACTGAACTTCAGCCTCCCATATCTCAATCTGGATGTTGAGGCATTATAAAGGATTGCATGTAACATTTGACATTTTTATAAAACTGAATAGTGGACATTTTAATGCAGCTAACGGTGAGCATTGACAATTTTATGCAACTGTAAACATTGTGAACATTTGATGTAGGTATTTGCTTCTAAAACGCCCACTATAACACTCCTACATGAACTATAATAGTTGATAATTATGAGCCGTCATTTGTCGACTTTTATCTGACACACTTCAGGGAAGAAAATTCCCTCGACAGTTAGGTTACAAAATCCATCTTCTCCCTTGTGCTAAAATATCTCCGTATTCCGTTGAATTCGTTGTGATTCTCGAACTTTTCCATGTCCACAGATCAGTTCCATGGTGCTCATCAAGATGAAGGAGACAGCTGAAGCCTACCTCGGCAAAACCGTCTCGAACGCCGTCATCACAGTCCCCGCCTACTTCAACGACTCCCAGCGCCAAGCCACCAAAGACGCGGGCACCATTTCTGGACTCAACGTCCTTCGTATCATCAACGAACCCACTGCCGCCGCCATCGCCTACGGCCTCGACAAGAAGGTGACGGTACGAGAAGTATAACCTTTTTTATTTTGCATCCCCTCACTGGTGGAAGCGGGATTGCATGCGGTTGCTTCGTCACCCAAGTCTCACAATCCAGGTCACACGAGGTAAAAAGGGTTCGGTCGAGAGAACTGTGAATAACAGTCAAAGAGGTGTAGCTCTGCACATTTTTTTCAAATGGGTATCGTGTTTTTGAAATCCTCTTTTTTATCATCAATTAAGTACTCACCACTTGGAAATAACTTTAAGAAAGGATCAGTTCCCTTGTGACAAAAAATACGAATTAGAACCTACGAGTAAACTAAGAAGGTAACGAAGCTCGGCAAAAGGAGTTCATTCCAGTTGGCATAGTACGAGTAGACTATTTAAAGTTTTCGAGTCATGAAGATATGACAATTATCCTTACTAAATGTACAGGGTGGCTGAAAACGGACTCCCACTTTTTAAAATGACGCCAAATTTTTAATCTTGGAGATATCAGGTTGAAATATATTCCAAAATGTTCGTTTGGATTGGAAGTTTATTGTACAGTAAGAAAAAATCAGTTATGGAATATTGTGCTAAGTAGATGGCGCCTTTGCTGATTAATGCACTGTTCCTTTCGGCGAAGTTGCTCATGACGTATAGCTGTGGAGAGGCAGTTGGTGCAGTTCCCTTGGGTTATCCGATGCCCAATATCGGCTGATGTCAAGACACAGTGACATTCCATGGCCTCCGCGCTCGCCCGATGTCACTCACTGTGATTTTTTTTTATGGGGCTACCTGAAGTCCAAGGTTTATGTGGATAAACCACGAACTCTTCAAGACCTCAAAGATGCGATCACACGTGAAATTGCCGCCATCCCGATGGAAATGTTGGATAACGTCATGAGCAACTTCGCCGAAAGGCCTGAACAATGCATTAATCAGCAAGGGCGCCATCTACTCCGCACAATATACCATAACTGATTTTTTCTTACTGTACAATAAATTTCTAATCCTAACGAACATTTTGGAATTTATTTCAACCTGATATCTCCAAAATTGAAAATTTGGCGTCATTTTAAAAAGTGGGCGACCGTTTTCAGCCACCCTGTATATTGTATTCCTTGTGGACGTAACCAAACAAATTTTTAGTTTAAGTTGACCTCAGGGTGTACAGTGTTGAAATTTCCAAGATCAGGTATTTATTTCCGTTATTTACGTACCTAGAAAAGAATTCAAACTGTCAACCCCCGTGATTTTTTTTTAACGCGGGAATTCGGATTTCACATTTCGCGCAGCGTGATTTGAGCATCAACTTGGTTTTTTCTGATGGGAACTTCAAGTTTTTATCGCAGACACTTGTGATCTTTCGCAATCTGGATTTTCAAAAAATATCAGAGTTGAGCGATTTTTGCATAGGTACTTCTTCAACGGGATTTTGCACATCCAAAGATTTCGAGCGAGGAAGCTGACTTTCGTGAAATTTTGGGTAGAATCGGAATAGAAATTCTGAAGTTCGTAATAGAAAAGCCGAGTGGATCCGCATATCACGCATTTGCTTCTAATTCCTTATTGAGAAGGGTTTAGCGTTTGAATACTTTTCTAGACGCAAAAATTGCGGAAATGAATAGCTGATCCTGTATATTCAGTTCTTTGATTTTGGTCCACAACGGGTTTCTTCGATTTTGGATTATCTTGCAGCGTCCTAAACATAGTAGTTCAGAGGAGCTACAAAAAATTTATTTTCTATTCAATTCCAAACGCAATCATTTGTTGAACAACCAATCAATATTAAATAGATATCAAGTACTTACCGTAGATTTGCTAAACTTATGCCAAAAATTGTTCATCAAATTTCCACTTTGTAGGTATCTTTCTAAATAGTTGGAGGTTAAGTGACTCCTGTACTTTGAATTTGTATGAAACTAGGGTTTGAGTTTCATCGTGGAAATGCATGAGGGCAGAATGGCTTTTGAAATGTTATTCCATCTCAAAACCGTCAGAACTACGAACATCTGGCAGAAATAGTTCATCTATCCTCCGCTCGGGGGTTCCGCTTTTCCCTTGAATCAGTTGCTTCGCATTATCTCGAGCTTTATCAAATACCTGAGCTTATCTGTGCTGTCGTTGCCATTCTTCTCAAGTTTCCTCTTCCCTATTAATGGTGGAGTGTGAATTTTGAGTTGCTATTTTTTGTAAACATCGGAAGAGTTTGTGTTGACATTAACCTTCCGTCGGTCGCGCCTCCCCACACGCAAAGTAGGTCGTGTAATTTTGCTCAAAATTTGACGATCTGAGAGACAATAAATTGTGGTACGCTTGCTTCAGTCAACATATTTATTCATAAAATTGCAAAATATGTAAACTTGAACAAAATAATGAAACCTCGAAAAGTCTCGAAAACTCTCTCACAACCGCCGGAATCATCAAGATCGAACAATAATTGCCAGAGAAAAATGGGAAAAACTACTGAATAAACGGTTATTCCCATGTTTTTCCCATATTTATCTGGCAATTATTGTTAGACTAGCTGAAAAGCCTACTAAAAGCAGGCAAAGACTATTCCTCCGACTCTCCTCCC